>OY755238.1:16845456-17505456 GCA_963576725.1 Azorinus chamasolen
AATTATTCATATAAGAAATAATGGTATCATGACTACTTTCTAGCTTTTTTATAATGGTATATACACATGTGATCAGCTGGTATTTTGTATTGATAGAAAGTCATTCCATAAGCAAGCAGAGCAGACTCATTTAAGAAACAATGACACCATGAATATTGATTAGATTAATTGTTATAATAGCACATTGACACAGGCATTTTTTGCTATGGCAGAAACTGTATAATCATATCTATATTATATCATAAGCAAACAGAGCAGTTCCTGATTAGACAGTTCATACAAGAGCCATCTAACCTGGATCTACTCTGTTTGCAAAGGCGTGAAAAGGCTGTTATATGAAGGAAATGGTTAAATTCAGGAAAGCACATTAAATTGTAAATCCTTAACCCTCTAAGCCTGACATGGCACGTGGCTGCAAACAGTTTGGAACCTGATGAGACGCCAAGTAACTCGGCGTCTTATCAATATCCAGTATCCATGCTTATAAAACATTTTAGTTGAGTCTGAGCTCGTTCTTAAATTTTTGATTGGTCAGATTTGAGCCTTTACTTTCTAAAACATTTCATCAAATACGAAGTAGTCGAAATTGCAGCAGTCCCAAGTTTAAGTGACATAACTATAGCACTCAGCTGAGATTCATTATAACGATATCAATCAATGTAACTAAACTCAATTTCGGAAATAGATATGCGGAATGTATCGTACTAGACCAATTTGCCAATTATATCAATTTGAAACATCAGAGGCTTTGAGGCTATGATGTGCATCCATCTACTTAAAATGATACTGCGGTACATCACTGCTGAAATTGAATATTTATGACGCAATAACTTTGGAGAGTCGATAACAACTACATTCCATTTATTATAAACCTGTCGAATATGTTGGTTACATTCAAGTATAACGAAATTGCGATACGATTTGTAAACTTGAATGCTTTGTCTGATGTGATACAACTCTTTTGGCGCCAAATTCTAAAGTGTCGTCTGCAATAATAATTTCATATTAAATATAATTCTAAACAAAATAATAAAAATATATTAGTAAAGCATTTGTTTTTAAAAACTTGTAGACCCAGGTCAAGGCGGCATCTGACCTGGGACTGCACTGTTTTCAATAGTACCAACATGCGACATTGGCACTGAAAGAGTTAAAGGCAGACGTAGGGAAATGCTAAATAAATATAAAACTTCTCGGAAACATTTAATTATAAAGTTCAAGGTTTTATAACAATATTAATAGTTCACTCATAAAGAGTTGTCTCGGCCATAAGTTAAAAAGCGGAAAATCTGACAGAAAACTCGCAGTTGAGTATATAGTGTTTAGTTTCCCCCACCCTCCAGATTTCCCGGGCTAGTAGTTTTTGGCCGAGACAAAATCATAGAGTCAACTGCTGATATGTAGATAACTTACATTTACAATAAAAACAAAATGGCAATAGTAATTAACCCTTTCCCTGTTTTTTGTTTATTCAAAAGTTCAATACCTAAATACTTATGAAGAAATAGTTACATGTATACTGAAATATGGAAGGTGGTACATTGTAGCTAGTTTAGAAAATCAAGATATTTATCTTTAAAATTCCTTTAGCAAACAGAGCAGACCCTGATCAGACAGCTCCTATAGGAACTGTCTGATCTAGGTCTTCTCTGTTTGCAAATGCGTGTGAAAACGCGTTTTTATAAGAGAGAGGGTTAAAAAATTGTTGAGTAATTTTGCAACTCCTATGTACACCTTTAAGAACAAGCTTTATATGCATTGCATGCATTATAAATCATTGCTTGCAATATAATGATATAGTGTATACGATAGAATGGCGTGTTCTGTTACGAATTCGTGCAAACAGCTGGTGGCCTTATTAGATTGATTGCATATGGCGTGAAGTTATTGATAGGTTCTGCAAGAGATTTATTTTTGTTATGCACATGGTTTAGCCTTAAATTTAGCCTTAAACGCCATTCATATTCATGTTTAAGATGGTATATATCAGCAGACAAACTTTGTACTACAATAGAAGCGGTAGAACTAGGTTAATCTTATTTCATAGGCAAACTGAGCAGATTATGATCTGACCGCTTCTGACCATTTAATCCATGAATATTCATATAAGATATAATGACATAATGAATATTAATTCGATTAATTGATATAATATCCTATGGACACGGGACATTTTAGCCATAAACTTTAGAATCAAATTTATATTACATCATAAGCAAACAGAGTAGATACTGATCAGACGGCACCAACAGGACTTGTCGTTAACCAATGGTGTACATAGTTTCATGTAAACATTTAAACCCATTCAATTCTGGTGACGAATTTGTGATGACATTTGCTAACATACTGGATCTAGATAAGACGCCGAGTAACTTGGCGTTTCATCAGGATCCAAACTGTTTGCCACTCTGATCCCGTTTATTTAGCCCTTTGCTCATAAATACAACTTTCTACGCCATTGCAAGCAGAGTAGACCCAGATCAGACGATTACTATAGCAGTCGTCTTGATCACTTTCTGCACTGTCTGCTTATGAAATAATATAGATATGGTTCTACAGATTCTGCCATGGTCAATTGTTTTTATGTCCATGTACCATTATAAAAAAATTCTAATCAATATTCATGATGTCTTTAGTTCTTTCTTACATAAATATTCATGGAGTAAATGGTTAAACAAATTGAATATCACTAGGCAATGATTGCGGTACATGAAATATTCTTTAGGTTGAACGGGTTACTACTATACCGTAACATCGCCTGGGCTACATGTAGATTTCCTGTAATTGAAATTAGCAATGATTATTCCCTCATACATGTTCTAATTTTCACTTTAATCATTTGCTCTTTCTCTTTCTGAAAACGTAATACTTGCTTAACAGTTACAACGAAATATTGAAGCTGGACAATTGTAGCCATTTTAGAGAGAAAAGAAACGTATCTTTCAAATTCCATTAGCAAACAGATCCGACCCTGGGTCTACTCTGTTTGCAAATGCGTGAAAATATGTTTATATGAGAGAAAGGGTTAATGTCCGATCTGTTGAAGATTTGTACTTACTTCTGATTTGTTGAACTCCTTTGTGAAAGTACTGACCGAGGTTCAAACGGTTTTGAACTAGTGATACACAGAGTACATGTATATTGGCGTCTTGTTGGGATTTAACCCTATCCTTCTACTCGGGTAGCCAATGGGGTCTACCATGCACCCAAGACATTTCATGAGTACCAAAATGTTCAGAAAAGTCTACTGAATCAGAATCGCGAATGCACCCAGGTTTAGATTATTTTAAGCTATGTGTATTTTAGCCGTTTCCATGGCAACTGCCCAGTTTTCGTGATGATAACCCATACCTGTTGTCCGAGACCTATAAAACTGGTACCAAATTGAAGATAAGACATTGTGCTATTATTTCCAGCTTGTTTTTTTAAAGTACCTTATTTGCATACTTATGAATATAAATGAGAACATTAAAAAAAAAGTTTTCACTGTTCTCATAAATATTCATACATATGCAAATAAGTTTATATCAGAAAAGTAATATTCACTATTAAATGCAATGCCTTATCTCTACGTTTGTAACAATTGATTTCATGATTCATAAAAAATAACTGAGATCTAGCGGAGTATTACAAGTAGATGTCAATTTTCTAAAATGTTTGAAAGGATCGGTTACCATGGAAACACTTACACTGTTACTTACAGTTCATTGTTTGGCTATCAATTTAGATACTTTGCTTTCTGAGTATTTTGTCATTAATTGAAACTACATTTGAAGTTGTTTTCTGATACTGGTAGGAAAAAACTGAGAAGTTTATGTTATTTCTGTATTTATTTTACTATTTGTTTTTATTATTCTCATTAATATTCATGTATATGCAAAAAATGTAATTTCTAAGTATAGCCTTTAAACAACAGCACAAGTTCTTAGCTTTAATTCGGTACCAGTTTTATACAATTAGCACAAAAGCGTTCTGTGATATGGAAGATTTTTGCAGGTAGGTGTCGACTAATAAAATATGTGTGAACAGAGTGAAATGAATGGTTACTATGGAAACAGTTAAAACGTTACTTAGTGTTAATGTTTTGGTCCTCAAATTAAATATTTTGTTTTCTGAGGATTTTGACATCATGTAGAGTGCATTTGAAGTTGTTTTCTGATATTTGTAGGATGAAAAAGTGAATAGTTTACATTATTTACGTCATTTCTATATTGTTTTTACTATTTTTAATGTTCTCTTTAATATTCATCAGTATGCAAATAAGCTAATTTCAGTGAATAGCTAGAAATAAAAGCACAATGTCTTATCTTCAAGTTGGTATCTGTTTTATAGGTTTAGGACAAAAACTGGCTGTGATATGGACGATTTTGCAGGTATTGGTCATCATTACGAAAACTGGGGGTTGCCATGGAAACGGTTAAAACATTACTTAAAGTTAATGTTTTGGTCCTCAAATTGGATATTTTGTTTTCTGAGGATTTTTTCATCACGGTAAACTGCAATTGAAGTTGTTTTCTGATAATTGTAGGATATAATAGTGAAGGGTTTACGTTATTTCTATACTTTTTTTCACTATTTTTAATGTTCTCATTAATTTTCATCATGGGTATAGAAATAAGGTAATTTAAACACTCAAGCTGGAAAGAAAAGCATAATGTCTTATCTTTAATTTAGTACCAGTTTTATAGGTTTAGGACAAAAACTGACTGTGGTATGGGCGAATTCGCAGGTGTGGATCATCATTACGAAAACTGGGTGGTTGCCATGGAAACGGTTAAACTACACATAGCCTAAAATAATTTGAAAACTTGAATACATTCGCGATTCTGATTCAGTAGACATATCTGAACATTTTGGTACCCATGAAAAAAGTATAATGGGGGTGCACGATAGACCCCGCTGGCTCCCTGAGTATTTATATAAAGGCTTTTTCACGCATTTGCAAACAAACTAGACCCATATCAGACGTCTGATCAGGGTCTGCTCTGTTTGTTAATGGTCTATAATGGCTACAATGTTCCAAATACCATGTCATTATATCTAATTTGTCAATGAACATTCAATAGATGTTGATATTTGTAATAAATATAGGACTTAGAAAGGGTTTAGTTGTTTGTAAATGCAATACAGGTCACATTTAGCAGGATAAGTGTTAACCCCTCGCTTGCTATATGCGTCAATATACCTACCTGTAAATAGTGAAGACCCAGATGAGACAGCTCCTGCAGGAGCTGTCTCATCAGGGTCTGTACTATTTACAAGTTGATTGTGCAACCAGTGCACTCCACAGCAGTGATTGCACAGCGAAATACTTGTGCACAGTGAATATATATGTAATTATACAATAGGGCATGGGTAAAGAAGGAGAAATGTATTTTAAAATTCAGCAAGCGAAGGGTTAATGTCACGGTTATGTTACAAATATATTACATTGAACAACGAAATTGACACACACATTGCCAACCTTAATGAAATTTCTAGGAAACTTTCGTGACAATTGCATTTCAATTATAACATGCTGGTTTTATATTGTGTGAACAATAGCCTCGAGTTTTCCAAACATGTCTAAATTTGGAACGGGTTGGAAGAATATTTCATCAACTACAGTTAAAGTTTTAATTGAAAACCAGCATACTTACTTAATTTTAAAATTAAAAGCACAATGAACAAGTTATGAACTCGAAAATTGCTTTCTCGCGGTAGATTATTATTCATATATTTCAATAAATGTCAAGGACATTACATCATTTAACTTGGGAAACATGCGAATACAGCAAATTTTGACCTTGTGCCCAATGACTATGCCTTTCACACCTTCTAGAGTATACTCGGATCAGATGGCTTCGGGACAGCCTCTGATTTGTTTGCTCGTGGAACTGTGTAGATCGTGGGACTATGTAGATCTGATTCTACACTGTTTGCAATGGCATTAACGTCATTTTTTCAGAATAAGTGATAAAAGCTGCATCGATATAGAGATTTTACCTGCTTACACTAAACTCTCTCCATAAAGTCAGTCGAAGTAAAGGTCTTGAAGGCAGATGACAGCTTAACTCTTATAACGCTGAATTTTCAAATTGACTATTCAAAAATTCAAACAAGGTCAAGGTTATGGTGAACATTAAAGGATGTTTCTAAAGAAATGTGTTACATGTCAAACATTGCAGACCAAGAAGAGTTTAAGATAATCTGTATACATGTACATCCATGTTTTCAATATAACGGTGTAGAAACTATGGCACATTCTATGCATATAATTCGCTCCAAACTATTACACGAAACAATATAAATATCGTACACACGAGAAAACTATAAACGAATTATTGAAACATTAAAATTAATATTGATTAAAATGATTTACTAATGCCCATTCGATCAAAAGTTTTGAGAATCTGTTCACTGAGTCTCAAACAGCTTGGATCCTGATGAGACGACCACTCCGGTCGCGATTGGGGTTATTGGTGAATGCAGGACTAAAGTTCTGAAATACTTCAGTACTGCTACTTTCAACAACCTCTTGATCTTTTAATAAATCTATGTTTAACATACAGTAGAACTTGTCTTATTCGGCCATCAAAAAGAGGTCTTATTATGGGTATATAAGGCAGTTGTTGCTTAATGCAGGTCAAAAGCAATGCAGAAAACTCCTATATAGGAGCTTTCTGCATTACTTTTGCCCGACATTAAGCAGCCAAATATAATAAATGAAATGAAATATGTTTATGCATTACTTAATAATATGACGATGTTTATGTAGAGTAACTTTCATTGGTTCGAAATATGTATAAAGCTTCATTACATGTTACAAACCAATGTTGTACAAATTTATAATACAACCGCTTAATTAAACAATCCAATTAAAACAATTGTAAGTGATAGAAAATGAAAGTCGCACATCCACCCCAGAGGCACGAATGAAATGCCCGCGCACCCACTTACCTTCAAGTACGCGCATATGATCGCACGCATTCTGACACACAGTCACACGAACGCACGCGGGCACGCACGCACGCACACACATACACGCACACACGCACGCATACACGCACACACACAGACGCGCGCGCACGCATGCACACGCGCACACACAATATGTAGCTTCATTGCAACATTAATATCGTACAACTAAAATTATCAAAGAATAGGTGAACATTCTAAATCAAAATGAATGCACAATCTCATTGGTGTTAGTCTCCAAATTCTACAAATAATTTTAAATGTATTTCTGAAAAAAGGTTTATGACGTTTCAACAATACTATTTTAACCCTTTCGCTACCAATGTCGCATCTGTCAATACCTATGCAAACAGTTTGGATCCAGATGAGACGCCGAGTAACTCGGCGTCTCATCAGGATCCAAACTGTTTGTTACTATTTTATGAAGAAAAAAAGAAGAAAATTGTAGCAGACGACAAAGTTTGCAGACTACAAAAGTTAACGTCGTTGGCACACTCAATCCTTTTAGGCATCCTTTATAAACAGGGTAGACACAGACCTTGAGAAGCCATCTGACCAGAATCTGCCCCGTTTGCTGATGCAATAATATAGCTCTGATATAATTTCTGCTATGGTTAAAATCCTCCGACCATGATGTTATTATAATAATTCCGCTAAATGATAGCCATACATTCATTAATTCTTAATGAACATAAACGATGAAGAGGGTTAAAAAGATCTTCATGACTTTGAGAAACTGTCGAGTTTCAATTATGCGTAACTCGACGTGTCAACTGGATCAAAGCTGTTTGCAAATAATGCGAGTTAGATCGCGGACAGCGGGAGAAGGGTTCAATCTGTGTGTGATGAAAGACACTCGCTGGTATGATAGGACACAGATATGATAGAGGATCATCCAATAGTTGGTACCTCAATCAAACGGCTATCTAATAGTTGAGCACTGCCTCGAGTAGAAAATTCCAATATATATTGCCAACTAAACAGCACTGGCGACATTCCCGCTGCAATTCCTTGACAAAAGGAAGGTCTTTGTACAGTACAGCAACCACTGTTTGTTGGAGTAGAGGTGTTATGGAATAATGGAGTTATATTTTCATTTTACGGTTGGTGACTTAAGAAAGAAAATTGGATATAGTACAAATTAAAAAATTCTGAATTCAACTTTAACAGTTTAATTGTTAACTCATGCCTTCATATTGACGTCTTGTGACGCTTCTATAGAAGTCACCCTTTGAAACCATTGTGATAAATAGAGCATTTGCTCCATAGGATCAAATGATCTCTTTATCCCAATGGTTTAAAAACTTTTCTTTTCTTTAGTGAATGCTCATTTTCAGTAGATTTATTCAAAGAGGTTGGGTCTTTAAACAGCCTACGAGGGAATGAGTTAAATTATTTGTTTGAATTTTGTGTATTGTTTGAATAATTTATAATTGTGTGAAATATGTTTTTCAGGCTTCGCTTATTGATAATAAAATAGTACATTAGACTATGGACTTTACCTATAATGAGCGCGTGTATGAAAAAGACAGAACAACTACGAACACTTAATTATTTATTCCATGAATATTCATGTAAGAAATAATGAAAGCATGTATATTAGATTACAGTAAAACCTCTCTTTAACGGCCACTAAATTACATCAAATACAGGAGCGTTCTGTTTTACTTTCACCTTGCTTTAAGCAGCCACCTGCCCTAAGTACCAACTAAATAACACAATTTATTGGCCGTTATAGAGAGGTTTTACTGTAGTTGTTATAAAAGCACATGGGTTCATGACATTTTGGTTATGAAAGGTACTGTAAAATCATAACTATGTTAGACCATAAGCAAACTGGACATACCGTGATCAGATGACTCCTACAAGAGCCGTCTGATCTGTGTCTACTATGTTTGCAAATGTGTGGAATGGTATATATAGAGTACAGGGTTAAGTCTTTGATTAAATGCTTAAATAATGTGGAAGCCCTCTAAACTGTAATTTTGATATAAACAAAAGTATAGGTCTTTTTCAGACCGGTGACTGCCTGAGAAGCTTTCTATATGACTTTCACTCTGCACTAAGCTGCCATTTGTCTAAACCATTTCCTTCATACACACGCTCTTTCACACCTTTACAAACAGAGTAGACCCAGATCAGACGGCCCATGTATGAGTATTTTGGTCTTGGTCTGGGTTTTTTTGCTAAAAAGTATGACTCTACAGTTTCTACCAATACCAGAAAGCCCCGTGTACATATACTATTTTGAAAAATATATTTACAAATACACAATGAAGAAAATATTCCAAAAAGGAATTAATAAGACACATAAATACTTGAATAGCTCTGATCTAATATTTCGACCACTAAGGGCCTTTTTCAAAGATTATGATGTCATTATCATCCTGACATGATACTCTTTAAAAAATGCCCTTAGTGGTCGAATTAAAAGATCAGAGCTATTCATGTATTTGTGTATTTACAAATAGCCATGATATCATTATTTTTATGCTTGCAAGGGTTATAACAACTTCCGCTGACCAGTGTGTGCTAAATCATATAACACATCACATGTACCTTTGGAACTGAGGTCCGTAAATTCTATCATACAACGATCGCAACTGGCAGTATTTTAGTAAAACATCATACTTCCAGTTTCGATCATTGTATGATAAAACATGTGATAATTTCAGTCGTAGGAAGTTAGTGTTAACCATTTCCTTCATATAAACGTTTCTTGCACGTCTTTGTAGACTAGACCCAGATCAGAAGGTTCCTGTATGACCAGGGTCTGCTCTGTTTGCTTATGACATTATATAGATCTGATTTCTACTATTTTTATTAAGGCAAAACATTATTTCAAAATTTAACAACATAAACAAAATCAGCTAATAAATATTCATGATGTCGTTTATTTATTGCATAAATATTGAACAGGGAATAAATGTTGCACAATATAGCGTGGGATAATTTTGGCTTTCTGAAAAGTAACGATTGTCGAAAGCTTACAATGAACTTGGTCGTATGATATTTGTAGGACTAGGGGCGTAGCTAGCGATACGCACTTACACCCATGCATAACATTAATCTGAAAGGTGAAAACATTATTATAGCCAAAATGAAACAAAAATCGAAGGCTATCGGCGTAGACTTTGATAAACGTTATGTCTTGTCATACATATAAGCTTTAACCTATTTCCTCATATTAAAAACTATTGACGCCTCTGTAGAAGTCGCCTTTTGAAACCATTGTGATGAATAGAACATTTGCTCCTATTAGAGCAAATGTTCTATTTACCACAATGGTTTCAAAACTACACAGATATACTTTCTCCCGGGTGTGCATGCCCCGTACCCTGTAGCCACGGTGTGTACATTACATTTGGACTTCGCTACGCTCCCGAGTAAGACTGACCCACTGGTCAGTTATGATATACTGACATTCGTTTGAATTTCATATCTTAGACAACATGACTGTACCGAAAAATATCAAAGTTTGAGAGTTGAAATTCTGACTATGCATATAATTGTAGAACAATATTAACGCCCAATTTAAACACGCCCGTATTATCGTGTCTTATTGAAAACTTCCTTTCAAAAAGAGATCGTATACGAACAAAACTCTATTTCACCACTCATTTGGTTTATTTCTGATGATACATTATATTAAATAATTATAAACAATTTTATTTTCTTCTATCTATCTATCGGAAGGTCGTGGGTTCGATCCCCGGCCGCGACAGACCAAAAGTCGTTAAAAGTTGGTACTAGTAGCTCCCTTGTCTACGCTCGACATTAAAGGGGTAGTTCTAGGACTGGTCGGCCCGGTGTCAGGATAATGTGACTGGGTGGGGTGCCCTTGCCATGCACCTGCGGCAGCGGTATTCCAGTGAGGCAGCACTACAACTAGTCTCATGCGGGTACCGTCTGCAAATAACTGAAATACTGTTGGTCGGACGTAAAACCCAACTCACTCACTCACTCACTCTATCTAAAATAAATGAATATACTGTAAATTAATATAGGCATATATTGATGCTGTTACAACTGAAACAAACAGTCCCATTCTACATTCTTCATAGATGTTTCACCCATGAGCTGCCGGAGATGCCTTTTTGACGCTTTAGCAAACAGAATAGACTGAGATCAGATTGATCTACTGAAGCCGTCAGATCAGGGTATGTTATGATTACTAATAGAATAATACATATCTTATGTCATAAGTAAACAGAGCAGACCCTGATCAGACTGCTCCTACAGAAACCGTCTGATCTGGGTCTACTCTGTTTGCAAAGGCATAGAAAGGTGTATGTATTGTGTAAAATGTTAAATATACCATCACTGTTGGTCTTTACAGGATATCTACAGCATAAACCAATATCTTTCTTATGAATCGCTTGCCGACACAAGGAGGAAACATCTTTCATTTTCATCTTTTTAATTACAGAAAACCCCAAATAATAGTATGTCTGACCCTATAAACACATGTATTCATGTACGGGGAAATGTGTCGAAAGACAATCTAATTCCTAGTAAATATTCGTCAGTCGATCGAAGTTTAATTGCACAGACACACTTAGTAGGTAATCTGACCGTAACCGTGTACTGAACATTCTTGTAAGAAATAATGTTTTCACTGAAATCAATTAGCTAACTTTTATAATGGCCACATATGGGAGTCAGCCGATCTACTCTGTTAGAAAAGGCGTAACAAGTCGTTTATACGAAGGAAAAGGTTAAACACAAATGTATTACATGTAAGAGAAATGTGTGTAAGTCATTGTAATTTGTTGTTCATTGTCGTCAGGCGATCGATGTTTGATTGCATGGCTTGTCAATTTATTGGTAACGCGTAATGGAACGTAACATGAGAATTTTAAAAATCATGTGCCTGACGTCTCTTAAGCTTTTCCTTCATATAAACGCATTTTCAGCATTTCAGCATTTTCACGCAGCCTTTGTAAACAGAGAAGACCCAGATCAGACGGCCCCTGTAGGAGATATGTCTGCTCTGTTTGTTTATGTAATTATATATATCTAATCCTACAGTTTCTGGCCAGGCTAATGCTTCCCTCATAGATGTTCAACTTATGAAAAACAAGTTAATGAATATTCATATACATGTGTAGTAATCAATTAATGCATAATTGTTCATTTGTGAAAGGGTCAGATAGTGACATTGACATACAGGGAGATACAGTAAAACTTCGATTATTCGAACACTAAAATACGTATTATTATCGATCTTTAAGACAGGTGGCAGCTGAATGCATGGTGAAAGTCATGCAGAAAGCTCATCGAGGAGCTTTCTGCATGACTTTCACTATGCATTAAGCAGCCACCTGCCTGAAAGGGTCTTAATTCTTCTATACAGAAATTTCGGATAATCGAGATTTTGCTGTACATACCAAGAGAGTCCATCAATTATGCCACTGATCACGTTAGACACTGTTTCATACAATATTTGAAAGTGTATTTTTATTTTGAAGTATTCAATATTTTAAATATAGTTCGTTTTAATATTCTATATAAATTGAATATACTTATTTTTGTACATGTTATTTATATACATGTATGTGAAATGCATTTGAACGCACATATCCCGTATGAAAAGAGCGCTACATAAATGTGGTATATTACTCTATGAAGACGCTCTCTTAAATTCGGAAACGGAAGGAGGACGTCGGATGTTTGTACTCGTTTTTGTCGTACCCTTCATTACTTTTCTACGGTTACTCTGTTTGCAGCTAAATCATTGAGTACTCTAGCGATACATGTACTTATAATAATTGTTATTATTATTATTTTACATAGGTCGCATTGGCAAACGTATTCTTGTAAAGACACCCCTCTTAAACTGGATTAAGCCAACATTAATGTGTTGTCAGTTGGTACCACCCTTGTCTTCAAGTTTGAATACATGTATTACCCATCACGCATTTCTACATTTTTGCATATAGAGTACTCCAAATATCACATGGCTGATAACCGTGTGCTTATGGAATTATAGATCTTATTCTAGCAATTATAGATCTTATTCTACAGTTTCTGCCAAGGTAAACACGTCCTGTGTTCATATACCATTGTGAAAATTCAGCTGAAAAATATGAATATCCATGAGATAAAAGGTTAATGTAGTTTGTACTAAAGCTTTTCGTGACCAGACTCGCATTTACCAACAGTTTGGAGCCAGATGAGACACTCCGAATATATTTGCGTCTCATTATGATCCAAACTGTTATACATGTACAGCAAAACCTCTCTATAACGACCATTAAATTACATCAAATAGTTTGTGTAAAAGGCAGGTGACTGACTAAAGCAAGGTGAAAGTAAAACAGAACGCTCCTATAGGAGCGTTCTGTTTTACTTTGACCTTGCTTTAAGCAGTCACCTGTACTAAAGACCAACTAATTTACACAATTCAGTGGTCGTTATAGAGAGGGTTTACTGTATTTGGTCAATAGTTTCTCAAAAGCTTGGTGGAATAGCAAGTAGTCAACAATACACTAGATCCAAGTAAGGGTAAGATGGGCAATAACATCTAGAACAATGTTTACGTGCTTTTATGAGGAAAATAATATCCAAAATGTGTTTCAATCTGTTTCAGGCAACAGTAGATATATACATGAATATGACTGAATTATATTAATAGAAATAAAGAACGAGGTGTTTGCTAAAACTCTTAATTCTAAAGGATCTGCTCTGTTTGCTCATGTAAAAAGTATAGATCTATTTCTACAGTTTCTGTCATGGAAAACAGTTCCTGTTTTGGAGCGGTATTATAAATAATCAAATTTTAATATTCATGAATATTAATGAGGGAACTAGTTGACCTATCGGACATTTTTCAAAGAACGACACATAAATTATTTCAAATGATTTGATTAATAAAATGAAGGACGTTTGATTTGTTTGTTTGCGTTGCCTCGCTTTAACAGTATTTCATATCGCGACGTGTAGGAAGACACCAGCGTTTCTTCTGTGCACGGTAAGAATTACAGTAGAACCTGTCTTAAGCGACCATCACAATGAGGTCTAATTATGTGTCTGTAAGGCAGGTGGTAGCTTAATACCGGTCAAAAGTAATACAAAAAGCTCCTGTAGGAGCTTTTTGCATTACTTTTGCCCTGTATTAAGCAACCACCTACTTTTTAAGATTTCTGTGTCCAATTAACACAAGGTCGCTTAAGACAGGTTCTACAGTACATCGTGTCGTGCGCAGAAGAACATCCGGGTACAACTACGACATGCCGCAAGGCTTCCTCACACGAGATATCAAAATGCCCAGGCCGGTATTTGAAGCACAGCGGTGAGAGGATAAGTAATGTAATTATCAGTCGAAGACCATAACTGCTCCGTTATTGAGTATTTTTAAAACTGAAAGCAGAATAAATCTGAAAACCATATGTTCCCAGGATTACGGAATAATATGATATTACAATATATTTCATGTTTGCACTTTTGAATATATAAATCAGACGGGTTCTTCTTTTCATTAAGTTTCTATAGATATGTACCGTAAAGTCTCTCTGAAATAACCACCAAATGAAGTTTTATTTTGGACTTATTCATACAGATGGTAAAAGTTGTACAGAATTGTACTAGAGAAGCTTTCTGCAGAACTTTAACCCTGCATTAAGCAACCCCTGCTTTTAAAACTACTGTGGTAATGCATTATGTGGTTGCTTAAGCGAGCGAGGTCCTGCTGTATAGAACAAAATCAGACAGTTGATGCCTTGGATAGCATATAACTAGCAAAGTCTCATCACTGCAGAGGCTTTAGTCTGTTGCATGAACTCAGTCGCCAGACCAGAATTAGCAAATCACATTGTCTCAGGCACGGTGCACAATTATGTGTTTAATGATAATTATTCAAATTCTGAATTGCCGTTGGCTCTAAAACTTCCACAAGTTCAATTTAGTTCCCCTGCAGTAATTGCTACACTCGCATATTGACTCATTCCCTTCTACTGATGCCTTTTGACGCTTCTGTAAAAATCTTTTTTAAAACCATTGGGTTACGGAGCAAATGCTCTATTTATCACAGTAGTTTCTAAACTACAAAAATCTAAACTTTTCCTTTTCTCTAGTAAATGCTCCTTTGCGGTAGATTTATTCAAATAGATTGAGTCTAAAAATAGTCTATTAGGGAATTGGTTAACCCCTTTACCTTATACCCCATTCCACTGAGCGGCGATTCCACTACGCTTCGAAATTTTGGTAAAAACGCGCGAATCGTAGCAGGAACGGCAACAGTGCAGTAGAACGCCCTGGTCGTAGTAGAAGCGTAACAGAATCTTCTTGATCGCCACTTCACGGCGATTGTTTTGACCTTGCTTAAAACAATCGTAGCGGCATCAACGTGGACTCGAATCGCCGCGAAAGCGTAGTAAGAAATTCATGAACGCAGCAGTATCGTAGCCGCAGCGTAAGTAAGGTAGCGCAATCGCAAGAGCATCGCAACAAAAGCGTCGAGATATTTGTCAGCATATAAATGCTTTTTCACATATTTGCAGAGTAGACCCAGCTCCTATTGGAGCCGTCTCATCAGGGTCTGCTCTGTTTTCTTATAACATGATATCGATATGGTTCTACAGTTTTTGTCAAAGCAAAAACATTTCTTAAAAAGGTTAATTTTTAAAAATGCAGCTAATAAATATTCTTAAGATCATTCTTTCTTACATGGATATTGAACAGGGAAAATGTGAATGCTTGAGTCACCCCATAGGAAGACTTAGCAAAATCAAGACTTAGCAAAAGGAAGGCCTAGATCAGGCCGAACACTGTGTTTTTCTTGATCTGGGTCTTCAAAACAATTTGATACATTTTCTTCGAAGGATGATTGTCAACTGCTTCGAAAGCAGTTTAATCACCTATTTTATATAGAAACGTTCCAAAAGCGCAACAGAAGCGCAGCTCCAGCGCTTAGGTCGAAGCAAGGTCGTAACAGCAACGTAGTAAGCGTAGACGAAGCGTAGCCTGAAATCCTGTGTCGTAGTGGAAGCGTAGACGAAGCGTCTTGGAGAGACCTCAAGTGCCATAGAAGCGCAGCAACATCTCGACAGGATCGTAAACAGCGCAGCGAGATCGTTACCGAAGCGTACTGGAAACGCGCAAGTCCAAAAATTATACCCCCATTTCACTGGGCTGCGCTTCCACTGCGCTCATGGCGATCATGGCGATTCTCTAAAATCTTCCAAATCGCCGCAGAAGCGCCGTCATGTGCCTAAGTTGGGGACTTGGGCGCTTATAGCACGCTTCAATAACGATCTCCCTGCGCTGTTTACGATCACACGAAAAGTACATTGTGAACCTATGTTCCGTTAAACCAATGATATGTATATTTTGACAGGATGTATTATTAACCCATGCCATGTAGATTGTGACCTAGTGTAATTAACCTCCATCCATGTACATTGTGACCTCGTGTGTCATTAAATATATGCACTATACATTGTGACTGGTATTGTAGCAAGCCTGTACATTGTGATCTTGTATGCTATTAAACCTTTGTCATGTACATTGTGAACTTTGGTGTGATTTTAACTCCATATCATATACATTATAATCTGGTATGTTATTACACCTATGCCATGTATATTGTGACCTGGTGTGTTATGCAACATATGCCATGTAAAGTGGGTTATTAAACCACGCCATGTACATTTTTCATGGTGTGATATTAAATACATTTTTTGTGAAGAATTGGTTTTACAGATCCTATCTAAGCATATCTAACTAAAACATTTGTAAAAGGAAATTTGAGACAGTTTGAGGCAGACTGATGTTATATGCCTGACATGTTACAATTTTACTGATATCCAACTCGTTTTTAAAACGCTTTTAGCAAACTATTTACAGAGTATCAAACAGCTTAAATTCTGATGAGATACTCGGCGTTCATTTGGGTCCACGTTGTTTGCAACTGACATTCAAAGTCGCGCTTAGTATAAGAAGAGTTAAATAAGACAATTCAGCATCTTGCAACGTCACCGGTGTTTATAAGGCAGTAATTATATCACGAAAACACATGCAAGCACCGGAACAACAATGAACATCAATGAATGATCTGGAAAACGAGAGAGGGAGGAAGGGAGGGAGGGATGGAGAGAGAGAGAGAGAGAGAGTGAGAGAGAGAGAGAGAGGGGGGAGGGGAGGGAGGGAGGGGTGGAGAGAGAGAGAGAGAGAGAGAGAGAGAGAGAGATGGGAGGAGAGTTTAGCAAAGAAATGGAAAGGAAAACACACGACGAAGAAGTTAAATAGGCTGATTATATGGCTACTAGCACGCGTTGTTGAAAGGCAGTTGTTGCTGCGGAACAATGTTTAAAGTGTTCACATATCCATAAATTGAAGAAATACGTATTGCCAGTGACATGCTGGTGTACTTGCCATAGGACATTTGAAGTGTCTTTATGTCGATATTTTTCGTTTTAGACTGGAGATGATGCTAAATTACATTCGGTATTATCTATCGTTAGGTATCTGTCGTGTTTAAATCTCCCTAAGGTTTCTTTTAAGCATAGTGGTAATAAATATCTGCAGCAAAAAGCATTTCCTAAATAGAATTAACTCTTCGCTTGCTATTTACATCAATATACCTACCTGTAAATAGTGAAGACCCAGATGAGACAGCTCCTGCAGGAGCTGTCTCATCAGGGTCTGCACTATTTACCAGTTGATTGTGCAACCAGTGCACTCCACAGCAGTGATTACACAGCGAAATATTGTACACAGTGAATATATATGTAATAATACAACAGGGCATGGGTAAAGAAGGAGAAATGTGTTTTAAAATTCAGCAAGAGAAGGGTTAAAATTCTCTGAATCCACTCTAAACCGGACGTGTAGTAAAATGAATTTAGATATTTTAGGTAGATGGCTAATTACTACCGAGTGACTTTCATCTTGCATTCAACTGTCATTTGTCTTTAAGACTGGCATTGATACTAATTTTGAAGTCAAGTTTAAATGGGGTTTACTGCATTTCTAAATTAAAATATCTAGATAAACCATGTTTCAGGAGCATTACAGGTAAACCATTTTTATTGTCCAACTCAATACATAGAAATTACTTCGTCCTTTTTAATGCTTCGCGTTTCCTAACGCTTATCCAGCAGTCCGCGATTCGATTTGCAATTGCAAACAGCTTGGATCCAGATGAGACGCCGAGTAACTCGGCGTCTCATCAGGATCCAAGTTGTTTGATACTCGTTCGATAGTTTCTCAAAAGATGGGTCGCATCGGACATAGTCGAAATTAGCACCAGCTCTAAATTGGAGCAGATATTATGTTTTCATAGCCAGTCAAGGGTTGATATTGATGCGATATTTGATCAGTACAATGTGAGTAATAATTATGTGTACAGGATAACCTGTCTTAAAGCCCTTTCCCTCATATTGACGACTTTTGGCGACTCTGTAAAAGTCACTTTGTAAATCCATTGTGATAAATAGAGCATTTGCTCCTATAGGAGCAAATGCTTTATTTATCACAATGGTTTCAAACTATAAAATTCTAAAAAATTCCTTTTCTCTAGTTAATGCTCCTTTTCGGTAGATTTATACAAAGAGGTTGTATCTAAAAATAGCCTATGAAGTAATGGGTTAAGCGGCCATCAAAAAGAGGTCTTATAATGGGTATGTAAGGCAGGTGGTAGCTAAATGCCTATCAAAAGTAATGCAGAAAGCTTTCTGCATTACTTTTGCCCTGCATTAAGCAGTCATCTGCTTAAAAGTATTTAAATACTCGTATGTTCAATAAATGAATGACCTCATAAGGCTGTATTCAAACTTTGTACCTGGAATGTGAAATTATGGAGTCCGTTTGATTTTTCACACGAGTAAGCGAAACAGCTTTACTTATTAGATCTAGATGGCACGTCATGCTTCATGATCCAGGCCGACCTTTGACTTACTCATAAATGGGACAAAAACAATCTAATTTAACGCTTTTGCACATAGAATATACCCAGATCAGGCGGCCCCTGTAGAAGTCGTCTGACTAGGGTGTGCTCTATTTTCTTACGAAAACTTTACACCTGATTTCTACCACGGCAAACATGTATTGTGTCCTTATGCCATTATAAAACTACAACTAATATATATTCATGATGTCATTATTTGAACATGCATATTCATGAAGTAAAGGATAACGAACTGATGAAGATACTGTGTTCTATGGTTTGGGATTGGCTTAGGAAGCTAAAATATAAAACAATAGTTGAAGAATAGATTCATTTACAGTAAACCCCCTCTAAACCGGGCGTTAAATTTGGTATAAATATCTGTCTTGGAGATAGATGACAGTTTAATTCCGGTTAAAGTCATGCAGAAAGCTCCTAGAGGAGCTTTCTGCATTATTTTTATCCTGCATTAAGCAGCCACCTGCCTAAAAGTATCTAAATTATTCTCTGCTAGAATTTCGGTTTATAGGAGTTTTACTACAACACTACATCAATGGATGTGCTGAGATCTATAGTTATGTTGTTGATTTCAGTTGGAGGCAGTGTCATACTAATTATTCTAATGGGTAACCCCAACACACCTGAAACTATTTTATTTTGCTAATGTATTTCAGGTCCTATTTTACGTCCTGAACCTTTGTTGTCAATGTGCAGACGGACTTATTGGTTTAAGACCAGCGAGGAAGACACCACCAAAAGACAAACCCGAGGAGAAACAGTGAGCTATCACATTCTTATTTACATATTTATTTTGTTCGTGTGTCTAGGCTCTTAGGATTTATCGTCTAAATAATATGTTGTTGAATAACTGTTATGTCATTCGTAAAATGGTCCTCATTTTGTCTCATTATATTTTTGGCCAATGTTGTTATCTGTTGATAATTATCAGACATGTCTTCTATTAATTCTTCTTTATTTGATCCTTACAACGCCGAATTTTCAAATGGATTATTCCAAAACTCAAACAAGAAAAGATTCTGATGAACATTTAGGGATTCGGTAAAGAAAAGTGCATCATGACAAACTCCAGACCCTGAGGAGAGGGCTTCTCTAGGATCTCTCTTATCTGGGTCTACACGGTTGGCTCGTGTCCCGCACTGTAAGGTTTAACCCCTTCAGTGCCATGAAGCTAGGATCCAGATGGGACACCGAGTACCTCAGCGTCTCTTCAGGATCCAAACTGTTTGACACTCTGTTTATTGTTTTATAAAGAATTTGAACCAACGCCATCACTACAATTTCAAACAGGCAAGACTTTATTCAGCAGACGACAATGCTGGCACTGAAAGGATTAACCCTTTTCCCTTATGTAAGCGCATTTTGACGTATCTGCAAACAGAGTAGACCCAGATCAGACGGCTCCTATAGGAGCCGTCCGATCAGGGTCTGCTCTGTTTGCTTATGGTGTAATATATATCTGATTTTACAGCTTCTGCCTGAACCAAAATGTCTTGTGTTCATATACCATTATAAAAATAATCTTATTATTGTTCATGACGTCATTATTTCCTACATGAATATTCATCAGGGAAAGGGTTAATGTACAATAAGATAATTGACACGTGTATAATGCATACAGTAGAAAATGTCCTAAGCAATCGTCCGCTCATTTATTGAACATAGGAGTTTTAACAAAGCATGCGGTTGCTTAATGCGAGGCGAAAGTAATGCAGAAAGCTTTCTGTATTATCTTTAACCTTCATTATGCTACAACCTGCCTTACAAACCCAAGAACTCTTTTCTCTCATGGCCACTTAAGACTGGTTCTACTTTCTACTCGTTTCTCAGTAGACCTTGTCTTAAGCGGCCATGAAAATGAGGTCTAATTTTGGTCTTTAAGGCAGGTGGTAGCTTAATGCAGGTCGATTCCTATATGAGCTTTTTGCATTATGTTTGCCCTGCATTAAGCAACCGCTTGTTTTTAAAGCGTCTATGTTCAATGAATGAATGGTCGCTTAAGACAGGTTCTACTGTAATTCCGATTCAAACAAGGTTTTGTCTAATCATTTACCGAATGTAAAACAGCTTGGATCCTGATGAGACACCTAGTATATCGGCGTCTCATCTGGATCCAAGCTGTTTGAAAATGCGAGTGAAGTCGTCACAGACGACTCAAAAATACTAAAACCGTCATTTCTCCTCCAAACCCTATGCTATGACCATTCTTTAGAATCGTCTTGAAGAGACGTTTCTAAAGAGTGGTCACAGTATAGGGTTTGGTGGAGAAAAAAGGAGCATCTTATCTGGACCTCAGAGTCGAGAATAACTAGGTAAGGGTTAATAACAGCACAGAATAGCACAAAATGAAACTTTTGGTGTATCAGTTTCTTTAACTTTATAGGTCGAGCAATGTACTAGTTCTTTTCGTTTCCGTGTCATACTTTATGTGTTGCAAGTATAATCAATTACTCCTATACGACGACTGTCAATTCGCCAAAAGTTTGTTTTATTGTAGATATTATGATAACAAATAGCTATTGAACAGAGACAAAGTTGACAAATTGCTAGAATGGGTAACAATTCCCTAAACATACGTAGAATAATGAGATCGACAGTCAATGCGACACAGTTATGACAATTACTCTCCGAGGACCATGCTGACAAATGAAAAGAGTCATTGAGTCAGTCACACGGACAAACGAGTCGTAAAATTGTATATTTTCTGTAACCGTATCTTCTCAGTATACATCTTTGTTTTGCATAACAAATATACGACCCACATATTATGTATCTACAAGTATGCTATAATATTGCGTACTCAAATCGTTCTTTCTCCACCAAACCCTATGTTGTGACCACTCTTTAGAATCGTCTCCAAGAGACCGAAAAAAAGCTATTCCTGAAAATGTTTTAATTTACGCATCTTATCTGGAGCTCTGGATTATAATTCTAATGTTTTGAGTGCATTTAAAAATAAAACACCTGGACAAAGCCCCATACAAGACGCAATCACCACCAAAACACCGATAGATAGCATGACACATACACGCACACAACTACACACCCAAATGCACACTGTCACACACACACACACACACACACACGAGATGAGCACAGAAAACACCAACAAACACACAAAAACTAGAGACAAACATTCCACACATGAACAAATCTACAAGCACAAAGACTCAAGACAAACAAAAGCAAGGGTGACAAAGAGAGTACCGCCTTGGCACGGTCAGTAGCAAAAACACCACAGGGGGTTTAAACCGGTTTACGGACGTCCTAACCTCACACTTCTCTCAAAGTCACCCTACCTTTACAAGTAATGTAAATAAAGGTATCCCCGCCGGACTTACCCACAACATAGAAGACGGTAAACACATGACAATATGTAAAACATAGCATAATAACTGTGAAAATCCGTCAATTATGTACTCAATGACTTTGCTGAAGTCAGAGTACCTGCAGGGAAGCCGTTAAGGGCACGACAGGGAAAAAGTAATACATGAGTCTGGTAAGCTCATCCCGTATCTTATACAGCTAGTAGATATATTCCTATATACGTTAACCAGCACTATTATTCGAGCTACACTGTCTACTGATTTACAGTCAATGAGATTATTTTACATTTTTGCGACAGTGTCGCTCAAATTCATACTGCGCGGATATGCAGGCTGATCTGGAGCTACATTTTTCGCATATGACAAACGACAAATTCTGTCTGTGGCAGGATACGGGTTTATCATCATCATTATTGTATCTAAATTGTGTTACCATAAATAAATACCAATTTGCCACCTCTAGCCGTATACAGAACTGAATGATATCACAATTACTAAATTATATTCATACTGCCATAAGTTATTTTTTTGGAATATTTATTATTTATTTTGAATATGTAATTATATAACTTGATATTTATGTGTTAAAGCTATTTCATTGTTTGATGATTACTGCTTTGAATGATTTGCTGATGTTATTAAACACTATCAATGGAATGCCCTGAACAATTGTGATTTAATACTTTTGTCACCACAGGCGACATTCGTCACATGACATATTTGAACAGTGTAGCTCCAGATCAGCCTGTGCATCTGGGCATTCTGACGCGAGAGCTACACTGCCCGCTGGTAAGTCGAAGAAACCCTATTCTACATATTAGCAGACAGTGTCTCTCAGATCAGACTGCGCGAATGCGCAGGGTAAAATTGAGTTACACTGTGGGTGTTGCTGACAATTGGGACCACAATGAAAGGACTGTCGTTGGGAAGAGAACCACAAGTGCAATGACAGGCATTCTGGTAAGCCACAAATCTGAAGACCATATGCTTGCTAAGCATCTTTCAAGTACATCTTTTCGAACATTTGATAGCAAGGCCCTGCCTGGTGGAAATCTATAGCATCATACCATACCGGAAATCAACAAACATACCATGTCCTGTCTTTGGTCCACATGTTAATCTAGGCGAAATACAGCCACCAAAACCTGACGATGTAAACCAAGCTCAGCTGGAAGAACTATAATCTATTGTACGCATTTTGACGTTGTTCAGGTTTTTGGTGATGACATATCCATTGATGTCAAAGTCATTCCTCCCTGGAGCATATTTTATGCAAGTACTTGCACGCAGGAAGATTCCATATACTTTAAGTATAGCATACAAACCCATCATTATTGCCACTATCACAGACTACAGCACTGTGCACACCACATTCCTCTGAGTCAATGACGTTCTCAATTGTCTGGGGCAGTCATATATACCGATTGTGTTCGACATGAGCCTTCTAACCAATGCATTGGAAGTTGTCTGGTGCAGACAGGATGAGTTACAAGGTGATATTCCCGCCTATTGGGTACTGTATGTCCTCATGTCCGTGTTCAGAGGAATAGGTCACCTCTATGGAGAAGCTGGTCTTAAGCAGCTATTGACAGATATCGATTTTATTGATATTCAAAGTATATTTCGTGATAAGAATGTAATCGAGGCTATTCCCAAATATTTCATCAACTCTGAATCACCTATCATCTGTTATAAATATAATAAACCTATTAGAAATGTTATTTTGAACTACAATAAAATTGTCTCTGACTTAAATATTGATGTTAATACCCCTATTTCTTGAGATTGTAGCATTTCTAGCTTTTGCTATAAACCAGTTGGTCATGTCATTACTGGTAATTTTGATATCATTAAGGATAAACGTCTCAGGACCCTCCTAACTAAAGGACCTAAGTATAGATTACCTTCCCTTATTGATTTTGACGCTTGTCGAACTCATATTGCGGAAGCTATTCAAGAATTCTGCATCAAATGGTGTCGACGAGAACATGCTGATGTTAATGCCCTTTCGGATTGGAAGAAATGTATTTTCGATATTATTGATACACGAATAACTTTTTACAAATCAAATAACCATCTTTTACCACCTCGACCTAGAGTTACATTTCGCTACTTGAAGAAAAACATTTCTAATTTTCATTCAGATTATGTTCTTGTTCCTGCTGACAAGGCATCAAACAATGTAATCATTATTTGAAGATTGTATTATGTTGATGTTTTAAAGAAGGAGCTAACTGATTCAAAAACTTATATAACCGTTCAAACACCTGAAAAAGATATAGTCTCGGAACATGTAAAAATGTGCAATGATTTTAAGTCTGGTCCTAACATAAAACAACATAAACTTTCTACTTTGTACTGGATTCCGAAACTACATAAAAACCCTTATAAGTCGCGTTTTATTGCCAACTCTAGCTGTTGTACCACTACTAAATTATCTATACTTTTGACGTCCTGTCTTACTACGATCAAAGAACATGTTAAACGCTACTGTGATAAAATATATGAAAATTCTGGTATTAATGTTTTTTGGTCTATAAAAAATTCAAATGATGTTTTAACAAAACTTGAAAATGAACAGTATAACATTTCTTTACTGAGCTCTTATGATTTCTCTACACTCTATACTACTCTACCTCACCATCTTATAAAGGATAGACTTATTAAATTAATAGAAAAAACCTTTGCCAGAGAAAACAAAATGTTCATTGCTTGTAATGTTCAACGTTCATTCTTTTCGAATTCAGAAGTTGAACATTACACAATGTGGACTTGCCTTGATGTTTGTAGATCTCTTACCTTTCTTTTAGATAATATATTTGTGCGTTATGGAGATACCATATATCGTCAAGTTGTTGGTATACCCATGGGTACAAATTGTGCCCCTCTTGTTGCAGATTTGTTTTTGTATTGCTACGAGAGGGATTTTATGCTTAGCTTAAAACCTGATACACAGACCGATATTGTGAATGCTTTTAATAAAACTTCAAGGTATTTAGACGATATTTTGAATTTAGATAATCCTTATTTTGATACTATGGTTTCTTCAATCTACCCAAAAGAACTGTCTTTAAACAAAGCTAATCAATCTGACATTAATGCTTCATTTTTAGATTTGAATCTTTCAATTACAAATGATAAAGTTTCGTCCAAAGTATACGATAAAAGAGAAGATTTTAATTTTAAAATTGTTAATTATCCTTTTCTAGATGGGGATGTGCCACGTTCTACATCTTATGGTGTTTATATTTCTCAACTTATTAGGTTTGCCCGAGCCTGTTCTTTGCTTGAAGATTTTAACAGACGTAATTTAGTTATAACTGATAAACTTCTTAAGCAAGGTTACAGATATCACAAACTTCGGAAAACCTTTTCTAAATTTTATTATCGAAATTTACCTCTCATTAGTAAATATAATTGCAATCTACGGACGTTACTGCGACAAGGCATTTCTCAACCAGAATTGTATGGGGATGTTATCTACAAGCTTAGGAAAATTCGGGGTCATATCCATTTTCATGATTTGTTTATAAAACGCATTAAAAAATTTAAAAAGAAAGGTTATGATCCTATTATATTGCAACACACTGCATGTTTGGTTATCGATCCTTTTACAGTCGGTAGCTACGCTTCCCTCTTTGCTTGCGCGATGACAGGCCGAGGGTAGTACTCTATGATGGTATACTCTTAAACTTGGATACAGGAGGAGCTTACCAGACTCATGTATTATTTTTTCCCTGTCGTGCCCTTAACGGCTTACCTGCAGGTGCTCTGACTTCAGCAAAGCCATTGAGTACATATTTGACGGATTGTCACAGTTATTATGCTATGTTTTACATGTTGTCCTGTGTTCACCGTCGTCTATGTTGTGGGTAAGTCCAGCGGGGATACCTTTATTTACAATATTTGTAAAGCTAGGGTGACTTTGAGAGAAGTGTGAGGTTAGGACGTCCGTAAACCGGTTTAAACCCCCAGTGGTGTTTTTTGCTGCTGACCGTGCCAAGGCGGTACTCTCTTTGTCACCCTTCCTTTTGTTTGCCTTGCGTCTTTGTGCTTGTGGTTTGTTCATGTTGTGGAACGTTTGTCCCTGTTTCTTGTGTGTCTTTTGGTGTTTTCTGTGTTCATTTCGTATGTGTGTGTGCGTGTGCGTTTGGGTGTGTGGTTGTGTGTGTGTGTGTGTGTGCCATGCTGTCTATCGGTGTTTTGGTGGTGGTTGCGTCTTGCATGTGGCTTTGCCTGCTTGACTTTACTACTTTTCCATTTATATGCAGCAGCCACAGTTTCTATTTACTGTCAGGAAAATACTTTGACAGAGCACTAGTCGCATTTAAAACGATTGATGAAGCCTTACCTATCCGCCTTCTGATCAACTTTGAAGTGTGATGTGAAGATTAAAATTGTTCCTGCTGTTGTGTATACGATGTGGTCAAAGTTAGGAGAAACATATGGTGACATACGAAGTGGAGCTGACATGACACTATCTTCCGCCACATAACGCCTTTGTTGGGATGAGTTCAGAAATAAATGCTGACATATCTCATCGACAATCAAAGTATGGGATGATTATCTCTCGAGAGTGAAACAGTAAAGTACCTAGTTATAGTCTACTTTCTGTCCAAATGACCGTTCAGCCGACTGTACATTTACTTCCCTGGTCATGGAGTCATTCGCCAACAATGTTGAGCACTGCTAACACCGCAATACCGGCTAGTGACCCTCACAGGTACCCATTTAACCCCTGAATGGAGAGGAGGTGCGGGTTGGAGACACTGAAGATCTTCTCTAACATTTCCGGGCGGGACCGGGATTTGAACGCAGGACCCCGGACTGATAGTGAAGCGCGTTACCACTAGACCACCACACACCACAGAGTGTCCTCATCCCTCAAGATGTTCATTTCATCTACAAGAGACCCTACCTGGACTATGCATCAGCATGCCAAACTTATGCTCATACCTCTTTTGTTTGCCTCAACAGATCTACTTCTACAAAGTAAATGATAGTCCAAGTGCTGCAGATGAACACATAATGTCTGACATGTGCATCGAAATCCCTGAGTACATAAATAGATTAACATTGATTAACGTATAAGTAAAGATGCTGGAGCATGTCTCCTGTAAATATTTCGTGCGATTGATTCTGTGGTTCTATTTTACATGTTGGTAAAAATGGAGTTTATTGCTTATATATTATTGTTTTTGTTCATGTGCTGTGATAACAAATTAATCTTAATTGTGTCTCCCCCATATTATATGACGAATTGTTTTTGTGAGAGTTGTCTGTCTGTCCATCTGTCTGTCTGTCCATCACACTTTCTTGTTCGAACGATAAATATATATGCTTGATGCTAGTTGGTTGAAACTTCATATATGGAAAGAGCATAGTGAGAGGAAGTATCATGTGTTATTGCCCCTTGTACACTTTACCACCCTTGTTTGTCCGGACAATAACTCCTATACGGCTCATGCCATTGGATTGAAACTTCATACATGGAAAGAGCATGATGAGAGAAAGTGTCATGTATTAGAGCCACAACTCTGGCTTCAATACATTTGGAGTTATTGCCCTTTGTTACATTTTTTTGTCCGATAAATAACTCCTGTGCTACTGATTGCTATTGGAATGACATTTCATACATGGAAAGAGCATGATGAAAGGAAGTGTCATGCACAAGAGCTATAACTGTGGTATCAATATTAAGTTATTAGCTGTTATCATTTTTGTTGTTGAAAAATGTGGTGTGGAAAGCGCATAATGAGTGGAAGTATCATTCATCAAGTCCATTACTATGGTAGCAACATTTTGAGTTACTTCCCTTTACACATTGTTTTTGTTAGGGTTGTTTGTCTGTCTGCACAGTCTGACCTGATAACTATACTTTTTAAGTAAATGTGGCCATATTGTACAGAAAAATGGACACTCTAGCTCTATGGTCAGACTCTTCACATGCGCCGACTGATCTGGAGCGCCATTGTACATATATGCAAAAAGACCCAATGCCGTGACACGTCGCATATTGAAAGATAATCGTATGAAGAATAAGAAACTGTGTCAATATATTATATGTATATACTAGATCTACATTTACTGGGAAGTGATATTAAAAATGTTGATGTACCAATTTGTTTCCAAATATATTATACTTGGATTAATTGGAAACAAGAACATTTGTCAGATGTCATATTTAGACACATTTTGACCTTTGACCTTGAACTACACTTTGATTTCTACAAATTAAATGTAATTCAAGTCAAGGATATTCAATGCTTAGATAAAGCAAAACAGATTCGGTGCCAGTAGGTACAACAATAATACATTTATTAAGCAAATAATGATATTTTGTCTTTTTTCTTAATTTTGGCAGCCATCTTTAATATCTCCATGGCAACAACAAATATTGTATAACTAATTCAACAGTTCTGGAAGTTAACAAAGCATATATCATTTCATATATTATGCACACTGTTTGTTAAAATATTTCATACTTTGAATGTAGGGAACAAAAATATTTGTCAGAGGTCAAATTTGTATGAATTTTGACCTTTGACCTTATATTTAGGCTTAACCTCTATGAACTTCACAACAAATTTGTTATTTTAAAGATATTCCTTTATCATTAGTCAAAATAAAACAGGTTTGGATTCAGTAGGTACAATAATAGATAAAAATTAAGACAAAATATTATATGTTTGTTTTTTCTCAATTTTGGCGGCCATCTTGGCGGCCATCTTGGAGTTCTGCCAACCCCAACCACTTCAGTCAAAATGAATTTCAATTTCATATACTATAGACCCTGGCAAACATTTTGATATATAGCATTGCTTGTTATATTTCATAGACCGGTTGGGTGTTCCAAACCGGGGGCTATTTGCTACACTATGGTATTCGTTCAACTAAAGACAATACAGACACGATTAGTGTAAATCCAACTTTATTCGGATAACCGAAACAATCACACCTTTTAGTGTACAGTAGAACCTGTCTTAACTCATTCCCACCTAAACTATATTTAGACCTAGCCTTTTTCAATAAATCTACCGAAAAGCAACATTTACTAGAGAAAAGGATTTTATTTAGAAGTGTGTAGTTTTGAAACCATTGTGATAAATAGAGCATTTGTTCCTATAGAGCAAATGTTCTATTTAACACAATGTTTTAAAAAAATACTTTTTCAAAAGCGGGCATTCATTTATTGGACATAGAAGCGTTAAAAAGCTGATGGTTGCTTAACCCATTTGCCCCCACGATCCCATATATGGGGCATAGGCAAACAGTGTAGACTCTGATCAGACGCCGCATAATGCGGCGTTTGAGCAGAGTCTACACTATTTGCTGATAGGAATTTCAATATAAAACAAAACGAAAATGAAAATTTAGACCAGGCACCCCTTAGATAAAAATAGACTAATCCAATATATAAACATGGATGAATCCGATGGGCGCAAATGGGTTGAAGCAGGGCAAAATATCCTTAAGTTTGTTACTCGGCTAATTGTTTCTTAAAAGCTGGAAAGAATCGGATGACACAAATGCAGATCATATCATATCTTGAGCAGATGCATGTTTTCGTAGGCAATGAATTAGTTCATGGTTTGTAATTTTTTTATTATTATTATACCACATTTATATAGCGCTCTTTTCACACAGGATGTGTGCGTTCAAAAGCGATTCACATGATTAAATTGCATGTACAGAATTGAATATATATATAATGCGTATAGAATATTTAAAACAAATGAAATTTAAGATAGAGATATCAATAAAACTATCAAAAATTGAATTAATTTAAGAATTATAGATAAAAACAAAATCATCCTTTTCTGTACATTTTATGTCCGCAATTCAAGGGAAACATAATTCCTATGCAATAACTCATAGAGAACTAAAATGTCCATCGATTATCATCATAACCTGTTCTTTTGTTGGACAAATCCGGTATCACTATTAACAACATGATTGTGTTGATTTTCTCTGTTACAGGACAAACCCGGTTTCACCATTGCCATCACAGCTTATTTCCCCATCTCGCAGTCCGCTTCTGATTCATAATCAATCCAACCACGACGATAGCCCCCGGAAAGGTAAGGATTAGCCCTATTCAGATCGGTGCACATTTGGAAAAAAATCCAAACTGACCAAGTTGTATTAGGAACATTCTATATGAACTTGTAAATAAATAAATATATCCAACCGCATGAGTTCATGCCAATATATCCGTAGCCCGGTCTCTTATGCTGTCTGAATAGGAAGAGAAGGGATAATAAAATGCCTGTGGATGTCAAACTTGGAATCATTAACATATATTCCACCAAAGTCCCAGCTATTTGATACTCAGTAAATAGTTAATCTAAATACCTTTTGAACTAAACGGAAAATAGTTTTAAATTAGAAACAAATAAAGGCTAACCTTGTATTGATCTGATATTACATGGTATGGGAATACGTGTGCCTTAACTCATTCTCTCCTAGACTATTTTAAAACCCAACCATTTTGAATAAATCTACCGAAAATGAGCATTTTACTTTAGAAAAGGAGAAATTAAGAATTGTATAGTTTTAAAACCACTGAGATAAAAGGAGCATTTGCTCATGGGGACCAAATGCTCTATCTATCACAATGATTCAATAATTTCCACAACAGTGACAAAACATTTTCCATGTTCCATTTGATTGATTCTGTTCATGAATATTCATAATGTGAAGAACTTTTAAATAAATATGAAATAGGGTTAAGAATAAATGAAGAATATCAAGAAATGCTCTAATGTTTTAACATTCGTTGACTTTATTATTTGTAGACCAACACAATGCACCGTGCCACCCGATTCCTCTATTAAGATGTTCATTTCGGCTCATCAGACAGTCTTTACAGAACGATTCGACGATATGCCGACAGGTGCAGGTATACATAAAAGAACTTTTATTTGAAAATTTAGCATTTGCGAAAATCGTATGTACATATAATCAGAGCAACAGAGAAAGATACGTGTCCAAGCACTAAAATCGCCATGTGTCCACAAAACACATTGTTGTGACCACTCTTTAGGGTGGTCTCTTCGAGACGATTCTAAAGACTGGTGTCACAACGATACGATTCTAAAGAGTGGTCTCAACATAGTGTTCGGTGTAGAAATAAAGTTATCTTTGAAAATGTTTTAATATACGCATTTTGTTTGGACCTCTGACCTCTATATATATTGTTTCAACTAGATTATTCAGTGTACTTTTTTCTGAGTAAATGGTACTTATTAAGGAAAAAAATATCAATTAATGAATATTAATGTTCTTGTATAGTATACACTACACTCTCATAGGCCATTCTCTCATAGACCATTGTAAACCCAGCCACTTTGAATGAATCTATCGAAAAGGTCTTTTACTAGAGAAAAGGATTTAGTAGAAATGTGTAGTTTTGAAACCATTGTGTTAAATAGAGTAATTGTTCCAATGAAGCAAATTCTTTATTAAAAGTTTATTACAATGGTCTGAAACAGTGAATTTTACAGAGGCGTCAAAAGCCGTCAATATGAAAGGATGAAATAAAGAACACACTTTGAAACATGACGCATACACAGACGATTGATTATCTCAGTAGACGAAGTTTATAGTTTGGCGAAATTGTTAAATGGTTAGCTGATAACCTCTGTGAATATTCGATATACGAGTAGTCAACTGACATATGAAGTCAATTAATCAACGCTTTATATAACAGAATCACATGTGTCACATCTTTGCAATCAGACTGGTCATAAATTTGTGTATACATACTCATGGGCTAACAGGGCTAATATTCTGAAAATGGGTGATCCTTCGAAAGCAAACGTAGAAATGCAAAAAGAGAAAATTGCAGACTCGTTTTTATTGAGTCTGTTCATGAGTATTAATTAAAAGTGCAACCCTATTCACGCCCCTTGCGCCTGCTTAAGCAGTATTCAATTTTCAAAACCAAGAACATGAAAACTAGTGATCTCGAAGGACCAAAAACATAGCAACACTAAGAATGAAGTACGGGGCGACTTTTTACGGCCGTCACACAAGTACTTAACACCTGCTGTTGTGAAGTACATATATTCTGAAAATGGGTGATCCTTCGAAAGCAAAAGTAGAAATGAAAAAAAGAGAAATTTGCAGACACTAGCGATAGGTGGATACAGTTTGTTCACTTAAATGTTTTCGTTATACATGTACATGCACTTTACTACCACTGTATTTGCCGTCGCGGTTGTTGTAGTTAGTCGGAGAGGGGATACGTTTATTTACACTGTTTGTCTTTTAGGTTGGGGATGGAATAAGTGTGAGGTTGGGCGCCCATAAACCGGTTTAACCCCCAGTGACTTTTGTCACTGACCGTTCCAAGGCGGTGCTTCCATCTTCCCCCTATTGTGTGTTTGTTTTGTCTTTGTGCGTCTCTTGTTGATTTTATAGTTATGTACATTTGCTGGTTCCTTGTGTTGCTGTTCGGGCGACTGTTTGTTCTGTATGTGGTGTTTCCTGCATGACTCATTTTTGTACTTTTATTGAGTCTGTTCATGAGTAGTAATTAAAAGTGCAACACTATTCACGCCCTCTAGCACCGGCTTAAGCAGTATTCAATTTTCAAAACTAATAACATGAAAACTAATGATCCCGAAGGACCAGAAAATATAACAACACTGAGAATGAAGTACGGAGCGACTTTTTACGGCCGCCACACAAGCACTTAACACCTGCTGTTCACAAGTCTTCTGTTTGTCATATCTAAAACAGTTCATCTCTAGATTTGCACTGTTTGTTTGTCAGTTTATTTGCCAGAAACATAAAGATAGCATTGACAGTTGTTCTGTTTCAAATACTAACTCAGCAATTATTGGTCTTTTAAAGGTGTTTGTTTGATCAAGAAGAAACGTTATGTATGATACTCCCATTTCAGAATCACCTGTTTAAGTTCAAAGAGTGTGTCTTATCATTAACATTTTCGCTGCCAAATGTTGTCGTCTGCAAACTTGGTCGTCTGCTAAAATTCATTTTTTATTTTTCTTCATTTTGTATAAAAACAACAAGTCACAGTAATACACAGTGTAAATATTGATGAGATGCCGATGTTTCGTCTGGATTAAATCTGGTTGAATGGGTAATCACAGAGGCGACATTGGCAGCGAAATAGGTAAGAAAGTTTCAGTGCTTATCACCAATAATAACTGTTATGACAGATATGCTATACTACATTTATCGAATGTATTGCAGGACTTTTCTGTGTGTACTAAGTCAAATCTGAGGGAAAACGGCAGACGGGACTTTGTTATCGGTATTGATATTCTTGATGAGTTCACCAGGACAATATACACTGAACATGAATGCCATGGAAACAGATCATCACCGTTATTAGACCACACAAGACATCAACGCTCTAAACGTACGTAAAGCTCAGTCTACATCTAACTTTTCACGCTAAGCGCGCATAAACTTGCTTTTGGAAACAGCTTGGATTCCGGTGAGATGCCAAACAGCTTGGATTCCGGTGAGATGCCAAACCACTCTGTATCTTATTAGAATCCAAGCTGTATCACAATCAGTCAAAAGTTTTTGTGAGGTCGGTCAGTGAAGAGTTAAAACAAATCACAGATTTCTTGGACTTTTTTAGCATGGGAAGGGTTAACACTTTCCCTGGTCTATGTTTATTCCAGATTCCAATACCTTCAGAACATACACTGATAGACAAATTAGTTATAATGAAACATGGAAGATGGAACATTTGCAGCTATTTTAAAAAGAAACCGATATTTCTAATTCCATTACAAACAGTGCCGACCCTGATCAGAAACATAAACATACTTAAAAGAAGGAAAGGGTTAAAGGAGCTACAAGAAAATCGGTGATTGCCTTTGCAAACAGTTCGAAATGAGATGAGACGGCGTCTCATTTGTACCCCCACTTGTTTGACATACAGCTTATAATATGTAAAAGAGATTTGCAGAAATACGTATTATAACGAGGGTTGTTCGAAAAGTTTCGGGACAAGTGCTGTATTTTTTTTTATTTGTTAATATTTTTCTATGAATTGTTCATAAATGATGGCTGTGACTGTATCCTATTGATTTATTGACAGAACTAAATTTAGGTGCGCGCAAGACGCAATATATTGTCACCATAGCGACGTCAGATCGACGTGAGCGGGGCACCTTGGTATACTCAATAACGGTTTGTCTTTATATAGGTCTGAAACACTCAACTTTTCTCGAAATATTCCCCAGCATACTTTATACACTTCTGATGCCTATTTAACCAAGTAGAGAAACAATTTTTGATTTTTTTCGAATACACTCTCCGGCAACAATTGGCAGGTCAATGACGTCGTCGAAACGTCAGCCTCGCAAGTCACACTTGATTGTCGGGAATAACCAAAAAATCGCACGGTGCAAGGTCTGGGGAGTATGGTACATGAGCAAGTATGTCAATTCCTCTCTCAGCAAGTACTTCCTTTGTTGCAGATGCGATATGGGGCGTTGCATTGTCATGATGTAGGTAGAATTTGCCGTCCTTTTCTGGTCGCTTCTTCCTCACAGCCCTGGTCAAATAATGTCGCAGCACCCGACATGTGATAATGAGTGCATACATGCATCAATATCTATGCAAAAATGAAATATTTTCATTATATCTATCAAACAGTATTTTTATTCCATGTACAGTTAGAAATATTTTAAATTCAAATTATCAAAAAGACTTAACACCCTACCTTTGAGTAATACTGTCTTTGAATTGTGACGTCAAAGTGCCCTGCTCACGTCGACGTGACGTTGCTATGGTGACAATATATCGCGAGTTGTTGCTTGTGCAAGTATTTAAATATAGCAATACATCAATAGGATACAGTCACAGCTATTATTTATGAAACTTTCATAGAAAAATATTAACAAATTAAAAAATCACAACACTTGTCCCGAAACTTTTCGAACAACCCTCGTAAGAATTGAAGTTGTGGGGTTTTGGCATTTCTTAAAACAATACGCGTTTACTTATCCCTAACCTCATACATACTCCTGTAATAAATAATGGTATCATGGATATTAATGAGCTGAGATTATGCCTTCAAAAGGTGGGAGGCATGATAGTCTTGCTTTTTCCGTCCGCCCGTAAGTACGTACGTCTAGCTATTCTTGTATACAATTCCTCATACACCAATTGGATGATTTACTTCAACCTTTCACAGATGAATTACGTTGATGTACATATGACCTTACAGAAGAGAATATGTGCTCCGATCAATGTTACCAGAGTTAATGAACTGTGCAATTGTCTTCACTATCTAAGATGCAGTGAAATTGTAATATAGCGATAGTATTAGAACGACACCATAACTTCGGTTGTTATCTTTATTTCTCAGACCTAGAGATATGAGAAACTGGCAGCATTCTCCCCGACTTCTAAACCCAGACTCAAGCTAGTCCCCCTTAGCCCCCTGGACGGCACGCTGACGTGAATTCTACTATACACAACTCAACCTTCATTGCAACAAAATGATCCTAAACGAGTTACACATTCCGACACTTTAAAAGTACGCGTTAGTCATATACGTTAACCTCATACAATTCTATTATTCAAGAATCTTAATGGAAAAGTAGTAAAGTCAAGCAGGCATAGCCACATACAAGACGCAACCACCACCAAAACACCGATAGATATCATGATACACACACACACAACCACACATCCAAACGCACACTCACACACGAGATGAACACAGAAAATACCAACAGACACACAAGAACTAGAGACAAACACTCCACACATGAACAAAATCACAAGCACAAAGACGTAAAGCAAACAAAAAGAATCTTTAAACTAATAAATGTTACAAGATGATTTGCCAATTTCTCAGTTTGACAGCCTGTTTTGAATAGGAATTTTGCTCTTACATGCAAAATTTTCATCGTTCTGTATTTATAGGATGTTTTGTATTATTTATTTGATTAGATCGTTAGTCTGCTATTCGAAAACATGACTTGAATTAAATATTCATTAACTATACCCCATTGATTACGGCAATTAATTTTATCTTAAAACATATACGCAACAATTTACACGAATTCAAGAAAACCCCAATACCAAACCCCAGTTCTTATATCATTAATACTATTAAAACTGTAAATGACCAGCAATATTTACGGTATATCATATGCATATACATTAACAATCTTATAAAGAAAACAAGAACACAAACAAAAACAAACCAACAGTTTAGCCAGTACTACCCTAATTACAGTATAACCTATAAAATACATCCTGCGTCTACTTATCCGCCATACTTGTGTCAATCGTAACCACATTCATCATGCGTTATTCACTCAATAATGTATATTTGGACTAAAAACTAATCGCTAATCCGCTATACTAATTCATTTCGAAATTTCTGCGTTACCTGTATCTACTCCAATTCAACTAAGACACGCAACCATTGCTACTCGCAATATAAAATTAACGTCCCTATTTAAGTATATTCACCTGGTTATTCACTGATGTTAAGCATATCTCTTAAACTATATGTATCCTAACACATGGATGAAACACTTAATGGACAACCCGACATTCTCTGTACTAATTGCAGAATACCTAATCACAGAATAATATGGAAACATCAAACAAACAAAAACATACAAAACACAGCACATTGTAATACACATTTAATCTGAACAATCAACATTCCCATAGTTTCTTTGTGGTTTCTTTTCAAATTTTCTCTGTTTATTCTATGTTTTTAAGCTACAGTCACATTTATGAAATCCACGTTATCTATATGTCTTGACAAGACTTTTGCGTCATACCCTGTGGCAGTTTGTGTATTAATATTAAAATTTGCAGTCGAATTCCTGACAACTAAACTACACTATGTTATTAAATTAATGCTCTTTGTAATCCGTAACTTCTCTCGAATGTTAAGAGAAATAAAGAGATATGAGTTTTTGTTTTCATTTTGGCACCGTTACTTTTTGGTCAACATTGTAGATTTCCTCTTTTCACACACTAAGTCTACCATTTTTAATTTGAAGTTTGAAGTTAAACTGCGCTGCATTTCTTGTTTCAAGGAGTAGCCATTGTCAAAGGATAATTACATGAGACAAACACGTGTACTTTACTGACCCATGAAGCCCAGGAATTAACACAGGAAATTTGTGTTTATGCTTATAATTTGGCAGAATTAGGTCAGCCACCTGCGGTGTGTTGAGTCTAATACATCAAATTGTGTACTGTGAAAACGACACAGCGTACTCTCTAAACAATGCTTAGAAACTTGACGTGTTTGGAATCAATTCAGTGCTATATCTACACCTGGAAATTGACTGATAACGATCTCCTATATGATTTTTAATGAGTGCCGCATTATTTAAAAATCTTTTAAAAACCCTTTTATAATGTTAAAAAGTTTACATCCAGACCAAACTGCAGTACACACGTTTACCAGGTACAGTATTTAAGCCGATGATGATTCTTTACTGTCGTGATATTCGCTCGGTTTTAGTTGTGCCTATTTCATTATGTACATGTAAGTTACGCTATGCATAACATAGGCCTGTTTTCCTTTTGCTAAGTCAAATTGTTGATATAATGAAAGTTTATAAAGCAAACAAGTTGCTTTTATTACATTTCTTGACACAAATGCTCTTTATTTGTCTCTAGACTCGACGGGAAGTCTTCGTATACGTTCAAGATTATTTGGCTTATTCAAACACATGCCTTATTCGAAATGAATTTCTGGTCCCCGACACTTCGAATAACCGGGACTCGACTGTGTTTGACAGTTTTGACAAATCGCCTTAATACTTAATTAAGTTAACCGAAACATGTATAAAATTACATTTTGCAAATAAAAACTGTCTTGTGTCCTGATTTGATTTTGTAGAAGGTACATGCTCCAAATAAATCAACATTTCTGTTGTGGCATAAATTAACTGCTGAACTGGAATCATCTAATGCTCTTACTTGCCTTGTCCTAATTTGATTAACCCCGATTTAGGTACTTTCTTATTTGATGAAAGATTATGAACTGTCCCTTTTTGAAAAGTGTCCATTTGCCACTTACACCCTTATTACTAATAGAATCAATCTCCATGTTCAACTTATGCTATAAATGTCAGTACAATTAATATAATTTTATTAACCGGTTTTTGCAATTCATGTTGTTTTGTAAACACGTATCAGTTTGCATGCAGCTGGCATTATCAAAACAGAAACAATATACTGAATCAATTGTGCAAATTGTTGGTCATGATCACAACTCAAGCGTGAACTTAAAAATTCACGAACCTGTTGCTCCGCATTGTGGTGTTCTCAACTCCAGATCGTCCTGGTCTTAGGCGCCAATCTCAGCCGTGTGATATAGCGGTAGTACAATAACAACTCCGGTTCAGCTTTATTTCAGAGTCCTAGCTATATGGTAGCTGGCAGCATTCTCCTCGACTTCTATACCCAGACTCTAGCCAGCCCTGCCAGTCTGAAGCCAGACTCAAGCCAGTCACGCCTCTTCTAGATTTTTGGCCTGGTTATATACAAGTTTAGTGATCCAGGAAAACCCATCCATGTGCATAACTAACCTGCAATTACCGCTAGTAAATATACTTATGGCTGGTCACTTCCTCTTCAAAGGCCGTGTACCCTTAGTGTGCTGCTAATCCCCATATTTACATGACAATATTACAAAATATCGAATGGTGTTAATCCTCATACACCATTGTTGGAAGGAATTGTTTCAAACCTTCACTGATGAACAACCATGATGTGAATATAGTTGTGTAGAAGGGAAGTGTTGTTCCGGTCCATTTTTAACGTGAAAACCCTAAAGGGATAACTTAGCAATAGGAAAGGTTACCCCTGATAGATGTTCGCAAACCCCACCTCTCCCTCCTTTCACTGACCTTACTTAACTGTTAGTCATGCGCAACTTTAATTAATTCAGGTTTTCAAAAGTATCTTTATGTCAGAAATTCAATGAAAATTCAGTCAAATAATGTTTGATGAGCTTTTCACATAGAAGCTAGCAAGTAAAGACGATAAATGACACTTTCATGCCTCATAATTGAGTGAGCATGTGGAGTTATATTTGTTGCAAAGGCGCCTTTGCGAAGTGACAATTTTTTTGGGATGATCTCAGATTAGGCACGTGTTCGGACGTAAGATATTGATGCTATCAGTTGATACCATGATATGATAGGATACTTCTCAGTATTAACGAAAATAACAATCAGCAAAGTAAAACTATTTTGAGTTCAGATAAGACAATGATTCGTTGTATTCTGGTGCGAGAATGAATAGAGCCTACCTCTTGTTTATGATAAAAACTGCGATAACCAGACGTCAGATTGTCTTGAACACTAATTCTTCATAACAGTTGTCGACAAGGTAATTATATGGCTTTTACTTCACGATACACTAATAATTTACGGTGCTAGCGTATTAAAACTATTACATAAATTATAGAGAGGATCCATGGCGTAGTTGTCAGCATCGCTGGTTCGCATCCCGGCAAGACGAGTTCGACTCTATGTAGAGATTAATTTGTTTTTTTTCCCTTTTTTCCTTCTTTTTATTTATCCTAATGATACTAATGAAGCTAATAAATGCCGTCAGTTCCTACAAGATAATGGGACATTGGACAGAGTTAGCTTAAATGTTTGGAGTGTTTTCAGTGTTTCCGTGTTCCAATGTTTCGCCTGATTTGGTGTTTAATTGTTTACCTTCATGTTACATTTCAATAAAATTCGAAAACCTGTAAGTTCTTCTTGTTATCCGTTCCATTCATTAGAAGGCTTGGGTTAAATTTGTTGTTTTACTCGCTTAATACAAGCAGTGGCAATCAATAATACCTTGCGCATTTGACTCCTTCATTGATTCTTAACGACAGGTTGCTTTTGTATCCATTAGTGCTTCTTATCTTTTTTAAAAATATATATTTCTTGTTTAAAAAAGGAATATTGACACGAGATCGATAATTTGCTAGCTTCACGTGGTAATTATTCACGACAATGCCTGACTAAACTGCTGCGAGTAGGGTCTTTTTATGGAACTATAACTTCTGAATAAATACAGCCGCCACACAAGCACTTGCACCTGCTGTTGTGAAAATTATAAATTCTGAAGAGAGGTGATCCCCCGAAAGCAAAAATTGCAACACAAAAGGAGAACATTGCAGACTCGGTTTTATTGAGTCTGTTCATGAGCAGTAATTGAAAGTGCAACACTGCTCACTCCCCTTAGCACCGGCTTAAGCGATATTCAATTTTCAGAACAAAAAGTACTGAAATTCATGATCTCGAAGGATCAGAAAGTATAACAACACTGAGAATGAAGTACGGGACGACGTTTTACAGCCGCCACACAAGCACTTAACACCTGCTGTTGTGAAAATTATAAATTCTGAAGAAAGGTGATCCCCCAAAAGCAAAATTTGCAACACAAAAGGAGTAAATTGCAGACTCGGTTTTATTGAGTCATATCACCAGCTCACATGTCCGTGACGTCGGTTTCGTTAAGAAGCAATAAAGTAGTTTATTACTCACTTGCTGCCAAAGGCGATTTATGCGATACAGTGATATGATATACTTGTACGTACATTGCATGGGGGATATACAGCAGGATTTACCAGTCTTCACCAATGTCAGTTACAGGACCATAGTTTTCATGAGACATTTCAAATATAAAATTCCCAATGTTACATAGGTCTGACTGCGCATGGACCATTGTCATAGTGAGTGCATTGTATTGGCAAATGTCACTTAGAAATGTCACAATAAAGTACTTGTTATAGAATACTGTCTTTTCCGATCACTGCAGTAAATGCATTGGCATTGTTGCTTAAATATTCAGATAGTTTGCATTGACTACTATGCAACTTGCTCATGTTTACAGAATGGGGCCAATGTAATATTCTGACACTTTGGAAGTAAGATGTTTATTATGTCATAATCTTAAAATCACCCCATTCCATTGGTTTCCACGGTGTTTATACGTTCGGTACTTTAATTAGTTGAGCTTCGAGTTTGTGAATTTTCTTCCCTTTTTAAGATATATACAAACAGTGTGTGTGTGTCTGTCTGTCTCTCTGGCTGTATACTCCATTCCTCATACTCCATTACGAGGACTTATTATAAGCTGGCACCCACGAACAACCTTGGTGTTAAAATGGCCGTAAAGAAGGTATTTTTCTTCGACCAATCTACCAGAATGACGGGACAATTTTCAGTATAAAACATTTAAGGAAAAACATCTGTGTATAACTCCTTATACACCACTTGAATGATATGCTTCAAAATTTCACATATAAACAATTTTGATGTGAAAATGGTTAAAAAGAAATAAAGTTATGCTACGACCAATTTGCAAAAGTTGCGGAACTATGTAACCTATTTCACCTAAAACCGTACTTGATTTAGAGATAATATTGCCAGAAATGGAGCATCCGTGTCTTACGGACACGATTTAAGTTATATTTGCAAATGGACACAAGCAACTGTATAAGGATAGCTATATAATTCCATATGCAAAAGGCGCAGACCCTGATCAGACGGCTTGTCCGGGAGTCGATTGACCGTGGTCTTCTCTGTTTACAAAGGCGTTTATAGGCATATGGAATAAAGAGTGCAAGGCCAATAGCTTCTTTATTACATATTTAGAGGAAATCCTATGATATAAATATCGTAACATTCCCTCTTTCGCTGCCATTGTCGCATCTATGATTACATGTGCAAACAGTAACTCGGCGTCTCATCAGGATCCAAAATGTTTGTTACTGTGGCTGTTTCTTGAAATATTAAGAAAGAAAAATAAAAAGTGTAGCAGACGACAAAAGTTTGGCAGCGAAAGAGTTAATGCAGCATGCTGACTCTATTTAACATGCTGTTACCAATAACGAACATGGATTTACGTTACTGCTTCCTAACTTTTCAAATGATGAATGATCAAAAGTTGAATGGTCCATCATTGTTTAACTATAAATTCTAATCTGTATGAAAGGCCTAAACGTGCTTGAGGATTTTGACAACAGAAATCCTTGTAGTAGTTCTCTGATATGGATCTGCACTGTTTGAAAATGCCAGTACATTTGATTCCTGTATTCAAAGCGTCAAACTGTAACATTAGATATGGTATTATTGAGTGTATGGTTTGTCCACAAGATGTCGTTTAGAGGCAGATCGCATGACTTATAATTTAATCATTAACCTTTAAAGCGGTAGAGCGAATTCATGACTAACTTTATATACAAATTAATTCGTCCTCGAATTAGAATTTAGGCTATTTGACACTCAGTGATTGAATTAAAAAACAAATAATAGTAATTGCTGCATTTAGAATTGGTGTAAATACTTAAATACTATATGTCAGTTAGCATTTGTGTAAATGATAGTCTATTTAGTGTAAATTTATTAACACTGACTGCAAAGTATGCTTGGATATACCGTAAACATCTCCAATTCGGAAGTCTAGTACATGTAGAGAAGAATTTAGATAGACGGCTGCATATTGCATGGTGAAAGTTATGCAGAAACTCAAAGAGGAGCTTTCTGCATGCCTTTCTCTCTGCTTTAAGCTGTCTCGAAGACCGATATTTATACTAAATCTAGAGGGATTTTACTGAACTTCAATCACGACAGATGTGAATACGGGACACGAGTGTACTGAAATTTGCAAGGAGCGTTGACCTAGATCAAAGGACACATAGAATAACCTTCTGGTCAGAGCGTGAACAGTTTATCATTCAAAATCCTCCCTCAAATAATACCCTTTCATAATACAATAATGGGCAATTCCACTTTGGAGATTCAGCATTTGCAAAGGGTTAAAGACTATTTCTACATATTCAGGTGTTGGCTCTCATTGCTGTGTTGATGGAATTATTGACTGTGCTGTACGGACATTTTTAAAGATGACATACACTCCAGGAGAACGGTGTGCTGTGGTAGATTTCTACGAACTGTGTTTACACGAAATATCAACAAATACATGCCAACTGCAGTCCTTGAGAAACTTTTACCCGGTGTTTACAGAACAGCTGAAAAGAAAATGTGGAAAATCTCATACACGACGAGGAAGACATGTAAGAAAGATCTAGTCGTGTGCTAAAATGGTTGTGAAAATAAATCAATAATTCGGACAAATTATCTTTGTATATACTTAATTAGTTTCAGTGTAAGAATAAGTGCAGCCAATTATGTGGACTTTTCAGAACCATCATGATTATCTGATAATGTAATATACAAACGGCGGTTCTTATACAACGCGCATGGTGCCACAAAAATCACTGTTAACCACCCTTTTGCTTGATGTCTTCAGTCACTATGAAAAAGGTATCTACGTCGTGGTATTGGAGGCAGGTGGTAGCTGAATTCGTGCAAAAAGTACAATACAGATCTTTTGTGTCCAAATCAATGAGTGGTGGCTTAAGACAGGGTTTACTGTACGTTCCAAATATACCATTTGAGCTTTATGTTGTTTATATCAGTGCACTGATTATAAGTTTAAGTTTTATTATTTTAGAGTTAAATACTCTATCACTTGCGGTAGCGGTGGTCTAGTGGTAACGCGCTTGACTATCAGTCCGGAGGTCCGGGGTTCAAATCCCGGTCCCTCCCGGAAATTTCAGAGACGCTTTTCCGTGTCTCCGACCCGCACATACTATCCACCCAGGGGTTAAAATGGGTACCTGTGAGGGTCACTCGCCGGTACTGCGGCTGCATGATTGCGCCATATGTTAGCAGTGCTCAATATTGTAGGCGAATGACTCAATGACCAGGGGAGTAAATGTACAGTCGGCTGAGCGGTCATTCGGACTGAAAGTAGACTATAACTAGGTACTTTACTTTACTTGGGGCATTACAAGGGTGTAACATGACCGACCAGTTACATTATATAGTAAAGCCTCTTTATTGATAGGTCGTAGGTCGTTGTGTAAAATGATATTTTTATAATTTCAATTTGTAATAACTATACATTAACCAATTTCCTTGTATTGGCGCATTTTGACGCTTCTGTAACAGTTGTGATTGAAACTGTCGTGATAAATAGAGCAATATTATGATAAATAGGGCATTTCTTTATCGAGCAAATGCTCTATCTATCATAATGGTTTCAAACCTACATAATTCTAAAGTTTCCTCTTCTATAGTAAATGCTCATTTACGGTAGATTTATTCAAAGAGGTTGGCTCTAAAAATATCCTATGAGGTAATGGGTTAAATTACGTATAACCATTTCGCCGCCAATGCCGGATCTGTGATTACCTATGCAAACAGTTTGGATCCAAATGAGACGCCGAGTAACTCGGCGTCTCATCAGGATTCAAACTGATTGTTACTGTTACTATGATTTTGAAATAAAAATGAAGAAAATTTGTAGCAGACGACAAAGTTAGCAGACGACAGAGTTTGGCGGCGAAAGGGTTAACTGAGATCAAGTATCAAGTCATCGCTACATTGATGTTTGAATGTTTTGTCATTTTGAATCAATCATGTAATTGATTCGGTAGTACCAAAGTTTACGTGGCGTCCTGAAATAGAGACGTAGACAAGCAGGAATGACCATTTGAGAGTGGGTGCGCTCTGACCAGTGTCTGGACAGGTTGCTTCATATGATCAACGCCAATAAACTTAAAGAATACATCCTACTAATCAGCATTCGATTCGTTCAAAATATTCATAGAACACGCCTATTTAGATAATTATGTTGTTTATATGAGTAAGATGACTGTTATCGTTGTGATAAAATTGTTATTGTATACACATTGACATTCCTGTAAAGGAGAATATGAGAATAGAACGGTGTCATTCGTCTGTGCATTCTCTTTTTTATCTTTAGGATATATTTTATCCTACTCTAATCATCCTAAATATGCATAATCAAATATCTCCTCTTCACCAGCTTGTAAGACTGGAGAAATCAAATTGACACAATTTTAAATAATTTAAACTAGGCTGACATAGTAGCAAATAGTGACCAACATACCTCTACATGAGCAGCTTGATCTGGGTCTGCACTAATGGCTTAAATGTCTTTCTGACCGGATACTTTGAGTAATTAGTGTATAGACAGGAATATCATTAGACAATTTGACATATTTATACCTGTTTGTATCAGATTACTGTAGTTACTTGTTTTATTCTCGATAATATCATTAACCCATTCAACGCTGAATTGTTCAAATGAACTGTTCCAAAATTCAATAAGATCAAGCGTACCGTAAATGTTCAGGGATTTCTAAAAAACAGTGTAGTATGACAAACTGTTTAGAAGCCCTATCATCTGGGTCAACGCTGTTTGCAAAGGACATAAGGGATTCGTTTCCCGCACCGAAAGTGTATACTGCTAATACTGTTAAACTGGCATTTAACTATTTTGAAGTTTTTGAAATACATGGTATTGGAATATATTTTACCATCATATTCGATAAGCTACTGTTAAATGTTGTTATGAAGACCTCGTGCATGGCAATTTGAGTGTAATTCAGCCATTAGCAGGGTGATCTAAATTTGGGCAATAGAAAATAGACTTCAATCCATTTTAACCCTTTACTCCATAAATACGCATGCCTTTCTATGCCTCTGCAAACAGAGTAGACCCAGATCAGACGGCTCCTATAGGAGCCGTCTGACCAGGGTCTGTCTGTTTGCTTATGAAATAATTTAGATATGATTCTAAAGTTTCTGCCATCGACAAAATCCCTGTGTTCAATTGTCATTATAGCAAGATGTGTTTGTGAAACACTACCCCCCCCCCAGATTTGACCTTTAATCTGGATGTATGAAATTGACCTTAATAAGTCACCCCTAAAATGTACGCTTCTATAAGTTGCACATACATGCCAAGTTTGAAGTATGTACAGTAAAACCTCTCTATAACGACCACTAATTTACATAAAATATTTTGTGTTAAAGGCAGGTGGATGCTTAAAGCAAGGTGAAAGTAAAACAGAACGCTCCTATAGGAGCGTTCTGTTTTACTTTCACCTTGCTTTAAGCAACCACCTGCCAAAAATGCCAACTAATTAACACAATTTAGCGGTCGTTATAGAGAGGTTTTACTGTATGTGCATTGGCTACAAAATTAGCGCCAACGTTAAAGTTGGGAACTAACCAACAAACAAACAAACTAACAGACAGACAGAGTAAAAACAATATGAATATTTATGGAGTAAATGGTTAAATACATTAGCAGAATATGACACAGTTGACTTTTGATAAACAGACACACGGTGTCTAATCTAGATCCAAATTGTTATTAGTATATTACAGTTTCTCTCTTAGCGTGGCAAAGGATTTTAACATTTCATATCTTATTTATTGTATTGACATATGTTATTCCCGGGTGTCTCGTGCAAGTTATTCGCGGACGTTTCGTACTTATTTTATTATTGTTATGGTGAAAAGAATTGTCCTGTGGACATTGTTAATACTGTATGATTTACTGTGATGGGTTTTCTCACGAGGACAGCCAACCAACAATATATCTGCACAATTGCTTTATTCTCAATACATAAAACTGATAAACAGACTTTATCTGGAAATCAGCTCATCTGTAAAGGCAAATTCAATTTGTGCATATAAGACTATTTTGTTTAATGTTGTATCCCAATAAATCAAACTGGAAAAATGATTTCGTGTAATCAGATTTTCTGAAATGCTAACTTCCTCAGTTTATTTGTTCTTATAATCAAAGCAATCAGTTAATATATTAGAATAATCGTGACAGTGAGAAGGCATTTATATACCAGGTGTTTGCTACAACTGCTTATGTAAGCACAACTGTGCAAATTGAGCGATTTTGAAGGTAATATTCTGAAAATGGGCGATCCTTCAAAAGCAAAAGTAGAAATGCAAACAAAATAATTGCAGACTCGGTTTTATTGAGTCTGTTCATGAGTAGTAATTAAAAGTGCTACACTACTCACGCCCCTAGCACCGGCGGCTTAAGCAGTATTCAATTTTCAAAACTAATAACATCAAAACTTATGATCCCAAAGGACCAGAAAATATAACAACACTGAGAATCAAGTACACAGTTATGAACGTTTTCTAAGGTATAATGAAGACCGGTGTTATTATTACAGTAGCGGTTGTTGTTACAATAGCCATTGCCAAGTTATGATGTTAAACTACAACTTCTATTGCAATATATCCGTTATTTTAATATTATTACAATAACAGTCATTGTTGCAATAGCGGCTGTTAGTACACTAGCCGTTACCAAACTAGAACAAAAGTCAGACACTCAACACCTACGACTTATTTGTTCTATATGGTAAATATGACCAAAATATGCTATTGTACTACAATCACTATTGTTCTGCACCCGTTATTGTTATATTATTACAAAAGTAGACGTTATTACAAAAGCGATTACCAAAGTATGTTAGTATTTTATCACTATTGTAATGTACCCGTTTTTGTTTTATTATTACGATACCGGACGTTATTACAATAACTGCTACCAAGTATGTTATTGTACTAAAAACACTATTGTCATATTCCAGCTATTGTTATACCGTCTAACTTCGATATCTCGAACTTCAGGGAACCATACAAATTACTTCGAGATAACTATTCGAGTTATTCGATTTCTTATGATGACAATTTCTCAAGTTAATAGCTTAATGCAGGTCTAAAGGAATCTTGAAACCTCCTACAGGAGCTCTCAGCATTACTACATTAAGCTGTCACATGTTTTTCTAAACATGCGTAGTGATATATTTTAGAAATATTTTGAATTGTAAATTTTGGAAGGACCGAACATTTACGTCGAGTTATCCGAGCTCAGTATATCGAAGTTCAGCTGTATATTACAGTAAATCCCCGCTAATGCGACCACCTAAAGAAGGTATAATTCTTGGTGCTTTCCTGCATTAAGCAACCATCTGTTTATAAAGACACCCATGTTTATTCATTAACTCATTATCTCCTAGGCTATTTTTTAGACCCAACCTCTTTGAATGTATCTACCGAAAAGGAGCATTAATTAGAAGAAAGGAAAAATTTAGAATTTTGTAGTTTGAAACCTTTGTGATAAATAGAGGATTTACTCCTATAGGAGCAAATGCTCTATTTATCACAATGGTTTAATAAAGTGACTTTTATAGATGCACAAAAATGCGTCACTAGGGGATAATGTGTTAAGTGGTCGCATTAGAGGGTTCTACTTTATTACGATAGCAGGCGTTTGTACAATAGCGATTGCCTATAAAAGGTATGACATCATCAAACAGAAAACAACACAGCTACCAGACAGAACGTAACGATGCACAACAACAAAACATAAAACATTTACCAGATTACAAAACAAAGTAGATCACAGAGTGAAAGCAGGAATACCTTTGAACGATCAGTAGCCAGAAAAGGTTCATGTGTCTTAAACTAAGTTTGCGCGTACCCAACCTCACTCTTATTTCACCTTAGTAAGCTGGAAAGATATCTGCACAAGATGAGTAACGACGCAAAGACAGAATAATATTCATTATTATACCTCACCTGGCTTTCCTATACACATTTATCATGCAGGCAACGCTATTCAATGTTATATGTGAAACTGCAAAGTCATATTAAGGAACGTGTATTTACTTATAATAGTTTAATGTTTTTCTCACACATCGTATTTTGTCTTGCTGCTGGTTCGTGAATATATTTGTAAAAGTAACTCTCTTTTCGGAGACGAAATGAATATATATAGTGATTTATTAATACTAGAAATTGTATTCTCATTTTGTGATATATCTTAATATATTTCATAATGTCCTTCTCGTTTATCATTTAACAGATAACTATTTTGTGGTATGTAACTACTGTAAACAGCGTATACGAATGTCATATTGAATAGTGTTTTATTTCACGTTCCTTCAGCTTACTTTACTCAACATTGATTTTCCCTAAATTGTTCGAATTCTTTCCCAGACATGTCGTCTTCAAGTTATAACTACAGCTCAACTTCGATATCTCGAACTCGGATAACTCAAAATAAATGCTCGTTCATTCCAACATTTACAATACAGAGAAAAATCTATAAGGTATCTTTACGCATATCTAGCAACATATGCGACAGATTAATGCAGGTCTAAAGCAATCATCAACACTCCTATAGAAGCTTTAAGCATTACTTTAGATATGCACTAAGCTGTGAGCTTAAGACATTGTCCAGATTAGAAATCAGGTGACTCGATCTTCTGTTATCTCCAAATAAATTGTTTGATCCCATGAAGTTCGAGATATCGAAGTTTAACTGTACATTGTAATGTTTCTGATGCGTCAGTTAATAGTTCGAGTAATAGCTTAATGATGTTTTCATCGTCTGTGATTAATCAATATGTTTATAGGTTTATTGTCTGTCAATAAAAAGAGTGTGAACACAACGCTGAGATAACCTTTATCTTAGATGATACTAACATAATTATACAGAGCAATAGGTAAAAGCAATAATCACAACATGTGTTTATTATGATCATTCAGTTTGCAAAATCATTGAATCTGCACTGGTTGTCTTTGCCCAATATAATAGGTCGCGGGAGCAAATGGGTTAACCCCTTCCTATTATATAAACGCCTTTTCACGCCTTTGCAAACAGAGTAGACCCATATCAGAGGGCTCCTAAATGACCAGGGTTTGCTATTTGCTTATGAAATTTAAAAGATGTGTTTCTTTACTTTCTTAACTGGCTGCAATATTCCATGATATATTTTCATAATTACTATTTTATCCATGAGTATTTAGTAAGTTTACAAATTTTGAACAAACATAGAACAGGGAAAGAGTTAATGTATAGAAACAACATATGATTGTTCGTGCATGGTATACATGCTATGGATACAATTACCATGCAACATAATGATTGAACGTTGAGAACGTTGTGCGAACAGTTCTTATCACTAATGATGTTAGATGTATGACATTGTTAGATGTATGAAATTGTCAGATGTATGACATTGTTTGTTTGACATGTTAGATATATCACATTATCAAACGTATGACACTATCAGTATGGCATTGTTAGTTGCCATAACATTGTTTAATGTATGACATTGTCAGATGTTTGGTATTGTCAATATGGTATTTTCAGATGCATGGTATTGTCAGTATATGGCAATGTTAGATATATGACATTGTTAGATATATGACGTTGTCAGTAGGCCTATGACACTGTCAGATGTATGATATTTCATCGTTGTGAACAATAAACTTGTGGATTACAGTTACAGTAAGAGCTGTGTGGTGCGTAACTAGTTATAGTTCGGCAAACTGAAACTTGCATATGTACAAAACAATAACAGCTTTTTAACCCGTTACACCATAAATACGCATTCATATGCCTTTGCAATCAGAGTAGACCCAGATCAGATGACTCCTTAAGGATCCATATCATCAGGGTCTGCTCTGTTTGCTTATGATATGATATAGATATGATTCTACAGTTTCCGCCACCGTTAAACAATTCCTGTGTGTATGTCCTAATATAACACTTTATCTAATTAATATTCCCATTGTCATTATTTCTCACGTGAATATTTATGGAGTAAATGGTTTAAGTATTTGCTATTTCCTGACATAGGATTACATATGTGTCCTTGATCCCTCGAAACAGGAGCTAATGTATTGAGCTGGCCGATAAATTAAAATGTTTGATAATCCATAAACCAATGATCGGATATCCTGAAACTGATGAATATGCGTATGTTCAATTTGATAAATCAGGGTCCATGCTTATAAAGCTTTTAGTTGAGTCTGAGTTTCGTTCTCAGGCTTTTGATTGGTCAGATTTGAGTTCTCAAGCTTTTGATTGGTCAGATTTGAGCCAAAGGCTCAAATCTGACCAATCAAATGCTTGAGAACGTTCTCAGACTCAACTGAACGTTTTATAAGCATGGACCCAGAACAATGACGATATGACAGAGCAACAGATACAGATACCCAGGTACTAAATTTGTCAGTTCTCCGACAATCTCCGTCCTCGAAGACATTATTCTAAAATTGGGTCATAGCATAGGGTTTGGTGGAGAAATAAAGAAGTTACTCTTTAAAATGTTGTAATTTACGCATCTTATCTGCCGCCCTGTATGAACAGTAAAGGAATTCTATTGGATGGATATAAATGCATTTACAGTTAATGTTTTATCTACATTACCAATCTTCTTCTATATGAGAAAAATAGAGCAATTCCAAATAATATGTTTTAGATATAATATCTACAAACTGGAATTTCTTTTAGAAATTCAGCAGTTTTTAGCCATAAATACCTATAAAGTCTACCATTCAGTTAAATCAAATAACTATAAAAGACAGATAAAATAACACACACACAGTAAAACGATAGGTCAAACAGTAAAAATCAATTACTTTGTAAAATATTTTAGATGTAACATAAACGTTTTATGTGTTTTGTGCAAATACATTTGTTTCCATTACATATCAATATAACCATTCTTACGTCCATGAATGAACAGAATGGAATTTCTGCAACAGAAATATCACAATGTAAACGCACAATTGTACTTGTAAATTGTTGCAAGCTGAATTTCCTTATGGTTATCTAGTTTTATCAATTAGATATTTAACAACAACCCTGTCTAGGGTTGATTTGATCTAACAAACTAGACTCCGTTTGTTTAACCCCTTCCATCATATAAACGTATTTTCACGCATTTGCGAATAGAGTAGACCCATATCTATAGGTCTGATCAGGGTCTGCAACGTTTGCTAATATAATTTTATAGACATGTTTCTTTTGTTTTTGTAAAATGGCTACAATGTTTCACCTTCCATATTTCATTTTAACTAGTTTGTCCATAGTTATTCAGTAGGTATTGAAATTTGGAATAAGTATAGAACAGGGAAAGGGTTAAGATACCAGCTTCCTCTCCCATTGCTGTAATTTCCTTGCAATTTCCGGCAATTAATGACCAATACCTTCATGTGAAGGTTAGCTTCTCTTGATCACTGCGGGGAACCTTTCACATACAAGTGTCTGTTGCAGTTGCCTTCATAAACAAATGATTGAAAGTTTATATGAACACCTTTCAATGAATCTACAAACATATAAGGATCTACATTCATCAAACTGTTGTTGGTTGGTTGTTTATCATCCGTCTCCTTTATCGGCACCTGAAAAGGGAGGTCCGATACAAATAAACATTCCCTTAGTTTTCTGGTTATTCAGAGTGACCAATGTAAAGTACCAATAAAACATATTGGAATATAACCTATACAAAAGCACCTCATCCTGACGCCGGCAAAATCTGTTGAGTGACTATAATCCTATGCCAAGAGCTAATTGAGGGAACAGCTAGTTTCACATCAAGATGTTTTGCATGACCCGGTCGAGCTCACCGGGGTGTTCTATAAAACGTGTCTTAATTTATACAATTTCTTGCAACTGTAACCTTGGTCGACATTATCAAGTTTTATTATGACTCAAATCAGATTTTCAAAAATGACTATTTGACGAGAGGCTGCTTCCCATTCTCGAAAGACATCTTTAAAACATACGATGATTATTAAAATGTCAATGAAGTTGTATTAAATATCAGAAAATCGATGTCCGTCGTCCCACTGTAATTTATTGTTGCTAGACTTCTAACCCCGTAGCTAAAACAATATGAAAATTGATTTTTCTGATTCCAATTGTCCATAGTAGTGTTTATATAGCTTAATACTTTATTCGATATGTTCATGTGGTATTATATGCAGTTGACTTTCAAACTAGCAAAATCAAACCTATAAAAAACACGCATAACAATTTACTCGCTACATTCACACACTTGTTAAAGCAATGTGAGTGCCATGTTAGTTAACAGTCAAGGAGAAAATGTTTTCTGGATAATACATGAATAGTTCTCTCTAAAACTCAAACCGGGTAGTCATACCTTAAAACGTGGACGTTTTAACCTATTTTCTCTTAAACTACTTTTAGACCCAACCTCTTTGAAATAAAGTTACTGAAAACGAGCATTTACTAGAATAAAAATATTTATTTAGAATTAAATAATTTTGAAACCATTGTGATAAATAGAGCATTTGCTCCTATGGAGCAAACGCTCTATTTATCACATTGGTTTCAATATGACTTTTACGTTAAAAGGCATCAGTAGGACGGAATGGGTTGAAGCCGTCTTAAAAGAATGGAAAACATTTCTACCTTTGAACTAACAGTTGTGAACATTGACAAGACTTCAAATTACGCTACGTCAAATTCGTAAGCTTCATCAACAAGGCTGTTAACATGATAAAATCTGAAGTACATGCTTGAGAATTAATGATGTCTGTGACTATATCGCTGAATAATGTAAATAAAATAACCCCCTAATGGATATTGGACATTAACAGTAAATAAAAGCACTATACTTCCGGACATGGTCTGGTTAAATATAAAACATGTTAACTATTATAAAAACATAAAACCAGTGTCCCGTGTTGTAATAGATCCTGCGTAAACATTTTAATAGACATAAGTGAAATCCATTAATTATCAGTGTCTCGACTGGTTTATAAATCTTCCATTTAGTCCGTTTCAGTCGTGTTGTCCCTGGGTCGTAGCAACTTAACTCTGGTTTTATGTAAATTAGACTGACCCAGTTAGAAAATGGTAATTTAAATTGTCTAATGTAAGACCAATTTGTAACCATTAGCAGTGATATAAATCCTTAGAAATGGTCTTGTCTCTTAGAATTCAATAAAACAGAAGATCTATTAAGTAAAATAGTGAATGTTAGTAGTAGTTGTAATAGGAATATTTATGTAACGAAAAAGCACGAGAAATGCAGCAATTAACCCATTCAACAGCAGGCATGTATGCATTGTCATTTGCAAACAATGTAGACATATTAGAGCTATCCTAGAAAACAATCTTCTAGTACGTTTTAGTATTTCATACTGAGCGGATTCCACCCTGACATTTCAGGGTTGGAAGAGATAATGTTGGAAGTGATTTGAATTATGTCATTTTTGTTATACTGGTTACTAATTATAAGAGCTCCGCAAAGCGTTGAAATATACGCTAGAAGAGGTTCTATTATTGGGTAGTTTTTTGTCGTGTTATTTCAACATTGCTTAATGCATAACAAAGTTACATAACAGAAGGGATTTTGCAAACAGAACTCAGAAAAGGGGAGATAATTTAGCAACGACAATAACAGTGTTGTGAGTTATGTATTTGACCATACAAGTGGGAAAACAATCCTGCCAAATTATCTTACAAAATAAGGTGCAATAACTTCGTGAACTAACTCCAGAATGGATAATGCAGTCTAAGTTATCGTTATCTGATCTTTGTGCACAGCTGCACATCAATATCAACCATCTATGCAAGTATGAAGAAATGCCGCTGCATAATTAAGGAGGACTTAAGCACACGCGACTATACTAAAGAAATTAAAGGAGAATATAACTCATAACAAATAACAAACCCCAGTTATCCCGGCACATGACTATCAATTATTTAGGCAGGTTTGGTGAAATAAAATCCAATGAAAAATATAGGAGTATTGCGCACAATAACTTGCTAAGGAAAATAAACAGAGGGGATACTATAAAACCCATCTAAACCGGAATTATAGTAGAGAAGAATTTAGACACTTTTAGACAGGTGGCTGCTTAATATTAGCAGGGTGACATTCATGCAGGAAGCTCCTAGAGGAATTAAGCTGCCACCTGAATTAACCAGAATTAAGCTGCCACCTGTCTCCAAGATCGATATTTATACTAAATTGAATGTTCGGTTTAGAGGAGTTTACTGTATCCCGAGAAGGGATATAGAGGATCTGTTGCGAGTTGTCTTTTAAGATCACATGTTCCTAAACGAGCCTTAGAAAATGTCATTAAGCGAGCCTTGGCGAGCTTAATAACATTTTCTTGGTGAGTTTAGGAACACGTGATCTTAAAAGACAACGAGCATCAGATTCTTTTTCTCACATATCAAAAAGGGCATTTTCGCCGTTTAAATGACATGTAAACATCGGTCTCTATGGTTTGACGTCATATATATATGACGTATGACGTCATATATGTTCTAAAGTGATCTTACACGTGTTACAGATAAGGAAATCTTAACCCGTTGTTCTAACTCGGAGATAAGGGAAGGTATGTGAGAAAACACAATCCAACTTTATCTTTCCTTCATGTGAGGTATGTGAGAAAACACAATCTAACTTTATCTTTCATTCATTCACAACTAATCATAAATATTAATCACCCATGCTCGTATAAAGAGATTCTAGAAAGATTCTACCGTGCTTCCTATTCGTTCAGCGCTTGAGAAAAACAGTAGAACCTGTCTTAAGCGGGCATCAATAAGAGATCTAACTATGGGTATGTAAGGCGGGTGATAACGTAAGGCAGGTCACAACAGTGTCCGAGAACAGACTTTTACTTTTATTAATTTATCTATATTAATTTGTATGTAACGAAAGTACCTAGTTATAGTCTACTGTCAGTGCGAATGACCACTCAGTCGACTGTCCTTTTATTCCCCTGGTCATGGGACCATTGGCCTACAATACTGAGCACTGCTAACATATGGTGCAATTACGCAGCCGCTTTACCGGCTAGTAACCCAAACGTGTACCCATTTTTATCCCTGGGTGGAGAGGAGGCAACCTCGTGGGGATGGGAGACACTGAAAAGCGTCTCTGAAATTTCGAGCTGTTCAAGCCGGGATTCGAACCTCGGACACATGTGTTATCAGCTCAACCACTAGGCCAATCCACCACCGCTATCAAACTGATGTAAGAGAATGAAACGATGAATATACTTACGCTAAACGCATATATTTTCAATTAAATGGTAAAGGTATTGTGTCAGAAAACAGTTACATTGTTGGTATCGAAGTAATGTGGTGTTTATGTTATCTTGCAATCCCTGTGGTTAAATAATTTTCTTCATGAATATTCATACAAGAACTAATAAATTCATGAATATAAATCAGCTGATTTTTATAATGGCACACGAACACAGGTATCTTAGGTATTGGCAGAAGCAATATAATATATAGTATTACATTAATTCTGAAAGTAAGAGATCCTTCGAAAGCAAAAGGAGCAATGCGAAAAGAGCAAATTACAGACTCGGTTTTATTGAGTCTGTTCATGAGTAATAATTAAAAGGGCAACACTAAACACACCCCTAGCACCGGCTTAAGCACTATTGTATAACAACAAAATTAATGATCCCGAAGTACCAAGTAATATAACAACACTGAGAATGAAGTACGGGGCGATTTTTTACGGCCGCCACACAAGCACTTAACACCTACTGTTGTAAAGTACATATATTCTTAAAGTTGGAGATCATTCGAAAGCAAAAGTAGCAATGCGAAAAGAGAAAATTACAGACTCAGTTTTATTGAGTCTGTTCATGAGCAGTAATTAAAAGTGCAACACTACTCACACCCCTAACACCGGCTTAAGCAGTATTCAATTTTCAAAACTAATAATACCAAAACAAAAAATTCATGAAGGACCAAAAGATATAACAACACTGAGAATGAAGTACAGGGCGACTTTTTACGGTTGCAAAAGGTTGCAAACTCGGTTTTATTAAATCTGTGCATGAAGTATTTAAAAGTGCAACACTACTCACGCTTCTAGCATCGTCTTAAAGAGGAGGTCCCTACAATGATCGCATATTTTCAATAATATCATAAAACTTGGTATTTGTTATGCTCTATCATTATTATGAAGGTTCCCAATTTGAACTTATATCGAAAAATGCCCATGTGATACAAATAAACCGATTTCATCAATAACTGATAATTTTTGTTCTACAACACAATATTATCGACCTTTTCCGTAAATTCTTCCGCGTTTTGCCGATGATCACCCGATCTCTCCATTGTTTACGTAATAGCTTTCTCGGAAGTGGTCGGAGAATCGCGAATAGGGCGAACATATACAAAACTAAAACTCAACCCGAATAAAACTGAAACATCGGGGAGTAAAACCGGGATCAGCGATATCAAACACATGGATGTTTTGTCATTATAAACGGTAATTGGATGGGGCTTTTTGTGATATACTACTTTTCAGCATATAAACAAATGAGTTTTGTATATTTTAAGTGTTTATGAAACGCGTCAAATGTAGGGACATCCCCTTTAAGCGGTATTAAATTTTTATAACTAAGGTAATATACATACACTGAAAGGAAGTACGAGCCCTGTTCGTTTCCTACCCAGTTTTAAAAAGGGCGTCAGGGGTGTGTCTGTATATATCAGGTAATGGGTGGAAAAGTAATCAACATTGATGTCAGTTGCTTACTTGCATCAATGTATTAAATTTACAGTTTACACTGATAATATAACGCTGCAAATGTATTTGCTCAATATATTTATGAGAAAAAGAAAATAGTAATTCATTCTCACGCTAAACTTCTGTAATTTCCTAAAAAGCTATGAATACATTTATAAACATTATACTTACTGTTTACAAAAGTTTTTTGATTGAAAGCGTAAGAGGCCAAGCTGTGTGCAATACATCAATACAAAATATTAAGTATTGATATCAGTATCTATACATATACTTACGAAACACAGTTATTTATTACAGTTTGCAACAAAGTAACCCCGACTACAATGCATTAATGTCCATAGTGTATTTATTTCGTTCATCAAATTTATTGAGGTAAAAAGAAATTAAAAACAAATGATATAGTTAATGTCTCCTATGTGTATCATCTCTTTATGTTTTTTGTCATATAGTAGAACATGTCCTAACCGACCACATATATATTGAATATAGGAGTTTTAAACAGCAGGTAGTTGCTTAATGTTTAGCAAAGGTAATGCAAAAAGCTCCTACAGGAGCTTTCTGCATTACTTTTCACCTGCTTTTAGCTACAACTTGCATCACATACCCATAATTAGACCTCGTTTTGGTGGCCACTTAAGGCAGGTTCTTTTGTATATAAAACATGGACACTCTTCTGATTGGTGAGGCCTGTGATACAGTTTATTTCCAAAACCGTTTCCATGGAATGCAAATTACCGGGGCATTATTATAATGTTTGTACAACATTTGTACTGATTCGGGACAAGTGTTGCCCCCATGTCTCCAACTAATACTCAAATGTCACGATAATTCTACATTGATATCTTCTATTTGCTGAAATATGTGTCCTTTAGATATCGAACGGACGGCTTTGTTTATAGAAAATGGAAGTTTGTCGTGACAAAGGAGATGCTAGCAATTAATGTAATCAATTTATCTTACAATGTGGATTTGCATCATGTGTGTAAATTGAACTCATCACGCAATCAACTGTTGTTCAAGTAAGTCACAAAGGGATATAATATTAAAACAAATCTGATGTATTCTACTCGTGAAGACGAAATAGTTCTACTGGATTGGAAAATTTCTAGATCATATAATTTTAAATAACGTTGGAAGTTGTTAAACCAGCATGTTTCGAAAATGAGCGATTGACTTTCACAAACGGAATTTAAGTTTAATTTATTTAACAGGTACAATGGCGCGTAATTAATTCTAAAGTAAATGAAATGCAGTGTATTGAAAACAAAACTGATAGATGATGATAGTTATCCATGTCTTATTGGCAGATTAAGTGCTTCAAATCTATCTACGTTATGGAACACTTGAATTGTAATTGCATATACATGTATGACTGAAGTTACAGTAATTAGACTAGGTAGTTTCATTTATTAAATGATTGATTTAAACTGCCTCAGATAATAACATGCGGCGCATAATACGTTTGTTTATATGTTCAGATAAAACTACAAATTTGCGTTTTGTTCTAACAGAAAGACAGTGTTCCTGCCAAACAGTTATGTGCACATGCGCTTAGCAATTGTGAAATCTAAACGAGCTCTGTGGAAAAATATTAAAAATGGGTTTAAGATGAATATTGTGAGTCAACGATCAATGCTATAATCAGAAATCAAATAACAAGTAGTAAAAGTGCTTTATGCAACCACGAGCTGAATGGCAAATCGTAAAAGGAACGGACGAACAGTAAAAGCTCCCTGGAGAACAAAGGATCCGAGTCGAAAAGAATAGCTGCGGAAAAGGATTTTGAAAAGTTCTGCAAACTGTAAGTAAACCAGTGAATACAAGAAGTTAAATATGCAGGCAATCACTTTAAATATCTCAGAATCCCCAGAACAATCAGCAGAATGGTCAGTATCAGTACCCCCACCCCCGGCTTTACATAATACCATACCTCTGTTGCAAATATACCAGTTCAAAATCACACATTGGACAAATAGTCAATATCAACTAACAAAATGTTAACCATGTTAATCGATTTGATGCCATACAAAAGTCACTTACGCGACTAGACACTATACAAAAATACGTGGACAAGATAACGTCACACATGGACATCAACGACACCCAAATAACGTCTCTACAGTCAAGAATACCATTTATAGGAAAACAGTAGAGACGATGCTTAAACAACCATGGAGGACATTAACAAAAAACTAATAGAAACTGAATCTATGCTATAAAAATACCACCGAATACAATAAAGAGCAGAAAGAAAGGGAGTCTAAGTCAGAAATATTACAGCTCAAAAGAAGGAGTATGCGGAACAATCTACTCCTTTTTTTAATTCCAGGGGGGAATCGGAAACAGTTACTGATTGTATCAACAAAGTTTTTAACCTTATGACAGGGAGTCAGAGACCACATCGAACAACAATTAGGCCGGAAGCGGAAGTGGTATTAAGTGTCTATCATGGAACATTGGAGTTTAAGTACATCAAAACTTTTGTGGCGATATTTTACAGATTTATGAGACAATTATGAAATAGTATGTTTAAGTGAAACATGAAAAAATAGATACTCTATACTGTAATTAGTCATAAATTACATCATTCATATAGGAGATTTCAGCACAAACGTACTAAACGTAACAGTGGAGGACTTTCTGTATATATAAAAAGATATGAAAATGATAAGGAACTATTTAGATGGTAATATATGGTTAAACTAGAGAGGCCTTTCTTTGACACTCAAGATAACGTTTATATATAGTTATCCCACCCGAAAACTCACCAATTCATGCACTGTATGATACTGATTTATTCGATAAGCTAGATTCAGATATTAAACATGTTAGAGATCTGGGCAAGGTTGTTTTGGCTGGCAATGTAAATGCAAATACTGTTAACATGGTTTCACAGAAAACGATAGACCCTTGCGATATCTTGATCAAACTGACACAATGCGTTGATCGATTACCCCCACGAGATTCGAATGATAAATGCTCAAACTGATTTGGGGATCGCCTTCTCGAAATTTGCAAATCCCTTGGCGTTCGCATAGTAAATGTTAGACTGTTCGATGACGCAAATATCTGCAAATACCTGCTACACGCTTAACGACGAGATCTGTGCTCCTGATTTCACCGTACACGTAAATCACTATGCCCAAAATATTATCTTAACCTGTAACATCACTAATAAAAAGTGAATGAGTGAGTTAGGTTTAACGGCAATAAAAAGGGAGATAATTCTGACCCCGACAAATACAGTGGGTGCTCTTACTAGCTGCTTTGAAACATTATTACATATGCTATGGCAGTTGGAAATGAAAGTTTGAAAGAATGTTCACTGTGGATGCTATTATTTTCTTACTACAAACAAAATCAGCTGAGCCTCCGTAATAGGTTATATTGTTGTTTTGCGGACATAGATATAATTTAAGTCCATTTATAAAATTGGTCTTTGGGTTATTTTTTACGAACCAACTTGAATAGCAAAATATTAAGCTCTGTGTCAAACACATGGAGAACGTGTCCGAAGTTTTCAACTGTAATATTGAATTATTACAACCTGAGATCAGTTCACCGATATTATTCTCTATTTTTATGAATGATAAATCTACAATCTGCAATATAGTACAATCCCACGATTGACTATAGATCAGTTAAAATATACTTAATGCTCATTGCAGATGACTCGGTCCTTATGTTAGAGTCTGCTGCAGACTGAAAAATGGTCGTCATAAAATAGGATAAAATTACAACAGGTGAGTCTTTAACATATAGTGGTAAATACATCGAAACTGTTAATATAGAGTCTGCTGCAGATTGAAAAATGGTCGTCATAAAATAGGATAAAATTACAACAGGTGAGTCTTTAACATATAGTGGTAAATACATCGAAACTGTTAATATATTACCTCGGAGTAGTCTTTACAAGTGGAGGATCTTTCTTTTAGGCTACTCAGACTCGATTAAGGCACTAAAACATTAAGCGCACGTTTGTCAATGACGAAACATAAGGAAGTACCAGTTAAAATCATGCTTATTCTATCTTGAGTTGCGCAAATGAAGTATGGGGTTTCGCCCAGCGTATCTGCATCGAAAGAGTACATAGAAAGTTCTTAAATTCAATACTAAATGTTAAACAATTAACTAATAGCACAGTTTTGTATGGCGAATAAGGACGATACTCGCTGAAAATCAACTTTCAGATAGAAATGTTCAAATACTTTTTAAAGCTCTTTGTGTCGAAATCGGGTAACTGCATACTTACCACGAAATAAACAAAATGAGGGATAACACCAATCAGGAAACTATTCAAAATTGGGCATTACCTTACAGACTTGTGGTCTCAGCGATGTTTGGTTATATCCTGCGTCATTGACTTAAAAGTATTTATCCCAGTATTTCAAAGACGCCTTTTAAATATGTATATCAGTCAGTGGAACACAGAGATGAATGCGAATTCTTCATTGTATCTATAGAGAGAGTTAAAACTGAACTTCACAACAACAGGTGTTAAGTGTGTGTATGGCGGCCGTAAAAAGGTCGCCACGTACTTCCTTCTCCGTATTGTTATATTTTCTGGTCCTTCGGGATCATTAGTTTTGATGTTATTAGTTTTGAAAATTGAATACTGCTTAAGCCGGTGCTATTGGGCGTGAGTAGTGTTCCACTTAATTACTACTCATGAACAGACTCAATAAAACCGAGTCTGCATTTTTCTCTTTTCGCATGTCTACGTTTGCTTTCAGACTATATTTGATTCACAACAGCAGATGTTAAGTGTTTGTGTGGCGGCCGTAAAAAGCCACCCGTACTTCATTCGCAGTGTTGTTATATTTTCTGGTCCTTCGAGATCTTTAGTTTTGATGTTATTAGTTTTGAAAATTGTATACTGCTTAAGCCGGTGCTAGGGGGCGTGAGTGTTGCCCTTTAAATTCCTTTAATTACTACTCATGACTCATTACTTACTACTCAATAAAACCGAGTATGATTTTCTACTTTTGCTTTCGAAGGATGTTATATGTTATAACAGCTACACGTATTTTTGAACTGTATTGTGATGTGACAATGAACTGTATTTTTCCAGTCCATGAATAAAGGTATGTTATACTCCGTTCTTTTCGATGTATATACATATTTAAATTCCTTTGCACGCATAGTTTCTATTTAGTCTTCATTTCATTTTAGTCTTATTTTCTCCTTCTGGGTCTGCATTGTTTGTCATGTTACATTTTTCATTAGAAGAATCCCTAAATATTCACCATAAGCTTGACCTGTTTGATTTTTGGAATAGCCCATTTGAAAAGCGTAGGAAGGGTTAACGCTTTGAATACTGTACGTATATCAAGGTGGAACGGCCGAATTCATTTAAAGTCCATTCAGTATGAAATGTTTATATTTACTAGAGGAATTTGAATGACATACAGTACACATTATGATCAGAGGGCGTGTACACTCTTTAGAAAAGTCAGTACACTCGCTTCCGGTATGTAACTGTTCAGCTTAACGTTAGTGCTAAATTTGCGTTTGCTCCAGAACTTTGTTTCCCACATATCTTTCCTCCGCTGATTATTTTATTGCCTATAAAGATAACGTATATAGGTCGGTCCGGTCAGAAGTATCGTATCAGAGCGTGTAAGCATTTAATTGGTGTAATTCTAGTATTCCGTTCTGCTGAAAATACTTGTGGTCGAATTAATCGATTGCACTTAAATCAAATTAGAAAATAAAATAACCGGAACTTATTATACCCGGCCAACTATTATACCGGTCAAGATTATTAACCCTTCGCTTGCTATTCACGTCAATATACCTACATGTACCTGTAAATAGTGAAGATCCAGATGAGACAGCTCCTGCAGGAGCTGTCTCATCAGGGTCTGCACTATTTACAAGTTGATTGTGCAACCAATGCACTCCACAGCGGTGATTGCACAGCGAAATACGCGTACACAGTGAAGATATGTGCAATTATACAAAAGGGCATGGGTAAAGAAGGAGAAATGTATTTTAAAATTCAGCAAGAGAAGGGTTAACTCTTTTGAGCAATTAGTGTTGAAATTGTATTGTCGCTCCGACAGCATACTTCATAGATACGCTTTTTCATGCCTTTGTAGAGTAGACCCAGATTAAAGAGCTATTGTGACAGGTGTCTGTCCATGTCTACTCTGGTTGTTTATGGTACAGCAGGGATTTGATTCTGCAGTTGCTGGCTTATTTATAAATACCAACGAACATGGAAACAGCACTGAGGTCTTAGTCTATTGAACATTTGTGCGGAAACCTTACAATGCTGAATTTTCAAATGATTTATTCCAGTATTCAAACTGGTCAAGCTTATGATTAATATTTAGGTTTTTTTTCTCAAGAACAAATGTGACGTAACACACAGTGCAGATTCCTCTAGGAGCCCTCTTATCTGGGTCTACACTGTTTGCAAAGGATATTAGTGACTCGTTTCTCGCACTGTAAGGTATAATATTTACCTGTTACCAGTGCTATAAATGACCATCAGTATCGTTTGTGTTGTATATATGTTACATAGAGGATCTTACATGAGTGTTCTTGATTATTGGATTTATTAAATGAGTCTTTTTAAAATGATAAAAAACGAGCTTTAGCGAGTTTTTTATCGTTTTAAAAAGACTCATTTAATAAATCCAATAATCATGAACACGAATGCAAGATCCTATTTATAACATAACACACACAAATGTTATTTGCAGCCAATATTTCAGCAGTAACGTGGATTGTTATAAACTCTCCTTACATATAGAAATGATGAATGAAAGGTGTTATTAGGTTCGCTAGGTAACTGGGATAAAGTAGGTCCAAATTTTCCAACCTTTTTTGTTACTTACTGTCATATCAACCAGGATCTAATTCAGACCTCTCTGGTATTCAATTTAACTGTGATAGTTTAGTTACAAAAACATACAGAAACACGTCAAAATAAATTTTGAGTTACAGTTTTGACATACATAGTTACAAACACGTCACATTATGACGTCATTGTACACAACATGTGTCTATGTAAAGCGCGCCATTTACATGAAGACCCACATACAGTCGCCAACACGTCCGACACTCACTGTCAATGGGATTCGAAATGCGCCTTCGTTTTGGTATATTAAGGTCTTCATTAGTGCTATATGTATACACGTGGACATGGACATTTCCACCGAGAAAAAAATCTCGATTCAAGTTCAGTGAAAATGTTTGAAATGGACAAAAGATTCAGTACGAACTGCTGCATAAAATGTGTTGGAACAGGAGGAAGATTTTCGCGATCAGCTGAGTATAGCATATTTGAAATATGTTTGTGCTGTGCTGGATATGACTATAGTTGTTGATTGACGAGATAGTTTTATGAGTAGAAATCTGCATCAACAAAAGGACATGCGGTGAAGAAAATGCAAAGTTATGGAGGCATTTTCTATGTGGGTCAGAGTAGCTGGTAGGTCTTTTTTGGCATACAGTTTGTATATAATTACTGACAGCGATTACAATTTGTATTATTTTATCGAAATTAAGGCGCAAGTGCCAACAATCCTTTGTCATCTATCGTGACTCAATCGTGGACAGGTAGGTCGATCACCGTCCGCCAGTTTGTTTGTTTTGACAGCGCGTATGAATACAGTTCGTTCGTTCGAATGTTATTCACTAGTGAATATATGCCCATGATTATCAAAAAATAAATGATAGTGTTACGTCACGCTGAAGCCACAAGTTATGTTATAAAGATCAGTTATAAATGTTGTACAAAGTTTATGAGAATATATCGTGACTTTCTTCATAATCGAGCGTTGTCAGAGTACTGTATTTAGATTGATGACATTTTAGGTTGTAATATGGTTAATGTCTCTGTTTTCTATCCTCGGTTAGTGTTTCATTTCCTTTGCGATGTTGTACGCTGAAAAGAGCTAAACCGGTGTAACAAAGAGAACAATCGTATTAACCCGTTACCTCATAGAATACATATTCCAAAGGGTGATCCTTCGAAGGCAAAAGTATCAATGCGAAAAGAGAAAATTGCAGACTCGGTTTTATTGAGTCTGTTCATGAGTAGTAATTAAAAGTGCAACACTACTCACGCCCCCTAGCACCGGCTTAAGCAGTATTCAAAACTAATTATCCCGAAGAACCCGAAAATATAACAACACTGAGGATGAAGTACGAGGCGACTTTTTACGGCCGCCACATAAGCACTTTACACTGCTGTTCTGAAGTACATAAATTCTGAAAATATTTTCAAGCCTTTGCAAACAGAGCAGAACCAGACCAGACGTCTCCGACAGAGTCTGCTCTGTTCTCTGTTTGCCTTTTGGATACAATAGATCTGATTCTATAGATTGTGTCATGGAAAAAGCAAGTCAGCGTTCAAATACCAAAATAAACCATTCATTTTCTCATGTCGTTGGTTCTTCAATAGATATTAGTGAGGTACCGGGTTAACAAACGCTCTATTTATCACAATGGTTTTAAAAGTACACCATTCTAAAATGTTTTTATTCCAGTAAATCTATCGAAAGATCTTTTCAAAGAGGTTGGGTCGAAAACAAGTCTAGAAAGGAATGGGTTAATACCTGAAATAAGATTGCAATGTAAAAAGTAATTCGCCGATTAATGTAGCACTTCTGTTTATTACATATACAGTATCCGAAACGGGTGGTATAATTACAGTTATTCTGATACCATGTTTTAACAAACGTTTTACACCAATGTTATAAATTTCTGTCTGTCGTCAGACTTGCAGAACCTTCAAAAATCGGTCTATAATTTTTAAACATTGTTTGACAATATGTCTAGCTTAATGATACGACGAACTCTTGTACGTGCTTTCGGTATGCTCCAGGTCGGCAAGATCTAAGTAAACATAGGAAAAGTACAAAAATGAGTCATGCAGGAAACGCCACATACAGAACAAACAGCCACCCGAACAGCAACCCAATGAAACAGCAAATGTACATTACTATATAAAACATCAAGAGACGCGCAAAGACAAACATACAATAGGGGAAGATGGAAGTACCGCATTCGAACGCTGGGGGCTGAACCGGTTTTTGGGCGCCCAACCTCACACTTATTCCATCCCCACACTAAAGACAAACAGTGTAAATAAACGTATCCCCTCTCCGACTTATCTACAACAACCGCGATGGCAAATACAGTGGTAAAGTGGATGTATAACGAAACCATTTCAAGTGAACAAACTGTATCCACCTATCGCTAGTGTACTCAATGATTGAGCTGCAAACAGAGTAACTGTAGAAAAGTAATAAAGATACGACAAAAACGAAATAGTACAGATATCCGACGTTCTCCATCCATTTCTGGATTTAAGAGGTCGCCTTCATAGAGTAGTAAACCTTTCTTGTCGGCGTACATGCAAAGAGGCCAGCGTGATTGCCAACTGTAAAAGGGTTGACAACCAAACATGCAGTATGTTGTAGTACTATAGGATCATATTCCTGTAAACTAATTATGATTTAGACCCAAACAAAATCATCCGTCACCAAATGCATCTGTCATTTCTATACCTTCCGCTTTACAACTTCAGTTGTAACAAGACCTTTCTACTTACACATATAAACTAAGAACAAGCCTGGCTGTGATTAACCATTCTTCAATCGACCTGATTTACTTTGATCCAGATGAGACGCAGAGTAACTTGGTGTCTAATCAGGATCCAAGCTGTTTGATACTCGGTTCATAGTTGCATAAAAGCTTGAGTCCCAATCGGATTGTAGTATAAATTGTTTTAGCAAAGCTACCGTAACTATCATCTGTATAACATTTAAATATCTAGAACACTCACGCTTCAAAGAATATTGCATATGAGTGACAACACTGTGAGTTGAGCATATATACTCAACTGACAGTGTTGTCACTCGTAGGAAATATTCTTTGAAGCGTGAGTGCTAAAAATATTTATATGTTATACATTCTGGTTACAAATGTCCATCAATCTTTTCTAGTCCTTCGGGATCGTTAGTTTCGATGTTATTAGTTTTGAAAATTGAATACCGCTTAAACCGGTGCTAGGGTACATGAATTGTGCTGCACTTTTTATAACTGCTAATGAACAGACTCAATAAATCCGAGTTTTCTCTTTTCACATTGCTGCTTTTGATTTCGAAGAATCTCCTACTTTTAGAACTTCTTTACTTTCAGTTTGAGTATTTCAGTTGCTAATTTGATTATTGCAACAGCAAAAGATGATGTCAAGTACATATTTTGCCATTTTGACGACGTCGCAAAATAATAGGTCTAAAGTATGCGTATATTTAGTAGTAAATTTATAGATTGTTATAGAATGATGTTATCTCAAAGTAATGTTTCGTCTGAAGCAATTGCCTGTTTCAATTCTTAAAATATACATTTTCTCTTATGGCTTTTGCAAAACCATTGTCAAGGTACCACGCTGTTTGGCATTCTATCTGGATCCAAACTGTTTGCATACGTAATCATAGTCTTGAAATAAGAAATTATGGCAACCATTATATCATATCCGAGTTCAACTACTGAATTTAACCCGATTGCTGCTCACATATATTTCTGTGCTGAATAATTAATACCAGGATTATGTTGCAAATATATTGTACTGAACAGCAAACTGACACAGACATTTGTTTACAATAATGAGATTTCTTGGAGGATTTGCGTGGTACACTAAATCCTCTCTAAAACGGACATAAAATTAAACATAACTATCGATCTTGGAAACAGGTGACAGCTTATTGCCGAGTGAAAGTCATGCATAAAGCTCCATTCCTCCAAAAGTTTTCTGCATGATTTTCATGCTGCATTAAGCAGCCGCCTGCATAAATTTGGAAATGTCACGAGAAGTTTATACAATACTTTCCGTAAATATTTGGATCACCGATACGCCTAGAACTATAACATCCACAAGAAATTCCATTCAATTATATCACTATTTTGTGCATAAGTACATACTGTTTCTTGCATTTTTAAAACTATACGTCCGTATTCTTTTCAGCTCTGTATGCAGTTAAATTCAAACCTACAGACAGAGGTCCAGATAAGATACATAAATTTAAACCTTTTCAACAATAGCTCCTTTATTTCCCCACCAAACCCTATACGGTTTGGTGGAGAAATGAAGATTTTAGTATTTAGGTACGTACCTTTATCTGTAGCTCTGCATGAATATAAGAATGTTTTTCAATTACAAAGAAGTAACAAATAATTCTGTTAAAACGCTTACCGAGCGTAATTTAGTTTACTTCCCATTAGACTACAAAGTACATATGTGAGTCATGCAGAAAAAACCACACATACAAAACAAACAGCACCACAACAAGAAAACGCAACAAATGTACATACGGTAACTATCAAAACACAAAGCGACGCACAAAGACGAAACAAACAAATATTAGGGGGAAGAAAGATCGAAGTACCGCCTTGGAACGGTCAGTTTTATAGAAACTACTGTCTGAGCGTCAGTTTTGTGTTTTATCTCGAACCAAGCTGTTTGCAAATGACAGTCTAATCGCGATCAGAACGATAAGGTTTAACTTAAATAGTATTATTTCGGCATGACCTTATGAATAAATGTACTGAACAAGTCTTATATTAGCATGACCTCATGTTGTATTTGACTAAGAAATTCGTTTTTGATACGAGTCACCATGGCGTTACCTTCAGCAATGTCATTGATATTACTTCTGACACATTAATTTGACTTGCAACTTAAATAAAATATATGAAATATTGACATTAACCCTTTACACCATAAATACGCCTTTCTACGTCTTCGCAAACAGAGTAGAACCAGATCAGTCGGTTCAAAATCAGGTATGCTCTGTTTGCTTATGTTAGCTTATGATACACTATAGATATGGTTCAGCAGCTTCTGCCATGGCAAAATTTCCTGTGTCCGTGTGTCATTATGAAAATAAATCTAAGTTATATTCATGCCAGCATTATTTATTACATGAGAATCATGGAGTAAAGGGTTAAAACAATAACGTTTACAGTAATGCTAATGAATTCCACTGTGATATTCTTACAGAAAAAACTAGAACTATCACTAAAGGTGATGAATACCCCCGCACGGCAGCTTTGATAGCAAAACCAAGTTTATGACACAAACACAAAAATACTCAAAAGTTCCAGGGGAGATGATTCTGTAATGTAATTCTGTAAACTAAGCATATGAAAACTGCATCTTGCATATCTGCTATTCGTGGTCATTAAGTATGGCAAGCATTAATTCAATAACTTTTAAATTGAAGGAGGAGTTTGCAACATCATCTCCCCATGTTTCATGCTAAAATGACAAAATTATCAAAGTTCAAGGGGTGATAATTCTGCAATGCACAGCGCTAAGCAGATGATTACGTCTTGCCTATCTACCATTCATGGTTATTATGTATACCAAATACAACTTCACTAACTATCAAACTAAAGGAGGAGTTCGTGACACCAACTACCCATGCTACAGGAACAAATGGTCAAAATACTCAAAGTTCAAGGGGAGATAATTCAGCAATGCCATGCACTAAACACATAAAAACTGTGTTTTGCACATCTGCTATTCATGGTTATTAACTTCAATAACTTTCAAACTGAAGGAGAAGTTTGTGACACCAACTACCAATGCTACGGGCACAAATGGCAAAAAATGCTTAAAGTTCAAGGGGAGATAATTCTACAATGTCTCGCTTAAAACACATACAAATTGTTTCTTGCACATCTGCAATTCATGGTTATTATGTATACCAAATACAACTTCAATAACTTTCAAACTGAAGGAGGAGTTTGCGACACCAACTATCCATGTTCAATTGCAGACGGACGGACCGACCGGTTCAAATACGGACTGACGGACGGACCGACCGCCCGACCAACCGCCCGACCGCCCGACCGCCGGACAGGGTAATTCAACTATACCCCCTTAAGCACCAGCCAGTAATAGTCTAGGCATGAAGCAAAACAAGGTGCCATCGCAAACAAATGAATGATAGAATGACGACTCACTATCATATTAGTTTGACAACCCTCTACATGATGTTTTTCGAAGTTTCACACATTTGAATTGTAATATTTAGTCCATCAATATGCATGCAAACCCTCATTCCATTGTGAACGTTAATGTTCCTTTTCCTTTATTCAAAACACAAAATAAGGACATGCCAAAAAGTAATATATTATATCTGTAAAATATGGGCAAACGGAGCAAAGCTTATTCAGACAGTTTCTTCAAAGTTCCCTGACCTGCGTCTACTCTGTACAGTACAGTAAAACCTAGATTATTCGAACTCTAAAATACGTCGTTTTATCTATCTTTAAAACGGGCGGCAGCTGCATGCAGGGTGAAATACTGAAATTTCGAATGATCGAGTTTTTACTGTACGTAATTCTGGTCAAAATAGGCTTCTTTTATAGCATTCTTGAGTATTACAAACCAAAAGCACTTGTCGACTATTAAGTCACTGACAAATGTTTTGAAGAATGACTCGCTGAATGTGTGTAGACTTGTTAATCTTCTAATTGTCTGATACTCAAGATAACAGACATACCTATTATCGGGAATGGAAAAAAGCATACTTTATCACATATTATATGCTAATGGTAATCGCTCAACAACAGAAGCTATTACAAGTGCATTAGGAAAGACACGAGAATTGTCATTTGTATATTGTATCTTATCCAGTTAAAAATAATGTCTGCTCAAATTTGGACCTGGTACAATTTCGACTATTTTAGATTTGAAAAAACTTTTACGAAGAAAACGCTTAGAGAATGTCAAACAGTTTTGACCCTGATGCGACACATAATCTCATCTGGATCCTCGCCGTTTGTAAATGCAAACGTAGATTGCTGTTTGAAACTGGTATGGTTGCGATAACTTTAAATTCTCCTTGTCGGCTACAGAACGGTGGGTTATTTTAGTACATGTATTAACCCTTTCCCTCATATAAACGTGTTTTCATGCATTTGCAAACAGAGTAGATCCAGATCAGGGTCTACTCTGTTTGCTAATGGAATTAGATCGGTTTCTATACTTTCTAAAATGGCAACAATGTTCCACCTTTCGTATTTCATTATAACTTTTCTTTTCATGACTATTCAGCAGGTATTGAAATTTGTAATAAACATAGAACAGGGAAAGGGTTAAGAACACGTTAGAGGTTTTTTAATAATCTATTGAAATGATGCATTATGGTAAGTTTGGATATATATACACGTTAACCATTTCAGTGCGGGAAATAATGTTTATTGCAAGACAAGATAAGAGGGCTCCATCAGGTTCTGCACTGTTTGTCATGATACACTTTTCTTTTTAAAACATCCAGACTATTCACGGTAACCTTGATCTGTGTGAAGTTTGGAATAGTCCACATGGAAATAGAGAGGGGTACTTTTAGCATGAAGCCACAGTCGACGTTTTACTTACCATTATACACAATTTTGATGTGTGGGTGTGGTATTGTTATCCAGGTGAGATGTTTAGCGCGATACTGTGATTTAGATGAGATGGCGAGTGTGATTCTGCGATTCAGATGAGATGCCATGTGCGATGCTATGGCCCAGATGAGATATCGAGCGTGATACTGTGATTTAGATGAGATGAAATGAGAGCCAAGTGTGATACCGTGATTCAGTTGAGATGCCGGGTGTGATACCTTCATTCAGATGAGATGCCGATTGCAAGCAATACTGTGATCCAAATGAGTTTCGCCATAACTGGCATTGTTAAGTGCGTTGGAAATATATATACAAGGAACATCTGAAACATGAACATCTTATGGAACTGAGTTAAGTTCTTATCTTTGGAGCAAACCCTCGAAACCTCTTTGAACTATTTATGTCATTGATATACAGTAAAACCTGTCTTAAGTGGTTTTTCAAAAATGTCTGATTCTGAGTTTTAAAAGCAGATTGTAGTTTAATGCATGACAAATGTGACACAGAAAGCTCCTTATAGGAGCTTTCTGTATCACTTTTGATCTGCATTAAAAATCCAACTGCATCCACCTGGATCCATCTGCTTCTAAGACGCCTATGTTCAATATATGTATGACCGCTGTAGTCAATAATAATATATTTCAGAAGTACAAACCGTATGAAGCACAAAATGAAACTGAGCACATACATCTGCAGTCGACAAGTTCTCAGAGTGCATGCTGTTAAGATGTGTATAAACGTAATGTCACACATATTAGAAACCTTCTACGGCCAATTTCATTTTCGAGTGTTAATCTATCGCTAAGCCATTAACGATACTTGTTCAGCGGATAAAATCATATTGCATCGTGATTGTCTGTGTTTCATTTCCCCAGATAAATGTTTAAAGTTCGTGATACAGTAGGCTAGAGCAATGTACAACAATTGTTAATGGAAAAGCACTCTTTCAAAGGAAATAAAGATAATTACAAAACCTATAGATACCTATTAAATTCTCCAGGGAATGCCAAGACTTCTGTAAAACAACCAGTTGTTATTTAACGTGTACATGTGTCAAATATAGTACCTTAGTATTTTTATTTGATCATAGTTATTAAACGAATAGATTAAAATAATTAAACAAATGTTCTCGGTCATCGAGTTTAATAAATATGATATTTTCGGTTGCTCGGAGACTTCTTATGTGAACTGGACGTTCCTTCCAGCCATTTTGAAACAAGAGAACATTCCCTGATAAGTAGATGAAATTGTAAGAAATATTGACAATATGAAAATAGTTGCAGAAAATAGTGCACAATCAAAACACCTATCAACGTACAATGATTATGGTAAATGATTCAATTAATGATTCATTATTTTCAATCATACATGGATATTAGACTTGTTTGCCTTTAGTCGGTAAGCATATACTTAGTACCACTATTAAATATTTACCTAGATATAGAGAATAATAGGTTAGTGCCGTAGATGGGACGCCTTTATCCGACGAGGGGAGAAAACGTTGAGGCGAGGCTTGCCGAGCCTCAACTGTTTTCTCTCAGAGTCGGATAAAGGCGTCCCATCTACGGCACTAACCTATTATTCGATTTATCCAGTCAATTTGGTTAAATATCTTTTTTTCATAGACTCGTAAAACAGAACACTCTTGAAATAATTTACATTGAAAATGCAGTTTTTCGATCAACGGATCCCTCTCTTTTCATTTCCATTTAGACGTAAATAGATCTAATGAGCTACCGCAGAGGAAAATAGTTTCGATACTTGCATTACCAGAGGGGAAAACGTGGCTGAATTTGAAAAATGAAATCATTTGAATCGAGAGTCGATAAGTTATTTCAAACAGACATGGTTATATTCTCTGGTCAAATTCTAGTTCGGTAGTCTCGGTTTCTATTTTTAGATAGACCTAACGTCACTCATAAATCGATGGAACTGAACAGGCTATATTTAGGTCTATGACTATCACCGCCCCTGTAAGAGTTTATCAATCAAATTATCATGAGAGTGAAAAGAAAACATTTACTATTTATCTGTCAATCTTTGCTTCCAGGCTTGATTTTATCAAAAACGCGTTTTGCCAGCGGTGGATTAAATTAATAAAACTGATAAATCAACGTCACTTTGTATGTGGCCTTAGTGGCGTAATCGGTAAGGACGACGTCTCTAGAGTGATTAAAATTGGTTTTTGTAGGATCAGGCGCGGGTTCGAATCCAGCTATAGCCAATTGTTTTTATTTTTTCTCATTTGAATAATTCTTTTGGTGAATTTTCTGTTAGATCTATTTCGTCAACATGATTTTTATGCATATTTACAGAAAATTAAAATAGTTCCATGGTTATAGAATCATTACGCCTGTCTACTAACCTAATAAACCTTCTACTACCGGAAGTAACCTAATAAACCTAAGTTTATTTGCACCCCCTTTATTATGTCACTAGAGAAGCCTGGTGACTGGATAAAAGTATGTACATGCCATGGGCACATATCCTGTTGAGACTTTTGATAGCTCTATGCCCATATTTCATGATAAACGTATTGGGTCATATGGTGCTAAACATTACATTTTGAAAGCAAATTTGGCAGTGTGTCATTAGAATGAAAACGTTAAATCTAAAGAGACAAGAGTTACATACAAGAATGTACATTTTATTTCGCTGCATAAGCCAGGGAATTTCTACATGTTTACAGAGACCTATCTATCATGAAACAGTTTTACATGGATCGCCAGTATTGCGACGCAGTGTCGTAGTATTGCAGTGATGCAGTTTTATTGTGTGTAAACCGTAGATTACGCAGTTGTAACACTAGCATATATCCCGAGTTTGATCTCTGATGCTTTATTGAAGTATTAACGGCTTAAAATATGTTTTGAATACGTTAAGCGCATTTATTTGATTTACTGTTATATTTTGTTCGTGTTCAGTATGAAGTAAAAATGCCTCATTGAGTATGCTAGGGCCTCACTTAAGAGTTTTTGGCCAGCCGGCGTTGACTCTCATGATCACACATATTGGGAACATGTAATATTTGTTTCTATAATGTAGCATTTATATTTCTACAATGTATCATTTATAAATACATTTCAGATATTGTCAACTATAAATGAATGAAGTTATAAAATGGAAAAAAAGATTCTGTATATCATAGTAATTGAATCAAATATATCACTTCAGACACATATGATATTCAGTCAAACATCATAATTATGAGTACCAAGTTTCATGATAATATTCCTCCTTGTAGGTTTTTGTTAAAAAAGCGCAACATTTACCAAAGAGTGTAAGTCAAAAACTGGGGATAGCTTTGGTAAAACACATAGTAGAGTTATTACTGCTGCCTGATAATGTCATCTAATGAGGCCAATCAGTTTTTGTGTTATGTGTCAACTCCAAAATTAAAAACCTAGGTACCTGTTCGCAACAATTTCAAGCACAAGGAACATACATTATTCAACCACACCGAGATTAGAACCTGTAACTCATCTAGATGTAGCTTTATGCTAATTATAAGGATTCTACCTAAAAACACTTCTAAAACGTCCGGACAACTGATTGATGCGGAATGACGGAGGACAGACAGACAAAACCTAAAATAGTATCATCCGGCTTTCGCCTGTAGGAGACTAGTTAAGATAACTAGATATCTGAAATTATATGTCTGTTCTCGTTTCATCGTAATGAACCATTGACAAGGCAGAAAAAAATATAATCAAATACCTCGTTTGTCTGATGACTCAGGGAGTAAGGAGTTAAATTTAACTCTTTACCTGATAAATGCTCATGTAGGAAGCAATGACTCTAAGCATATTTATTTTCTATAATGATGTATGAACGCAGACTAATCAACACATTGCAGAAACTGTAAAGTATCTACGATTCCACATGCAAATAGTGTACACATTGATCAGACGGCTCCTGTCCACTCTGTTTGAAAGGCATCAAAAGCCGTGTTAATGAGATAAAGTTCTAAAAGCACTGCGATGCCTTAAACGATTCAGTATATAATTTCTAAAACTATGTTTTTACTGACAAAGTGATGTCCACAAACACTTGCAGGATTTTCATGAAGTGTTGTAATCAAATATTTTTATTTTGGTGATTGATCTTGCTATTGATTGTAAGACAAATGATAATATCACACTTGTTACAAATGCTAATACGACCTTAACCCATTCCCGCATATTGACGCCCTTTGACGCCTCTGTAAAAGTCACTTTTTGAAACCATTCTGATAAATAGAACATTTGCTCCATAGGAGCAAATGCTCTATTTATCAGAATGATTTCAATACTACACAATTCTAAATATTTTCTTTTCTCTAGTCAATGCACATTTTGGGTAGACTTTTTCAAAGAGGTTAGGTCTAAAAATAACCTAAGTGGGAATGGGTTAATGTCTTTCTACCACCGGACTACTCAGTCATAGGCAATCATATCAATCTGTTCTTACAAATATTGCTAAGAATCGTAATTACATTAAAATATCACACTCCATTGACTTTTCCGGTGTCTTGTCGGTAAAAAAGCTCTGACTCTTTGTAACGTTTATTCGAACTCTTTCAACAACTACTTGACGTTCAGATATTTAAATCAGTCTTGGGTGGATGTCATGGTTTTTGAAACGACCAATCAAACGAAAAACTGGATGTCGATAATGGAAACAAACGATATATTTAGATAGACAAAATATACTTAGCGCCCAAGGAATATCACTAATATATATATCATCGTAGTATATTAATAAATCTAGTTTGATTGCCATATAAAGTTGATGTCCAGGTTATAATGGACGATCCGGTATGTTGCTTCATTAACTCAATACATGCTTTCCTCGACCAAAATAGTTTTTCACGACTGTATTCCTGTCCAATATATTTCAGTATTGGGCGGCTCAATAATGTATATCCTCATATTATGTTATACTTATTCGTATAAGTACAGCTGAACATCGATATCTCGAACTCGGATAACTCGAACATACAGTTCGGTCCTTTCAAACATTTACAATACAGAATTGTTCTATAATGCATCACTGTGCATATCTAGAAACACATGTGTCAGCTAACTGTAGGTCGAATTACTTTAGACCTGCATTAAACATTCTGAAGGGAGGTGATCCCCCGATAGCAAAATTTGCAACACAAAAAGAGAAAATTGCAGACTCGGTTTTATTGAGTCTGTTCATGAACAGTAATTGAAAGTGCAACACTGCTCACGCCCCCTAGCACCGGCTTAAGCGGTATTCAATTTTCAGAACAAGAAGTACTGAAATTCATGATCTCGAAGGATCAGAAGGTATAACAACACTGAGAATGAAGTACGGGGCGACGTTTTATGGCCGCCACACAAACACTTAACACCTGCTGTTGTGAAGATTATAAATTCTGAAGGGATGTGATGAACATGTTCAGATTAGAAATTTGATAATTCGGACCACTGTTATCTCGAAGTAATTTGTATGGTCCTTTGAAGTTCAAGATATCAAAGTTCAACTGTACATGTATATTCGTTAAATATGATACAATACAACCCTTACATATGATAAAAGAAACGATGCGTCACGAAACAATCTCATTATTCATATTTTCTGATAAATTTATTCCAGCCAATGTCTCTGTCTAACATTATTTATCACTGCTATTCTGATTTACTTATTATTGTTGATATATGAATCGTGTTCAGAGAGTGTTGAGTATTGACGTAATTGTTATAAAAAGGGATTTCACGTGTCATACGTAATTTTCCAAACCAACGCACGCAAACGAAATATGTTTTGCATATGTATCAGAGATAACAACATTTATGCTCCATTCGAAGGGTAAAGAATATTGGCTTTTAACCATTTACTCCATAAATACGCCTTTCTACGCCTTTGCAAACAGAGTAAACCCAAATCAGTTGGCTCCTATAGGAACCGTCTGACCAGGGTATGTTCTATTTGCTTATGAACTAATATTGATATAGTACTACAGTTTCTTCGACGGCCATTATTCATGACGGCATTACCTTAACATTAATATTCATGGAGGAAAGGGTTAATAAAAAAGTACAGTGGTTTCATTTTGAGTGCATGTTATATTCTAAAGTGTTGATTATATATGCCAACATAAAGGTTACTTTGTATTACAGTAAACCCTCTTTACACTAGTCACTCGAAGGGTCCTATCACAGAGACCTTAAGGCAAGCGGTACCTTAATGGACAACCAATGGATTGTGAAACACCTCTGCTTTCTGCATGTTTAATTCTGCATAAAGCAACCACCTGCTAACAAAGCATCCCATGTTTAATTACAAAGCGATCGCTTTAAGGCGATCTACTGTAAGACGTGACAGTCTAAAACAATTCACACTTTTATGACAAATATACATCGGATATCCCCCCCCACTTAACCTTTAGCCTGCTGAGCAAATTATTTTTTCCATTGTTTTTCACTAACTGCAGTTTCAAATAAAAGATATAATAAATTTGTCTACCAAAATACAATCATAGTATCAAACAGTTTGGATCCTAATGAGACGCCGAGTTACTCGGCGTCTCATCTGGATCCAAACTGTTTGCATAGGTATTCACTGATCAGCCCATAGCTGGCTAAAGGTTCATTCGGTGAAAGGTGGAAGGTTTCAGTCAGCTTGTCTTCTTTCTAGTACATGTATATCTTTTTTCAATAATTCAAAAATGGTATTGGCACCATATCTGATATAATCGAAAGAATCATTCATTTGTTTGTAAGTATATGTATTTGCATACAAGAAACTTGGTATTTCTGCAGTTGAAACTAACTGCGTTGTGATATTTCATACAGTGACTTTCTTAGGAATATGCCACTAATTATAAACAACAGTATTTAATCCATTTCTAAGAAAGACTAATCAAGCACCAAGTTCAAACACGGTCACTGATCTGCGTTTATATATTGAATAATGTCAAAATGTCCTATGTAAAGCAGGTCACATAAAATCAAACTTTACAGCCTCAGAATTTAGGACACAATAAAGTTATAAATATGTTATAAATATGTGTTTCTTATAAATATTACTTTAGCTGTGATGTTAAGTGCTTTTCTCGTTTAGTGCACATCATGTCCATGCAAATAACTTAAAATATTGCAACATAATAATATGGTTTCTAGGAGGACATTGCGTGATTCTAGCCTATTATTAGTGTCAATGTAAAATATATGTCATTTGCCGTGCAGTAAACGCTAAAGCGCCAGACTCGTTCCTGTCTTTCTTGCTCTCATATTTCAATATTATGTTTTAATTTGTGTCGTGAAAATTTAAAGGGTTGTCAAACTGAAGTTTTTATTACATTTCTTTTTGATTTGGTTTTTCTGTCCTTCCAAACTTTTATGCAAATGAAAATTCGAACTTACTAGCATATATAACAGACAGTATTACAATATGTGCTACAGAAGAACACATATACCGGACTTACAATTTCAATGTCAATATTTAAGACAGATGGCAGCTTGATAAAGCGTGGAAGTCCTGCCAAAAGCTCCCTCTATGTTTCTAACTAATAAGTATCACCCTGCATGAACCGATTTAAATTCTTCTTTTATTTCAAGTGCAGATAAAAGGGTTTTAACACACATAGGATTGAATAAGTGGACATAGGATTGAATAAGTGTGATGTTGGACGCCTCGAAACCGGTTAAAACCACCAGTGACTTTTGTCACTGACCGTTCCAAGGCGGTTTTCATAGTTATGTACATTTGCCCTGTTTTCTTGTGTTGCTGTAGGGGCGGCTGTTTGTTCTGTATGTGGTGTTTCCTGCATGACTCATATTTGTACTTTTAGCTTTAACCATTCTACGGTGAATACACAAACCATAGTGAACAGAAACGGATGTTAATCAAACAAACAAACCATGCACGAAATTCTTTAAATCTAAATAATTTTGGTATGTAAAACTCCTATGTAAAACACCTAAAAGTATATGTTATAAAGGTCTGTCTTTACTCTCTAAACATGAATGTATTAGCAAAGATGCACTCAGATTTATTTGTTCCCATGCTATTTAGAAACGAAATATTATGGATTAGTTTTCCGAAACGCAAGGTATAATTCTGTCAAATATTTTTTCTATATCAATTATAAATATTAAATGTATGTGTTTTACCTTTTTTCTTACTTGATCGAATATTTTATTTAACTACAGTCGAAACGTTGCAACAGTGCATATATTTGTATTGTTTAGTCTGTTCCCCAAAGTGGAAAACAGTCATACAGGGAGCGCCACACACAAAGTACACGACAGTAAGCGTCATTAAACACCACAAAACAGCACAATTAGAAGACAAAACGTGACGAAATGCACATCAACGCATAAAACATTAAACACTAACAATATATACAAAATAACAAGTAGACCATAGGGTGAAAGCAGTAGTACTGGCTTGGGATGGTCAGTAGCCAAAACGGGCTTCTTGGGACTTAAGCCAGATTTGTGGATACGCTTATCCCTACTACACCAAGTCTCCAGACAACTCCACCCCATTTTATATAAGCTTTCTATGCGTTACCCTTTAGCAGAAGCTTCGTCCATTGTACAAAGACGACCAATTAGCAGTTTCGAATTTACCTAAATCATTATCAAGTTCTGTAATATGCTGATACACTGTAAAAAGTGGTGTAATGTAGTTTCCTCTATATCTAATTAAAACAAATATCAAGTTCCCAAAAAGAACGCCATTAAAAGTTCGAGCGAATGAAGGTTTGTTAGGCTGTCTAAACTGTATCAATTGGTTGTATTCACTGTACCTGTATATACCCTTAGCCATTTCTGATGATATTGGGAAAGTCAGTAGCAGAGTGAAAACTTGTGGTGCAATGTTTAGAAAATGAAACTTATACTAAACTTATTTATAACTAATAATACACATGTGATAGCGTTTATACTAATAATACACATGTGATAGTGTTTATGAAAGTTAGTTCACTATCAAAGGTGTATCATTAGCTAAATAAGTTAATTTTGTTGTTTAATATGCTTAATGTTTAATGTTTTTCGTCTTGATATGCGTCCTGTTATGTTTTGTCTTGTGGCTTTACCGTTTCTTGTTTGATGGTGTTTGGTGCGGTGTCATTTCGTGTGTGGCTCTCCCTGTTTGACTATTTTTCCATAATTAGTATAAATATACTAGAAGTGTGAGATCCTTCGAAAGCAAAAGTAGCAATACGAAAAGAAACAAATGCAGAATCGGTTTTATTGAGTTTGTTCATGAGTAATATTCAAAAGTGCAACACTACTCATGCCCCTAGCACAGGCTAAATCAGTATTCATTTTTCAAAACGTATAATATAAAAAACAATGATTGATCCCGAAGGACCAAAAAGGTTTCATTTACCCTTCACGCGAACTTCTAATGATGTCCTGAGGGTGTTTGAAGTTCGACTGTAAGTGATGTATGAAAGAAAACTCCATTGATGTTGACGTAGGTGTCTAGGTCTACGTACTGCATCCGGACTAGCCTAGCCAACGGGAAGTCGTCGTCTTTATCATCTGCTTCAAATGTTGTTTGCTTTGATACTGAGAACCCAGCATGTGTGTAGCAATTTCTAATGGTTTCGGCAGAAATCATAGCCCAAGACGTCTTCAGGATCCCCATCGCATCGAGAACGGAGAGCTGAAATTCTTCGTTGCGTTAAACGGTATGCAGCTGCTTCATGATAGCCTGGTTCTTCAGGTTTTTGATGATGCCCCGATCAATCGGCTGTGTGTGGCTGGTTGTATTTGGCAGGAGAAATAACAATTCGATGGATTTTAATCCCTTCACCTTTAGATGAGCCGAACAGTTGTCTATCACCATGGCAAATTTGTGGTTTTCAAGCTGAAAGCGTTTGTCCAGCTTCTGTAGCCACTTGGTGAACAAGTCACTCGTCATCCAAACATTTGGGTTGTACTCGTAAACAGTGGACAGCGTATTCAAGTTATTGAAACACCGTGGCTTGGAGTACTTTCCGATGACCATCAGTGATATCATGTCTTTACATGTGCTATTTGCTGCGCTTTCCCCGTGACACGGAACATTCTTGAACTCCATTGTTTTGTCGTGTTTCAACTTAAAATATCTCGTTAGCATTAAAAATATCATTGGGTGGTATGCATTTAAGGACGAGTTTAGCCGTATCTCCCAGTTTGTCCATGTGTGCCAATGAGTATCTTAATGTTTATGCCATGTGGCCCTTTAAAACGACCGAGCCACCCTGTTGACTGCTTGAAATCTTAGCTGATCTGCGAAGAAGTCACCTTTCTGCATGATCATAGAACAAAACAGAGGAATATCCTTCGAACGAGTTTCAGTGAACCAGCGGAGCACTGCTATTTCAAAATCTTTATAATGCCATTATCTCATGTTTCGCCGCTTAGGTCCACACTTACCAAAACCTTCCTTAATGGATTTGGCATTTGCAGCCAGCATGAATTTGTAGTTTCGCACGTTGTAGCTCTTTGCAATTTCTCTCTTGCTTCTTTTGCCCTTTTATTTTTTTTACGAATCCATGAACACACGTAAAGCATAGCTCATCAAAATTTTACATCATTAAAAGAAACTTATTTCTTTCGACCCGAGAATGAAATGCCTATGAAAAATAATTCGGTAAATACAAAGTCAACTGTATGTCGCAGTTTGACAAGAGTCCACATCTACCACGGTAACCGTACAGCAAACACATGTACCAGTTATCGACCTGGGCATAAAACATCATAATGAACGTAAATTACAATATCATACTACATGTACATATTTGTCCCAATCTGTGTTAATGATCCAGTGTTCTCTCGAGAACGCGCCACTGTCGCAAAAATGAAGATGGTGAATAAAATGTACGTTGCGGGCGCCATGACCAAATTCGGCTGAGTCAAAAAGCAAAAGGAACGAATCTGATGCAAGAATGGTACCCTGCTTTATGTGACATATTCAATAAGGTGACTGAAACCACTTACAATATCGTAATCATTTAGTAACCGTGCATCTGATGGGATGAATTTTCTCATTTCATATCGTATATTCTGAGTTCGAAAAGTTTGTCAGATAACATGTTGTTTCTCCATATTTTATGTTGAAGCTGATAGCCTATGAAAACATAAACCGAAACACTTGTACATTTCCTGCATAGGTGTTAACTCTCGATAGTCTGATGTGTATCGGAAGATTAGGATGCCTTTGATTAACTTTCTTACGGTTAAATTCAAATGCTAGATACTAGATCTTTTACCTGAGTTTACGCGGCGAAAATATATGAGGAATATTTTTATGAAAATGATTTTGGTCTTAAAATTAGCAGCAGGTAAAAACCCTACACGGTATCTGACTTGCCTTTATTTATAATGTTTATTTAGTTAGGGTGACTTTGAAATAAGTGTGAGGTTAGGACGTCCATAAACTGGTATAAGCCCCCAGTGGTGATTTTGCTACTGACCGTGCCAAGGCGGTTCTCTCTTTGTCACCCTTACTTTTGTTTGTATTGTGTCTTTGTGCTTGTGTTTTGTTCATGTTTGTCTCTGGTGCCTGTGTGTTTGTTCATGTTTTCTGTGTTCTTCTCATGTGTTTGCGTATGTTTGGTTGTGTGCGTGTGTGTATGACATGCTGTCGTTGGTGGTGATTTCGTCTTGTATGTGACTTTCTCCTGTATGTGTGTGTGTATAAATTGCTATATAAATGGCTTTCTGTCGGTGTTTTGGTGATGGTGGCGTTTTGTGTGTGGCGTTCCTGCTTGACTTTACTACTTTTTCATTGCAATTTGCCACTGTATTTGCCGTCGCGGTTATTGTAGATTAATCGGAGAGGGGGTAAGTTTATTTACACTGTTTGTCCTTTGAGTGGTGATGGAATAAGTGTGAGGTTGGGCGCCCCTAAACCGGTTTAAGCCCTCAGTGACTATTGTCACTTCCATCTTCCCCCTAGTGGTTGTTTGTAATGTGATTGTGCGTCTCTTTGTGTCTTTTGATATGCATGTACATTTACTGTGGTAAATGTTGTGGTGTTGTTCGGGCAGCTGTGTGTTTTGTATGTGGTGTTTCCTGCATGAATCATACATGTACTTTAAGCTTTCCCCCGCAAGCCGGTCTTTCTCTTAGTTGCGCGGCTTGTTGTATTTGTTGTATTTATGGCACTGTGTAAGAGAGAATGCCGATAGATATAATGTTCCCGGGCTTTACAGCCGATTTCTATATTGACGCTCAACGCTCAGCAGATTGTTGCAAAACACTGTTATGACCAAAATAACGGGTTAATTCATTTCTTAAAATTCTCATTATTTTAAAAACAATTGCGCTAATAATATGCACGCCTTTTTAACGCAAGCCATCTTATTTAACAATTAACTCTATTGATGTGTACCCGCCCTAAGTACGCCCTTATGGAGTGTAAAAAACACGCGGCACCGTGGAGACCGACAATCAAAACAGATCGTGCTTAGCTGTGTTTGCCATCCTTTTGTGTTCGAGTAATTAGAATGTGAAATACACATTAAATAAGTTCCTGGGCCGACATTTAGTGTCCGAGCTAAAAATGGTAGAACCATACAAGCTGGGACCGAGAATGCGGTTCGAGTCATGTCTGGTGTTCCATTCATCCAAGTTCGACTGTAATGATCTTGTTATATATGTTTCTGATATTTATTAATCTTGATAGAGCACATAATAATGGGGTTTCTATATCTATTTACTTCTAATAAATGGCAGGAAAACGCGTAAATGTTATCTTTACAAAATCACTGCTTGAAATTTTCAAATTTATGTCACTTTGAAGACATTTCCTAGAGACAATTTGCTTCAAGGAATAACTTAAGTTACTAAATCAAATTGATTTATTCTAACACTGAAGACTACGGAATGTACTAAATCGTATCGACAAAAAATGGCTGTTCCTGGCAGTTTTTCTTACTAAAGTGTGTGTCATATAAACAAGAGGGCCAAGATGGCCCTTAATCGCTCACCTGATTACCATAGATTTAAGATTTTGCTGGGTAGCCCATGGGTAGGGCCAATATTGACCTTAGGGACAATATTTGAACAATGTTAATAGTGGATCATGAGCAGTGATTCTGCAGAACAAGAATTTCAAAGATTTAGTATATTGATTTTATCAAGACAATGATTCTGACCAATGAAGATTGGGCTAAAAATGTGCCCTCTAGAGTAATTTTTCTAAGATGTTACTTAATGACCTACTTTTTATTCCCACCCAACCCATGATCACACTCAATATTGATATCACCAAGCCAAACACTGTGAAGAAGTTTGAGGGAGACTGGGCTAAAAATATGGCCACTGGAGTGTAAACTATATTTTTCTAAGATATGACCCAGTGACCTACTTTTTGACCTCACATAACCCATTTTCAAACTTGTCAAAGATTTTATTAGGACAATCATTCTGACCAATTTTCATTAAGATTTGGCTATAAATGTGACCTCTAGAGTGTTCACAAGGTTATCCTACTATTTGACCTAGTGACCTAGTTTTTAACGCCACAAAACCCACTTTCAAACTTGTTTGAGATTTTATCAAGACAATCATTAAGACTAAGTTTCATGAAGATTGGACAAAAAATGTGGCCACTAGAATGTTCACAAGGTTTTTTCTACTGTTTGACCTAATGACCTAGTTTTTAACCTCACTTGAACCACTTTCGAACTCGTCCGAGATGTTATCAAGACATTCATTCTGACCAAGTTTCATGAAGATTGCACTCAAAATGTGACCACTTGAGTGTTCACAAGGTTTTTTTTACGGTTTGACCTAGTGACCTAGTTTTTAACCCCACGTAACCCACTTTTCAAACTCCTCCAAGATTTTAACAAGACAATCATTCTGACCAAGTTTCATGAAAATTGGGCTAAAAATGTGACCTCTAGAGTATTCAAAAGGTTTTCCTACTATTTGACCTAGTGACCTAGTTTTTAACCCAACTTGACCCACTGTCGAACTCGTCTGAGATTTTATCAAGACACTCATTCAAGACATTGCTCAGGTGAGCTAAAAATCACGATACGTGTGGTAGTTCATAAAGGGTATACTGTTCATGTCCTGAAATGCTGCTGACCCCAGCGCACGTCCGGACATGTACCTGTGTCTGAGAAATAATAAAACAAATCCATTGGGATTGGTCTGATGGGTAGGCTTACTGATCAAGCTTAGAAACTTGATTATACTCTCAAAAACTGTTTTAATGCCTTCCTTGTGTGAATGTGCACTGCCGTGTGATAAGCATAAAAATGTTGGCGCAATAAGACTTGGTGCTTGTGTATTTGTTGGTGTTTTCTGTGTTCTTCTCGTGTTTGCGTGTGTTTGGTTGTGTGCATGTGTGTGTGACATACTATCTATCGATGTGTTGGTGGTGATTGCGTCTTGTAAGTGACTTTCTCCTGTATGTGTGTATGTGTATAAATTGCTATATAAATTGCTTTCTGTCGGTGTTTTGGTGATGGTGGCGTTTTGTGTGTGGCTTTTCCTGCTTGACTTTACTACTTTTTCATTTATCAGTGCAATATTTTTTGTTGAATCGGTCGATCACAGATTTACCCTTTGGTACTGCCATTTGTGAAAAATATAATATATACAATGTACAATACTCTCTATACTGACTGTTTTCGCTTTGGATGTACTTGTCGCCAGGAATTTATAGTAGTCAATACACGGATAGACTGCTTTGTTTCTTTTTCAAAATAGTAAATCAGTCTCTTCACCTGTTATGAGATGTTAACGTTTTAGTGTGTATTGTGTATATTTTCAGTAACATCTTGGCCTTCAACAAAAAAGTAATATAGTCCAGCAGGAAAAGCCACACACCAGACGCAACCATTACCAAAACATCGTTAGGCAATAAGTGAGAGACACATACAAACAAACAGTTGAACATCTTGTAATGTCCTCTTTTGTTGTGGCTTAGCTTGGACTACCATGTTTCGTTTCCAAATCTTCTTGACCGCCTCGAAATGTTTGACCTAACGCAAAATAGTGCTTTATGACACTTCATTGTTACATTTATTTGAAAATGACTAACGTAGATAGTCTAACTATTTGCCGTTATAAATGGAAAAGTAGTATAGTCAAGCAGGCAAAGCCACATGCAAGACGCAACCACCACCAAAACACCGATAGACAGCATGACACACACACACACACAACCACACACCCAAACGCACACGCACACACACACACACGAAATGAACACAGAAAACACCAAAAGACACACAAGAACCAGGGACAAACGTTCCACAACATGAACAAACCACAAGCACAAAGACGCAATGCAAACAAAAGGAAGGGTGACAAAGAGAGTACCGCCTTGGCACGGTCAGCAGCAAAAACACAACTGGGGGTTTAAACCGGTTTACGGACGTCCTAACCTCACACTTCTCTCAAAGTCACCCTAGCTTTACAAATATTGTAAATAAAGGTATCCCCGCTGGACTTACCCACAACATAGACGACGGTGAACACAGGACAACATGTAAAACATAGCATAATAACTGTGACAATCCGTCAAATATGTACTCAATGACTTTGCTGAAGTCAGAGCACCTGCAGGTAAGCCGTTAAGGGCACGACAGGGAAAAAATAATACATGAGTCTGGTAAGCTCCTCCTGTATCCAAGTTTAAGAGTATACCATCATAGAGTACTACCCTCGGCCTGTCATCGCGCAAGCAAAGAGGGAAGCGTAGCTACCGACTGTAAAAGGGTCGATAACCAAACATGCAGTGTGTTGCAATATAATAGGATCATAACCTTTCTTTTTAAATTTTTTAATGCGTTTTATAAACAAATCATGAAAATGGATATGACCCCGAATTTTCCTAAGTTTGTAGATAACATCCCCATAAAATTCTGGTTGAGAAATGCCTTGTCGCAGTAATCCTTATTGAGTAAGCACTTTTAATAACTGTTCATGAAGTGACTCAATAAAACCGGATCTGCAATTTTCTCTTTCCGCTTGTCTGCTGTTGCTTCCGATTGATCTCCTACTTTTAGACTTTATGATCTTCAAAACAGCAGTTGTTAAGTGCTCGTGTGTACGATGTAAAGTTCGCCTCGTACTTCATTCTCAGTGTTGTTATATTTTCTGACCCTTCGGGGTCATCAGTTTCAGTGCTTTAGTTATGAACATCGAAAACCGCTTAAGCCGGGGCTAGGAGGGCGTGAGTAGTGTTGCACTTTTAATAGCTGCTCATGAACATACTCAATCAAAGTGAGTCTGCAATTTTCTCTTTCCGTATTGCTACTATTGCTTTCAAAGGTTCTCCTACTTTCAGAGGTTTTGAACTTACCCAATCATATAACATAATTGCATAGCTCATCATATCACCAAAGTGAAACAGTAACCCGTTTATTGCCATATCAGTAAGGAAAACTCGTCCAATTTTACTTTGCAACCCATCCATTTTTCTCGTGGAGTAAAAACAGCAAATAGATATTTGCTGGAATCAGCCAATGACATTGGTGGGTCCAGCAAACAGTGCAGACCAGGGGCTACACTGTTTATATATGTCCTTTTTAAGCGATTCTACAGTGTTAACTTTAAATGTCTGTTATGTTTGCTTACGACTCTTATCGATCTGATTCAACTGTTTCTGCCATCGCCAAACAATTCTGTTTACATATATCATTATACAATTTCAGCTCAAAATTATTCACGACTTCATCATTTTCATAGTATGTATGAATATTCATGATGTACCTGATTAAATGCCTGTATGTCTTTGATGCACCAAAGACGGCATTGTCCCCTAACCACAAAACAAACGGCTATATAAATGATCACTTCAGCGCAAGCATTTCCAGCCCTTGCCTAGTAAAGATATTTCTTAATTAACAATCTTAATCCTATCATTTTCAAATACCAGGGAAAGTACATAAAATTGTTTTCGCCAGTTTGGTTCAGTTCAATATATATTTGTTTTATATACAATTTACAACTGTATTATCATCGCTGTTGTTGTAGATTAGTCGGAGAGAGAATACGTTCATTTAGACTGACTGCTCCATGGCAGTCTTTCCAAAGTCCCTTTATGTTTTTTGTCTTCGTGCGTGTCTGTTTGTCTTTTGAAAGGCGTATACATTTACTGCCCCTCTATTAAAATTTCGTTTAAAAGATGCTGAACATTTTACGATATATTAAGGCAGTATATATAAGGTAATTAGTAACATCAGAACGTGCTAAAAGGTGTGTTTCAATTAGAAAAACGGCAATTGTGAAAATTATTTTAAAGATGTGTTTGTTTCTTATACACCGTATTATTCTTGTTTGTTTTAGTATCATTTCTACATTTAGTCACAGTGTTTTTTACTGTTTGTTTTTATTAAGTTCTTATCAAGTTTTTACAACGTGGTTACTGCAATCGCATGCAGTAGTGCAAAGAGTATTGTCACTCGATCTGCTGAATTATTACATTTCATTTCTTAAATTAATTGCTGCTGCTAGTCAATGCTTTATGAAGAATCATCTCAGGTGCGTAGTTGAAATTCATTGTGTTTTATATAGAGGTATTTTCTTCTGATAGCTGTAACACAGGCAATAAATTGAAAAGTCCCATAAATGAAAAAGTAGTAAAGTCAAGCAGGAAAAGCCACACACAAAACGCCACCATCACCAAAGCACCCAAATAAAGCATAGCAATTTATACTCATACACACATACAGTAGAAAGTCACATACAAGACGCAATCACCACCAACACATCAATAGACAGCATGTCACACACACACACACACACACACACACACACACACACACACACACACACACACACACACACACACACACACACACACACACACACAACCAAACACACGCAAACACACGAGAAGAACACAGAAAACACCAACAAATACACGAGCACCAGAGACAAACATGATCAAAACACTAGTACAAAGACACGGTCAGTAGCAAACTCACCACTGGGGGTTTAAACCGATTTACGGACGTCCTAACCTCACACTTATCTTCAAAGTCACCTTAGCTAAACAAACATTGTAAATAAAGGTATCCCCGCCGGACTTCCCCACAACATAGAAGACAGTAATCACAGTACAAAATGTAAAACATAGCATAACAACTGCGAAAGTCCGTCAAATATGTACTCAATGACTTTGCTGAAGACAGAGCAACTGCAGGGAAGCCGTTAAGGGCACGACAGAGAAAAGGTAATACATGAGTCTGGTAAGCTCATCCCATTTTTGGGTTTAAGAGTATACCATCATAGAGTACTACCCTCGGCCTGTCATCGTGCAAGCAAAGAGGAACGCGTAGCGACCGACTGTAAAGGGGTCGATAACCAAACATGCAGTGTGTTGCATAAATTCATCTTTGCTTTTCTATTACAGTGGATCAGTAATGCATTAAGCTTATGTGTACAATTGCCGTATCATAAGATAGGTATTCGCAACTACAACTAGTTGCAAATCTTCACTTTGTTTTCATGTTTTGATATTTATGCCATGCTTGTCAATTTGTTTTCATAAACGATACTGACCATAAGGTTTTTAATGTACGTCGACTGAATTTAATTTAATTGATTCCTTACTTTCAAAACATTGGTATATGATGGTTCTTCTACATAGCTGGAATAACTTGTTTTGCTATACGTTACCTGTTCATTGTCGCAGTGCTCTGAAACCCAATACATCTATTTCAGTGTAATAGTGCCCTACACCAAACCTATCCATTTCACTTTTAATACGAAACGTTTCACAGTGAAGGAAAAGGAGAAAACAGTCTTACAGGGAGTGTCACACACAAAACGACACATCCAGGTGACTGTAAATTATTTGTCGTATCCAAACTTCGTTTTATACATTTAACGTAATGCTGTTATAAATGTTTGATGTAACGATTTTCGTTATACACATATCTTGATACAAAATAATAAGAATAAATATGAACACAGCAAACTAATTTTAGTTACTTATTAACTACTTAAGATGTGATCTTTTTATTTGATCCATTTTCCTAATGAATAATCATGCAACATTTCTGTCACTATGGATCTACACTTCAATCAATGTTTATACTGGTTCAGAGACAAATACAGTCACAGCTCTCCAAACAGTTACAGAGTGTCTATATACTCCAAGGCAGACTATTGTGTTACACATTGTAGATATTAGCCCAGATAATACAAGATTCATTTCAGAACTTAAATTACTTTAACTTGTCACCGGTGGGCATATTGTCTGATAAAGTGACCCCTTTATTTGAACTGATGGTGTGCGGAAATATAGGTACACCGGTTTTAAAATAGAATTTGCTAAATCATAATGTAATGCAGCATGGTCGGTAATGTGCATTACGTTTGGTTGTTTGGTGCCCAATATCAAATCCAATTAACTCTTTTAGTGCAGCATTGTCGTCTGCTGGACACATTGTCGTCCGTTTCAAGTTCATGTTTATTTGCACTTTATTTTTGGACGAGGATGGATTACGTGTCAGATTGGGCGCCCATAAACCGGTTTAAACCTCCAGTCATCATTCCCAGGCGGTATATCTATCGCCCCTAACTTTTGTTTGTTTTGTCTTACATTTAGGATGGGTGATTGTTCAATTTCTTCATAAATCTTTAAATCTGTCACAGAGTTTGGATCCTGATGAAACAGAGTTACACGGCGTCTCATCTAGATACAAAATGTGTGCATGTGATATCACTGACCCCTCTCCATGGCAATAAATGAGGTCAAGAATCATGTATGTGAACTCATGTCAAACTATTATGCATAGTGAATCATGTGGTATCGCTTTGTGTTTTTGTTACCTTACTGTGTGTCCAGTATGGATTGAGAACAGGGAGTCAAAGGGAATAATTACCCATCTCATGCATCCTCTGCAACGACGGCACGTTATAATAACCGAGCCATTTGATACAGAAAACCCAGTCTTTAGACCTAAATATGCTTCGTATTAACCGCTAGCAAATTTTTCTCAATACTCAATTTGGCCTTAGGCGGACGGGGTGCAGAGAAATAAAGAAGGAAACAGCTTGGAGAAGAACTTTTATGGTGTGTTATTCGGAATTTGTATTATCCGAGGACGTTATTTATATCTTTGTATAAGTGAGTTCAAATGTAGTGAGGCGGTTGGTTACTAGTATTCGATAAATAAGCATGCCAGAAACAGCTCTATGAAAAGTGTCTGTGCATGTGTGCATGTGTTCGTGCTGCTGCGTGCGTGCGAGCGTGTGTGGGTGTGTGTGGATGTGTGTAGGAGGGTAGGGGCTTCTGGTGTTTATGTGGGCGTTCGTTTAGCATCTATGGCATGACTTCCATTCTATGTTTAACATTTACGTATCTGCTTTGTTCTTCAATTATTAGAACATGTCGCAATTTCGAACAATTTACATAATGATGTATGGTTAAGGCAATTTTGATCAATTTATTTCATGATAAATGGTTTGAATCTAGAATGCCATTTACGCATTTATAGGCAATTTATGGCGAAGCATGCAAGAAAATAACTTACTATTAAAGTGGTTAATAGATAATATTTTAACAGGAAAGTTCTGTCTTTCTTGCCTAAATTGAATATTAGCATTCCATTCAATAAAACGGAACGAATAATTTCCTGCCATTCAGGCTTTGGAAACATTTTATAGAAATCAGCATTTGAGATCCACGTTTTCATCTTCAGGGCGTCTGGTCAGGGTAGGCATACTTTATTCATTACCGCTGCAAAAATAGACTAATGTTGTTTTAACCCTTACAGTGCGGGACACGGGTCACTAATGTCCTTTGCAAGCAACGAGACCCAGATGAGAGGGCTCCTAGCGAAACCCTCTTATCAGGGATTGCACTGTTTGTCCTGTTTCACTTTCCTTTAGAAACATCCCTAAAAATCGCCGTAAGCTTGATCTGTTTGTATTTAAATAGTCCATTTGAGTTGTAAAGGTTAAACATGACGGTCAACCTGGATCGATACTGTTTATGCCTGACCGATACGTCTGGTTAGCGTTTAACCCACGACTTGTTTCCATTACTTTCAAAATAGTTATGAAGAATTTTGTCCTATCTACAGTTTTACATGAACGATACAAAGTGATTTTACAACTTTGTTTTGTTTTACGTATTTCGCTTCCATGTATTTCCATTTGCATAATGTGGCGTCTGCCTTAATACTCTGTTTGGGGGTATCCCCTTTTATGTTTCCAGTGCCGTCGGGATCTATTCTCTCCGCAAAAATGCCTATATATTCACTCATGGCAGCGACAGAATTCTTGAACGTCGACAATTTGTATAGCAATTTCCTGTGATAAAATTACAGGAAACCAAGTTCATGCTAGCTTCACGGGACCTCTATTGGTAATATGTTTGTGGGCGAGTTTGTCTGACTCTAATGTCTTAATTCTCAAAATACGATTTAAAATGAAAATATTTTGATAGCATGTTTAATATAGAGTAATCAAATCGTTGATCGGAAGACATCCTTGTGATCCTCGCGAGTTTCATAGGTTTCGTCATTTCAAAATGTAGAATTATTTATTTCTCAATGTTAGCGCTCAGCATTTGAGGGTAGTGCTAAGATGTGTTGGCATTGTGTGGGTGAAAATCAAACCTAGTGCCAATGCTTTACGTAGAACATTTTGAACATCCAGTGAAAGCAGTCCAGTTTTCATTGGCAGGGTTATATTTACACAATAAAATTTGTGTTGTTATAATGTCATACGTTTGAACTAAGTAGAGAAGAGATATTATCAAACATAATATTTAATGCTGGTTACCTTATTACGTTTTCAACTGCAGCACAAAATGCAAATATCCTAATAGTTTGAATCATCACCAGATGCTTGACCATATAACGTTCGAATGAATCATACATTGTTACAATTTAAAATAAACTGAAAATATCTCCACACCCTAGTGCAATAATCTGTCCAAGAGTGATTATTAAATATGAATTGATCATAATCTGAGGAGTCGATCCCTAAATTGTTTAAACACAATACGGATGTATAGATACATTACTACTTCTTTTGAACAAACAAGTAAATTAAGGTTTGAATTGTAAAAGAACTGACATGCAAACAAAGGTTTCTCTTCTTGTGTACAGGAAGAATTTAGAGAGGTATATATCATTATATATTATCATACAAAAGTTATGAAAGTAGGAGATCCTTCGAAAGCAAAAGCAGCAATGCAAAATGAGAAAATTGCAGACTCGGTTTAATTGAGTCTGTTCATGAGCAGTTATGAAAAGCGAAACACTACTCACGCCCCCTAGTAACGGCTTAATCGGCATTCAATTTTCAAAACTATTAACATCGAAACTATTGATCCCGGTGGACCAGAAAATACTCGGTGAAATAGTTCTGTACGTGTTGCAAGTGAATTCTTTCAAATATATTCCCATCCTCTGTTTAGTTACGTATATGGAATCTTCTAAAATACCCTATGGTTTTACGTATCGTAGTGGAAGGCAATTGGACTTTAGATTTAGGATTACTTTCTGATATCTGTATACTAATGCATGACAAAATGTCAATCACACTACCAAATGAGTACAGCTGATTATTGCTCCATCTGTAGTCACATTTCATTTCCGTAGAAACAAACCAAGAAAAATTGCACCTAAATGCATTTCATCTAGGTATCGCCAATGGTAGCATTTAATCGTTACCAACCTAAATGTGTGTATTTCCCCCGACAAAAGTGATTACATTGTTAAGACATCCCCACGCTAACAGGTAGAAAACCGGTGTATCAAGGAGAACGACGAATGCCTTGTAACAGCGAAACATATAAGTGAAAAGCATACATATTTCTGCCTTTCAATTCCATTTCATAAACAACAAACGTTTTAATACAGATGTACCTAAATTCGTATTACAATAATTAAATATTACTATTTACTATATATTGTATTTAAATGGTCCCACAGATGTTTTACCGCCAAAACAAACTAAAACGGATATGGATAAAATGGAAAAGTATACAACGAGTGCACCACCTGCAACGGCGAGTCACATCATTTTGAAAACAAATGGAACAAATACACACCCTTCAAAAATTAGTCAGTATGCCATTCGTGCAGACATACATTTAAATGTTAATCATTTACATCATGATTATTCATGGAAACTATATTAACAGTATGAATATATATTAGCTGAAGTTTGATAATAACACACAGACACAGGAACGTTGGTCATGCAGAAACTATAGAATCGAATCGGATCTATGTAAATCCGTTAGCAAAAGTTGAAGAACCTGATCAAACAGCTCTTTATATTCAACCTAATCTGGTCATACTCTGCAAGGGCGTATATGTGAAGAAAAATGTTAAGGTAGCTGTTTTATTAGGGCAAATGCACATGTAGAGGAAATGTAATACTATATGAAATAAGAACTTTATTATCAACCCAATCCATCCTACTGATATATGTTGACGGCACTGCAAAAGTCATTTTTGAAACCAATGTGATCGATATAGCATTTGCTCCATAGGAACAAATGCCGTATTTCACAAAAAAATATTCAAAAATGTTCTTTTTATCTAGTAAATGTTCCTGTTCAGTATTCAAAGAGGTTGGGTTAAATGTAGTCTAGGAGGGAATGGGTTAATGAAGACAGCATGATGACTACATATAACACCATTCGTTTACCAATAGCAAACATAGATCTTCTACCGTTGCTGATTAATAATTCTTTGAATACTGAATATTCAAAATGGAATGGTACATTATGTTTATCTTTACGGTCCATTAATTTTGAAATGCTAGCTAAGACATAAAGAAGGCAGATGCTGACAACAGGTAATACGTCTCGGGATCTTCTGATATGGATCTGCACTGTTTGAAAAGACCAGTACAGTTGGTTCCATCATATAAATAAGTCAATTAGAGCCTCATAGCTATATAGAGGTGTTATTATTTGATAATGGTTTGTCCACAAGTTGTTGTTAAATGATTCTCCTGACTTGTCATTTGACCAAATACTAGAATCGCCATTTCTCCATTAAACCCTATACTGTGACCACTCTTTAGAATCGACTCTTCGATACAATTCTAAAGAGTAACACAATATAGGGTTTGGTTGAGAAATAAAGGAGCTATTCTTGAAAATGTTTAAGTTTCCGCATTTAGGGCCTCTGCAAAGTAAACTGAATATCAACGAACCATGGCAGATTTAACAATTTGAATACTGAAAATGAGTAACTGACATTTGCAAACAGTGTAGATCCTGATCAAAGCCCTCTGATCAGGGTCTACAATATTTGTAATTCAAAATGCTCTCGTGTATATTGAATATTCATCATTCAAGACCGTTCCGAACCGGTACTCTCTTTGCCACCCTTACTTTCATGGTGTATTTGTGTCTTGTACGTTTGTTCGTGCGTGCGTGCATGCGTGTGCCTGTGTCTGTCTGTGTATGTGTCTGTGTGTGTATCTGTTTCTATGTCTGTGTCTGTGTGAATGTCGCTTGTTTTCCATCAATGTTGTGGTTGTGGTGCGTCTTGTGTATAGCTTTCCCTGCTTCACTTCACTTCCTTATTTATTTAGATGTTGTATTGCTATGCTTTAAGGAGTGGGTTTCATTGGCCTGTTGACGGAACTTTTGGCTAAGCTGTACGGGCATTTTCGTTTGATGGCATACACTTGAGAATGATGGTGTGTTGTAGTGCTTTTCTAAGAGCAGTGTTTATACGAGCTATCTAGAATAGTTTCATATTTCACATTCCTAAATCTTCTTTCACTCAATATGGACTTTAGGCAAATTATTGGAATTCTCTTTCCATTTTCAGTTATGTCGCCTTCAACTATTATGTCACGTCTGTGATACGTCATATAATAGTGGTTGAATGTGGTTCTTATTTATCAATATGTTCATAGTTTTCTTGTCGGTAAATAGAAAGAGGGAATAAACAGTACTGAAATACCTTCTGATCCTTCGAGATCATGAATTTCAGTACTTCTTGTTCTGAAAATTGAATACCGCTTAAGCCGGTGCTAGGGGGCGTGAGCAGTGTTGCACTTTCAATTACTGTTCATGAACAGACTCAATAAAACCGAGTCTGCAATTTTCTCTTTTTGTGTTGCAATTTTTGCTTTCGGGGGATCACCACCCTTCAGAATTTATCTTAATTATCATTGAAATCACTATACACATATATAGATAAACGCTGTGATCACGGGGTTCTACAATTTAAAGGACAAACTAATTTCAACACATGTCCTAGGTATAGAAATGGAAACAATGTTATTTACTACCAACTGTCACATAGCTCAATCACGCACTCATAATTACAACATTGCCAAGACTAAATTGGATGAACAGTAGCAACCACGCGTGAATTGAATACTATATGGATCTTAATTAAATGAAATTGACTCTATCAGACTTTGCCTTTGCATTATCGGCATTAACCGAGAAGAAATCCAAAAGGACCTCTGTCAAAATATTTATTTAACTAATTTACTCACACGATACTCACTGTAAACGTGTACATATTAAAAGTTAAAACCAATCAATATATAATATTGAGGAATCTCTGAAAACCAATAACATATTTTTATAAACAATAAACACTTGACAATTATTGATTCATCAAACCATGCACACACTGTCCAGATGGTTCCTTCAAGCTTATATCCCATTTATAAGGTGGCTAGGATAAATGTTTCAGTAGTATACATGTTCTGGCACGGTAAACATTGATTGGTATTCACCTGCAATATAATAATACGAGAGCGTTGCGCGAATCTTTCCTATCACTTGTTAGACGTATTCAATTGTCAGGTGAATGAAAGTATTATATACATATTTGTATATATGCATTGTTAGATGCATGGCACTGTTAGAGATATATGCCATTGTTGGATGTATGGCATTGTTAGATGTATGGCATTACGCTCTGTGCAACAATATATAATTATACCATTTCAGTTATATACACATTGAGCATTTGCTGGAGTATAACATAGATTAACATGATCACACATTCTTTATATCTGGCGATGTTGTTGGATTTCAATCTCGATGAATGGTAAAATGTGGATATAGGGATATAGTAGAAATACGTATAGTAAAAGCTGGAACGTTTGTGTGCGTCTTCATTTGTGCGTCTTGGGTTGCTGTGTACTTTTGTTGTGCATCTCCTGCGTGACCTCTGTTCAAGTTATATTCATTTCCAAATAAATAATTTAAAGTATTTGGTACTGTCTGACAGAGGATTGAATTTACGACCGCGTGGTTCGAAACGGCATTGTACCGGCGAATAAATTAAACTGATAACACATTTACCACTGCTTTGATACCGTCCATTGATAAATATTTGTATGTTCAGTTTGGTAAACCAGAATAGTGGCAGCATGAACAGTATGGGATTTCTCATGACTGGGTATATTTTACAGTTACTGTTTAATCTAAATTACCATTTGTTTTCATTTATGAGAGAAACAGAGCAATTTCAAATAATACACGTTAGATATAATATTAGCTAATTGGTCGGCCGTTTAAAACCATAGATACACATAAAAGTAAATGTATGATTCATACATGAAAACACAGTCCCCGAACAGCATCATGGCAAAATCGAACAGCAAATGTACATGTCTATACAGGACTCAAAAAACAATTAATATAAGTGAGAAAATGGAAGTACCGCCTTGAAACGGTCAGTGACAAGTGTTACTGGGTGTTTAAACTGGTTTAAGGGCGCACAACCGCACATTTATTCCATCCCCTAGAATAGTGTCAAAAAGTGTGAACAATTTGGAAACGATATTAAAATTACACAAAATAAACTTCCTACAATGTATTGGTTACCAAAACTACATAAAAACCATATAAAGCGCGTTTCATTGCAAATTCTAGTTCATGTACAACTACTAAAAGTACAAAAATGAGTCATGCAGGAAACACCACATACAGAACAAACACCTTGAAACGTAAATTGTCTATACTTTTGACTTCTTGTTTAACGAGGGTAAAGGAACATGTAAAATTCTACTGTGATAAGACTTATGAAAATTCTGGAATAAATCTCTTCTGGTCTATTAAGAACTCTTCAGAAGTCTTAAACAAACTTAAGAACAAAAGGTATCTTGCATAGCACGTACGATTTTTCTACTCTGTACACAACTCTTCCTCATATTTTAATTAAGGATAAGCTTACTAACTTAATCCAGAAAGTATTTGCACGGGAAAAAACATCATTCTTGGCATGTAATGCTGAAAAAGCTTTCTTTACTGACGAGCAAATGAAATATTACACCAATTGGACCTGCTCAGAAGTTTGCGAAGCACTTACCTTTCTTTTGGATAACATATTTGTACGTTATGGGAATGCTATATACCGTCAGGTAATTGGTATTCCTATGGGTACGAATTGTGCACCACTTGTCGCAGATTTGTTTTTGTACTGCTATGAGAGAGATTTCATGTTGCGTTTAAATCCTCAATCACAAGAAGATGTTATAAAAGCCTTCAATGAAACTTGTCGATATTTGGATGATATTTTTAACTTAGATAACCCGTTCTTTAATGCTCTGATTCCTACAATTTATCCTAAAGAACTCAAATTGAATAAAGCTAACCCGTCCGACAATTATGCAGCGTTTCTTGATCTAGACCTTAAAATTAATAATGGAATGATTTCTTCTAAAATATATGACAAAAGAGATGATTTTGATTTTAATATTGTAAATTTTCCTCATCTTGACGGGGATGTTCCCCGTGCTCCATCTTACGGGGTTTATATATCTCAACTTATTCGTTTTGCTAGAGCTTGTTCATCTGTTGACGATTTTAACAGTCGAAATCTCATTTTAACTGAAAAGCTGCTTAAGCAAGGATATAGATACCATAAACTAAGAAAAACTTTCTCTAAATTTTACTATCGAAATCTCTCGCTTATTGGCAAGTACCAATGTAATCTCAAGGTGCTTCTGCGACACGGTATTTCACATCCTGAATTTTATGGTGATGTGATTTACAAACTTCGTAAAATTATTGGACATACCCATTTTCTCACTTTGTTCATCAAATATATAAAACAATTCATTAAAAAGGGATATGATCCTGTATTACTACAACATACTGCATGTTTGGTTGTGAACCCTTTTACAGTTGGCAATCACGCTGGCCTCTTTGCATGTACGCCGACAAGAAAGGTTTAGTATTCTATGAAGGCGACCTCTTAAATCCAGAAATGGAAGGAGAACGTCGGATATCTGTACTATTTCATTTTTGTCGTACCCTTTATTACTTTTCTACAGTTACTCTGTTTGCAGCTCAATCATTGAGTACACTAGCGATAGGTGGATACAGTATGTTCAATTAAATGTTTTTTTGTTATACATGCACTTTACCACTGTATTTGCTGTCGCGGTTGTTGTAGATTAGTCGGAGAGGGGATACGTTTATTTACACTGTTTGTCTTTTATGATGGGGATGGAATAAGGGTGAGGTTGGGCGCCCATAAACCGGTTTAAACCCCCGGTGACTTTTGTCACTGACCGTTCCAAGGCGGTACTTCCATCTTCCTCCTATTGTATGTTTGTTTTGTCTTTGTGCGTCTCTTGTTTTTTCTACCTATGTACATTTGCTGTTTCCTTGTGTTGCTGTTCGGGCGAGTGTTTGTTCTGTATGTGGTGTTTCCTGCACGACTCATTTTTGTACTTTTCGTAAAATTATTGGACATACCCATTTTCTCACTTTGTTCATCAAATGTGTTAAAAAAATCATTAAAAAGGGATATGATCCTGTAGTACTACAACATACTGCATGTTTGGTTGTGAACCCTTTTACAGTTGGCAATCACGCTGGCCTCTTTGCATGTACGCCGACAAGAAAGGTTTAGTACTCTATGAAGGCGACCTCTTAAATCCAGAAATGGAAGGAGAACGTCGGATATCTGTACTATTTCATTTTTGTCGTACCCTTTATTACTTTTCTACAGTTACTCTGTTTGCAGCTCAATCATTGAGTACACTAGCGATAGGTGGATACAGTATGTTCAATTAAATGTTTTTTCGTTATACATGCACTTTACCATTGTATTTGCCGTCGCGGTTGTTGTAGTTTAGTCGGAGAGGGGATACGTTTATTTACACTGTTTGTCTTTTATGATGGGGATGGAATAAGAGTGAGGTTGGGCGCCCATAAACCGGTTTAACCCCCCCCCCCCAGTGACTTTTGTCACTGACCGTTCCAAGGCGGTACTTCCATCTTCCTCCTATTGTATGTTTGTTTTGTCTTTGTGCGTCTCTTGTTGTTTTTTCTAGTTATGTACATTTGCTGTTTCCTTGTGTTGCTGTTCGGGCGAGTGTTTGTTCTGTATGTGGTGTTTCCTGCATGACTCATTTTTGTACTTATATAGATAAAGAGGAAAGTCTAGAAAGCATGGCATGTTTACCAGAAGTTCGATGTAAAGTATGTAGATCAAGAAGAGTCATTTTCAAACGAGATTTTCGTTTAATATTACCATTTTTGCGAATGCCATGTGATCGAGATTTGCGAAAAAATATCTATATCTGGTTCTTTAGAAATATTTCCAGTCTGGTAAATATTATCATTCAGTCCTAAAGGAAAAGGTGTTTGCAATTTTTTGATCCAATTTAATTCAGATATAAATCTAGCTTTCGATTTAAAGCTACTAGTAGCCTCCTTATCATATGTTATATGCTCAACAATTTGTACTAAAACATCTTTAAAAGAATGGCCAGATTTCCGAAAGTGTTGGTATAAAAAATTGTTTAGTTTACGATTTCGACACTGATATGCATGCTCACGAAATCGAGTCTTCAAAGCACGTCCTTTTTGTCCTACGTACTGTATACCGCAACTAGGCGCGTTTCAAGTTAAAACATAAATAACATTAGTAGTAGTACAATCAACGTCTGAGTTTATCTTGACATTAAATGTTCTACCATTAACTGTAGATTTTATAGTGGAATTACAAGAAATGTTACTACAACATATGCACCTCTTAGCAAAGCACTTTTGGATAATCGGATAAACTCTGTGTCGCTTGTATAAGGACCGTTTACGAATAGTAGAAACATTTTGGAGATTTTAAAGGTGAAAGTAAAACTCTAGGTCCATTGAAAAAACATTTATTAATAGAGATGGTATGTGAAAAGATGATGCCGACTGAAGATTAAGTTGTTTTAAACGAACAGAAGGTTGAAGGGAAGAGAAATTAGAAATATTTCTGGGTACTTGTACAGACGACACAGATTGCATATTTATAGCTTTCAGTTCTATTAGAGGTATTTTAACTTTATTCATATTGGAAGGTGATAGAGGGGCACCTGTATTGTGTTCATCATCACGTCAATTACATTAGTGTAGCTACCAAGTGCATCAAATTGTTGGTGAACACAACACCTACCACGAGGTGCATGACATACTTATGATGATGTAATAGGCGAATGAGAGTTGTGTATGTTACTTGCATATCCTGCAAGAGAATGATAACAACATCGATTACGTGTACGGGGAGACTTTTTACGGCCACCACACGACACAAGCAACACTGTTGTGATAATAAAAGTACAAAAATGAGTCATGCAGGAAACACCACATACAGAACAAACAGTCGCCCGAACAGCAACACAAGGAAACAGTAAATGTACATAACTATAAAAACAACAAGAGACGCACAAAGACAAAACAAACATGCAATAGGGGGAAGATGGAATTTTCTAACCAGCTGAATCTCCTCGGGCGTTTCAGGATTATGGTCCATGAATAACATAACATGGACAAATTCAGACCTGTGTGTCCACTCTCCAACGGAAACAGTAAATATGCCCTATACTCGTTCATTACAATCCGCATAATTATTGGTTATGCATTTCCCCTCTCACGCATTAGCCCCTCTGATTTGATTCATACTCATACACTGTAGACTCATGAAATCTGCCTTTATTGTTCTATCATAGTGAATATAATGCAAAACGAACAGCGTATATTTTGTATATTTACCATCCGTTTTATAAACGCAACATTACTTTGCACCTAAACGGGGATGTCTGATAAAGTAAATAAAATTAGTTTTGATGGTATGAGTTTTGAAAATTGAATACTGGGCCGGTGCAAGGGGCGTGAGTAGTGTTGCGCTTTTAATTACTACTCATGAACAGACTCAATAAAACCGAGTCTGCAATTTTCTCATTTGGCATTGCTACTTTTGTTTTCGAAGGATCATCCACTTTCAAAATATATTACATTAGTTTGTTAATTATTCAGAATGACCAGTGAAAATGGTAGAATATACACAAACACATTATTCTGATGCCGGGCAAAACTGTTGAAAGACTATAATCTTATTCCAACAACATATCGACGGAACAGCTAGTATCATACATATGAAAATTGCATTAAATATGAAAATTTCGATTTCCACTTCCCATTGTAACTTATTCGTGTGAGAGTTCGAACAGCATAAGGTTTCGTTCCAATACAGTAAAACCTCGATTATCCGAACACTAAAATACGTATTATTATCGATCTTTAAGACAGGTGGCAGCTTAATGCATTGTGAAAGTCATGCAGAAAGCTCCTCTAGGAGCTTTCTGCATGACTTTCACCATGCATTAAGCAGCCACCTGCCTAAAAGGGTCTAAATTCGTTTATAACGAAAATTCGAATAATCGAGGTTTTACTGTATTTCGTTATATTATTTATACAGCTTAATCGATTCAGGACGGGAAACGGTTGATATATTCATATACTAGTATATGATGTTGACTAAATAAATAACTAAATCTAAGTCTACAAGAAAGGGACAGTAGTCAAGGCGAATGCCACAAGGTTTGGATAAAGCATGCATATTCCTCTCCAAAATCAAAACTGGTAAAAAAATATACCTTACAACATCGAATACTTAGACCGTCTAACGGAACTGCTAAACCGACTTTGTCTTCCTTTTGAACCTACGGTGTCGGATAATTTAATCATTGATATAAAATAGAATAGAAGTCAGGCAGGCAGGACATTTGAAAACGTAACACAACAGTGCACAGCAATGCTAGATGCAATACTAGAAGCACAAATGAAATGTATTTTCGCAGATGACCTTCATTGACTTCCTTGACTGTTAATGTAGAGCTTTGCGACACTAAAGAGGTCACGTAGTTCCACATAGGAACCCTACAAAATCAAAGCAAACAAAGAGCGCTCATACACATGGTACACATATACTTTACACATAAAACTGTACCTTGTATGCTCAACACCAATAACATAGCTGTGCACCACTGAAGAATGCAAGTAATATAACCACTAATTGATAGTAGACAGTTAGGGTAGATTAAATTACTGTACCTGCGGACGTGATCTTACCTGTGAAACTAGTGCCGAATGTTGAAATGGATTCCACGTGAATATATTCAATAGTGAAATTCATTAGTTATCGGTTTTTGACTAGTTTATAAATCTTCCTTTTATTCCGTTTCATTCGTGTTATCGCTGGGTTGCAATAACTTAATGCAGCTTATGGTGCTAACTAGACTGACCCCTTTTAGCCAATGAATTATTTAAATTGTTTAATGTAAAAGTACAAAAATGAGTCATGCAGGAAATACCACATACAGAACAAACAGCCGCCCGAACAGCAACACAAGGAAACAAGCAAATATACACAACTACAAAAACATCAAGAGACGCACAAATACAAAACAAACATACAATAGGGGGAAGATGGAAGTACCGCCTTGGAACGGTCAGTGACAAAAGTCACTGGGGGTTAAATTAAATAGTATAAGTTGAAATAGTCGGTGCAATGCTGAGCTGACCTAATACAATAGTGGTAGTATCCCAATCTACGGGTCATCTATGGAAGTTACTCGGCGTCTCATCTGTATCCAAAGTTGTTGTATAAGTATTCACTCATCCGCCCATAGCAGGCTAAAGTTTAACAAAAATGTCATTTGTCGCAATGTGATTTCTTTTTAGCGTAAATGCCTTTGGAGAAAGTCGGGAATCAGTACAATAGCCATGTAGCAAAACAAATTAATCATATACTAACGACTCTCTATAGACGACATATCCTATTAGTCTAAAAACTCTCTACTGCGATTTACAATGTCTACACTCAATAGGATACCTCGATTTAAAGACGTACTTCATGACTATTCATGCAATGCTCCGCCTATTATCAATATCGACCTATTTAAATCTTGTATTAACACATTACCCCCTAGTGACGCATTTTTGCGCCTCTATAAAATTCACATTGCGAAACCATTGAGATAAATAGAGCATTTGCTCCATAGGAGCAAATGCTCAATTTATCACAATGGTTTCAATACTACACAATTCTGAAACTCTTCTTTCTATAGTTAATGCTCCTTTTCGGTAGATTGATTGGAAAAGGCTGGGTCTAAAATAGCCTAGGAGAGAATGAGTTAAACCTTTAAAAGAAGTACATTTATTGTGAAAATGTAGTGAATCATATCTGAGATGTATAAGCAAACATGTCAGACATTGATCAGACCGCTGCTGCAGGAGCGGTCTGATCTGGGTTGCTCAATTTACAAGTGCGTAAAATTAGAGTGACGAGTTAAGGTAACACTTATGGGTTAGAATCATAGCGTACGCTAGGTGTACCAGTACCGTATAAACCAAGTAAGTTTATAAGTAACTATTTCGGTCAAAGTTTGCTGTTCTTGGTGTATAATAGACCAAACGAATTCTAAGACTGTTAGGGCGTTGATAAATGTTTTGAAGAATGACTCGTTGAATGTTTGTAGACTTGTTAACCTTCTAATTGTCTGATAGTCAAGATAACAGACATACCTATTATTGGGAGCGGAAATCAGCGTACTTTGTTTGTTTATGGTAATTGCACACCAGAGGCTATTCCTAGTGCATTAACTAAGACATAGGAATAGTTATTTTTATATGACCGCCTTTAACTCTATCCATGCTCAAACTATTAAGTTTTAAGTTTCAAACAGCTTGGATCCAGATGATATGTAAAATTTAGATCAAAATTGTCAAACACGATTATTGTATTTTTAAGAATAGGGAATAAAAATCCAAAAATACTGATACCGTTTGTAGTACATACTAGGAATTATATACTGTGCGATGCATTTCTCATATTAGTTCGAATTGGTGCAGTATGTGTTGGTGCACATATAAGTGTATGGAAGGATTATCGTCCTACCAACAATATTTCAGGTATATGTAACCAATGTATCTACAGGTAAGGTGCTGCAATACTGTGATAGCATGTCGTAGACACATGACATAATACCACACTCAGTCATATTAGAAACTGACAACGGATCGACCAGTCATACTTAAGGGAACAACTACTTCCATCTTAAAGTAGTTGGTAGGACGCAGGTGGGGATCGAACCTACAACATCAAGCTCTAAAGGCTGACACTCAACATATTGGGCTGACCGGGCCAGTGTTTGATAAAGATGCGTTAACTATGTAGATATGAACCATGTGGAACATGAAAATCCCATGGTACTCAGTTTGAATCCCCTTAATACTGTCAAGATTTTTTTATCAAATCCTTGAAACGTCTTTGACTTATTTCTGTCCATAATTCGATAACAGATTAATAATATAATAAATGTTGCAAAACGAAGTACACAATGAAACACTGAGCACGATATTACGTAAACTAATGTTGCCTTCATCATTCTACTGGTGAATCTTTAACAGTATTTAACCCTTTCACCGCCGCAGTTGCATAAATGCACCACGACAAATAGTGCAGTCCCAGATCAGACGCCGCCTTTTCAAGGCGGCGTCTGATCAGGGACTTCACTGTTTGTCTCAATCTCTATTTCTATATATGTGCTTTATTCCTTTGAAATTTGCATTTATTTATCTCATTTCCTTATTTTACTGAATGATTTAACAAACATGGATTGCAGAGGACAATTAGAAATTTGGCGCCGAAAGGGTTAAATACTGAAGTAGACTGTAGCATTTTATTACTTACGTAATATTTGCAGACGCCAACTGTTCTGAGTACAGAATGCCATGTTGTGCACATACGTAATGTTACACTTATTGGAAGCTTTCTAGGACCAATTTTATATTTCTAGTGTTAAACTATCGATAAGCCATTAAAGGTAAGTGCTTAACGGATAAAATCATATTGCGTTGTGATTGTGTGCGTTTCATTTCATCAGATAAATGTTAAAAGTTCGTGAAACACTAGGTTAGAAACTGTTGCTAATGGAAAACCCCACTTTAAAAGAAACCAGAGACAATTAAAACACTCAGCTATTTAAGAAATTCTGCAGAGACTGCAAATAACTCGGGAACAGACACGTGAAACGGCTATTTGTTATTCCACTTGTGAATATATAAAGTATCCCACTTTAGTATTTCGATTCTATCATTGTTATGAAATGAGTTTACTAAAGTAATAAATACAAGTAGGTGAGCCTTTGAAAGTAATTGCAGCAATGCTAAAAGAAAAACAAAGCAGAGTCAGTTTTATTGAATCTGTTCATCAGCAGTAATTAAAAGTGCAACATTACTCAGGTCTCCTAGCACCGGCTTAAGCGGTTTTTAAATTTCATAACTGAAATCGTTGTAAGGCATGATCCCGAAGGACCAGAAAATATAACACAATGAAAATGAAGTACGTGACCAAACACAAACACGTTTTACCTGCTGTTGTAAAGCACATACTATTCTTAGTCAACGAGTCTAACCTTTACGCCATGGATAATAATGTAAGAAATAGTACAGATATTAATTAGATTAATGTTTTACACAGGTAGCTTTGGTCACGCAGAAATTACAGATCAGATCTCTATTATTCCATACGTAACTGCTGATATATATGGCAACGACATCATTTTTTACCATAAACATTACTCCATCGACGTTATTGCCTTATGCCGTAACATTATGTAAAATGGTATATGACTTTGGGACCCGGCCATTACATTTTACCTGTAGCTTCGTTGTCCCCGTGTTCCTTGTATACTCATACAAATGTATTTAAACATATTATGCTGAAATGGACAGATCTACGCCAATAATTGTTCATTGATAATAAGCTAAATAGCGACAGATGCTGTTTTCATCAGAAATATGTTCTTTATGGTTTAAATGTGTTTCTTTTCTACTTACACTAATATATATTTCGATAATAGTTTCTATAATCATTTTTATAACATCTGCACGAGATGACATTCTTATTTTTTGCATATAGAGGAACTGGGTGTTAGTGTTGCTTTTATGGAATGTTGTCTTTGCAGTGGGGACGTTTTGGAAGATGTCAGTTGATTAATGCCGATGGTATTTGCTTTTACGTGATATCAAGAAAGGCTAATATTGACTGTGAACGTTTAACTAAAACGTGCTAGACGAAAAGGTACAAACCAGCCTACGATAAAACAGAGAAGTAGGAATACACTTATTTAAGTTTGAAAGTTAATAATCAAAAAGAATTAAGATGCAATACTTGATTGTTGTGCATATTATGAGTGTTTATAAGAAGAAATCACGACATATAACATCAAATATCAAGACAAAGCTTAACCCTTCGCTTGCTATTGACGTCAATATACCTACCTGTAAATAGTGAAGACCCAGATGAGACAGCTCCTGCAGGAGCTGTCTCATCTGGGTCTGCACTATTTACAAGTTGATTGTGCAACCAAGGCACTCCACAGCAATGATTGTCCAGCGAAATACTTGTACACTGTGAAGATATGTGTAATTATACAACAGGGCAAGGGTAAAGAAGGAGAAATGTATTTTAAAATTCAGCAAGCGAAGGGTTAATATCATGATTTAAAGTTGAGAAAGGAAACTAGACCAAACCCCATCTGAACCAGAATTCTAGTAGAGAAGAGTTTTGATACTTTTAGGCAGGTGTCTGCTTAATGAAGGGTGAAAGTCATGCAGAAAGCTTTCTATAGCTTTCAGAAAGCTGTCTGCATGACTTTCACCTTGCATTAAGCTTCAACCTGTCTACAAGACCCATATTTATACTAAATTGAATGTCCGGTTAAGATGGGTTTTACTGTAACTTGCGCATGCATGTAATTTATAATTAAAATAACTAAATATTTCTATTTTCGTTTCATCGAGATGAACCAGAGACATTTCAAAAACATATATTTAGAATAACACCTCGTCAGTCTAATTGACAAGATGACTGTTGTATACGGAGTTAAAGTGTCTCGTCAGTCTAATTGACAAGATGACTGCAGTAGCATCTGCCTTGTGTTTATCCTTCTCTTATTTAATAGTCATTTAAGTCATAATGAATGTATGGATATCGTAGCTAAGTTGTATATATTATATGAGCGCAGACTAATTAGCCATTACGAAACCTAGGTAGAATCTGATTTACATATTGTCATAAGCAGATAGAATGGACCCTGATTAGAGGGCTCCTACAAAAGCCGTTTGATCTGGGTGCACTCTGTTTGCTAAGGCGTCAAAAGTCATCTATACCTGGTAAAGGTTTAACTCCTTTCTACGGCTTTGCAAACGGAGTGGACCCAGATCCTATAGGAGCCGTCTAATCATGATCTACTCTGTTTGCTTATGAATTTATTTTAGCCCTGTCTCCAGTTTCTTTCAATAACAGCCGTGTGTACATATGCCATTATAAAAAGTCAGCTTATAAATATGCATGATGTCATTATTTCTTCCATGAATATTCATGGAGTAAATATTTAAGGACAAAGTTAAATGCATTAGTTTATAATTTCTAAAAATGGATTGTGTGTCGAGTTTTTAACCCTTTCCTTCATATAGACGTGCTTTCATGCATTTGAAAGCAGAGTTAACGCAGATCAGACGCCTCCTATAGGAGCCGTATGATCAGGGTTTGCTATGTTTGCTAAAATGATCTTATATGACCTATTTCTTTAATATTTCAAAAATGGCTATATTGTTCCAACTTCCGTATTTCATTATAACTATTTTGTCCAGGAATATTCAGTAGGTATTGAGATTTGGAAAAAAACATTGAACAGGAAAAGGGTTAGATGCAACAATAATGTCAACAAAACAATTGCAAGATGTTCATTAAGTGTTGTAATGAAATGTTTTATTCAAGATGGTTTTGATATTGGTATTGCTTATTAATTAAACACAGGCGATACTTCCATCGAGTTATACATGCTTGTTAAAAGATTCTCAAACGAAACTTCGAAATTTACTTCTACCACCGGACTAATCCATCATTTCAATCTGCTCCAGCAAAACATCCCCTAAGAGAAAAACAACTTATCTCTAGCAAATACAAAGTTAAAATATTACTTGAGGTCCTGACAATACACGTAAATTAAAACATTTTCAAGAATAATTCCTTTACTTCTTCACTAAACCTTATTTTGTTACGACTCTTTAGATAATCGTCTGGGGAAATGACGAGTTTAGTATTTGAATACGCACCTTTGGCTATTGCTCAGATTACATTTTCGGTTACTTTTCTGGTCTCTTGTCGGTGATAAAACCCTTGAGTTATATTTATCCTTTGTTCGAACTTGTTAAGACTCTTTGCACACCAGATAATTGCAGCAGACGACGTCTGTTGCAGTCGACAAATACTTGATTCGGTTTTGAGTGGATGCTACTCCAAGTGGCTCCGTACCTTACCATCAAACCTGTTTGATACTCTGCCCCTTTTTTGAAAAGATTATTCAAAGAAAAAATGATTTGGATAATTGAAACAGACGATGTATATATTGGCGGGCGATTTTTGATAAGTGCTCAAAGAATAAACGGTTTTATATTATAATTATGCACGTGTTATTAGCCATCACCATAGAAATTAGTCAGGCAGAATATCTCACTCGAAAGTCCACAGCAACTCAAGAGGCACAAATGAAATGTGTGCACCTCAAAACTTAACCCTTCGCTTGCTAATATACCTACCTGTAAATAGTGAAGACCCAGATGAGACAGCTCCTGCAGGAGCTGTCTCATCAGGGTCTGCACTATTTACAAGTTGATTGTGCAACCAGTGCACTCCACAGCAGTGATTGCACAGCAAAATACTTGTACACAGTGAAGAGATATGTAATTATACAACAGGACTTGGGTAAAGAAGGAGGAATGTATTTTAAAATTCAGCAAGCGAAGGGTTAACATTTTTTTATCTTCACAGTGTACATAAATATAACCCCAGCCCGAATGTGCAACATCATAGGTGGCGGCTAAGACAGCAGTGTACATATATGTGTGTATGAGTATAAATTGCTATACAGTGCTCCCTCCCTACAACAGCCCTCTCAATAACGATTCCCTCCTTACAACAACGCATGTCACTGTTTCCGAAACAACAAGGCCCCTGAAACAACTTTTTCCATCGTATTTTATTTATACGTCACTTTGTGACGATTCTAAAGAGTGGTTACAACATAGGGTTTGATTGAGGCATAACGGTTTTAATTCTCGAAATACACCTTATCTGGGGATCTGCATACAAGCTAATTATCTTTGATTTTTCCCTCCCTATAACAACTCCCTCTGAACAACACATACAATCTTCGTATCCCAAAGGGTGTCGCTGTAGAGAGGGAGCACTGTATCAATTGCTTTCTGTGGGTGTTTTGGTGATGGTGGCGTTTTGTGTGTGGCTTTTCCTGCTTGACTTTACTACTTTTTCATTGTAAAACAAGAAACATATACAGAAAAAGAATTCGTTAACAAACGAACTGGAACTATGCCAAATTATCCAAACACGTGTATTCAACGACCCAACATATAACTCTAATTTTAATGCCGAACACAAATGTACTCAATGGCTTTTCTGACGTCAGAGCAATTTAAATGAAGCCATAAGGGACACGAAAGAAAGGTTCTAATTCGGTTGTTTTAAGCTGTTTCACAACATTATCGGGGTGCAATGACCCACTGAACTCTGCATTTCATGTTAATCCATGCGCTTTGCACAAACATCACGAACTAGCCAAAAGTGTAAACAGTAACTAAATTACTCTAAAAACGTAACTAGGTAGGACCAACTTAAAAGTGGATAAATAATCGCGAACTATACATAAATTTAGGTTGATTTTCATATACAGTATGTTGCAGAAAATGAATGGTCCGGTAGCAATGTTAGGTTACTGAATCTATAAATGTTTGTAACGATTATCGAAACACTTTCAACCTGTGATACGCTTGCACAATCATTTGCAGTACATTCTAACAATGAGAAATAAATTCTAACAATGAGAAATACATTCGAACAATGAGCATTACATTTGAACAATGAGCAATACATTTGAACAATGAGCAATACATTCGAACGATGAGCAATATCAAAATTAGTCTGCTCACATTTGGGTCTGATTTCTTTCCAGCTTGTTCAATCGTTTGATACACTACCGACCGAGAGTCAAACAGCTTGGATCCTGATGAAACGCCGATGTAATGTGTAGTGTGATTCATGTCGTGGATAGCAGGATGTGAGTTAACCACTTTGGTGCCATGGAGACGGGTATGTGATATCATAAGCAAACAGTTTGGACCCAGATGAGACGCCGAGTAACTCGGCGCCTCATCAGGATCCAAACCGTCTGCCGTTGTTTATTGTTTTATAAAACAAACTGACAAACCATGAAGCAGACGAACATGTGCGTAACAGACGACAATGCTGGCACTGAAAGGGTGAATAAAATGACGTAGTCGAAAACGTAATGTAACTATCATATACACAATCATACCAGCCTAAAACATAAACTATTTATTAGTTTACTTTGACAGCTGTTTCAAAGAAACGACATTAGATACCACTCTAGAATGCCTAATGCTCAAAGTAGGATGGTCAACCTGTGTTTAGCTATAGAGTCCTATCAGTATGAAAGGCTTAAATGTACTAAACCGTATTTACATGACAAACGATACAGACCCTGATCGTAAAGCTACTCTTTTAGCCCTGTAACTTGGGTCTACATTGTATGCGGATACCAGTACATCCGTTTTCAGCATTCAAAAGGTTAAACCTTTTCCCGTTGTAGAAACATAAGTAAAACTGCTCTATAACGACCACTAAATTACATCAAATAGTTTGTGTTAAAGGCAGGTGGTTGCTTAAAGCAATGTGAAAATAAAACAGAACGCTTCTATAACACAACGCTTCCATAGGAGCGTTATGTTTTACTTTCACATTGCTTTAAGCAGCCCACCTGCCCTAATATACCAACTAATTAACACAATTTAATGGCCATTATGGAGAGGTTTTCCTGTACAATGTATGTCTGATCAAATTATGAACTACAGCAAGTGGTGCTTCTGACTTTTGGCTCTTTTTAACCCTTTTCTCCATAAATACGCATGTCTACACCTTTGCAAAGGGAGCAGACCCTGATCAGACTCTCTTGTTGGGGCTGTTTGATTAGGGTCTGCTCTGTTTGCTTATGTTATAATATAGATATAGTTCTACAGTTTCTGTCATGGCCAAGCATCAATGTATGTACATGTATGTGTTATTATAACACAATCTAATTAAGATTCTGACAAAACGTCCTCTAGCTTTCGCAAATGCGAGATAGGTGGAAAAGGTGGAAATCAGCAGGTAAAGGATTACTAAAGTATGATTAATCTCAATTACTGTCTGATTAAATCTGTTTCTGTCACAATTTGTTCATATGAGGAGTTTATTTCTGGAATCCGTTAGATATGATACAATACGGCATTCAAAAATGATGATAGAAACAATGCATCACTAAGGCATTTTATGTTTTACGTATTCTGCTAAACTTGTCTCATCCGTTGTCCCTATCTAACAATATTTATTACTGCTTTTCTGTTTTTCTTACTGTTCGATATACGAATCGTGTTCAGAAAGTATCATCGTGTTTATTACAAGTAGGTCTCTCGAGAGACAAACCTTCAAAACAAACGCACGCAAATGACCTTGTATGGTTTTCTACGAGTGTCAGAGATAACAGAATTTATGCCCCTAGTTCTCTCCTCTGTAAAAGTACAGAGCAACACTTTAAATCGTAGCGCTACTAAATAAGAAGTGCGTTGTTTTATTGGGAACAATGGGCGCATGTCGTATTTCAAAATGCTGTTTACAGTTTATTTATTGATGGCTAAAAAAAAAGGTTACATAGCAATGTTGTAAAAGCACTCTACACTAGTCACTCGAGACGAAGACTACTTAACCATTTCCCTGATGTATATTCATGAAGGAAATAATGATGTCATGAATATTAATAAGATTATTATTTTTATAATGGCATATGAACACAGGACATTTCGGCTCAGGCAGAAGCTGTATACTTTCCCCTGCATTAAGTTGCACCTGTCTCCAAGACTGATATTTACACTAAATTGAGGGGCTTTCATGCATCAGTGGCCTTCAGGCATCTGCGCCTTAACCCTTTGTTCCATTCCATGAATATTCAAGTCAGAAATGTTTGGCCATGACAAAAAGTGCAGAATAATATCTGTATTGTTTCATAAACAAACAGGACAGACTCAGACTCCAGTAGGGGCCGTCTGATCAGGGTCTACCCTGTCTGCAATGGCGTAGAAACGCGTTCTCATGGAATAAATGTTTAATGTAGATCTTATGACATGTGGAAAGCAAAAGTATTCCGCATTAAGCAGCAATCTCAAAACAAGGACACCTATGTCGAATTCCAATTGGTCTCTTTAACAAGAACTGCTGTAAGAAATAACAGAAAAAAGACATATAACTCAGGTGAGCATTCATTAAAAGGTTTCCTACACGTTTTCAGTGCGATGACACTCTTTCTAATACATCAATGTTTTCAATGTTCAGATGATGGTATTTTCCCCGTCTTTCATAGAATCCAAGAAGCCATTAATTTGTTTGTAAATGTACCCATTTTCTAAGCAGAAACTTGGTATTCTGCACCAGAACCAAACCAACCGAGCTGTGATATATATATATTACAATGTAGTTTAGTCAGTTGCTTTGGGACTGTGCCATTTATCATAAACAGCAGTATCCAACCAACCAATTTCTAACCATACATAAATACTTTAAGTCTCTAGTCAGACTCTCTAAGTTCAAACGGTAGCTGAGCTGGGTCTATAAATTAAATAATGTCGAAGTGCCCTTCTTGAAACAAGCCACATAAAATTAAACTTCACGGCAGCGTTGGTTTATGTACATTACAACCCTTCTAAACAGGAAATTTAAGCAGGTAGGTGTCCGCTGATAGCAGGATAGAAGTCATGCAGAAATCTCCTAAATTTATGCCCGACGTTCACCCTACATTAACCCTTTCCTCCACAAAAACGCATTTCTACGTCATTGTAATAGTCACTTCTTGAAACCACTGTCACTGTGCTAAATAGAGCAGTTGCTCCATGGGAGCTCTGTTTATCACAATGGTTTTATTACTACACAATTCTAACATTTTCCTTTTCTCTAATAAATGCTCCTTTTTGGTAGATTCATTCAAAGAGGTTGGGTCTAAAAATAGCCTATGAGGTAATGGGTTAAGCTGCCACCTGCCATAAAGACCGACATTGACACTAATTTGAAGGTCCGGTTTAGAGGGATTTACTGTTTATCTGAATTTGGGGGATTATAAACATAGAAATACGAAGTCAGACAGGAGAGGACGCACGTAATCCCATAGCAGGGTCCAAATTTATAAATATGTTGTAAATATATGCCTCACATAATTATTATGTTTGCAGTGATGTTAAGTGCTTTTCACGTTCAGTACACGGCATGTTCATGCAAATAACTTAAAATATTGCAACATAATAATATGGTTTCTAGGAGAGTATTGCGTGATGCTTGTCTGTTATTAGTGTCAATGTAAAATATATGACATTTTGCCGTGCAGTAAACGGTAAAGCACCGGGCTCTTTTCTGTCTTTCTTGCTATCATATATCAACTTTTTTTATAAGTTTTTTGTCGTGAAAATTTAAAGGGTTGTCAAACTTGATTTTGGATTCGATTGTTATTTCGTTCTAACCCTTTATGCAAATCAAAGTACGGAATAACTAAAGGTATAACTGGATATTATTACTACGGGTGCTACAGTAAAACCCAGCTATACAAGACTTTCAAATTACAGTTAAACTTCGACATCTCGAACTTCTAGGGATCATACAAATTATTTCGAGATGACAAAGGTTCGTATTACTAATCTTAATAATTTCTCAGGTTTTCAGCTTAATGCAGGTCTAAAGTAATGCTGAACGCTCCAGCATTACTTTAGACCTGTATTAACTTGTCGCATATGTGTCCATATATAGTACAACCTTTTAGAACAATTCTGTATAGTAAAATTTGGCAGCATCGACCTTTTACTCGAGTTATTCCGAAGTTCGAGTTATCCAACTCGAGATATCGAAGTTCAACTGTTGTTTGAATCCTGACCTTTAAGACAAGTGGTCCGTGCTTGGCGGAGGTCGTGCAGAAAATCCCCGAGTGAGTTTGCGGCTTAAAAGCAGCCAGCCGCATAAATGGATATAAAGTCTTCTTTTATTAAAAGGCCGGTTTAGCGGGGTTTAACTGTATCGAGAATAAAGCATACCATGTTATCATTATTAAAGCCAATGGAAGTAAAGAGTCTAACCGTATGAATGTTGGTTTTAGCGTCCTTTAGTTTAGTTATTCACAATGTTTGACAGCAACTTCATCATCAGCGAGAACGTTAAACAGTTAATTCTGTACATTTGTATTTCGGTAAACGAAAAGAAAGTGGGGTGATCTGAGTTGAGATTGCAATTTAAGTTATATAAATACTCTTCAACGAAAGCATTTGACAATAGATGTGCAAATCATAACTTTACGTTCGCTCCTCTACAGTGAATAACCTATGTTCATAGCACTGCAATATATAAATGCCTGACTTGGCATGAAACATTAGCAAAGTACTCAGCTTTATTTATTATCATGGACATTTAAAGGACATTCCGAAGAGTTTACCACCATAAACTACGTCTTATCGAATGACTTTTCGAAGTGTAGTGTATTCAGTACGATCTACTTGTCCATTGAACAATACATTTAGAGGACACATATAGCTAGCATTGATAAAGCTCGGCAGTGTAGTAGTTTTACAATGTGATGTAAATGGAAGGTTAAAATATACAGAGTTATACAGAAGTATTTCTCAATATCAATAATGAAAATGAAGCTTAAGAATGATATTGATTTACAATTTTCTGTAACTTCATCGAATATGTTATTCAGTAAAGGAAAAGCGTTTTGACACTGTAGACATTTCTAGTATATAGCCTGATCCTTAAGCCAGTCTGTCTAATAATTCAGCTTGTTAACCCCGTAACAGAATCATCGATTATTATACATAGAAGACCAATTAACATTTACGAATTTACTTATGTTTTATTCCGTTTTCAAACATGCTGATACTATGTACAGATTGTTCCATTGCACGCTTAAACTAACACATTTAACCAAAAGTCATGTTAATTACCCTGGGTTTATATGAATAGTGACAAAGTAATACAAAATAATAACATCAGAATGAGTAGTGTTAGAAATACCTTTTTATCGAATAAATGACCGTTCTTTTTTACTGAGTTTTATTGCTCTTGATAGACCAAGAGAGAATATGATAGTCTATGTCTGATTTTGTCTGTTGCAATGCACATGCTAATGACATTTCTATTTTATATCTATTTGCCACTTATAAATGAGAGGAAAACGTGCTAATGTTAGCTTTACAAATTCATTGTGGGAATCATTTTCGAAGACATACTTTCTAATTGTGTCCTCAAAACAAAGCGTGTGGGGTTTGGGGGACATACGTATTGTGGTTACGCCGTTTCTTCTTCTTTTTATTTTTATTCTTTGTTCCGGTTCTTATTCCTGTTCTTCATGTTCTTCTTGTTATTGTTGGTTTTTGTTGTTCTTCTGCTTCTTCTTTTTCATCCACCCGTGAACTTGTCTTACATATTTCTCGCTAAGTCGTGGTCCGATCCTAATGAAAATTCACATGAGCATTGCTGGTTATGTACAGATGTTCATTATACTTTTGGTTTGTAATATGTTACCATAGTAACCTAATGGGGGGGGTTCTAATGATAGAAATTTAGATACTGATCGATTTTGCCGAACATTTGTATGATGGGGGTATTTGGCTACCTCAACCCCAATCATGGGTGTTTCGAAAGCGTTGGTTACCACAGTAATTGAATGGTGGCCTCTGATTGGTCAAAATTTAGATATTGTTAGATTTTGCTAGAAATTAAAAATATAAAGTGGTATATGGGTACCCCGAACTTAATAGCAGGTGTTTCAAAAGTATCGGTTGCCATGGTAACCCGTAGATGGTCTGTGATTGGTGAAAAATTAGATATTTTTCTCATCAATATCGGTTGTCCCTGTCATTTGCGGGACATTCTGTAGCGGATTCCGTTACAGATAGATCTTGTTAATGTTAATCTAAAGACATTTCCGTATTAAATCTGCTTTCGGGAATAACTGAAGCTGTTGAAATCAAATTGATTTATTGTTAACATAATGAATGCGGTAATTACTAAATCATATCGAGAAAAGAGACTGAGTGTTTGTTTCTATCAATGCATAATTCATAATACGAGGGGTATTTTATATAAATAATAACGATAAACCTTGGAAGCACTCTTCTTTAGTTTGAACAAACCTTTGTAATATTTGTACGCCTGGTGATACCTTTGTAAACAAAGCAAATCTATTCGCTTATGAACTGACATGATCTGATTCATCAGGTTCCTCCATCGCTAAACAATCCTGTTTTCCTATGCCATTATGCAAATTCAGCTTTTATATATATATTCACGAGGTCATTACTTCTCACAGGAATATGCATGATGTAACAGGTTACGTGCCTATGTGTCTTTGATGCACCGAAGGTAGTGACGTTGAGTTAGAACAAAAAAAAACTTTTGCATCGTAGGTCTATGGAAATATTCGCTCCAGCTGTAGCAATTCTAGCCTTGACCTATTGAAGAGACCAGCTTAATGTTATTACAGAAATCATATACAAATGTTTACCTAATCTTGGAACATACAATTACTGTGTTTACCTTTCTTTAAATGATGAAATTTGTTTTACCTTAAGACAGTATTTGTGATGCCGACAGTTTGCGTTTTAACATAGATACGGCTTAAAGAACGGCAATAGAGACCCATCCAAATCAGAGACACGTCCATTCGTCTATACTGAGAAACTTTTCAAAAGGGCATTTTATTACGTCGTGTATTTTCTTATCTTCATTGAGTTAAGACACCTTGTCTGTGTTTACGATAATGAACATGCAAGGAACAGTCTTGTAAGGTTTGTGTATATGTGTGTGTTAGAGCGTATGTGTGTATGTGTGTGCGTGAATGAGTGTGTGGACGCGCGCATTCCATTTGTGTTCCTGGTAGTGCTGTGGGCTTTCGTGTGGCATCCCCGGTATGACTTCCATTCTATTTTTGTTTTTCCAAGCTGTACAAATAGCGACAACAACGACCACACACAAGCATGGTACAGTCTGGTTCAGTTTTAACAATAAGTAATACTTAAAACTTAAGTATCTGCTTCTTCAATCATTAGTGCACAGGGTAATATTGAACAATTTGCATCAAGATGCATAGTTAAGGCAGTATACTATTTCATATGAGATGATTGTGATTTGGAATTACATTGACGCATTTATAGGAAAGGATAGCGAATCATACTAGCATAACTTACTTTTAAATTAACAAAGTCTTAAAAGCAGATACAAAGAGTTGCGACCATGTCGGTGCCTCAAGATATTTCTTTATGTCTTGCCTCGTTTGAATATTTGTATTTGATTCTATCGACATGCAATGCTGATCTCGTGTCCCTCAGGTAATGGAATCATGTCGTACAAATCAGCAACTGAGAACCGCGTTATAATCGTACAGTGACTGTACTTTATTTGCTACCGCTGCAAGAAATCAGTGAATGTGCTGGGTATAACGGTACCGTGACACATACAGCGCCGATGCAAGCAATTAGAGTGTGGTCAAACGTTTCTCTTAAATATCGCAAACCGCACATATGTCTGGTTAATGTTAATCCGATTATTTGCCTTATTTGTATAAAAATGTTCGTAAATAAAATGATTGTTCTGCCTACCGAACTTTTCATGGACGATACAAACATTCTTAAAGTAGGAGATCCTTTGAAAGCAAGAGTAGCAATGAAAAAAGAGAAAATTGCAGACTCGGTTGTATTGAGTCTGTTCATGAGCAGTGCAGCACTACTCATGCCCCTAGCACCGGCTTAAGCGGTATTCAATTTCAAAACTAACAACATCTAAACTGATTATCACGAAGAACCAGAAAATATAACAACACTGAAAATGAAGTACGGGGCGACTATTTACGGCCGCCACACAAGCACTTAACAAAGTCATGTTAAGTCTTTCGCTTCCATGTATGTGTTATCCGCTGAATGAGGCGTATGCTTATATTTGCTTGGTTGTAGTGCCTCCTTCTTATGTTTCAACTACGTCGACCTTATATCTGGTTCTATTCTCTTCGCGAAAATGTCCACAGATTCGATCGTTGCAACGAACGATTTCGCTTTGTTTGCATTAAAAACAACAACAATTTCTATTGCAATTTCCTGCTACAAATTACAGGAAACTGAATTAAGGCTAGCTTCACCGTTTTGGGGGCGAGTTTGTCTGACTCAAAGAAATAATACTTAAAGTGAGATTGTTTTTATAAAATTTTCATGCAAAGGAATAAGACTGAAATGAATAGTTTGTGGTTGAACAAATTAATTTTTTTACGTATGCCACTGCAAACTTTAAAATTACAATAGAGTGTAGACCATGCAACGTCTGAGTCGATCCCTAAATTCATATTAGGGCAATTTTAAAATGTCTTCGCAGACTGGTGAAATAAGCGGTCCGAGATAGACAAGGTAAATTGTTCAATCAATTATCTGACGAATCGATCCGTGAATTGTTTTAAACGAAAGCAGAAAGCAAATTTAAGATATCTAACATCCTGGTGAAATGATCTGTGAGAGACTGACTGGTAGAGACGAATTATTCAAACAATTATCGGAATATTGCGATTCTGTGTTCGTGACATTGATACTATACATTTTCCTCTTTAGTTCGTAGCATGCGACAGACCATGGAGTTATTCAAAGACCAGGTGTAAACTATTTTGTTGAAACATAATAGAATCGTCTTTCCTCTTACCTGTATTTTGAAAACCTCTATTTCTTTGTATAATGCTTATTATATTGTTTTAATTGTTTCATCCATTGTTAGTTTCTTCCCACCAGTGTGGGGGGAGTATAACAGCGGGGCGTCTATTAGGGAGAGTACGATGTGTCTGATTTACACGTATAGGCAGATAATCGTGTACTGCTTATCTGGAGTTCTGATGTAAGGTGCCACTGAATGACTATTTTACACTTTTATTGAAAGAGTCCTTTACATTTCTTTAAGTATGTGAGTTAGTGTCTTCACATATATCTAAATCGTCTGTAAACATTGGCATGCAGCATATTTATGTATAATATGTGAAATAAACACATGCATCGCAGCTTATGTTTTCGGACTACTTTGTGACACTTATATAGCAATAAATGCCAATAAAAGGCAAAATTTCAATTTCAAACTTATCGTGAACTTCGATCAACTCATTATCCAACTTTGAGGAATTGTAAAGCTGCTTATTGCTTCGTCTGTGGTTCTTGGCATATTAAATTTACATGGAACCGAATGCTAAAAATATGACGTGTTTCAACTGAATGCAACACCCCTGTGTGTCGCAAACTGTAGTATTTAGCCTTTGCAGTTGTGTTACAATGAGAGGTAATGTTAAACTGAAATTTTTCTCCCTCGACAGATAAACACAAAAGTCGGTCCTTCTAGTTAGATTACTTGGTTATTTGTCTTGTATTTCAATGAAATGTTGCGATTAGTTTATTTAACCCATTCCCTCATATTGACGCCTTTCGACGCCTCTGTAAAGGATACCTTTTGAAGCCATTGTGATAAATAGAGCATTTGCTCTATTAGGAGCAAATGCTCTATTTATCACAATAGTTTCAAGACTGTACACGTTTAAGTTACCTTCTCTATAGTAAATGCTCCTTTTTGGTATATATTTTCATAGAGATTGGGTCTAAAAATAGCCTATGCGGGAATGGGTTAATATTCAAAGATCATTTTCCTCAAACTCTATACTTTAAATGATATAATAGTGTTATAGTCAAAGAAAGTATATAACAAATGTTATACTCATCTGATAATATCATTATTGCATGAGTTTCGGGAAGAGTATTCAAGTTAGGCTACTAAACAAGATTCTCATTGCCCGACAAAAGTGTTTCTCTATACTAGACATTCCCTCGCAAACAGAGAAAGTAGTCCCTGAAATATGGAGAGCATTCGCGGCAAAATTAACACCAGATTTACCAATTTAACCTGAACGGATCATTTCCTTTCCAGTGGTCAGTATACTGACTCACAATTTTTAAAACAAATTATGGCCTTTCATGCCTGACTCCTGTTCTAAGTTTGTGATTGTTAAGATCTGTTATCCTTATTTTGTACTAAATGCATGAATTATAATTATACTGTAGTTTGATTATATGTAAACACACACTTGTTTATTGCTTAAATTTGTGTATAGTTTTTTCTGTTTAGCATGTGATTTATGATACAATGCAAGAGGGTCATGATGGTCCTCTATCGCTCACTTGGTTTGCTATGTTTCCATATCGACATGTAAGGACCAGAGAAATCAAATCACAAAATCTGGAAGAAAGTCACCCAAAGATAATTTAATTTAAATTATCTTCAAGTGAAGCAGTTGTTTTTTTATCTAAAGAACAACTTGATAATGGAAGACACAAGAAGGATACATGACTGTCACAATACGTCAACTTGGCACTTTATGTCTATGGTGAGCTAAATCATTGTTTACTCCCGTGACTTAGATAAACAAAAGACCGGCAACATTTCATCAATGTTGGTAAAGTTATAAGAAGCCAAATATCAAAGTTCTGGTCATATTAGATTCAGAGAAGACAAGATAACCAAGATGTGGTCATTCTTTACCCCAGGGTCATAATTTGAACAATATTGATAGAGGATCTGATGATATGTGCAAACTATCTAAAGTATCTAAGCTCAGGCGACTTCGTTTCAGAAAATAATATTATTAAGTGTTTATCAAAGTCTATTTCTAAAATAAATGTTGAGCTAGTAATGTAACAGGCTAGAACATGTCAAAACATGTCAAAAATACTGGTGAAGTACCTTTAGATATCGCACCATGCCAACCATTAATTTAAAGCTCTAACCATATTAATTTCAGAGAAGATGTTTGGAGATTTCACTATATAACCCTATGTACACCGACAACCCAAAGGGCAGGTCACTTTTACCCCTGGGGCAAAATTTGAATAATCTTTGAAGAGGTCTACTAGATAATACTACAAACCAAATATCACAGATCTAAGCCTTTGGTTTTCAGACAAGAAGGTTTTTAAGTGTTTACTATATAATCCTATGTAAAACTTGTGACCCCAGGGGCGGCGCCAGGATGACCACAGGGACAAAATTTGAACAATATTTGTAGAGGTCCATCAGATGATGCCACATACCAAGTTTTCAGTAAAACCTGTGACCCCCCAGGATGGGGACAATTTTGTAACGGTCCACCAGATGATGCTATGTACCAAATATCACAGCTCTAAGCTTTTTGGTTTCGGACAAGAATATTTTTTAAGTTGCTACTATATAGTCCAATGTAAAAGATGTGACCCCAGGGTGTGCCCGTATTTGACCCAACAATGTTAGTAAAGGTTCACAAGTTGATGCTACATACCAAATATCACAATTCCAAACTTAACGGTTTCGGACAATAAGATATTTAAAGTTTTTACTATATATTATATTCCTTTGTAAACAAAAGCCAGTGTTAGGCCAATTATTACCCCAGCGGCAAATTTTGAACAATTTATGTGGAGGTCCACTAGATGATTCTATATACAAATTGGTAGCCATAGGCCTTACATGTTTTAACAAGAATTTTTTAAAAGTTTTCAGTAAAGTTTATGAACCCCCCCCCCCAACACACACACACACACACACACACACACACACACACGGGCAGAGCCAATTTTGACCCTAGGTGTTTTAATTTGAACAATCTAGGTACAGGTCTACTAGACGATGCTACATACAACATATCACAGCTCTAAGCCTTTCAGGTTCAGACAAGAAGATTTTAAAAAAAAAGTTTACTATACAATCCAATGTAAAACTTGTGACCCCCGGGGATCAAATCTGTGTAGAGGTTAACTAGATGATTCTACATACCAAATGTGGTAGCCCTAGACCCTACAGGTTTTGACTTTGACAGATTTTTAAAGTTTTTATTTGTTTTTGGACATTGGTTGCCATAGCAACCAGAGTTCTGCATATATTCAAATTATCTAAACAACTTTGGAAGATGTTGACCAAAGAAACAGTCCTGCCAAATTTGGTAAAATCCAGCAAGTAGTTTAGGAGGAGATGTCATTTTAAGAAAGACGACGCACACCGCACGACGGACGACAGACGAGTGACGACGCACGACGATGGACACAGGTCGATCACAATAGCTCCCCGTGGCACTTCGTGCCAGTTGAGCTTATGATGCTGAAAGTGATATAACATCTAAAAGATTCTATAGGCCATTGTTTTCTTTAGTTAAAAGATAAGTGAAATATATCAATTTGGAAAGTCATTTATAAGAATTAACAGTAGGCAACCACATACGGTTAAGAAAGTCAAATTAATGAGAATATGACTGGGTTTCTACGTTGAATATTAATATAATTATAAAGAGACCTGAATTTGTAAATGATCATTTAATGGGAATAGCTAGTGGGAGGAAAATACATTAATTTACACACCATAGAAACCATACATCATCATGTTTTGTGGAATACTTTGCTGCATGCCTTAAATATATACCATAATGTTGTTTTTGTAAGTACAACTAGCTTCCTAACTGGTGTCAGCAAAAGAAGTATCATATACTGCACTGCGTTTTCAATTATTTACACTTTTTAATTGTGTATGTTATCACTTCAAGTAAACGGAAATCCCGATCTGTTCGATATCGGCGGGTGAGGGTCGATATAGTTTTAGACTTAAAAGGGGATTTATTAAATGGCACAACCCCAGTTCCCTGTTGATAGAAAAGAGACAGTACAGGACTGCTTTGTCAAAATAGTTTATTTAGTCAAACCTAGAAAGACCGTCAATTTAAAACAAACGTGTATATCAATATACATTAGGATAATAACCGTACAAAAAATATACCATGAACGTTGAAATAGGTGGAGTATTGAATGAATATTTTGTGATATGCAGAACTTATGGTCCGGTCAACAAGATTCAATGTCAATGGCACCATTCGAGATCAAGTCCTGAATTTTGTTTCTAGGTAGGACGTGTCTTTCCAACGGTTAAAATAATTATCACCAAATTATCAAATGGGTTAAATGTATGAATGTGTGAATAAAATTACCAGGAAAAGATATGTTTCCTGCAAACAGTCATGCAATTATCATCTCGTATATCATATTGATAGAACATAATTGTATCTGTCTATTCTCCCTGAATGTTTGCATTTTAATGACACTGTGTGCATACCTGAGTGTAGAATTTGCATACCGGTATTTATTGCAGTAAACGATTTTCTTGAAAACAATTTGTAATGAACCAGAATGAAATAATGAAAGACTCTTTTCATTCATTAAGCCTTAAATCTTATAGAAAAATGAAACAGACTATAGTTGACGGCTGCTTCGGCCATTGTTTACAAACAGCGTAGAAATTTAACGGACGATGCACATAGAGCGCTACAATTGGCTATAAAATAACAACGACATGTATTGGTTCCCCGTATTCTCTTTTAAGATTCATTATCGACCGAAGTCAAACTGCTAGTGTACATAAAATGCACAAGTGCATTTCCGCGAGTTACTGCAACTGTTTCGGCACAATCACACGGTAGATTATGTGATAAATATAAATACATATTCTCGAGAATCAAAACGATTGGACAAAAAACAATAATTTGTTTTTGTTTTGTATATTGGTGTTACCTAGTCAAACGTAAATTGGAACATCGTTGTCCTACGGGCACATTTCTTTTAGTGAGTTAGTGTCTTCACAATGATTTATTGATAAACGTTCGCAGAATAACACAGACATATGGGTTTTATCACGTTTTATTGATATCCTTGCGTTTGTGGTGGTGACTTCGCCTAGTGTTTGAGCGTTGAGCTGATAATCCAGAAATCCGGGGTACGAATCCCGGCTGGATCACCTCGAAATTCCAGAGAAAGACGCTTTCCCACCCTTTAGAGGTTGCCGCCTCGTCCATCAGGGGTTAAAATGGGTACCTGTGACGGTCACTAGCCGGTACTGCTGCTGCATTATAATCGATCCATATGTTAGCAGTGCTTATTACGTATTGTAGGCGAATGGCTCAATGAGTACAGTCGACTGAGCGGTCATTCTGACTGAAAGTAGACTATAACTAGGTATTTTACTTTACTTACAATATTCGTTTATGCGAGTATTTACAGATTATTAAACAATGATATGATTCCATGGCATTCACATGGAATGGGTGTGTTTTGCTTTACCTTTAAATGACGCGTTTCAGACATAATTATGTGTCATCGTACTTAGATTGTAACAGAAACATAGAATTATGCTTAGTATGGTTTCGTTCGTTAGAATAGCGTGTTGGTAATTGCCAAAATACATGCATATTGTACGGTAATTTATACCAAACACCGGGGTAGGTTGCCATTGGTTAGTTGGTAACTAACACTATTTTATACTTGTTACGATGCCATTGCGATTTGAAACCTTCTCTGTCCGTCTCCTATCGTTGCAATAAAAGTGGCATTGACATTTCATATTAGCAAACTCTCTTTACAAATGCCAATAGAGCAATTACGTTATTTCTGTATACTTTTTGTTAAACGTTTTGACGAGTGCCTAATGTTAAATACAGTAAAACTCTCTATAACGGCCACTAAATTGTGTTAATGAGTTGGTATTTAGGGCAGGTGGCTGCTGAAAGCAAGGTGAAAGTAAAACAAAATGCTCCTATAGGAGCGTTCTGTTTTACTTTAACCTTGCTTGAAGCAACCATCTGCCTTTGACACAAAATACTTGATGTAATTTAGTGGCCGTTATAGAGAGGTTTTACTTTATACCCATGTTCATTCACTTACGAGTAGATGCTGGTACAGACTGGTGTTATTGCAGCACAAACTTGAGAAGTGTTAATTCCTGTGTTTAAAAAGAGTTAAATTCAAACAATGTAGGACGAAACGGAATGAACATGACAAACATGCAACAGCGGCTTATTGTAATAACAAATCGGATAAATATTTTTTAAATATGATGTCCTTTGTTTTTTCTTCTATTCTGAATTTCATATTTTCCAATCTTATAGTTTTGGTGTTAGACCAGCTTTTTTGCGAAGCCGTCAGAACATCATTAGAAAGAGAACCAAGTTAAAGACTGTCCCAGAGGGGGTGATAAAGATAAAAGGTAGCGCCATCAAAACATTAAACAAAACAATTATAAGGTACAACGTTACGAAACGCACAGAAGATATCAAACATTTACAATGTACCATATAATGTACCATATGGTGAAAGCAGGAGTGTCGCCTTGGAACGGTCAGTAGCACAAAGAGGGCTACTAGGAGCTTAACAATGTTTGTGGGAACCCAACGTCACGCTTTTCCCACCTTCACCCAAGTCAAAATGTAAAGTACCATCCCCCCCCCCCCCCGACAATTCCACAACATGAGTAACGGTGCAATGCCTAAATACTACTCAAAATTCTGAAACAGTGAACAAGGGACGTCATCAAATAAGTGACGTAATAAGCATCAAACATGTCTACAACAACATTTTAAAAATAGAGAAGGAAATGGGGTCTCTAAATATATAACTGGTTTTTTTGGAAAGAGAACAAAAATGATATCGAAAATATTTACTCGTCGATCAGTCAGAGGCTAGAGCAATTGTGGAGAATTGACTTACGGTACGATAGAAATGGCAAAGTACAGCCATCCAGTCCTCCTCCCCCACCCCAACTTATGTTGGTTTAAGAGGACGCCATCATACAGTATTAAGTATTTCTCCGTCGTCGCATTGCAAAGAGTAAAGCATAAAGTCCAACTGTAAAGGGGTCAACCACTAAGCAAACTGTGTGTTGCAGTATAGATGGGTTATAGCCATTTTAATGACCTTAAAACTATCCGTACTTCATTCTCAGTGTTGTTATAGTTTCTTGTCCTCCGGGATCATTCGGTATATGGTGATGGTATAAGTTTTGAAAATCGAATACTGCTTAAGCCGATGCAAGGGGGGCGTGCGTAGTCTTGAACTTTTAATAACTACTCATGAACAGACTCAATAAAACCGATCAATTTTCTCATTTCGCATTGCTACTTTTGTTTTCGAGGGATCATAAATATAAAAAGCTATGTAAATTACAGTTGCATTTGATGATGAGCAAAACATTACGATGATAAAAGTTTGAAAATATCTTTCGAAGTTCTGTAGCAGTTTCAGTAGTTTTACAGTAATAATAAGGCTGTGCTTGTTAAAATCATCAACAGAAGAACGAGCCCTATCAACCGAATAAGCTGAGAAATGTAAACCCAATAACATGTAACCAGGGGAACATACCAATCCAAATGGGGATAAATAACTACATGTAGTATGTTAAAATCGAAGCCTACCCTTTTGTCCAAATTTCTAGAAGAAATATTTCCATTATTTATAGATAAATTGACTTCTCAACAGACTACAGATATGTCAAAACTATTTGCTTTATTTGACTTGAGCTTTATAGGGTAGACTGAGTCTACAAATCCCCTCTCCGACTAATCTACAACAACATCGACGGCAAATACAGTGGTAAAGTGCATGTATAACGAAAACATTTAAGTGAACAAACTGTATTCACCTATCGCTAGTGTACTCAATGATTGAGCTGCAAACAGAGTAACTGTAGAAAAGTAATAAAGGGTACGACAAAAATGAAATAGTACAGATATCCGACGTTCTCCTTCCGTTTCTGGATTTAAGAGGTCGCCTTCATAGAGTACTAAACCTTTCTTGTCGGCGAACATGCAAAGAGGCCAGCGTGATTGCCAACTGTAAAAGGGTTGACAACCAAACATGCAGTATGTTGTAGTACTACAGGATCATATCCATTTTTAATGAATGTTTTTAACATATTTGATGAACAAAGTGAGAAAATGGGTATGTCCAATAATTTTACGAAGTTTGTAAATCACATCACCATAAAATTCAGGATGTGAAACACCGCGTCGCAGAAGTGCCTTGAGATTACATTTTTACTTGCCAATAGTTTATGGTATCTATATCCTTGCTTAAGCAGTTTTTCAGTTAAAATGGGATTTCGACTGTTAAAATCGTCAATAGATGAACAAACTCTAGCAAAACGAATAAGCTGAGATATATAAACCCCGTAAGATGGAGCACGGGGAACATCCCCGTCAAGATGAGGAAAATTTACAATATTAAAATCAAAATCATCTCTTTTGTCATATATTTTAGAAGAAATCATTCCATTATCAATTTTAAGGTCTAGATCAAGAAACGCTGCATAATTGTCGGACGGGTTAGCTTTATTCAATTTGAGTTCTTTAGGATAAATTGTAGGAATCAGAGCATCAAAGAAAGGGTTATCTAAGTTAAAAATATCATCCAAATATCGACAAGTTTCATTGAAGGCTTTTATAACATCTTCTTGTGATTGAGGATTCAAACGCAACATGAAATATCTCTCATAGCAGTACAAAAACAAATCTTCGACAAGCGGTGCACAATTCGTACCCATAGGAATACCAATTATCTGACGGTATATAGCATTCCCATAACGTACAAATATGTTATCCAAAAGAAAGGTTAGTGATTCGCAAACTTCTGAGCACGTCCAATTAGTGTAATATTTCATTTGCTCATCAGTAAAGAAAGCTTTTTCAGCATTACATGCCAGGAATGATGTTGTTCCCGGGCAAATACTTTCTGGATTAAGTTAGTAAGCTTATCCTTAATTTAAATATGAGGAAGAGTTGTGTACAGAGTAGAAAAATCGTATGTGCTTACAGTGGATGCAAGATACCTTTTGTTCTTAAGTTTGTTTAAGACTTCTGAAGAGTTCTTAATAGACCAGAAGAGATTTATTCCAGAATTTTCATAAGTCTTATCACAGTAGAATTTTACATGTTCCTTTACCTTCGTTAAACAAGAAGTCAAAAGTATAGACAATTTAGTAGTTGTACATGAACTAGAATTTGCAATGAAACGCGCTTTATATGGTTTTCGAGATCATGAATTTCAGTACTTCTTGTTCTGAAAATTGAATACCGCTTAAGCCGGTGCTAGGGGGCGTGAGCAGTGTTGCACTTTCAATTACTGCTCATGAACAGACTCAATAAAACCGAGTCTGCAATTTTCTCTTTTTGTGTTGCAATTTTTGCTTTCGGGGGATCACCACCCTTCAGATTTTATGTAGTTTTGGTAACCAATACATTGTAGGAAGTTTATGTTGTGTAATTTTAATATCGGTTCCAAGTTGTTCACACTTTTTGACATAGTCTGAAACGATATTCTTTTCGTCAGTAGTAACTGAAATGTATGACTTGGTATTAATAATTTCCTGCTTCAAGACATCGATATAATGTAATCGTCAAATAATAATCACATTATTCGATGCCTTATCAGCAGGAACAAAAACGTATTTTGAATGGAAATCCTGTATACCCTTTTTAAGATGTCTAAAAGAAATTCTAGGTTTAGGTGGAAGAAGGTGTTTATTAGAGCTATAAAAGGAAATGCGTTTGTCAATTATATCAAAAAATAGTTTTTTCCAACTAGAAAGAGCATTAGACTCAACATGTTCTCTTCGACACCACTTAATACTAAAGTTTTGTAAAGCCTCCGCAATCTGAACTCGACAAGAGTTAAAATCTGTCAAGGATGGTATTCTATAGTTGGGACCTTTATTCAAAAGAGATCGTAGACGTTTACATTCTAAAGTGTATGCTCTTCTTCAATTTAGAGCTTTCATTTTATTGTACAATTGATCGTTTACACATATTCAGTTTTTCATTTTACCAAATGATCTCATTTGTTCAGTTCTTATAGGCATTATTGACCGAATATGGCACAAAGCTTGGATTCTAACGAGCTGCTGAGTAATATGCCTGTCTATGGATCAAAATACGATAATCTTAAAGTACTACTTTCACAATTCTTGCTTGGAAAGCTTATACTTATTTTCTCAAAATATTTCTTTGAATGTCAATTATTCCAGCGCAATGCTTCACACTGTACGTGGATATACTAAAACGACAGATATTGAGTTTCTTCTGCACGAGTTCGTCGTCTCTTCGAGGTCTGTTAACATTTTACTCCATAGATAGATCTTTTAACACTTTTGCAAACGGATTAGACCCAGATCAGATGGACAAATGTAGATATGTCGGGTCAGTGTCTGCAATGACCAAATGCCCGGTATTCATATACCATTATGAAAATTAATCATATAAATGCCGTCTACATTTCTTCCATGACAATTCAAAGAATAAAAGTAGTAATACGACAATGTATAATTTACAACTTATAGTAACACGACATGTCAATAAACACTTTTTCTGTGTTTTGTTCATGGGCAATATATCTGCTATACTCAATTCAATTCAATATATATGTGTATTATTATTATTATTATTATTATAATACCACATTTATATAGCGCTCTTTTCACACAAGATATGTGCGTTCAACAGCGCTCACATATGCACATGGTGTGTGCGTGTATATGTGTGTAAGGTTAACAAGCAGATTTTAACAACAGTAATAGTGAGGAAAACAATTAAATTAGTTTTGCATGAATACTCCCATCCTTTGACATTTATATTTCCACAAAAACACATCCGTATTCATAAGACACAATTAGGATATGCCTATGCTTATGGATTGGTTTACGTGACTCGATATATTGTCAATTTGTACTAACGACTTTATCCGCGTTTATATTTCTTCGTTGTTTAGGATCTTATTTAGGACATGTTTAACCCTTACCGTGCGGGACACGAGTCACTAACGTCCTTTGCAAACAGTGTAGACCCAGATCAGGTTCTACACTGTTTGTCATGTTACACTTTTCTTTTGAAGAATCCCTAAATATTCACCGTGAATTTGATCTTTTTGAATTTTGGAATAGGCTATTTGCAAAGTCAGCGTTGTAAGGGTTACGCACATGTGTTGTCTTATTGACACATTGTATTTAATATGTCTGGAAACTTAAACTGTCTTCGAGATATTGTTTATTTGTATCATGTATATTTCATCCTTTTGAACACATGAATATGCACATGGTGTGTACGTGTATATTTGTGTGATTTATGTGTGTGCGCACTCCTTCATGTGCATTGACTAGATACTTGTGGAGTCCCTTTATATTTATCATCCTATGGCAGTATGTGACCTGTTCAGACCATCCAATTCAGAGGCACAGCTATGACGTTACATCTTGTATTTTGGTTCGGTGATTTTGATTGAAATTTGATTGAACGGCACTGCGAAACATTTTCGTCATATGGCGCAGATACTCGTATGCGCTCGGTGGCAAGTAGGCAAGGGACATTTTTGTGAAGGTTGTGTATGTGTATAGATATGCGCGATAACATGGCTCGTTAGTGTAGCATTTCCTGACCGAACATTCGTTTCTATTTTATACATATTTGCAAGCAGATGACACGCCGAGTTTCAGGATCCAAACCGTTTGACGATCGGTCAATAGTTTCCCAAAAGCATGTGTCATGGCATTTTGAAAATTGAAAATTGAATACTGATTAAGCCGGTGCTAGGGGGCGTGAGTAGTGTTGTACTTTTAATTACTACTCATGAACTCAATAAAACCGAGTCTGCTATTTTCTCTTTTTGCATTTCTACGTTTGCTTTCGAAGGATCACCCATTTTCAGAATATTTGATATAATCGGTAGTAGTCAAAATTGTACAGAAATTAATCTGAGCATGTTTTGTTCCCTTGAATATGTTCCAGAAGGACGTTCCGTTCTTTCATCAGTATATTTATATTTGTTACGAGCAGGCATGCATGAAATCCACATTTAAAACTGAAAAATACAAAAAAAAATCCGGAAGAAAAATTCGTGTCGTACGGAATTTTATGTTATGGCTCTATACAAAATTGTCCTTATAATATTTTAAATTTGAATTACTGATATAAGGCATATATACTAAAACATTTATCCGACATAGTTCGAACCATATATGTTAAATAATAAAATTTAAAATTAGGCTGGCGATAGAAGTGAAGTAACTTTCGACTGCAAATTATTTCGGGAATAAATGTTTTAAGACATTAATTTGCAAACCAGACCATTTTACATTGAGATCTAATTGATTTTGTCGTAAAAGATCCAAATGTCCCCACGAATACATACATTTCTGACAATTTATGGCGTGAAAACATTGATTAACCCTTTCGGTGCCAGCAATGTCGTCTGCTGGGCACAGTTTCGTTTATTTTTAGTATAAGTGTGTGCATTTCTTCCATTTTCTTTATAAAACAGTAACAGAGTGTCAAACAGTTGGGATCCTGATGAGACGCCGAGTTAACCGGCGTCTTATCTGGATCCAAACTGTTTGCATGTGATATCATAAGCCCGTCATTTTGGTACGGACGGGGTTAACATCACATTTGAGTAATTTTTGTCTCGACTACATTCAAGAGGTTTGCCTCTCCTGAGAAAATAAATACTCAACTTCAGTTAATCTTAAGTGTCGTGATAATGTTGGTGCCAGTTTGATGTCTGCAGGGAATGCCCGAATGTGTGACTGGCTTTTTGTTGTTGCTGCTGTTTTTCTTCTATTGCATTTTGGTTCTTTGCTTGCGTATTATTGATGCAATAGACTTTCAAAAAGGACATTATCTTAACATTCCTTGCCCTATGCTATGTTTATTTCAAAATCCATTACCTGCTCAATATTCTTGGATATATATTGTAGCCATTTTAGAAACTAAAGCACCTGATAATTCTTATTCCATCAGCAAACTCAGCAGATCCTGATCAGATGGCTTCTCTAGTAACCGTCTGATCTAGGTCTTCTCTTTTTGCAAATCCGTGAAAACGTGTTTACATGAGGGAAAAGGCTCACTAAATGTACAAGATATGTCTGCTGCAAGATATGTGTCTAGAAGAAAACGTAATAGATATTAGGAAGTTTCGATCCTGCTGGGGTGAAAACTGTGGAAGATTTGGATAGCATTAGAAAGTTTAAACCATTTTAAGAAAGTTTAAGAAAGAGATGTTTATTTTACTATAATACCACACAGTGATGGGTATGGTGTTGATCATACCCTGTTATTTATCTCATCTTTAACATTTCCAGTGCGGGAAACGGATCACTAATGTCTTTTGCAAAATGTGATGTGTTGACCCAATCATAACCCCCTACAGGCCCTCTCATTAGGGTCTGCAATGTTTGTCAATGTTACACTTTAAATTAAAAACCTTGAATGTTCACTGTAAGCTTTACCTGTTTGAATTTCGAATAATCAATTTGACAAATCCACGTTAAAAGGACTATTGTTATTCATTATGGATATGTATAGCTTTGATATACTCAGGACAGAAGCTACGTAAATGAAATGCGTGCTCACACATACATATATCACATTCACAGAACTGTTATTTGCCTGTTCAACACCGACAGCATATTAGCAGAGCCATAAAACCACTCATGGACAACTTAAGACAATATGTAGCGATAAGCCATGATGTTATACAGGGCGACTTGTTACGGCCACCACACGAGCACTTCACACCTGCTGTTGTGAAGTACACACACTTACACATATAACACAGGCATACGTACACAACTTTTTCTTGCATTCACAACACTGACAGCATCTTACCAGTGCTGTCAAACCAAACCTCAAACTCCAAAAGGCAAGATGTGTCGCCATAAAATAAAACAAACCTATGCACACAACGTCTTTATAACCGTTCATACAATATACAGCATTCTAGCCTTGGCATAAACGTTCATACAAGATACAGCATTCTAGCCTTGGCATAATAAATGTCTATATATGCGTTCATACAAGATACAGCACTCTAACCTTGGCATAATAAATGTCTATATAGGCGTTCATACAAGATACAGCACTCTAGCCTTGGCATAATAAACGTCTATATAGGCGTTCATACAAGATACAGCATTCTAGCCTTGGCATAATAAACGCCTATATAAACGTTCATACAAGATACAGCATTCTAGCCTTGGCATAATAAACTTCTATTTAAACGTTCATACAATATACAGCATTCTAGCCTTGGCATAATAAACGTCTATTTAAACGTTCATACAAGATACACACACTTACACATATAACACAGGCATACGTACACAACTTTTTCTTCCATTCACAACACTGACAGCATCTTACCAGTGCTGTCAAATCAAACTTCAAACTCCAAAAGGCAAGATGTGTCGCCATAAAATAAAACAAACCTATGCACACAACGTCTTTATAACCGTTCATACAATATACAGCATTCTAGCCTTGGCATAAACGTTCATACAAGATACAGCATTCTAGCCTTGGCATAATAAATGTCTATATATGCGTTCATACAAGATACAGCACTCTAACCTTGGCATAATAAATGTCTATATAGGCGTTCATACAAGATACAGCACTCTAGCCTTGGCATAATAAACGTCTATATAGGCGTTCATACAAGATACAGCATTCTAGCCTTGGCATAATAAACGCCTATATAAACGTTCATACAAGATACAGCATTCTAGCCTTGGCATAATAAACTTCTATTTAAACGTTCATACAATATACAGCATTCTAGCCTTGGCATAATAAACGTCTATTTAAACGTTCATACAAGATACAGCACTCTAGCATTGGCATAATAGATGTCTATATAGGCGTTCATACAAAATACAGCATTCTAGCCTTGGCATAATAGATGTCTCGTATTTCTCCAGCTTACTCATTGCATGTGCAACTACAGAGATAGCCATTTTAAACGTGTTACCTCATCTAAGAGAAGAATATAATTATGATAAATACCTTTGTTTAAATGGTCATTATCTTATATCCTTTTCATAACTAACAATAGCTGATAAACGAATGCAGAACAACAGTATAATGCAATATAAGCTAAAACTGGCACAGCCCCGATAAGTGCAAAGTAACGAAGGAATAGTGTATACAATGCCGTTTGTAGTAATAAATAGAATTGATTCATTTCACTTCCCTTTTTCAAATCAATTGAAAACACATTTTAGAGTATTGTGGATTTTGTGCAATCATACTGTTACAAGTGAATAATTCAAAACACTCATAAGTAGATGGAAACATTACAGTTATACATTCCAAAAATTAAATTTAACTACTTTAATAAATGTTATGAGCACATTCCATTTTGACAAACCTACCTATTTTATATACGGTAATGCACACTATAACATGTTCATTTTTCTTCAATTTGTAAGCATATAAGATTATTAAAAAAGTAATGATGTATGTAGAAGAAGTAAAATGTACAGGCTTTATTCTAATTAAGGCTTATTTTGTGTAAAGTGGTCCGGACACTGACTGCAAGGACGAAGTGTGCTTTGATTCGAGCGTACCACATCCGAGCCCTGTAAAATAAATGATAGTCTCGGATTATTTATTATACCCCCCTATTGAAAAAATGGGGGTATATTGGTTTGCACATGTCGGTCAGTCTGTTGGTCTGTCGGTATGTCGGTCGTCATACTTGAAACATACTTCAAACTTGCTGTGGTGGTTGGTCAGGACAACTAGATGACCCCTATTGTTTTTGAGGTCACTAGATCAAAGGTCAAGGTCACAATGACCTTAAATGGTGAAATAGTTTCCGATCAATAACTGCTCAAGGGTTTGTCTTGGGATCTTCAAACTGGCTGTTCTGGCTGGACATGACCACTAGATGACCCCTATTGTTTTTGAGGTCACTAGGTCAAAGGTCAAGGTCACCATGACCTTAACTGGTTAAATGGTTTCCGATCAATAACTGCTCAAGGGTATGGCTTAGAATCTTCAAACTTGCTGTGGTTGTTGGACATGACAACTAGATGAGCCATGTTGTTTTTAGATCACTAGGGCAAAGGTCAAGGTCACCATGACGTTAACTGTGAAATGGTTTGCGACTAATAACTGCTCAAGGGTTTGGCTTAGCATCTTCAAACTTGCTGTGGTGGTTGGCCATGACCACTAGATGATCCCTATTGTTTTTGAGGTCACTAGGTCAAAGGTCAAGGCCACCATGACATTAACTGATGAAATGGTTTCCAATCAATAACTGCTCAAGAGTTTGGCTGAGGATCTTCAAACTTGCTGTGGTGGTTGGTCATGACATCTAGATGACGCCTATTGTTTCTGAGGTCACTAGGTTAAAGATCAAGGTCACCATGACCTTAACTTGTGAAATGTTTTCAGATCAATAAATGATCAGTGGTTTGGCTTAGGATCTTCAAAGTTGCTGTGGTGATTAGTCATGATCACTAGATGACCTCTATAGTTGAGGTCACTAGATCAAAGGTCAGGGGGTCTAGGGGTATACATGTTTTACAAACATCTCTTGTTTGCCTTACTTTTTTGTGTGATGACTAATGAACTCGTACAAGTGTAACATTTTCATCTTACGAGGAGAGTTTAATACGTTTGAAAAGTAGTGTCAACGGTGGTGGCTTTTCCATACCTCGCTCAATTTCCAAGAATTGACTATAAGAGACATCCAAAAAAGTACAAAAATGAGTCATGCAGGAAACACCACATACAGAACAAACACTCGCCCGAACAGCAACACAAGGAAACAGCAAATGTACATAGGTAGAAAAAACAACAAGAGACGCACAAAGACAAAACAAACATACAATAGGAGGAAGATGGAAGTACCGCCTTGGAACGGTCAGTGACAAAAGTCACCGGGGGTTTAAACCGGTTTATGGGCGCCCAACCTCACCCTTATTCCATCCCCATCCTAAAAGACAAACAGTGTAAATAAACGTATCCCCTCTCCGACTAATCTACAACAACCGCGACAGCAAATACAGTGGTAAAGTGCATGTATAACAAAAAAACATTTAATTGAACATACTGTATCCACCTATCGCTAGTGTACTCTATGATTGAGCTGCAAACAGAGTAACTGTAGAAAAGTAATAAAGGGTACGACAAAAATGAAATAGTACAGATATCCGACGTTCTCCTTCCATTTCTGGATTTAAGAGGTCGCCTTCATAGAGTACTAATCCTTTCTTGTCGGCGTACATGCAAAGAGGCCAGCGTGATTGCCAACTGTAAAAGGGTTCACAACCAAACATGCAGTATGTTGTAGTAATACAGGATCATATCCCTTTTTAATGAATTGTTTTATATATTTGATGAACAAAGTGAGAAAATGGGTATGTCCACTAATTTTACGAAGTTTGTAAATCACATCACCATAAAATTCAGGATGTGAAATACCGTGTCGCAAAAGTACTTTGAGATTACATTTGTACTTGCCAATAAGCGAGAGATTTCGATAATAAAATTTAGAGAAAGTTTTTCTTAGTTTATGGTATCTATATCCTTGTTTAAGCAGTTTTTCAGTTAAAATGAGATTTCGACTGTTAAAATCGTCAATAGATGAACAAGCTCTAGCAAAACGAATAAGTTGAGATATATAAACCCCGTAAGATGGAGCACGGGGAACATCCCCGTCAAGATGAGGAAAATTTACAATATTAAAATCAAAATCATCTCTTTTGTCATATATTTTAGAAGAAATCATTCCATTATTAATTTTAAGGTCTAGGTCAAGAAACGCTGCATAATTGTCGGACGGGTTAGCTTTATTCAATTTGAGTTCTTTAGGATAAATTGTAGGAATCAGAGCATCAAAGAAAGGGTTATCTAAATATCGACAAGTTTCATTGAAGGCTTTTATAACATCTTCTTGTGATTGAGGATTCAAACTCAACATGAAATATCTCTCATAGCAGTACAAAAAACAAATCTGCGACAAGTGGTGCACAATTCGTACCCATGGGAATACCAATTATCTGACGGTATATAGCATTCCCATAACGTACAAATATGTTATCCAAAAGAAAGGTCAGTGCTTCGCAAACTTCTGAGCAAGTCCAATTGGTGTAATATTTCATTTGCTCGTCAGTAAAGAAAGCTTTTTCAGCATTACATGCCAAGAATGATGTTTTTTCTCGAGCAAATACTTTCTGGATCAAGTTAGTAAGCTTATCATTAATTAAAATATGAGGAAGAGTTGTGTACAGAGTAGAAAAATCGTACGTGCTTACAGTGGATGCAAGATACCTTTTGTTCTTAAGTTTGTTTAAGACTTCTGAAGAGTTCTTAATAGACCAGAAGAGATTTATTCCAGAATTTTCATAAGTCTTATCACAGTAAAATTTTACATGTTCCTTTACCTTCGTTAAACAAGTAGTCAAAAGTATAGACAATTTAGTAGTTGTACATGAACTAGAATTTGCAATGAAACGCGCTTTATATGGTTTTTTATGTAGTTTTGGTAACCAATACATAGTAGGAAGTTTATATTGTGTAATTTTAATATCGGTTCCAAATTGTTCACACTTTTTGACATGGTCTGAAATGATGGTCTTTTCGTCAGTGGTAACTGAAATGTATGACTTGGTATTAATAATTTCCTGCTTCAAGACATCGATATAATGTAATCGTCAAATAATAATCACATTATTTGATGCCTTATCAGCAGGAACAAAAACGTATTTTGAATGAAAATCCTGTAAATATATTCTGAAAATGGGTGATCCCTCGAAAGCAAAAGTAGAAATGCAAAAAGAGAAAATTGCAGACTCGGTTTTATTGAGTCTGTTCATGAGTAGTAATTAAAAGTGCAAGACTACTCACGCCCCCTAGCACCGGCTTAAGCAGTATTCAATTTTCAATACTAATAACATGAAAACTAATGATGTCCTTTTTAAGATGTCTAAATGAAGTTCTAGGTTTAGGTGGAAGAAGGTGTTTATTAGAGCTGTAAAAGGAAATGCGTTTATCAATTATATCAAAAATTAGTTTTTTCCAACAAGAAAGGGCATTAGACTCAACATGTTCTCTTCGACACCATCTAATACTAAAATTTTGTAAAGCCTCCGCAATCTGAACTCGACAAGAGTTAAAATCTATCAAGGATGGTATTCTATATTTGGGACCTTTATTCAAAAGAGATCGTAGACGTTTATCTTTAATTATCTCAAAATTACCAGTAATCACATGACCAGCCGGAGAATAGCAAAATTTTGAGGTGGCGCAATCTCAATTATCAGGAATATTATCATTAATATTAAGGTCGGCCACAATTTTATTATAGTTGAAAATTGTATTTCTGATGGGTTTGTTATATTTGTAGCAGATGATAGGTGGTTCTGTATTTTTAAAGTATTTAGGAATAGTGTCAATTACATTTTTGTCTCTAAAAATACTTTGGAGGTCAATAAAATCAATACCTTTATTAATAAAAGGAATTTTCAAGAAGAATCTTTGGTGTTCAGATAATTTGTCGATGTGCGGTCTGAGAACATGTAGAGTAAAGCTTTGTATCAAACTAGCCGTTCCTATGAGAGGATCTGATCGAAAAATAATTTTATCGGCTTGCTCGTCAATTTCTTTTAATGAACATATAGATAAGGAGGAAAGTCTAGAAAGCATGGCATGTTTACCCGAAGTTAGGCGTAAAGTATGTAGATCAAGAAGAGTCATTTTCAAACGAGATTTTCGTTTAATATTACCATTTTTGCGAATGCCATGCGATCGAGATTTGCGTTTTCTAATAGAAAAAATTGAAAAAATATCTATATCTGGTTCTTTTGAAATATTTCCAGTCTGGTAAATATTATCATTCAGTCCTAAAGGAAAAGGTGTTTGCAATTTTTTGATCCAATTCAATTCAGATATAAATCTAGCTTTCGATTTAAAGCTACTAGTCGCCTCCTTATCATATGTTATATGCTCAACAATTTGTACTAAAACATCTTTAAAAGAATGGCCAGATTTCCGAAAGTGTTGGTATAAAAAATTGTTTAGTTTACGATTTCGACACTGATATGCATGCTCACGAAATCGAGTTTTCAAAGCACGTCCTGTTTGTCCTACGTACTGTATACCGCAACTAGGCGCGTTTCAAGTTAAAACATAAATAAGTCTCATCCTCATGACTGTACATACTTTTCCAGGCGCAAAATGCATTTTGGAAGTGCTCTTTAGGTATACTGTTTATACACTGGTATAGGGCACACTCGCAATGCGCAGCGCGTTTCAAAGTGGCACACTCTTAATTGAAAATGTGATAAAGTCAAGCAGGAAAGGAAAAGACACACACAAAACGCCACAATCACCAAAACATCGATAGAAACCAATTTATATATACACACACTAACACACACTAACACACACTACACTCACACACGGGAGATGCAAATATTAAACACGAACAAACGCACAAGTACAAAGACACAGCAATTGATACACACACTAACACACACTACACTCACACACAGGAGATGGAAATATTAAACACGAACAAACGCACAAGTACAAAGACACCAGACCAACATAAACCCAAGGGCGAACACACCTGCACGAGACGAAAACCACAAACCCGAACAAACTCATAAAAGTACAAAGACAAAGAGGGTGCCGCCTTGGAACGGTCAGTGGCAAAACCACCACTAGGGGTTTTATCCGGTTTGCTGACGTCCTAACCGCACACTTATCTCAAAGTCACCTTAGCTAAACAAGGTATCCCCGCCGGACTTCCCCACAATTTCTGATGCGCCGATGATAAGCAGTCCGTGTATCTTACAATACGCACCCTGCTGTTCGTGAACATTGCAAGCTATATTAATTCTAAAGGGAGGTGATCCCCCGAGAGCAAAAATTGCAACACAAAAAGAGAAAATTGCAGACTCGGTTTTATTGAGTCTGTTCATGAACAGTAATTGAAAGTGCAACACTGCTCACGCCCCTAGCACCGGCTTAAGCGGTATTCAATTTTCAGAACAAGAAGTACTGAAATTCATGATCTCGAAGGATCAGAAGGTATAACAACACTGAGAATGAAGTACGGGGCGACGTTTTACGGCCGCCACACAAGCACTTAACACCTGCTGTTGTGAAGATTATAAATTCTGAAGCCATGTTTTCAGCCAGTGTGATATGCGACATGTATTTCAACTGCAAATAAAATTTGCTTTTGCACGTGAATAATGTAGTGTCAGTTGACAGAAAAATAAATACTCGTTCCATTGATATGCCATATATGTGCAAATGATGAAAATAATGGACTGTTGCATCTACTTTTCAAATGGCCCTCGTATATCTCTTAAATTATCGTATTCTAAGTTTATTACAATGGGATACATCATGTGTTGTTGTTTATTCCATGCAAGCATTCATGATAAAATATGACAGTCCTCTTAACATAAAGTGTCAAAACATTCGAACGTAAAGTAATCGTTAAAACATATCAGCACATTGTTAATGCAGCAAATCATCATACCATTAACCTTAACCTACTGAATACTTTAAACGGGCACCACCTTTTATGAATATTAACTAACAAAATCAATATCAACATTTTACCACTGGCACCAATGCACTCCCTAATCAAAGGGCTCCACAATGAGCCCTTTGATCTGGGTCTATATTATTTGGAAATCGTAGACTCAATCCCCGCACTCTAAGGGTTAAGGTTTTAACGCAATCACTGCTCTGGAGTGCACTGGTTGCACAGTCAACTTGTAAATAGTGCAGACCCTGATGAGACAGCTCCTGCACGAGCTGTCTCATCTGGGTCTTCACTATTTACAGGTAGGTATATTGACGCGAATAGCAAGCGAAGGGTTAAAACATTTTGTGAAAAATCATTTCAGGAATATAGTTAAGGGATGCATTTCTGTACGACAATTGCATTTTCTCGTGACAGATGTAACACATGCAATATATCCATGTCTGATCTTATAACTTCTCTTTGATTTGCTGTTTAAGAGAACTAGTCACGCATTTAGCTTATTTGTCAAGATAATTGCAATATGAGAAATCAGCGTGTGTTTCGAGGGTTGTTTAACAATTTACAGTCGCCGAAACATTAGCTAACTGCTTGCAACTACCAATAATTTCTCTTAAAATACTTCTCTTCTTTTGGTTTGTTTTCTTTTACTTTTATATTCCTGTTTTCTGCCATTGTATGCCTTTTCAGAGATAAAGATAAGATGCGTAAATTTAAACATTGTCAGAAATAGCTCCTTTATTCCTCCACCAAGACCTATACACTTGTACTGTGCCCACTCTTTAAAATCGTCTCGAAGAGTATAGGGCTTGGTGGAGAAATGACGATTGTAGTATTTGGGTTCGCACATTTATCTGTAGCTTTGATTTTGTTTATTTAAGATGCAGGAAATGCATCATTAATGACTGTATTCGACTGCATTGTGTTAATTTGAATCCCTCCTTTGTAACTTTCGCACAGGATGCTTCGTTTACCTAGCTGAAATGACTTAATTTTTCCGAGCTGAAGAAAGTCTCATTTTGGAAATCGAAAGATAAAGACACTCAAAACATGATACATGGTGGTTCGGTTTAAACACGATGAGTAATATTCAAAACATTTGGTTTTAAAGTCTGAGAAAAGCTAGTAAGTGTTACAGTGATTTGCAGTGAAGGCAACTATGAACAAGTAATTACATAATAAATTGTTAGAATTTGGAATGCCATGTACACAATTGTCAGCTTATGGCGAACTATGCATACATAGCATTCAACTAGATTTTGAATAATATTCTAAAATACGGCGGAGATGTTTGCGAATACGACCAGATTAATGAATTGCAATGCAGACGGCATATGTCTTGCCTTGCTATATTTCTGGCCTGGCCTGGCCTGAGCATTAGTAGTCAGTTCTATGAAATGATTCCTGTCATCAAAAATATTTTGTAGCAGTATTGTCATCGGCACTGTATCAGAACAACTGTTTGCCAATTATCGACAATTTATGTGCTTTCTTTGCTACCACTGATAAGTGTTAGGTTGTGATCAAACGCAACATTCATACATGGCCGATAGCCCGGATCTATTATGTTTGCAAAATATTATATTACAGAAGAACATATCTTAAGCCGCCATTAAAATGAACTCGTGTCTATAGCAAGGTGACTGGTCAATATCACTCTACCGCCCCAGTGACCCGTGTATTAACCTCTATTTATTACATTTACTACTATAAATAGTAATATTTTAACAGTCAAAATGGTCCAATATCAGTTGAAAAATGGAGTCGTATTGTCCGAGCTGGCCGATACAGACCTAGCGACGGGCCAATAACCGATATTGTGCCCTCTGCCTGGATAATTGTTCTAAATCTATAACAACAAAACCACGATACGTGGCGAAGGTCTTATTCTGCCCATATGCTGCAAATGTTGCCAAAGTGCTCGTACACGTACCGATTACCCCCAAACTCCCGCTATTACAAAGACAATCATCGCCCGATTCGATTCAGATTGATGCACATGGTACACGTACCGGTCAAGTGCAGTGTAGCCGCTGTTTTCAAAGTCCATTTTTGCATAATGTAAAACCGTCATTTTGGCGTTACCCAAATGACGTCAAAATTACGCCATTGCCATTTTCATGTTGAAAAATAGTGTCTGTTCAATCTCTGATCTGCTGAAGTATATTCTCTTACGTATTTCACCCCCTTGAAAAACTTTTGCACCTGGACGATACCTTTCTATCCACCGATGTCATAAACAGGTTATTACACAAGTGACTAGTGCCGCAAAGTGATATTGGCCCATACCTTGATATAGTCCCTCGGACTAAAGCCCTCGGGCCAGTATCAAAGTGACACTACCACGTATTTGCCTCTGAAAATAATTGTGTAATCTGCTCTTGGTTTAATTTTTAGATTTTCATCCTTTCGTAGTTTTCTTTTCTGGATCCAGTATAAGCAAATATGCACATATATCTGCCAATGGCAGATAAGGATTTTATTGTTGTTTTTACAAACAACCACAACACTCAAAATATTGCTGGTGCATTTTCCTGCTTACATTTAGTGACAGGGAGGTTGCTACTTCGAACCAAGGCAGGGTCATACCAAGTACTTTGGATATGGCCACTGTTACTGGCGCCCTGGTATATCTCTTAATTAAGGTGGTGGTCCAACGAAGCCAAAATAGGAAGGGGTTGTCCAGAACTTCACTTGACCTTAGATTACACACGTATACAATATTATGTTTATTTCTGCTTAATTGCTGACATATGCCATATGTGTTTTGCTGTAAAGTCGCTAAAATCTATCAAAGATGTAAATGCCTTGATATATGAAAAAGTAGTAAAGTCAAGCAGAAAAAGCCACACAAAAAACGCCACCATCACAAAACATCAAAAGAAAGCAATTTATACATAAACGCACACCCTAACACACCCTAACACACACACACACACACACACACACACACCAATATTAAACACGAACAAACGCACAAGTACAAAGACACCAGACCAACACAAGGGCGAAGACACACGCACGAGACGAAAACCACAAACCCAAACAAACACACAAGTACAAAGACACCAAACAAACAAAAGCAAGGGTGACAAAGAGGGTGCCGCCTTGGAACGGTCAGTGGCAAAACCACCACTGGGGTTTTAAACCGGTTTACGGAGGTCCTAACCTCACACTTATCTCAAAGTCACCCTAGCTAAACAATCATTGTAAATAAAGGTATCCCCGCCGGACTTCCCCACAACATAGAAGACAGTAATCACAGTACAAAATGTAAAACATAGCATAGCAACAGTGAAAGTCCGTCAAATGTACTCAATGAGTTTGCTGAAGACAGAGCAACTGCGTGGAAGCCGTCAAGGGCACGACAAAGAAAAGGCAATACATGAGTCTGGTAAGATCATGCCATTTCTGGGTTTAAGAGTATACCATCATAGAGTACTACCTCCGGCCTGTCATCGTGCAAGCAAAGAGGGAAGCGTAGCGACCGACTGTAAAGATGTCGATAACCAAACATGCAGTGTGTTGCAATATAATAGGGTCGTAACCTTGCTTCCTAAAAGTTTTAATGCGTTTAATAAACAAATCTTAAAAATAGATATGACTCCGAATTTTCCTAAGTTTGTAGATAACATCAACATTGAAATCTGGGTGAGAAATACCTTGTTGCAATAACATCCGTAAATACACGAATAATCAAGATGTATACTGAGTGAGTGAGTGAGTTGTCTACTGAAGTAGATGGCATAGGAACATAACTAGTGTTAAACAGAAGATAACTGTTAGTAATAACTCGCTTTTGATTTTGCAAGTTGTCCTTTTTACAGTGGTGATTTACATTTTTGTGAGTATTTTTGGTATTTAAGGTTTATATTAAAACATTAAAATGTGTCAGTTTCTTATGGGTTTTGAAAGTCAGTTTCTGTTTTCCTCTTGGTCCGCTTGCAGTCTGCTAAAATGTAAAAAAAGAAAATTTCTCATTTTCCTTTTATAATTGATCTGAATTTTAAAAACATTTTGATTATGTTGAGATGCGGCGTATCATTTCGATGCATCCGTTTTGCTGTACAAGTTCAGAGCTATATCTCTGCATTAAAATTATTAAAAAAATATGTGAATATGTTTTCTGCGGACTAGGAATCTGGAAATCATATATATAGATATATATTCTTCTGCCAGTTATGTAAATAAACATATTCCTAAAATTCATTTAATTGAAAAAGTAGTTAAGTCAAGCAGGAAAAGACACATACAAAACGCAACCGACACCAAAACACCAATAGAAAGCAAGCAACACATCCACACAACCAAACACACACACACACACACACACACACACACACACACACACACACACACACACACACACACACACACACACACACACACACACACACACACACACACACACACACACACACACACACACACACACACACAAATACACGAGACAAAAACACCAAATACGAACAAAAGCACAATCACAAAGGCACAAAACAAACCGGTCCGAACAACACTCATGCATCAGTATTTTAAGATATGTTATACAATACAAGGCATTTCCTGACATTTAGTTGCAGAGCATTTTTACAGTCTCTAATATAAACTTATTCCTATGAAGCAAAGCATATTCATTGCAATAATTTCTTCTTTATCTTACGTTTCCATAATGCAGTTTATGAAACTCGCATGAAATGAGTCTACATGCACAGTAAAATCTCTCTATAACGGCCACTAAATTGTGTTACTTAGTTGGTATATAGGGCAGGAGGCTGCTTAAAGCAAGGTGAAAGTAAAACAGAACGCTCCTATAGGAGCGTTCTGGTTACTTTCACCTTGCTTTAAGCAGCCACCTGCTGCGTTGTGTTTACTTTCACCTTGCTTTAAGCAGCCACCTGCTGCGTTGTGTTTACTTTCACCTTGCTTTAAGCAGCCACCTGCCTTTAACACAAAATACTTGATGTAATTTAGTGGCCGTTATAGAGAGGTTTTACTATATATAGGAAACAGTTGAAACGATGGATGAAAGTCATTTTCCTACTAAATCCTGACAGCACAAGTGATAAAAATGCTGTAGTTTCATTTTGAACAGTGGAATGTTTGCTAAATAGTATCTGAAAAGTTCTTGTGTTTGTTTCAGATTGGCTTAAGACATGTTAAATATGTTACGCATTCTCCCTTGATGTAGCGCTACTTAATGCGTTGATATTTGTCATACATTTGGAACTAGCAGAGACAAGTATATATTCGACAATGTATCTAGCTTCTTTTATTTTAGGCAGTGAATCACAATCAGTGAATGCAGCTGTGCTTATAATTTGAAATTGCACTACACGCTAGACCATGCAATGTCTGAGTCGATCCGTAAATTATTTTGAATTAAAGCAAATTGAAAATATCTCCACATCCGTGTGAACAAATCTGTCAGAGTTTGTCTGGCAAAGACAATTAGTTCAATAAATTATTGAACGACTGCAATATTCTACAGCACAATATCACGTGTATGCCATTATTAGATATCTGCACGTCCATTCATCATAAGTAATTTGTTTTCACCACTTTCTCCGTCTGAGAAAGTTGCCGAAATTGGACTCGCATGACTTTCTGCTATGAGCGAATCTGTGATTACATTTGCAAAAAAGAACTCGGGGTCTCATCAGGTTCCAAACCGTTTGACTCATAACTTACCTTTTATGAAATTGAAGAAAAGTCAACCCTGAAACTTTAAGCAGGCGACATTGTTTGCAGACGAAAATTAGTTGACGCCAACAGAATTACGTGATGGTGCAATACAACTCCGTCGATACTAAGTATTCGAAATGTTATCTGTTGCTTCTTATTCAAGCTCGTTAACTGCCGTAATGGCAATCACCGATAATATATTTTCTTGCAGATTAGCAAGAAGCAACCTACTGTAGGGACTTGCTAACAACCTACTGCTGGGACATGCTAATAACCAACTGTAGGGACTTGCTATATATTACTACCACTTCAGAAAAAAAAGTCTTTTATATGCAATTAATAAGGAATTAACCCATTCAATCCTACTGACGCTGTTTTGCGCCTCTGTAAAACTCATTTATTGAAACCATTGTTATAAATAGAACAGTTACTCCATAGGAGGAAATGCTCTGTTAATCACAATGGTTTCAAAACTACACCATTCTAATATTTTCCTTTTCTATAGTTAATGCTCCTTTTCGGTAGATTAATTCAAAGAGTTGGCTCTAAAATAGTCTAGGAGGCAATTACCTAATAAGGCCAATAGAATGCCGTTGCTTAGACATGGCGTGCACATTCTATTTTCCGTATGCTTCCATTTTATCTATATCATTCAACTGTCATATACTTCCCTTATTGTTGGTACTGAATAGCCACCTCATCTCCAAAAGCTTAATTACCATCATGGATGGAAATGGCATAGTTATATCATTTCTATTAGCATATGTCTGTCTCATATCAAAAGCTCTGGTTTGAAATCAAACTTGTATGTTTGTATGTTTGTTTTGTCTTTGTGTGTCTCTTGTTGTTTTTTCTAGTTATGTACATTTGCTGTTTCCTTGTGTTGCTGTTCGGGCGAGTGTTTGTTCTGTATGTGGTGTTTCCTGCATGACTCATTTTTGTACTTTTGAAGAAAGAGAAATTTCAATTTTACAGGTGATGTATCACAACTTAAACTCTCCTCTAATCTCTATGGTATTAGTTAAGCACACAGCGTATTAGTGTAGAATCGGGGGAAATAAACAACCGATGCATTCACGCATGGTAATTTGATGTAGTAAGACAGGATGTTAATCACAAATCAAATCTAGCTTTTGTTCTCACTTGTTTTGACTGTTTATAACATGATGCATGTGTCGTGGAGGATATTCTTTGACAAACTCCTTTACCGCTGAATTTTCAAATGCACTATTTCGAATTAAAACAGGTAAAATATTCTGAAAATGGGTTATCCTTCGAAAGCAAAAGTAGAACTGCAAAAAGAGAAATTGCAGACTCGGTTTTATTGAGTCTGTTCATGAGTAGTAATTATAAGTGCAACACTACTCACGCCCCCTAGCACCGGCTTAAGCAGTATTCAATTTTCAAAACTAATAACATCAAAATTAATGATCCCGAAGGACCAGAAAATATAACAACACTGAGAATGAAGTACGGGGCGACTTTTACGGCCGCCACACAATCACTTAACACCTGCTGTTGTGAGGTACTTATATTCTGATAATGGGTGATCCTTCGAAAGCAAAAGTAAAATTGCAAAAAGAGAATATTGCAGACTCGGTTTTATTGAGTTTGTTAATGAGTAGTAATTAAAAGTGCAACACTACTCACGCCCCCTAGCACCGGCTTAAGCAGTATTCAATTTTCAAAACTAATAACATCAAAACTAATGATCCCGAATGACCAGAAAATATAACAACACTGAGAATGAAGTACGGGGAGGCTTTTTACGACCGTTTGTAGAAAAGTAATAAAGGGTACGACAAAAACGAAATAGTACAGATATCCGACGTTCTCCAAATCTGGATCTTTGACTCATTACCTTATAAGCTATTTTTAGATCCTATATCTTTGAATAAATTTACTAAAAAGGGGGATTTACTAGAGAAAATGAACATTTTAGAATTGTGTAGTTCTGAAGCCATTGTGATAAATAGAGCATTTGCTTCTATGGTGCAAATGCTCTATTTATCACAATGGTTTTAAGAAGTGGCTGAAAGGTTTAGTACTCTATGAAGGCGACCTCTTAAATCCAGAAATGGAAGGAGAACGTCGGATATCTGTACTATTTCGTTTTTGTCGTACCCTTTATTACTTTTCTACAGTTACTCTGTTTGCAGCTCAATCATTGAGTACACTAGCGATAGGTGGATACAGTTTGTTCACTTAAATGTTTTCGTTATACATGCACTTTACCACTGTATTTGCCGTCGCGGTTGTTGTAGATTAGTTGGAGAGGGGATACGTTTATTTACACTGTTTGTCTTTTAGGGTGGGGATGGAATAAGTGTGAGGTTGGGCGCCCATAAACCGGTTTAACCCCCTAGTGACTTTTGTCACTGTCCGTTCCAAGGCGGTGCTTCCATCTTCCCCCTATTGTATGTTTGTTTTGTCTTTGTGCGTCTCTTGTTGTTTTTATAGTTATGTACATTTGCTGTTTCCTTGTGTTGCTGTTCGGGCGAGTGTTTGTTCTGTATGTGGTGTTTCCTGCATGACTCATTTTTGTACTTTTACATACACGTCAAAAGGTGTAACATGAGGAAATGGGTTAAGACAGATATTACCTTAATGCAGATCGAAGGTTATTAAGAAAATTCCTATTAGAGCTCTCTGTGTTACTTTGCTCTGCATTAAACAACGACATGTCTTTTAAGACTCGTATGTTCAATAAATGAATGATCCCTTAAGACAGGGATACAATACTAGGATATCTTAAATTCGTCATTCAGAACCGATAAACTATGAACACTTGTGCATGACCTCCTCTGTATAGACGAAATGGAATATCATTATCTTCTGATTTCGTTTTAACAAAGTGATCCAAATGCTACACAAATGTTACGCTGAGATAAGATATGTGCGGTTAAGAATGCATATTTTGTTCTTTATATATATCATCTGTAGTGGTTGAGCATGCGGATGCATCCTATCATACACAAAGACATTAAGCGGGGTTATATAAAACACTGAAAGTCAGATTTTGTACTCATTGGAACTGGTATGTTAGGTCTTTTTGCATTCGTGCATTCACAAATATATCGAAACTTTTCTTACCAACGTATTAAACAAAAACATTTAGCATACATATATTTATAAGTGTAGACGAATACTGTACAACAGCATTAACAACGCTATTCACACAGGACTTAGACACTGATTTAAACCATTAGGTCCATATACTTTCCAGACAATCATTTCACGTGTGAAACGCGAGCTTACTCAGTTTTGCAAATCATTCACATTATCACCAGACGCATAAGTGCATCGTGTCTAAGGCGAACCATAAATTGTTTCGAATTCAACAAAATTGATAATATCTCTATTTATTCGTGAAACAATATTTTAGTGTTTGTCTAGCGTAGGCAATTTGGTTGATGCATTACGGGAACACTGTAAATTGAAGTGGAGCTGTTATCGCATGGTCATCATTCGTTCTGTTTTACAGACCATTGCCTCCCGAGATATTGTAAGCGACTTGCGTGTCGGTGTCTTACCTTGGTCTTCTCAAAGTCAAATTCATCTAATCCATTACGCACATTGCTGGCATTAGTGTTTGCTTAAAGTATATACACGTCGTATTTATAATCAATGAACAAGTAAATTATTAAAAATGTTATTGTCCAGACAATCGGAGATAATGATACAATGGAACCCCTCTTAACCGGGCGTTCAATTAATCATAAATATCGGTCTTGGGGACGAGTGACAGCAGGATGAAAGTCATGCAGAACTCCTCTAGGTGATTGCTGCATGACTTGCATCCTGCATTTAAGCAACCACCTGCCTAAACGTATCTTAAATCGTTTCTACTACAATTCCGGTTTAGATGATTTTACTGCACATGTAAACTCTATCTGATTGTATGTACATGTATCTAATAGTAGGTGTATGCATCTCAACGTATATTGCGCTTATGGTAAGTTCTCTAACCTTATTGCTTTTCAAAGTACAAAAATGAGTCATGCAGGAAACACCACATACAGAACAAACACTCGCCCGAACAGCAACACAAGGAAACAGCAAATGTACATAACTAGAAAAAACAACAAGAGACACACAAAGACAAAACAAACATACAATAGGAGGAAGATGGAAGTACCGCCTTGGAACGGTCAATGACAAAAGTCACTGGGGGTTAAACCGGTTTATGGGCGCCCAACCTCACTCTTATTCCATCCCCACCCTAAAAGACAAACAGTGTAAATAAACGTATCCCCTCTCCGACTAATCTACAACAACCGCGATGGCAAATACAATGGTAAAGTGCATGTATAATGAAAAAACATTTAATTGAACACTGTATCCACCTATCGCTAGAGTACTCTATGATTGAGCTGCAAACAGAGTAACTGTAGAAAAGTAATAAAGGGTACGACAAAAATGAAATAGTACAGATATCCGACGTTCTCCTTCCATTTCTGGATTTAAGAGGTCGCCTTCATAGAGTACTAAACCTTTCTTGTCGGCGTACATGCAAAGAGACCAGCGTGATTGCCAACTGTAAAAGGGTTCACAACCAAACATGCAGTATGTTGTAGTACTACAGGATCATATCCCTTTTTAATGAATTGTTTAACACATTTGATGAACAAAGTGAGAAAATGGGTAACACGGTTTAGACTCAATAAAACCGAGTTTGCAATTGTCTCTTTTTGTGTTGCATTTTTTGCTCTCAGGGGATCACTTCCCTTCAGAATTTATAATCTTCACAACAGCAGGTGTTAATTGCTTGTGTGGCGGCCATAAAACGTCGCCCCGTACTTCATTCTCAGTGTTGTTATACCTTCTGATCCTTTGAGATCATGAATTTCAGTACTTCTTGTTCTGAAAATTGAATACCGCTTAAGCCGGTGCTAGGGGGCGTGAGCAGTGTTGCACTTTCAATTACTGTTCATGAACAGACTCAATAAAACCGAGTCTGTTTTGTGTTGCAATATTTTCTCTCAGGGGATCACCTCCCTTCAGAATTTATGTCCATTACTTTGACCACCTTACGCGGCGGGGCCTAAACTAGATTTGCACTGTTGCATCGGTTAAGGATAAAATACTTAAGAAAATGAAATTACGCCTTTTGCAATTTCAAAATCACAAAAGCGAAGCATTTATGTAAACATTTAAGGGCGCATTCGGAAGACAATATGAAATAAGATAATAAATGATAAATAATAATAATAATGATTAGATTAGATTTTTTTCATACACATAAGACTTTTAGGCCATGGCAGAAACTTCAGATTTGTATCTATATTATTTCAAAAGCAAACAGAATTGATCCTGATCAAAGGTCTCCTACAGGGACCGTCTTGTCTATTAATACAAAATCGTAGCAGGGCGTATTTATGGAGTAAAGGGTTAATTACTTCATCATATATTCTTGATATAGTAAACAATATTTATCTGATTTACACGTTCATTTCAGTAATTACATGATGTATTGCGCATATTTCATACCAGGCAAATGTGCTCTTATATATTTCATAAAATATATGTGCAAGTTTTGTCAATAAGTGTATTGCACAATAATAACGAAAGTCAATCGTTCATCGTACCCACTGTCTCAGCGGAAGCGTGTTTGGTGTATTAACCCTTTCGCTGCCAAACGCTGTCGTCTGCTAACTTTGTCGTCTGCTACAAATTTTCATTCTTTTGATTTTCTTCATTTTTGATTCAAAAACATAATAACAGTAACAAACAGTTTGGATCCTGATGAGACGCCGAGTTACTCGGCGTCTCATCTGGATCCAAACTGTTTGTATAGGTAATCACAGATCCGGCATTGGCAGCGAAAGGGTTAAGTAGCGTCAAAAGACATTTTCATATACAGTTAAACACCCCCTTAAGCGCCAATCTCATGAATCAACACAGATATCCTTAAAAAGCAGTTGGTTGCTTAATGCAAAATGTGAGTACTGCATAACGCTCATGCAGGAGCTTTATGCAAATAGTTCGTGCATAAACTACAATCGGCCTTAAAGACTCAGAATTAGAACTGGTTTGGTGGTCGAATTAGACAGATCTTCTAATATTACACAAATGTAGGGGACAAGTCATTAGTATGTGATAATGGCCACCTATGTATTAAATATAAGAGACAATAGTTTAACGAAACACAATGCGCTATCAATTGCATTCAATTTCTAAAGGCTAAATATTACAAGCAGACATATTTGTGCCTATTGTTTCAAATACAATGTTAACAAAGAACATGCACGCTACTACCGTGAGTTAAAATATACGTCACGCTCATTGGAGGTGCAAATATATTTACAATTAATGTAATCATACGGCCAAAACAATATAAACGAAATAAGTCTATTTATTGTTTATAAAGAAATTAAACAATCTTGAGGCAGACGTAAATTAAATGTGTCCAGCAGACGGCAATGCCGATGCTGAAAGGGTTAAATATGGTACAGAATATGATGCGATATTACGACAGATATATACAACAGGTCAACGAGTGTATCGCATTACATACATGTAACCCCCATTTGTTTTTGTCTCTTAGGATCCTCTTATTCTTTCCTTTTGTTTTCCCAAGCTGTAAACTGGTTATAAACATACATTATTTGAAACTTGTGTCTAATAACAATTTATTAGATTGGACAAGTTACTAAACTCAAATTAAAATTGAACACCAGCACGCGGTACAAAACAAACCACAGCATAAACAATACTTTTGTTGTGAAATGCGCATGTAGATCCTGTTTTGTCATCATCATCCTCTTTACTATCGGAGTGACACTAAGGATTACGCATCCGTGTGTGGGGTGGGGTTGGGGGCTTTATCGGTGTGGATTTCTTCAAATATCTCGTTGTTAAACACGTATAATATCCATTTTACTGTTTATAGTGTCGAAGTCACCCAAATGTGAAGCGTTCTTTCTATCCCGTACTGGCAATATAGTAGATAGATATGTCTTTTAGTTCCAATTAGTACGCTTCTTGGTTGTACGCTTCCTGGTTGATTAAATTCTAATTTAAGATTATGCTACAAATGCATCGAAACTGTCTACAGTATAGTAAACATTCAACAGAGGGACTATAACGAAGCACTCCGTATATTTAAGTTCAATATACAAGAGGAAATTTGTTACAGGACTGATCATTACTTGTTTGTTGTTAATCAATCACGAAACGTGTATCATACGGCTTCAGTATGAGCTTAAATCCAAATTAATCGGCACATGCTAACACTTTCAACATGTTTGTAAAATATCATTAACTAGGGCAAGTTATTTCTTTTTTGCTCTGCAATGAGTAGGGCATCCTATGAATGTTACCGAAACCTAACCAGATGGAAATTTCCTTCAATTCCTATAATATCTACCAGCTAAATGTTTTTGGGTTTTTTCAGTCTAGAAAACAAAACATAATCACATGGGCTAGGTCTAGAGAATATAGTGCATGTGGAAAACCTCGATCCCTTTCCTTCTTCAAAAACGAGGTCACAACAGCAGACTTATGCGCATGGGCATTGTCACGCAACAGGGATTGGCGCTGAAACCCGGATTGTGGATCCCGTTTAAAACACTGTTGTTTAAATTTATTCAATACTTTCTCCAGTCATAGACGTTCTAGTAGGTACAACAAGTAGCATAACTGTGCCACAGATATCAAAGAAAATAACAAACATTGCCTTCTTTGCAGTTATATCTCTTTTGGCAATTAAAATGTTGTTCTTAATTTTCCTTGTAGGCTCAAAAAATTGTACCCATGTCTCATCTCCAGTAATAATGTCAGAAAACTACTTTCGCAATTTTCTGCCAGTTTCAAGTCAGACACGTTTTTGCTTGTCCGACAATAAATGGGGCAACCATCTAGCTGTAATGCGTCACATTTTCAAATAACATATTAGTATGCGGAATACACTTGCGGCTGAAATGCTGACCCTACTAGCAATCTGAAGAAAAGTTAGTCTTAATCAGACTTGACCACACCCCATACTTTTTCAACCATATTACTTTCAGTGGCACTGCAATGGCGTCCTGGTTTTGTGCATCATTAATACGTAGAGTCGCGACCGCTTTTAAAACTTTTTAGCCCATCTTGTGACTATGGCATACGATACTTCATACTGTCCATGAGTATCACACAATTCATAAAAAATATCCTTCGCAGATACGCCAAGCTGGCATCGAGTCTTTATAAGCCTCGATATCAGCTGCCTTTACACTTTTCTTGCCGATCAGTTTACTATAGTGTCATTGACTATGTGTTGCATTTTCTATGTATTAGCATGAATACAGCATGTACACAGGAAAATGTGGTATGGCCGTGTACCCAGAATGGATGCCTCGTTAAACTGGTGCACTTACAAAACGCGGCATCTCGCATAATTATTTTACATGTGACACGAATACTTAAATATCAGTTACATATTTTAACATGAACTCTGTTATGGTAGTGCCTAAAATTGCCTTCACTTAATAAATAGAACTTTGTTTACTAGAAAGTTATCACAAAACATGTTATTGAACTAGAAATGCTTCACAATTAGTTTCGTTAAATGTTTCGAGAACAGAATTTCGATGTGTACGTGAATTGTTATCATATTGGAATGTTATAAGAGCACATTGACAAGTTTTGTCCATGGCAGATAATGTAGAATCATATCTGTATTATATCATAAGCAACATATATTTATGTACTTGGATGACATGCACGTAAACTCAAAGAATATCATAAAATAATTATCGAAATTTTATGGAAATATTCGAGCTACCTGAAAAGTATGTGGAATATTTAGGCTACAGTCCCACTAGCGCTTGCGATCGTTAAAGATCACTGGCGACCTCTGAGACCCCTGAAACCACCGATCGTCTGCGATTGTCGGAGACTAAATTCCAAAACATGATTCGCAGTCACATTGGCGATGCATGATTATCGCTGATAGTTGTACGATAGTAGGGGAGATCATTAACGACCAGTTAAAGATTGTTGGAGACCTTCGTAGGACGATCGCACGATTAGCTAAAACCCTCTAAGGATATCTCTTAAAGAATACCGGCGACCAGTTCGATCGTAAGAAGGTTGTTGTGCATGATCAACAACCTCTCTGCGACTAAAATTGGTCGCACGACAAGAAACGATTACCAACGATTACTGAAACCACCCGCGATTATCAGTGACTTGTCGTGCGACCTTCCTACGAATATAGGGGACAAGAGGTCTCTAGAAATCGTAAACAGGTCGTAGGCCTAGCGGGACTAGGCCCTGGTGTTGTTGCACATGATCAACAACCTCTCTACGACTGAAATACGACTGAAATTGGTCGCACGATTGGAAACGATTACCAACGATTACTGAAGATCAGCCTAGATTAACAGTGACTTGTCGCGCGACCTTCGTACGAATATCGGCGACCAGAGGTCGGTAGCAATCGTAAACAGGCCTTAAGGGGTCGTACGTCCTAGTGGGACTGGTCCCTGAGACAACCATTTACAGGCACAGTGGTTTAGTGGTGGCAGAAAATGCCAACATAGTATGTAAATTGGCGGACGACAGTGTGTTTTATTTATGCTGCTGTAAGTCTGCACAAAGAAGGGGTCAATACACCACAAACTAGTTTAACCAATTATCTCCCACATACGCCTTTTTGAAACCATTGCGATAAATAGAGCAAACGCTCTATTTATCACAATGGTTTCAAAACTACACAATTCTAAAAATCTCCTTTTCTATAATTAATGCTCATTTTCGGTAGATTTATTCAAAGAGGTTGGGTCTAAAATAGTCTGGGAGGGGATGAGTTAAATAGGCCAGTCAAGTATAAATTTCAAAACTATAACCAAATATACACTTGTGTTGCAGTTGTTCCTCTTTATAGCAGAAAATGAATGTAGATGCAGATAGGTGCTTGATGTAGAAGGAAAGTATTACAGAATACTACGTTGTGCAGAGTATTCTGCATAGTAGAGGCTACCAATGGATGTGCTTTATCGGATGTGGATTTGGCGCAATATAGCGTCCATGTCTGTTACTGGTTGTTATTGGGTTTTTGGCGCTGTCTGTGTGGACCGTAAAGAGGTGAGTGAGTGAGTTGGGTTTTACGGCACTGCGACACTGAATATGTCATATAGCGCCGACGATGAGATGATATGATGATGAGGGATGATTTCAGGAAGATGATTTCAGCTGAATTGCGGGATTGTATCAGTTACATACTACGTAATAAATCGTGAATATTATTTATATGAATTTTAGAATGGTGTATGAACATGGTATTTTGCCATATCAGAAAGTGTTGCTTTAGACCTTCATAAACACTGTACTGGAAAGAAACGTCTTTGTGGTCAGTTCATGTGTTACTTGGGTATATAACAGTGACAAACAAAGCGACTGTCTGAAAAATCTAGTAGTCAGTAGCGAGTGCCCCCCCCCCCCCTTTAAAACACTCGGATTTTCTGTCTCGTTATTACTTGAGTACATTCGCCACTTATCTCAGGTTCATCGAGGACGCTGACTTCTGACCTAATGCACCCGAACGTGTTCGACGGGGTTTAGATCTGGAAATTTGAAGGTTATCTAAGAAGAGTGTGTTCTGCCGCTGTCAATAAATATATTCTGAAAATGGTTGATCCTTCGAAGGAAAAAGTAGAAATGCAAAAAGAGAAAATTGCAGACTCGGTTTTATTGAGTCTGTTCATGAGTAGTAGTTAAAAGTGCAACACTACTCACGCCCCCTAGCACCGGCTTAAGCAGTATTCAATTTTCAAAACTAATAACATGAAAACTAATGATTCCGAAGGACCAGAAAATATAACAACACTGAGAATGAAGTACGGGGCGACTTTTTACGGCCGCCACACAATCACTTAACATCTGCTGTTGTGAAGTACATATATTCTGAAAATGGTTGATCCTTCGAAAGCAAAAGTAGAAATGCAAAAAGAGAAAATTGCAGACTTGTTAGCGTTGCAGTGTACGACCGATGATTGGCATGCTGCATTGACATCTGATTAACTGCACAAGTTCTGCGTACAGAAAATCATCTGTATAATGCATAGGAGTTACAGTTCCGTTAATGATGATAAACCTCTATAGGAAGTCGTAATTAATGACACCCTAGACTATTCCTCTGCCCCGCCGAGCCTATCACATTCAATGACTGCACTTTCAGTGAATCCCTCCGTGGCATCGAAATCTCTATTCTACCAGCAATGATATACATATTGAATCGAGATTCATTGCTGATGTAATTTTGCACCAAACTCTGACGAAGTAACACTTGGCGTCTAGTCAGTACAAGGTCGATGACAAGATATGCCGAAGTGTATGCATGCGCCGTGCAGGAAACACCACATACAAAACACAGTCGCCCGAAAAGTACCATGACAAGAAAGTACAGCATATGAACATGTCTATCAAAACACAAAACAGACACACTAAGACAAAAACACAAACAATAGGGGGAGATGAAAGTACCGCCTTGGAACGGTCAGTTTCCGAATTTTAGAGGGCGTTATCATAGAGTACTAAGCATTTCCTGTCTGCGTACATGAAACGAGGGCAGCGTGGTTGCCAACTGTAGAAGGGTCGACAACCAGACATCCAGTATGTTGTAGTACTGTAGGATCATACCCCTTTTTAGTGAATGTTTAACATATTTGATGACCAAAATGGGAACATATGTCCAACAATTGTTTGAAGTTTGTAAATCACATCACTATAAACTTCAGGATGTTAAATACCGTGTCGCAGAAGCGCCTTAAGATTACACTTATATTTTCCAAACAGTGAGATATTTCGATGGTAAAATTAGAGATTTGTTATCTTATATCATAATATCTATATCCTTGCTTAAGCAGCTTTTCAGTTATAACGAGATTTCAACTGTTACAATCGTCACAGAGGCGCCTTGATAGTGTCCGTCAATGAAAAGTTTGACACCTAATTCCAGTGACAATATAGGCTGTATAGTAAGTTATTAAATAGCGATATAATTATGAGGTTGATTGGCGAAAACATCTTGAGGTTGGGGCGTAACTCGAACACTCCCGCAACACCCGTCTTCGAAACTCCTTCAAATCTAAAATCTAAAATTCAATTTGGCGTTTTAGATACGGCGTATTTGCCAGAAGAATTGATTACATTTTTACCAGAGCGGAATGCTAATTGACATTCTAACAATGTGTGTACTGGATGACAAAACGCCGTGTCTTTCCCACGTGTAGAAACCACACAAAGCCCGAAAGGCACGTGCTACAGGCCGCACACATCCTGCAATTTGGATTATTGATACTGGGTGCTGTTGTGCACAAGGGGAAAATGTGTAATCAGGGTATGCAATGTTTGTCATTTTAAAGTCCTAAATATTGACCTGTTTTACTTTTGGAATAGTCCATTTGAATCTCCAGCGTTGTATGGGTTAAATTGTGATACCAAACATGATAAAGTTATCTCTGTTAGAGATAGTGCATAAGGTTAATAATATCTTTAACATATTTTGTGATGTCAAATACGATATGATATGTTATTTCTGTTAGGAATAATGCATAAAATTTTAATAATACCTTAGTGCCCACTTCCATTTGCAATAAGGATTATATAAATATATTGAAGGCTGCATGTTCTAGTCTCTGATTTATTGGTGATATGTTATCTAGTAATACCCACAATGGTATTAAAACTGAATCGAAATGACAACTATTAAGTGCCTATGCCAGATTTAAAATGGCATGCATTTTAAAATTGTGATTTTCCATTAAAAGGGATAAGTAAATACAGAACAAATAATGTAGATATAATTCCGTCGGGAAAATTCTGTATATTATCTGTTGTTCCTTAAGCCGTCTCCTGTCTTAAAAACCATCAGTTTGCCTTTTTTCGTGTGACCATCTTTTAGAGGGTTTGCTGTAATTTCAAGTTTCAATATTGTCTAAGAGTACCTGTGTGAACGATTGAAATTAGCTGACAAATTATCCTTTATAATAATATATATGATATAGTATAATATGTTTTAATATATTCTATATTTATAATATGTTGTGTTAGTGATGTACATCGGTAACCCATTTAACGTTTCTTAGTGTCTTTAACGATTTATGTATTTTTTCATTTGAAATAAAATGCATGGATATGTACATGTATACTAAAACATTTCGTCACTGAACATAATGTGCGCAAATAAAACTTCAAATGCTCTCCGAAACAAATGTCATGTTAATTGCAATAAAATTATGTTGGTTTTGTTCAATTATTCTTATGAAAAATTGCAAATTTGATCTTATATCGAAACATGCCCATGTGATACTAAATACACCGTTTTCGCTGATACTTATAATTCGTTGTTTTACAACAAAACATAATTGACCTATTTCAAACGGTTACGAAATTAAAACGCACTATATCATTGGGGTTTTCGACGTCATACACATGAAGCTGTGTCTTCTTCGGCAGTATTCGATAGGTTGTCTTGCACTGTACGTCTTCATAAACAAATTGTTAATGTAAGTTTTAGAATAATGTATGTACGTCCGACTGGATCAAGCTTTTGATAATATATTGCCTAGGTGTCGCTGTATTCGACGTCTCATCTGGATCTTAGCTGTTTGCAAATGACAGTCAAGTCGTTGAGAGCGAGATAAATATTCCAAATTTCTATACCTACTGAATATTCATGGACAAAATGTACTGAATATTTATAAACAAAATAGTTATAATGAAATATGGAAGGTGGAACATTGTAGCCATTTTAGAAAGTAAAGAATCTGGTCTATCAAATTCCATTTTCAAACAGAGCAGACCCAGATCAGACGGCTAGGAGCCGTCTGATCTGGGTCTACTTTGTTTGCAAATGCGTGAAAATGTGTTTATATGAAGGAAAGGATCATACTATTTAAGCATGTGATATTGTTTGTTTATCAACATTTTCGTTTGATTATTTTTTTGTTGCTGTCAAGATGTCTCGTCATTTTACTACAATTAGTTTGTCCCTCTCTCTTCTCTATCTCTCTCACACACTGTCTCCCTCTCCCGCTCTCTCACTCACTCACTCACTCATTTACTCACTACTCAGTCACTCTCTTTCACTTACTCCATCTTACTAATTTGCTTGATGAGGTTGCTTTTTTTTCTTGACTCTGACAACATTTTTTTTTTCATTTACCTACTCAACCGTTTATAATTATTTTTTTTAGTTTGATACAGTGTTAAGTAACCATCATCTCTTTAGTTATGTAAGATAATTTATGTAGGGAAGGGCTGTGTAACTAAGTTGGAAGAACGTGTAGCCCAACCCCATTTCTGTAAAAAAGAGAGAAATAAAATATGTTTAACCTAAAGGGTCAAGTATGTATGTAGATGGCATGCATAATTGACAGTAAAGTTACAAAACATACAATTTATGAAACAATTGTGTTCGGAAGTAAGATTGGTTGGTTCGAACAATTCAAGTGTGCATCTTGGGTTGCTGCAAGCTTTCGTGGGACACCTCATGTTTGACTTCCATTTTCTATTTATATTGTTGTGGTGAGCCATTTCTTTACAGCACAGCTTCTTTGTCAGATATTGGAACATAATGCTACTACAGTTTATTTTGTTTATTTGTAAGGTGCACAAGTTCCGCTTAATCATCACCCATACTACCATTAAACAATTGCCTCACAGTAAAAGCCTTCTAACCCGAAGTTTCATATTACTATCAGTGCTGGTCATTCAGTCACGTGACAGCTCATTGCAGGGTGAACGTAGTACAGGACGCTCCTTGAGGGCATTCTGCACGACTATTATCCTGCATTATGCAGCCACCTAAATACATAAATTTCTATATACTGAAAGTCCGTTTTAGAGGGTTTTTATTGAATTTTGCATGAACATCTTCCTCTTTGCCATTTATATTTCTATGTGTTAATTTTGCAGTAGAATAAACAATAATTATATTACATTTTATGCCAAGATGTGCGCGATTAATGAAAAATAATGTTCAAATTTATTATTTCAAGGTGAAATATGGTACGACAAAATCATATACCAATCCTAAAGGCAAGTATTTTAGACTAGACAATCACTGGTTTATCGCCTCCTACGTAAATTAATACAAGTTATATGTGCTTATACTCAACCTGCGAGTACATCCGTCACTCTATATTCACCTTACCGTGTTAATTACTTTGGTACGAAGACAGGTCTTGTGTGGTTCATCTTTTTGTGTTAACCCTTCCTCCATAGGCTATTTTTAGACCCAACCTATTTGAATGTATCAACCCAAAAGGAGCATTTACTAGAGAAAAGGCAAATATAAGAATTATGTAGTATTGAAACCACTGTGATAAATAGAGCATTTGCTCCATAGGAGCAAATGTTCTATTTATCACAATGGTTTCAAGAAGTGACTATTACAGAGGTGTAGAAAGGCCTATTATGGAAAAATGGGTTAAACTCTTTACTTCATAGACATTTTGAAACCTTTGCAAACAGTTGGTCCATATCAGACGGCTCCTGTAGGAGTAGTCTGACCAAGGTGTGTTCTGTTTACGTATCAAATAAAACAGATCTGATTACACGGTTTCTGTTATTATACATTATTCCCTTGATAAAGTTCCATAATAAATATTCAGTTAATTACTATTCACGATGCCATCATTGTACATGAATATTCACAGCGTAAAGGTTTCAACGATTAACTTGGTCGGCGAGATTAGTTTGAAATTATATACAGTAAAACTTCGATTATCCGAACACTAAAATACGTATTATTAATTTATTATCGATCTTTAAGACAGGTGGCAGCTTAATGCATGGTGAAAGTCATGCAGAAAGCTCCTCTAGGAGCTTTCTGCATGACTTTCACCATGCATTAAGCAGCCACCTGCCTAAAAGGGTCTAAATTCTTCTATACCGAAAATTCGAATAATCGAGGTTTTACTTTATTATGAGTTTAGTTGAATATTCTTAGCATCATAAGCTTGATAAATGTATCCATACTCTGTCAGCATATAGTGTTTTAGGTTTGAAAATTGAATACTGCTTAAGCCGGTGCTAGGGGGCGTGAGTAATGTTGCACATTTAATTACTACTCATGAACAGACTCAATAAAACCGAGTCTGCAATGTTCTCTTTTTGCATTTCTAAGTTTGCTTTCGAAGGATCACCCATTTTCAGAATATATTTACATTATTTGTTCTTATTGTTACAATTTCGTACGTCATGAAACAGTGGCGATTTAGGCAGCGTGAACGATCAAATAACAATTGTTATAGTGCAAAATGTTAGATAAATGATAAAACATACAAATATGTATACCTTATCTTGCAATGACGGTGTGTCTGCTTCATAGTCATAGTCTTGTCTGTTTCAAGCTTCAAACTACATTTGTTATTTTTTCTATATTCCTGTCATGGACCAATGGTATAACAGACGCTACGAAATTAGATACTGTCACGAGAGTTAGGTAGTCTCATACTTTATCATGCTAGGGGAAAATCTGTGATAACTTGGGCAAATTGAACCCGGCATCATATCACTGTCCATTTTAAAACGAGAAGGAATACATAGAACCCAGATATTAAACTGAAAAGAAAACCGTGCTAAGGTCTAAAGGTTAACCCATTTAAAATGGCATATCAACACATGATTTTTTGCCGAAGCAGAAACTGTAGAATCATATACCTTACTCCATATGCAAACAGAGCAGATTCTGATCAGACGGAGCCGTCTGATCTGGGTCTACTCTGTTTGCAAAACGTAGAAAGGTGTATTAATGGAGTATATGAAGTATATGGTTAACCCTTTTCATGCTGAAAGAATAATGTCTGCGCAGCTTCCGGTCTGTTGAACAGTTTACTGACTTCCGACTTGTTCAAGGCTTTGAGATACTAATGACCAGACCCACAGATATACGTACGTACCCAAATACTAAAATCGTCATTTCTCCACCAAGCCCTATACTGTCTGTGACCACTCTTTAGAATCGTCTCGAAGAGACTATTCTAAAGAGTGGTCACAGTATAGGGTTTAATGGAGAAATAAAGAAGTTATTCCTGAAAAATGATTTAATTTACGCATCTTATCTGGAGCTCTGCAAAGACAGAATCATACAGTCCGACCCTGTTGACACTGTGTTTCATCTGGATCCAAGCTGCTTGCAAATGCCAATTCGGTCGCGCTTGGCATGATATAACATTAATATGCATTAACTGAATTTTATAATTGCACAATTGTCAAGGACTTTTGTATCTTGACAAAAACCGTAGAATCAAACCTTTATTTTTTCATAAGAAAATAGCAGAAACTGTTCGGCTGGCTCCAAGAGAAGCCGTTTGATCTGGGTCGACTCCGATTAGAAAGACGTCAAAACGCGTCTTTATGGAGTAAAGAATTAAGGGTTTGGAACAAAAATTCGTTTAGTCTGAAATTGTTCTGTTCATTTTTGTGTGGCTATACAGACCGTTCCTGAAATCTGTTTTCACTAATCCGAATTAACTGGCATGAAGAAAAATAGTAAAGTTGAGCAGGAAAAGCCACACACAAGACGCAACCATAACCAAAACACCCATAGAAAATAAGCAAGACGCACATACAGACAAGAGAGAGAGAGACAGACAGACAGACAGACAACAGACAGACATACATACAGACAACAGACAGACAGGCAGAGAAAGAGATAGAGAAAGAGAAATGCAGGTCTCAAACACCAACAGACGTACAGGTACAAAGACACAAGACATACATAAAATAAGTGTGACAAAGAGAATACCGCACTTGAATGTGACTGTGAAGTTTCGATCTGATCTCTTTAAAAATTGGTTATTATAATCGAATTTTATTGAAGGCTAACAAAGATAATGCATTTATATAGGAATATATTATCGCAAACCAGATTTTACATATCTAGATCTAATTGCTTTTGATGGAAAGGTTAAACCTCAAAGTGGGGAAACATTTAAGACATTTGCAAGGAGCGTAGACTAAAATCACAGGGTCCCAGAGGGAGACCTTTGATCAGAGTCCACACTGGTTGTCTTAAAAATCATTTTAACCCTTTCCTCCATAAAAACGCCTTTCTACACCTCTGTAAAAATCACCTGGTGAAACCATTGTGAAAAATAGAGCATTTGCTCCTATAGGAGCAAATGCTCTATTTATCACAATGGTTCAAACTACAAAATTCTAAGATCGTCCTTTTCTCTAGTTAATGCTCCTTTTCGGTAGATTTATTCACAGTGATTGGGTCTAAAAATAGTCTATGAGGGAATGGGTTAATCATTTATGGTTTGAATCAATGCTTTTTTTAACCCTTCACTCCATAAATAAGCATTTCTAGTCCTTTGCAAACAAAGTAGACCTAGATCAGACGACTCATACAGTAGTGGTCTTATCAGGATCTGCTCCTCTTGCTTGTGGTATAAAATAAATCTATTTCTACCATTTCTGCCTGAGCCAAAATGTGCCATTATAAAAAAATAACTAATCAATAATCATGATGTTCTTATTTCTTATATAAATGTTCATAAAATAAAGTGTTAATTAATATTCATAAAGGGGTAAACTAGAACTATTCTGCCGGTTAAGGATAAAGCACATTCCTGACAAAAGCGCACGTTTCTTACAATATATGGCGTAAAAGTAATAGCTAAAATATGTCTCAGTCATTTTGTCTTGATTACATTCAAGACGTGTGGCTCTCAAGGGAATAAAAAGCGATCAACCTCAATTAATCTTTAGCTCCGTGATAACTTTGATAACAGTCAGCTGAGAGCCTGGAAAAGAAAGATAATGTGTCATTGACATGTTGTTGCTGCTGCTGTTTTGAGTATACTATTGTTTATATTTTGCTTGTTTAGTATTGAAGCAGACGGGTGTTAGAGATGCGCTAGATGATAACCCTCACCTATCTAAAGAATTATGTCTGCTGAATGTTTCGTCTGGGGGAAGATCTGCTGAATGTTTATTCTACTTCTACTGAATATTTCGTCTGCAGAGCGTGCCCTTTGCTGAATGTTTCGTCCGCTAAATGTGTTCAATGGTTCGTCTGCTGAATGTTTCGTCTGCTAAATGTGTTCAATGTTTCGTCTGCTGAATGTTTCGAATGTTTCGTCTGCTAAATGGTTCGATGAAGGTTTCGTTTACTGAATGTTTCGTCTGAATGTTTCGTCGGCTGACTGTTTGGTCTGCTGAATGTTTCCAATGTTTCGTCTACTAAATGTTTCCAATGTTTCGTCTACTAAATGTTTCCAATGTTTCAATGTTTCGTCTACTAAATGTTTCCAATGTTTTGTCTGCTTAATGTCTCGTCTGTTTTAATTTGAAGTGCAACTTTCTGATCCTTCGAGATCATGAATTTCAGTACTTCTTGTTCTGAAAATTGAATACCGCTTAAGCAGGTGCTAGGGGGCGTGAGCAGTGTTGCACTTTCAATTACTGCTCATGAACAGACTCAATAAAACCGAGTCTGCAATTTTCTCTTTTTGTGTTGCAATTTTGCTTTCGGGGGATCACCTCCCTTCAGAATTTACTCTGTATGTATCTACAACCAGCTTGTTTCCTGATGAGATGTAGACTAATTTCGCGTCTGATCAGGAACTGAACTATTTAATACTGCTATTATGTTTTTAAAATAGAAAAATGATGTTGAGACAGTAGACATTTTTACAAATCAAATGACAATATAGAAACAGTCATAACCGTGAGAATATTAGAACCAAACTACATGGTCTAAGGGTATAAAGCTTCTGAGTCCGAGTCTGAGATCATTCTCAAGTATCTGATTGGTCAGATGCTTGAGAATGATCTCAGACTCAAGCAAAAAGTTTTATAACCTCGGGAGCAGGTTCAACGTGATCGATGGCATTTGCCCATCAATACCACTGTGATTTGCATAACAATAAATTTCATGTCAATATATTTTTTCTCTCGACCATTAATCTCTTAGAAACGTTTTGTGGTGCCCTTGGGATACCACCGTGGACGTCTTTATCCTCAGCTGCTGTCATGGATGAATTTCATTTCGTCTACAAAAACTTCAATCCAACCACCTTATCGTCTGCTGACATTTGAAAGAACTTAAATTACTTTCTAACCTCTTCGAACAATATTTCTAAGGAGCTTTCTGTATGACTTTCACCATGTATTTAGCTGCCTCCTGTCTTGAAGATCGATAAAAATACGTAGTTTAGTGTTCGAATAATCGAGATTTTACTGTATGGCGAATTGGTTGGAAATTCGCAACTTACCGGTATGTAGCGCTACTATATTAACGATTGGGTTCGAATATTCTGTTTCTTGCTTATTGCTGTAGTCACAGTTTTTATAGTTGTTTTTTTCCATTTAGATAATTGACAAGTTAACCACCTGATTGAATGTGCCATTCTATTCCAAAACGAGTATTGATTACATGTGTTCAACCTAGGACGCTAACATTGTATTGAATATTTGGTCACTTTGCAAGCGGTGTCTATTCAGATGGCATGCCGAGTTTTCAGTATCCAAACAGTTTTACACGGAGCTACATTTAAAGGTGCGTACTTAAATACTAAAGGCGTCATGTCTCCATCAAATCCTATGCTGTGACGACTCTTTAGAATCATCTCGAAGAGACGATTCTAAAGCGTGGGCACAACATGCGGTTTGGTGAAGAAATAAAGAAGTTATACTTGAAAATATTTTAATTTACGCATCTTATCTGGAGCTCTGTTTAAAATTACACATCAAAAATGTTTTGGGAAGATATGGACGAGAATGTTTTCTTAGTCTAACCTCTAGCCACGACATTTAATTGACCCCATGAATATTCATATGAGAAATACAAAGCTGAATGTTTGCAGTGGTATATGAAAATAAAATGTTTGGCTTTCGCAGAAACTGCAGAATCTGGCTCCAATGTTATAAAGCTTTTTGCTTGAGTCTGAGATCATTCTCAAGCATCTGATTGGTCAGATTCTGAGTTTTAAAAATGATCTCAGACTCAGACTCAGAAGCTTTATAACCTTGGACCCTGATCTGTGTTATTATTATTAGGCAAACAGAGCAGACCTGGATCAGATGGGTCATACAGAAGTTGTTCCTTTTCTCTAGTTAATGCTCCTTTTGCGGTAGATTTATTCAAATAAGTTGTATCTAAAATAGCATATGAGGTAATGGGTTAAAGACGTATGATACAGTTAGATGCATTGTTTGCAATTATAGAATTCATTATAATTTTGTAGTGTGATGTACCAAACAAATACTAATTGATAATGTAAATAAGAAACGTATGGTCACCAGGTTTGTTTTGTTTTTATTATCATCTTTGACACCACTGTTGTAACATATTTTCTAGCTCATTTATATCCAGGATTTAAAACTAAAATATCAAATTTGAAACAATGTGAACATTTAGCCTACTAAGTAGTATTGACAATGGTTAGAATTGTACCAAAATGTTAAACTCAATGTAAATTCACAAGTCAATCTTAAAAAATTAAGTTCAAAATAAGGCTTCGCCTTATAAATCCATATGCAGATTATTGATATTATTAAAAAAAAATCTCATTTTTCAGAAAGTTACATACATGTAATAGATTTTCCCCATTCTTTTCCTACAAAAGGGTAGCATATATCAAGTCATATATACAAGAAAAAAATAGTGGGTCACCATATCAATGACTGAGTAAATTGAGTTTGACTGTTTTTGTTTAATGGCGATGTGGTACCTTTTAGCTAATATAATGTCGCCGCTGTTGAGTAGGCAAATGAACCGTCATGTGATGTGTAAGCGCGATGTAATAACAAGAGCAACTCTAACCATCTAATACAACAAAATCAATATAAAAGGCATTAACCCACTGCAGTGTGATAAGTTTGAATAGTAAAAGTATTCTAATACGGCAGTGCCAACATTACACCTTTCATAACAATACCATTTTGAATATACAGTTGAACTTCGATATCTCGAACTCGGATTACTCGAACTTTGGGATAACTCGAATAAAAAGTCCAGTCCTTCCAAAACTTACTATACACACTTGCTCTAAAATGTATCGCTACAGATATCTAGAAACACACGTGACAGCTTAATACAGGTCTAAAGTAATGCTGAAAGCTCCTATAGGAGCTTTCAGCATTACTTTAGACCTGTATTAAGCGGTGGTCTTGAGAAATTGTTCAGATTATATATCGGATGACTCGAACTTCTGCTAACTCGAACTAATTTGTATGGTCCCTTGAAGTTCGAGTTATCGAAGTTCAACTGTATTTACTAATATTGCAATTCAACTAGTCTTCAATAACCCCAATCGAAGAGGAATTTGCAACTTCAGACGTTTCACTCTTGCTTGCCTTAAAACGTGTGTGCCGCCAAACGGCAAGTGCCTGCAACTACAAATGATTTCAATACTATTCGGGCTTTGTTTTGCTTTTTTCCCCAATTTGACAATTGTAACAATCTGTTCCATTTTAAATTAATATAATTTAGAATGATACTTAAGCATCAGGCAAAGTATGGTGAAACACGCAAGCATAGCTAACGATTAAAACTTTAGATGTATATCTTAAATTTCTAACAGCAGACCAAATCATTTACTTGCAATTCAGACAGTTATCTCTTCATTGTCTCGTTTGAACATTTATATGCACATTTCAGCTGATGAAAACATTGCTTGGGAAAGGTAATTTAGAGCCGCGTTGTCATTGACGCGACATCTGATCAGGGTCTACACTGTCTGTCAATGGTCGGCATTTGTTCGCTTCTTCTTGCTACCACTGCAATATGTAGCACTCTATTTTATATATGGCGGCTGAATACGTTTGCAAAATTGGATTCGTCCAATTACCTTGTTTATTAATGTTTGTAGATATATTCTGAAAATGGGTGACCCTTCGAAAGCAAAAGTAGAAATGCAAAAAGAGAAAATTGCAGACTCGGTTTTATTGAGTCTGTTCATGAGTAGTAATTAAAAGTGCAACACTACTCACGCCCCCAAGCTCAAGCCTAATCAGTATTCATTTTTCAAAGCTAATAACCTGATAACTATTGATCCCGAAGGACCAGAAAATATAACAACACTGAGAATGAAGTACATGTACTGTGCGACGTTTTACGGCCGCTACACATCACTTAACACCTGCTGTTGTGAGTTACTTTATGTTCGACATCTTTTGACGCCGCGTGATCTATTCAGTGTCGCAGTACACTGCCTTAGTTGGTGTTGTAGTGCCCTTGACCCAGCCACACTGATATATACTTTTAAGTAAGGCGTTTTGTGACATTGTGTCTTATCATACTCTTTGGTAAGATATGGCGTTACATCTTGTATTTTGCTTTCGATGGGTTTGGTTAGGTTTTCGGAGATGTCCTTGAGAATTCAGTGGTGTTCAGAGATTCCTATTTCATCTTGAACTGTCGTTTCCGTGGCAATGGCAAGAAACGAATTGACAAATAGGACTTACTTTTACAATTTTCTTGTCAGTAACGGCTATGTGGTTTCAATATAATTTGGCAAATGTTATCCGCAGTTGTCACTCTACCAACATTGGTCATACCATAGTGAATATACGATTCTTAATATTATTTTCATCACTCCTGTTTACTTGCATTCTATGGAGATAATAAAATAGTCCGAACTAATGATTCGTTGGGTAAAGAGAATGTTTAACAAGTTATTCCATTTTAAATGGTTATAATTTAGAGTGACAGTTACGCATTAAGACAATTATGGTGAAATATGCAAGCATAGCTAACTGTTGAAATTTAGATATACAGTTGAACTTCGATATCTCGAACCCCAAGGGACCATAGAAATCAGTTCGAGATAACAGATGTTCGAGTCATCCGATTTACAATCTGCCTAATATCTCAAGTATAATTGATTAATGCAGGTCTAAAGTAATGCTGAAAGCTCCTGTAGGACTTTTCAGCATTACTTTAGAACTGCATTAAACGGTGTCACATGTGTTTTAGATATGTGTAGTGATACATTTTAGAACAATTCCGTATTATAAATTTTGGAGGGACCGAACTTTTCGTTCGAGTTAACAAGATGTTCGAGTTATCCGAGTTCGAGATATCGAAGTTCAACTGTATATCTTAAAGGACGACCGGCAAGTTCTAACACCAACCAAGTAAATTACTTGCAATTCAAACATTTCTATACTTCTTGCCTTGTTTGAACGTTAGTATGCATACTTCAGCTAATTAAAATGACTCACAGGAAAAGCTATTTAGAGCCACACTGTCGTCTGATCGGGGTCTGCACTATTTGTCATTGATCTGCATTTCTGCACTTTATGCTACCACTGAAAATTGAAGCATTTCCTTTCAGAAATAGCGGCTGAATAAGTTTGCAAAATTTGATTTGTCCGATTACCTCGCTTTCCAATTAAATGTTTATATTTGTTACAGAAAATTAGTTCGTATGAATTGTTTCTATTCCCTGCCAAATGTCAGAGAGATACTGTTTTGATTAATACAAATATTTGTTCACATAATCGAATTCTGTACGTTAGGTTTTTTGTTTTGTAATTTACACGTTTCTATCGCATTTATGTGTCCTTGATTAATTAACACATTGCCCCCTATAGTGACGCATTTTGCGCCTCTATAAAATTCACATTTTGAAACCATTGTGATAAATAGAGCATTTGCTCCATAGGAGCAAATGCTCTATTTATCACAATGGTTTCAAGAGTACACAATTCTAAAACTCTCCTTTTCTATACTTAATGCTCATTTTTGGCAGGTTTATTCAGAGGCTGTGTCTAAAATTAGCCTAGGAGAGAATTAGTTTATTACAGAGATTTTATATTACTGTGTTTACACTCTACCACTTTGATGTTTTCAGTCTCTTGATTATATTCATATACTGTTACATGTGTTACCTTGTGATTATGTGCCAATTTAGTTGTTTGTGTAATTAATCAATTAATTTAAGAATTATATGTCCTTGGGTTATCAAAACAAGTGCTTTATTGTATTGTGTTTATACTGCAAAATAATGTATATTTAACCCTTTCCCTGTTGTATATTCATGTAAGAAATAATGATGTCATGAATATTGATTAGATTATTTTTTATAATGGCATATGAACACAGGACATATTGGCTCAGACAGAAGCTGTCAAATCAGATCTTTATTACATCATAAGCAACACAGGGCAATCCTATAGTAGCCGTCTGATCTGGGTCTACTCTGTTTGCAGATGCGTAAAAATGCGCTTACATAAGGGAAAGGGTTATTCAGCCTCTACATAACCTTATCATCTTAGTCAAGTAGCAATTTTAATCACAATAGTCGAGTTGGTCAACAGTTGTTTGCCCTTGAATGTAAAACAGTATATTTTTACCCTTTACCCCATGGTTATTCATGTAAGAAAGAATGACATCATGGATTTTTATTAGATTAATTTGTTATAATAGCCCGTGGATATCGGAGTCTTTGGCAATGGCAGACATTATAGAATCATATTATATAAGAAGCAAACAGAGCAGACCCGAATCAGACGGTTGCTATAGGATCCGTGTGACCTGGCCCTATTATGTGTGCAAATGCGTAGAAAGGCGTATTTATGGAGTAACGGGTTAATGCATTTTCACAGTAGCACCTTCGCTCCTGGAGTTTGAATCTACACCAGATGTGTATCACTAAACCTTACGCTCACGGTAATTTTTTGGGTACCGAGAGCTGTGTCCTTGCTTTATTAAAATCGTTATGTTCAAATATTTCTATACCATCTGATATTGTCGTTTCCGTGGCAACGGAAAGAAACGAAATTTGACAAAAAGAGCTTTATTTTGAAAAAAAACAACACTTCTTGCCTGTAACGGTTATGCAGATTTCAATATAGTTTTGCAGATATGATCCTTCGGTGGTACTCTACAAACATCGGTCAACCCATAGTGATTTGTTAATAATATCTTATTATGGCTCTAAAATAGTCTTCTATGAAACCACTGAACGGATTTGAATTTAATTTGCAGGAATATTTCTTAGGTTACTAAATGTATTCAAGCCGCTGTAATACGATTAAAAACAGATGGCTGCAAGGGACTGGTTCATGTTGCTTATTACGCGAAAGCAAAACCAAATTGCAAACACTGACCGAATTTTAGTACAGTAGAACCCCTCCAAACCGGAATTTTATTGAATAACAATTTAGGTATTTAATATGTAGATGGCTGCTTAATGTAGAGTGAAGGTCATGCAGAAAGCTCCACTAGGAACTTTCTATGTGACTTTTGACATGCATAAAACTGCCACCTGTCCGAAATACCGATTTTGACACCAATATTAACGTCCAGTTTAGAGGGGTTTTACTGTATAATTTCGCAGGAGTGTCGCTGAGGTGATCCTTTACCAAACTTGTCCAGGCCTTTGTTATTTGCTACAAAATATGGTCACCATGGCCTGATTCTTATAAAATTGTTCAGCAAATTAGTTATTCCTTAGCTGACCCATGCCAATATTTCTCAGTATTAGAATTCTAAAAAACAAACGTTTAGCTATATTTTAAAGAATTATGTCAATGTTCTTATAAATGAAACACATCACATGATCTATTGTCTCGGGTAATTGATACAGGTTCATCGCGGCTTTCTTGAGTTTAGTTGGGGTGAAATTGGTATTCAACATTATATAAATATGAAAGTATTTGTTATAAACAAGTCAACTAAATACGAAAGTATTTATTATAAACAAGTCAACTAAACATGTACGTATTTGTCATAAACAAGTCAACACATTTGACCGCGGTTATTTTTTTTCTACTCCCACGATGTGAAAATGTTAGAGTAAAATCAGGTTACAATATAAGTATTTTAGCTCTATACGCTTTCATGTATTTGCCATCTACACAATATGTCGTCTGCATCAGTCTTTATATGTGAATTTCATGGTGTTCATTGACGTCTTATCTAGGTTCAAACTATTGCAAATGTCACCAATAATTTGCTAATGGCGGCGAATGTTTTTCTGCAATAAAAACAATGATGACAATTTCTGCTGCAATTTCCTGTCATAAATTACAGGAAACTAAGTTAAGGCTAGCTTCACGGGAACCATATTGGCAATAATTTGTTGGGCAAATTTGTCTCAATCAAATCTTACTGATTTTTCGGGAAACGATTTAAAATAAAATTGTTTTGATAAAACATTTATTGCTAAGCAATCAAATACCGTGGTTGGTAGAAAGACAGCCCATTGGTTAAGTGTATACCACGATCCGGGGTTGATTTTCTGAAGGTGTGATCGCGAGTTGATGTCAGGACTGTCACAGTTACTCTGATCAATCATTGTATACACTAGCGATAGGTGGGTTCATGTTTCACCGATATATGTGTTCGTTTAACCCTTTCTTTGTCCTGTATTCATGTAATAAATAATTACAACTTGAATATTTATTAACTCAATTTTCATAACATAGGCTGTTCAGGGAATCTATCGTTTTGACAAAAACTGTAAAATCATACCTATATCATGCCAAAAGCAGACAGAGAAGATCCTAATCAGACAGGAGCCGCCTGTTTGCAAATGCGTGAAAATGCGTTTATGCGAGGGAAAGAGTTAACATGTAATTTACCACTGTATTTCGCCGCTGTTGTGGATCAGTCGGAGAGTGGATACTTTTATTTACACTGTTTGCCTTTTAGGGTTTGGATGGAATAAGTGTAAGGTTTGGTACCCCTAAACCGGTTTAAGCCCCCCCCCGCCCCCAGTGACAGTTGTCGCTGACCGTTCCCAAGGTGGTACCTCCATCTTCACCCTAAGTTTTGCTATATATTTATGCGCCTCACTTTGGTCTTTTGATAAGCATGAACATTTTGTGTCACGGTGCTGTTCGGATGACTGTGTGAGCAGGGTAGTCCTAAACCCGACATCTCATGTAGTAGCTGTTTATCAGAGTCTGTCCTGTTTTCAATGAGACAGGTGAAAGATACACAAATAAACCCTTTTAATATTTTACCTCATGACTATTCATGTAAGAAATAATGGCATCGTGATTCGTGAATATCTTAGCTAAATTTAATGATGGCATATGAACATTTTGAACATGTCAGAAAATGAAGAAACGGCTTTATGAAATTCTATAATCAACAGGGCAGACTTACTCAGGATAGACGGCTCTTACAGTAGTCGTTTTGGTCTGGGTCTGATCTGTTTGCAAAATGTGGCTATATCAGGTGAATCGTTTGAAAACTTAGACTCGGTGGGGTATTGAGAAAAGGACGTGCAGAAATTTAATAAATGTATTGGCATCAACACAGGATTGCGCCCCGAATAAAGCAGTGGTTCGAAAGTTTATTGAACAAATCGTCTACGCCAGACAAACCCTGACTGATTATTTCACCAGGATGTCGAAATATTTTCAATTTACTTTAATTCAAAGTAATTTACGGTTTAACTAACACGCTGAGTGGTCTAGCTTCTAGTGTAATTCTAAAGTATGAGCACAGTTGAGCCAGCGGCTGATTGTGTTGCAGTAACAAGCGTAGATGGAACAAAGACGGGTATACAGTAAAACCTCTCTATAAGTATCGGTCTTGGAGACAGGTGGCAGCTTAATGCAGTGTGGAAGTCATGCAGAAAGCTCCTCTAGGAGCTTTCTGCATGACTTTCACCCTGCATGAAGCAGTCACCTGCTTCAAAATATCTAAACTATTCTCTTCTAGAATTCCAGTCTACAGGGGGTTTAGGTCCTGCTGTACGGTCTCTTTTAAAAGATTCCAATGTATTTACCATTATACCACTCTTCACAGCCCGACTCATTTGTAATCAAATTTGGATCCAGATTATTATCAGTATTTATGTTCAGTATTTTTACAAAACCTTGCATATTAATATTTTGTGTTAGTGTTGTATCATTACAGTAATGCCCCTTCTAACGCGAAATTCTAATTGATAAGAATTTAGATACGTTTAGGCAGGTGGCTGCTTAATGCAGATTACAAGTAATGTGGAAAGCTCCTAGAGAAACTTTCTTCATGACTTTCATCCTGCCCTAAGCTGTCGCCTGCCTTAGATAATTTAGATACGTTTAGGCAGGTGGCTGCCGTAGAGGAGCTTTCTGCATGACTTTCATCCTGCCTTAAGCTGCCGCCTGCATTCAAGACCGATAATTATACTATAATTGATGTCCTGTTTAGTGGGGGTTTATTGTATATGTGTATTTGAGGACCCTTGACATGATGAGTCAAAAGTGAACATCTTCGTCAGCAGTTAACCCTTTCCTTCATGTAAACGTGTTTTCACGCATTTGCAAACAGAGAATACCAAGATCAGACGGCTCCTAGAGGAGCCGTCTGATCAGGGTCTGCTCTATTTGCTAATAGAATTTGATAGATCTGTTTCTTTACTTTCTAAAATGTCTACAATATCCCACCTTCCACATTTCTTTATAACTATTTTGTTAATGAATATTCAATTATTATTGAAATTTGGCCTAAATACACAACAGGGAAAGGGTTAACGTAACTTGGCTTAACCCTATGCTTCATGCATGCAAGAACTAATGGCATCTAGAATATTAATAAGATGAATCTAAAGATCTAAATATTCATCTAATTAATATTCTAGATGCCATTAGTCCTTATAGTTTAGATAGACACGTGGGCACAGGAATTGTTTACCATGGCAATACTTATTTCATAAGCAAACAGAGCATATCCTGCTCAGACAACTCCTGTAGGAGTTTAACTCTATCTGCAACGGCGTACAACGATGCACATATATGGAGTGAAGAGTTAACTCCGTTAGTGTTCTGTTTTGATGATACAGTAAAACCTCTCTATAACGGCCACTAAATTACATCAAGTATTGTGTTAAAGGCAGGTGGCTGCTTAAAGCAAGGTGAAGGTAAAACAGAACGCTCCAATAGGAGCGTTCTGGTTTACTTTCACATTGCTTAAAGCAGCCACCTGCCCTAAATACCATCAAATTAACACGATTTATTAGACGTTATAGAGAGGCTTTACTGTATGTTTATTGTTCGATATCAGTCTCGGTCAAGCAAGTACAAGTAATACTAAAATATTCTCCCAATAAAAATGAAATAAATTCAGATTACATAACATAAGATTCTCCTAATAATATACATATAAGAAGTTATCACATCATGAATATAATATTAAGATTATTTTTCATAATGGCATCTGGACACAGGAAATTTTGGTCATAGCAGAAACTTTTGACTTTTCACAGTGGAATAGCCCATCAGTGTTTATGCAAGACGAAGGCAGTGCAGAAGGTACCCGCTTTCTGCACAACTCTCGTCTAGCAGTATGCCACCACCTGTCTGTAACCCATTCCCTCATATTGACGCCTTTTGACGCCTCTGTAAAAGTTACTTTCTCAAACCATTATGATAAAAAGAGGATTTGCTCCATAGGAGCAAATGCTCTATTTATCACAATGGTTTCAAAACTACACGATTGTGAAAGTTTCTTTTTCTCCAGTTAATGATCCTTTTCGGTAGATTTAATCAAAAAGGTAGGATCTAAAAATAACATATGAGTGCATGGATGAAGACCGGGAACCAGACCTCCTTTGTGTAGATTTTCTTTAGTGCGATGTTGCTGTATAATGTTAAATCGGTATCTCATTAGGATCCGAGTTGTTTATACTTGGTAAATAGTTTGCCAAAAGCGAGTGTCATGACACTTGGTCAATAGTTTGCCAAAAGTGTGTGTCATGACACTTGGTCAATGGTTTCTCAAAAGTGTGTGTCATGACACTTGGTCAATAGTTTGTCAAAAGCGTATGTCGTGACACTTGGTAAATAGTTTGTCAAAAGTGTGTGTCGTGACACTTGGTAAAAAGTTTGCCAAAAGCGTATGTCGTGACACTTGGCAAATAGTTTGTCAAAAGTGTGTGTCATGACACTTGGTCAATAGTTTGTCAAAAGTGTGTGTCATGAAACTTGGTCAATAGTTTGTTAAAAGTGTGTGTCATGAAACTTGGTCAATAGTTTGCCAAAAGTGTGTGTCATGACACTTGGTCAATAGTTTGCCAAAAGTGTGTGTCATGAAACTTGGTCAATAGTTTGTCAAAAGTGTGTGTCATGACACTTGGTCAATAGTTTGTCAAAAGCATGTGTCGTGACACGTGGTAAATAGTTTGTCAAAAGTGTGTGTCATGACACTTGGTCAATCGTTTCTCAAATGCGTGTCATGACACTTGGTCAATGGTTTCTCAAAAGTGTGTGTCATGACACTTGGTCAATAGTTTGTCAAAAGCGTATGTCGTGACACTTGGTAAATAGTTTGTCAAAAGTGTGTGTCGTGACACTTGGTCAATGGTTTGTCAAAAGTGTGTGTCGTGACACTTGGCCAATGGTTTCTCAAAAGTGTGTGTCATGACACTTGGTCAATAGTTTGTCAAAAGCGTGTGTCGTGACACTTGGTAAATAGTTTGTCAAAAGTGTGTATCATGACACTTGGTCAATGGTTTCTCGAAAGCGTGTCATGACACTTGGTCTCAATATTTTCTCAAAAGCGTGTGTCATGATACTTGGTCAATAGTTGTCAAAAGCGTGTGTCATGATACTTGATCAATAGTTTGTCAAAAGCGTGTGTCATGACACCTGGTCAATAGTTTCTCAAAAGCATGTATCATGAAACTTAGACACTAGTTTGTCATGTCTCTTGGTCAATAGTTTGTCAAAAGTGTGTATCATGTCACTTGGTCAATAATTTGTCAAAAGCTTGTGGCATGGCACCTGGTCAATAGTTTGTGGCATGACACTTGGTCAATAGTTTGTGGCATGACACCTGGTCAATAGTTTGTGGCATGACACTTGGTCAATAGTTTGTGTCGTGACACTTGGTCAATAGCTTGTCAAAAGCTTGTGTCATGACACTTGATCGATGGTTTGTCGAATGCAATAGTTTGGCAAAAGTTTGTGTCGTAACATTTGGACAAAAATGTTTGTCAAAAGTTTGTGTCGTGACACTTGAACAATAGGTTTACCGAAGTTTGTGTCGTAACACTTGGTCAATAGCTTTTCAAAAGCTTGTGCTATGAAATTGTGTCAATGGTATGTCATATGCAATAGTTTGTCAAAGGTTTGTGTCGTGACACTTGGTCGATATTTTCTCTTAGGCTTGATTAAATTGGAAATATTGAAAATTGAGCCTATCCAAATTTGAGAAGACATGATAAGGGTAAATGCGTTTTGCATTTATTCACGATTGATCAAAACTAGAGGGTGCAGTTAAACACTCCTTCTTCAACGATCGAGGTGATTGAGGAAATATTGAGAGACAAAAATCGCGCATGTCAAAATTAGGGTTAGAAACTCAATCTATGTGACTGAAGGAATCAAACCAATTAGAATTGTCATGTTTTACATTTTATCATACATTAACCCTTACAACGCTGAATTTTCAAATGGAATATTCCAAAATTCAAATAGGTCAAGCTTATGGTGAATATTTAGGGATGTTTTCTAAAGAAAAGTGTAACATAACAAACAGTGCAAACCCTGATGAGAGGGCTCCCCTAGAAGCCCTCTCATCTGGGTCTACACTGTTTGTTAAGGACATTAGTGACTCGGGTCCCGCACTGTAAGGGTTAAAACCAACCTCGAACTTGTAGTAAAGAAAAATTGAGAACCTTTTAGACTTGTGACTGTTTAATGCATGGTTGAAATCATGCAGGAAGCTCTCAGGGGATTTTGTGCATGAAGTTCAACCAGCATTAACCATTTCCTCCATATAAACGTACTTTCACGCCTTTGCAAACAGAGTAGACTAAGAACTTTACAACGGTTTCTGTACTGAACGCACGAGATGGACAAATGATAGAATCTGACCAATCAGAGGTTTGACAGTGATCTCAGACTCAAGCAAAACGTTTTATAACGTTGATGCGGCCATTCGAACTGTCCTTCCTTGACAACTGGTTATGGTGTGTTACTGTGTAGCTCCATTTGTTATTACATGTAGGCCTACAGTAAAACCCCTCTAAACCGGAATTCTAGTAGAGAAGAATTTAGATACTTTTAGGCAGGTGGCTGCTTAATGCAGGGTGAAAGTCACACAGAAAGCTCATAGAGGAGCTTTCTGTGTGACTTTCACCCTGCATTAAGCTGCCACCTGTTTCCATGACCGATATTTATGCTAAATTTAACGTCCCGTTTAGAGGGGTTTCACTGTATACACAAAGGATTGTCCGATATGTTAGCGATAACAATGCACTATACTATCGTTGACAGTCTGAAGACGTTCACAATTACATGTAGTTATGAACCTGTTCTTATGTGAATAAATATGTGTTACATGGTGAAAAAGTTGTGACTCGACTGGGACTCGAACCCAGGGCCTCTGGCTTACCATGCCAACACTCTACCGACTGAACTACCAAGCCACACAGTGAAGCCTATCAACTTAATTCACCATATCCACCCGGCTACACATGTATTAACCCGTTGAACGCTGAATCGTCCACTCGGTGTGTCTTTATTTAGATCCTTTAATTATGATGGTCCCGAGACATTTATCTTTAATAATATCAAACTTACCAGTAATGGCATTGGTTTATAGCAAAATGTTTGAAGTGTTATAGTCTCAAGAAGTATGGGTAGTAATCAGCGGACCAAGATAAGATACGCGTATGTTTTGTTTTAATAAAGCCTCGCCGACTATAGACCGAATACAAGACGAAGAGCCAAGAAAGCATACCATACTTGCCGATTTGTTTAATATTCTGCAGTAGATATCATAATAGGCAGATCATAATAGGCAGCAGAGATCATTTAATATTTGCACCAGTCTCAAAGTATTTATATACAGCTTCCATTAAAATGAGTAGATTTTAGAAAATTTGCATAATGAAATTATCATTCCTAATAATTACCTTGATTAACCAACCGATTCACACCTTGAATATATACACACTACTAATCGTTATATTGGTATAAAATGGAGAAAATGAAGTTTAAAAATGACCTAGCTTTGATACACAACAAATTAATCAATCCTAATTAACAATAAAAAGGGAGCTAATACTGTATGTACAAAACTACAGGTAACTCAAAACGTTTACCTAGCGATATATACTACAAGTTTTGACAAAGTATGAAAGGCTTAAACTCGCTGGATGACTTTGAATGACAAACGGTCGGCCCCTGATCAGAGGGCTGCTAGAACATCTTGGTCTACATTGTTTGTGAATGCTAGTACACACCGCGTGCCTCGCAGTCAGAGTTAAACAGGTATAGTACTCGTACATGACAGAAGTGTGTTGTTTAAATGCAAAGTTCGTTCCAAGTTCGCACCGGAATGAATGTGTTCCGGGATAAACGATGGAAGGTTTCTTTCAGAATATAAAATACTAATAAGTTTACTCTAGGATTGCACTACATTTATTTTCATTTCATTTAAATACGCATTAATAAATGTCTTTTATGTTAATGTTCTTTTTGGAACACAGTTTTTGCCGTGCTTCCTTTTCTAACCCATTACCCCCATAGGCTATTTTAAGACCCGCCCTCTTTGAATAAATCTAAAGGAGCATTTACTAGAGAAATGGAAAAAATAGAACTGTGTAGTTTTCAAACAAGTGTGATGAATAGAGCATTTGCTCCATCTGAGCAAATGCTTTATTTACTATAATGGTTTCATAAAGTGTCAAAATGCGTCAATATGAGGGATCCAAATGGGTTAATCGGAAACACTGTTCTGACACTAAACCCACAGATCAGTAAATAGCTACTTGAACCCGTTCAACGCTGAATTACCAGAGTGGAATAGCCCATCAGTGTTTAACTATAGAATCCACGCAGTATGAAATACTTAAACTTGGTAGAAGTCTTTGAATGACAAACAGTGCAGCCCCAGATCGGTGGGGGCTCCTCTAGGAGTCCTCTGATTTTGGATCTACACCTTTTGAAAACGCATGCACATGCATACCCCGGATTCAAAGGGTTAAACTGTTATTGTACATGCATGACAGAAGTGTGATGATTTTGTATGACACAAACCGTGTAGACCCTGATGAGAGTTTAGAAGCCCTCTGTTTTGGGCACTGGTTTAAAAGACCAGTACTAGCATGTCAAAGGTTGAAAAGATTAAATAGTCTTATACAAGTAATAATAAAATATGAGACCGAATACCAATAGTCAGATAATGAAACCAGCCCGTTTCCTTTTCTAACACAAGCTTGCATATTAACTGCATATCAATATGCTTCACCTCTTTACCATTTCCCTGTTCTATGGTTATTCCAAATTTCAATACCTACTGAATATTCATAGACAAAATAGTTATAATTAAATATGGAAGGTGGAACATTTTAGCTATTTTAGAAACTAAAGAAACAGGGCTATCAAATTCCATTAGCAAACATAGCAGACCCTGATCAGACGGCTCCTATAGGACCCGTCTGATCTGGGTCTTCTCTGTTTGCGGATGCGTGAAAAGACGTTTATATTAGGGAAAAGGTTAATAAAGTGTGAAAATATAAACAAAAGCAGGTCTTCAAATGAAATTACCCATTCTTGACTTACATAAAAGCTGTTCAGATTGGATCTGAGATTAACTTTGACGTATTAAAACAGTATGGGTCTACATGAAACATTCTTAGCAACTGAGTCGTTTCTTTTTCCATTTTGTGTGTAGTAAAAGATGTTCATCTTCATTTAAATATTGTAGCAAAATACGATGTGGCATTAAAAAGTGCACCTTTTCAAACAGAGTAGGTCATGATCAACTCCAACAGGGGCTCCCTGAACAGGGCCTGCTCTGTAAGTATATGGTACAAATCAGATCTGATGATGAAGTTTCTGTGACAGCCAGACATTTCCGTGTCAACCCTATCCTTCATATAAACGCTTATTCGCGCATTTTCAAACAGAGTGGAACCAGATCAGACGGTTCCTATATTGGCCGTCTGATCAGGGTCTGCTCTGTTTGCCTATGCATATGCAGGCAATAATAAACTCTCTCTCTCTCTCTCTCTCCATTTATAATATTTGAACTCTAGAATTTCTTATGCACTCAATGAAAAGCACAACAGCATACAGTAGTTAAATGTGATATGACAGACATTTGGCAAACAAGGAAACTGGTGGGCATCTTTGATTGGTCAGTGTTCTACGAAATAAACAATACAGTTACGCCAATTATAGAAAACAAGAGGGTCAGAATGGCCCTGAAGCGCTCACCAGACAACCAGAGGAGAAGATTTTCAAAGTTTTCACTATATGTTTCTAGAGAAAAGTAGCCGGCCCTGGGAAAAACTTGTAGGGGACCTGAACATGATGCTATGTGCCAAATATGAAAGCTGAGACTAACCTTCCAGTTTCAGAGAAGAAGATTTTCAAAGTGTTCTCAATATGTTTCTATTGAAAACTGTCCACCCCTGTGGCAGGGCCAATTTTGACACTAGGGCCATAATATATATAACTTTTAAAGAGGACCTGAACATGATGCTATGTGCCAAATATGAAAGCTGAGAACCTTCCAGTTTCAGACGAGAAGATTTTCAAAGATTTCACTATATGATTCTATTGAAAACTGCCCACCCCTGGGGCGGGGCCAATTTTGACCCCAGGGCCATAATTTATATAACTTTTGCAGAGCACCTGAACATGATGCTATGTGCCAATTATGAAAGCTGAGAACCTTCTGGTTTCAGAGAAGAAGATTTTCAAAGTTTTACTATATGTTTCTATTGAAAACAAGGCACCCCTGGGGCGGGATCAATTTGACCCCAGGGGCATAATTTATATAACTTTTGTAGAGGACCTGAATATGATGCCATGTGCCAAAGATGAAAGTTGAGATCCATGTAGATTCAGAGGAGAAGATTTTTAAAGGTTCAAATTGTTGACGACGGACGACGAACGACAAACGACGAACGACGGACGACGCACGCCGACGGACAACAGGCGATCATAAAAGCTCACCCTGAGCACTTTGTGCTCTGGTGAGCTAAAAACAAGCAAAGGAGATATAACCAATACTTTCAACAGAGCTCCAGATAAGATGCGCAATTTTAAACATTTCAGGAATATCTTTTTTTTATTTCTCCATCAAACCCAATACCGTGACCACCCTTTAGAAGCGTATAGGGTTTGGCCGAGAAATTATTTTAGCATTTGGGTATGCACTTTTATCTGTAGCTCTGGTTGCAACATTTACTGTAAAACGAGCAATTTGCTTCTTCTAAGTTCGGTGTCAAGGAACACAGTGCTGTCATCCTATGAACATCAACGGAACCTAACCGGATGGTAATTCCTTTAAATCAAATTGACCTTTACATATAGTGTAGCTGATTGCGTTGCCGCAATTTCATAATTGTACGCTTAGTGCCATTGATCGCACTGTAAATATTAACGGTGGGATGTTTGTATTTACTGTCCATGTGGTAGTTTCCTCAAATTTACCCACTGGTGTCCCAGAGTCACTGATAAATGATTTAGGCAATCAGTGTATACCCAGATTAACCCTTCGCTTGCTGAATTTTAAAATACATTTTTCCTTCTTTACCCATGCCCTGTTGTATAATTACATATATCTTCACTGTGTTCACGTATTTCGCTGCGCAATCACTGCTGTGGAGTGCACTGGTTGCACAAATCAACTTGTAAATAGTGCAGACCCTGATGAGACAGCTCCTGCAGGAGCTGTCCCGATCATCTGGGTCTTCACCATTTACAGGTAGGTATATTGACGTGAATAGCAAGAGTAGGGTTAATGGGCTCCTAAAAGAGTCCTCTGGTCAGGATCTTCACACTGTATGCTGAACCTATCTATGTCAATGGCTAAAACTGGCAAATAGTTTGTATGATGTGATCCCTCAACATGAAAAATGGATAGGTTCTAAAATAAGATCCAGGCGGGTTTTCCTTAACCCTTTCCCTGTTCTATATTTAGACCAAATTTCAATACCTACTGACTATTCATGGACAAAATATTTATAATAAAATATGGACTGTGGAACATTATAGCCATTTTAGAAACTAAAGAAACAGATCTATCAAATTTTATTAGCAAACAGAGCAGACCCTGATCAGACGGCTCCTCTAGGAGCCGTCTGATCTGGGTCTACTCTGTTTGCAAATGCGTGAAAACACGTTTATATGAGGGAAAGGGTTAAATAATAATGGAGTACATGGGTTAACATATCAACGTATTATTCCGTCAGTTCGACTTGCACGAAGCAGCATCTATTTTGGAACAGTTTGTAAACCGGAAATACAATGACAGATTCTCATTTAATACTCTCAGTCTATTCGATGAAACTGTATGAAGTTTATTTCTTTCATTTCTTTCTATCTCATGCAAAACAATTGATAGGCACATTGACATGTTCTAAATTAATAAACAAATTATGCATGTATAAAGTCAACATAGCAGTCAGACAAAGTATCCTAATTTGCCATATGCATGATCCGTCTTATCTAGGTTTATCCTGTTTGCAAAATAGTGAATATGTATGTACTGGAGAGAAAGAGTTAAGACACATTTTCAGTTCAAAAAGAACCCCATTTGTTATTACTTGTAGTTTTATTATAATTATTTTATAGTTATGAACAATCCACATATATGTAGGTATATTTCTGCCACCATTCCATTACTTCGCTCGGCGTCTCATCTGGATCCAATCTGTTTATAATATAAACAGATTGGATCCAGATGAGACGCCGAGCGATAAATATAATGGTAATAATATATTTACCTGATGCAACAAGCCTTGTGGTTCGCTGGCCGATGACTTCTGCCCGAAAGACTTATTGCTAGCTACCGATAGTGCAGGGAGCATTCCAAATACATAATACATGTACATACATGTATTACAGAGCTACAGATAAGAGTGCGTACCAAAAATACCAAAATCGTAATTTCCCCCTCCAAACCCTATAGTGTGATCACTTTTTAGAATAGTCTCTCCAGACGATTCTTAAGAGTGGTCACAGTATATATAGGGTTTTGGTGGAGAAATAAAGGAGCTATCCTTGAAAATATTTAAATGTACGCATCTTATCTGGACCTCTGTAATATTAGATAATAATTTACGAACACATCCGCGCAAATATTCGTAAACATATTCGCGAAACGTTCGTGAAATTCTTCTGGTAAAATAAAATGTTAACATGTGAACTAGTTTTTTATGACATTATTCGACATTTTACATGTTAGATAATTATATGACATACCAACACGAAACATTCCGTGAACGTGAAGTGGTTAGCTATCCATGTGAAATTCATTCTGCACCGGATCGTAATTACATCGTAATTATACATGTACATGCCTTTTAACGATTATGCAAACAGAGTAGACACAGATCGGACGGCTTCTATAGAAGTCGTCCGATTAGAGTCTGCCCTGTTTGCTTATGGAACTCAGTTTTAACCAGTTTTAAGGAGCATTTACTAGAGAAATGGAAAAAATAGAACTGTGTAGTTTTCAAACAAGTGTGATGAATAGAGCATTTGCTCCATCTGAGCAAATGCTTTATTTACTATAATGGTTTCATAAAGTGTCAAAATGCGTCAATATGAGGGATCCGAATGGGTTAATCGGAAACACTGTTCTGACACTAAACCCACAGATCAGTGAATAGCTACTTGAACCCGTTCAACGCTGAATTACCAGAGTGGAATAGCCCATCAGTGTTTAACTATAGAATCCACGCAGTATGAAATACTTAAACTTGGTAGAAGTCTTTGAATGACAAACAGTGCAGCCCCAGATCGGTGGGGGCTCCTCTAGGAGTCCTCTGATTTTGGATCTACACCTTTTGAAAACGCATGCACATGCATACCCCGGATTCAAAGGGTTAAACTGTTATTGTACATGCATGGCAGAAGTGTGATGATTTTGTATGACACAAACCGTGTAGACCCTGATGAGAGTTTAGAAGCCCTCTGATTTGGGCACTGGTTTAAAAGACCAGTACTAGCATGTCAAAGGTTGAAAAGATTAAATAGTCTTATACAAGTAATAATAAAATATGAGACCGAATACCAATAGTCAGATAATGAAACCAGCCCGTTTCCTTTTCTAACACAAGCTTGCATATTAACTGCATATCAATATGCTTCACCTCTTTACCCTTTCCCTGTTCTATGGTTATTCCAAATTTCAATACCTACTGAATATTCATAGACAAAATAGTTATAATTAAATATGGAAGGTGGAACATTTTAGCTATTTTAGAAACTAAAGAAACAGGGCTATCAAATTCCATTAGCAAACATAGCAGACCCTGATCAGACGGCTCCTATAGGACCCGTCTGATCTGGGTCTTCTCTGTTTGCGGATGCGTGAAAAGACGTTTATATTAGGGAAAAGGTTAATAAAGTGTGAAAAGATAAACAAAAGCAGGTCTTCAAATGAAATTACCCATTCTTGACTTACATAAAAGCTGTTCAGATTGGATCTGAGATTAACTTTGACGTATTAAAACAGTATGGGTCTACATGAAACATTCTTAGCAACTGAGTCGTTTCCTTTTCCATTTTGTGTGTAGTAAAAGATGTTCATCTTCATTTAAATATTGTAGCAAAATACGATGTGGCATTAAAAAGTGCACCTTTTCAAACAGAGTAGGTCATGATCAACTCCAACAGGGGCTCCCTGAACAGGGCCTGCTCTGTAAGTATATGGTACAAATCAGATCTGATGATGAAGTTTCTGTGACAGCCAGACATTTCCGTGTCAACCCTATCCTTCATATAAACGCTTATTCGCGCATTTTCAAACAGAGTGGAACCAGATCAGACGGTTCCTATATTGGCCGTCTGATCAGGGTCTGCTCTGTTTGCCTATGCATATGCAGGCAATAATAAACTCTCTCTCTCTCTCTCTCTCCATTTATAATATTTGAACTCTAGAATTTCTTATTCACTCAATGAAAAGCACAACAGCATACAGTAGTTAAATGTGATATGACAGACATTTGGCAAACAAGGAAACTGGTGGGCATCTTTGATTGGTCAGTGTTCTACGAAATAAACAATACAGTTACGCCAATTATAGAAAACAAGAGGGTCAGAATGGCCCTGAAGCGCTCACCAGACAACCAGAGGAGAAGATTTTCAAAGTTTTCACTATATGTTTCTAGAGAAAAGTAGCCGGCCCTGGGAAAAACTTGTAGGGGACCTGAACATGATGCTATGTGCCAAATATGAAAGCTGAGACTAACCTTCCAGTTTCAGAGAAGAAGATTTTCAAAGTGTTCTCAATATGTTTCTATTGAAAACTGTCCACCCCTGTGGCAGGGCCAATTTTGACACTAGGGCCATAATATATATAACTTTTAAAGAGGACCTGAACATGATGCTATGTGCCAAATATGAAAGCTGAGAACCTTCCAGTTTCAGACGAGAAGATTTTCAAAGATTTCACTATATGATTCTATTGAAAACTGCCCACCCCTGGGGCGGGGCCAATTTTGACCCCAGGGCCATAATTTATATAACTTTTGCAGAGCACCTGAACATGATGCTATGTGCCAATTATGAAAGCTGAGAACCTTCTGGTTTCAGAGAAGAAGATTTTCAAAGTTTTACTATATGTTTCTATTGAAAACAAGGCACCCCTGGGGCGGGATCAATTTGACCCCAGGGGCATAATTTATATAACTTTTGTAGAGGACCTGAATATGATGCCATGTGCCAAAGATGAAAGTTGAGATCCATGTAGATTCAGAGGAGAAGATTTTTAAAGGTTCAAATTGTTGACGACGGACGACGAACGACAAACGACGAACGACGGACGACGCACGCCGACGGACAACAGGCGATCATAAAAGCTCACCCTGAGCACTTTGTGCTCTGGTGAGCTAAAAACAAGCAAAGGAGATATAACCAATACTTTCAACAGAGCTCCAGATAAGATGCGCAATTTTAAACATTTCAGGAATATCTTTTTTTTATTTCTCCATCAAACCCAATACCGTGACCACCCTTTAGAAGCGTATAGGGTTTGGCCGAGAAATTATTTTAGCATTTGGGTATGCACTTTTATCTGTAGCTCTGGTTGCAACATTTACTGTAAAACGAGCAATTTGCTTCTTCTAAGTTCGGTGTCAAGGAACACAGTGCTGTCATCCTATGAACATCAACGGAACCTAACCGGATGGTAATTCCTTTAAATCAAATTGACCTTTACATATAGTGTAGCTGATTGCGTTGCCGCAATTTCATAATTGTACGCTTAGTGCCATTGATCGCACTGTAAATATTAACGGTGGGATGTTTGTATTTACTGTCCATGTGGTAGTTTCCTCAAATTTACCCACTGGTGTCCCAGAGTCACTGATAAATGATTTAGGCAATCAGTGTATACCCAGATTAACCCTTCGCTTGCTGAATTTTAAAATACATTTTTCCTTCTTTACCCATGCCCTGTTGTATAATTACATATATCTTCACTGTGTTCACGTATTTCGCTGCGCAATCACTGCTGTGGAGTGCACTGGTTGCACAAATCAACTTGTAAATAGTGCAGACCCTGATGAGACAGCTCCTGCAGGAGCTGTCCCGATCATCTGGGTCTTCACCATTTACAGGTAGGTATATTGACGTGAATAGCAAGAGTAGGGTTAATGGGCTCCTAAAAGAGTCCTCTGGTCAGGATCTTCACACTGTATGCTGAACCTATCTATGTCAATGGCTAAAACTGGCAAATAGTTTGTATGCTGTGATCCCTCAACATGAAAAATGGATAGGTTCTAAAATAAGATCCAGGCGGGTTTTCCTTAACCCTTTCCCTGTTCTATATTTAGACCAAATTTCAATACCTACTGAATATTCATGGACAAAATATTTATAATAAAATATGGACTGTGGAACATTATAGCCATTTTAGAAACTAAAGAAACAGATCTATCAAATTTTATTAGCAAACAGAGCAGACCCTGATCAGACGGCTCCTCTAGGAGCCGTCTGATCTGGGTCTACTCTGTTTGCAAATGCGTGAAAACACGTTTATATGAGGGAAAGGGTTAAATAATAATGGAGTACATGGGTTAACATATCAACGTATTATTCCGTCAGTTCGACTTGCACGAAGCAGCATCTATTTTGGAACAGTTTGTAAACCGGAAATACAATGACAGATTCTCATTTAATACTCTCAGTCTATTCGATGAAACTGTATGAAGTTTATTTCTTTCATTTCTTTCTATCTCATGCAAAACAATTGATAGGCACATTGACATGTTCTAAATTAATAAACAAATTATGCATGTATAAAGTCAACATAGCAGTCAGACAAAGTATCCTAATTTGCCATATGCATGATCCGTCTGATCTAGGTTTATCCTGTTTGCAAAATAGTGAATATGTATGTACTGGAGAGAAAGAGTTAAGACACATATTCAGTTCAAAAAGAACCCCATTTGTTATTACTTGTAGTTTTATTATTATTATTTTATAGTTATGAACAATCCACATATATGTAGGTATATTTCTGCCACCATTCCATTACTTCGCTCGGCGTCTCATCTGGATCCAATCTGTTTATAATATAAACAGATTGGATCCAGATGAGACGCCGAGCGATAAATATAATGGTAATAATATATTTACCTGATGCAACAAGCCTTGTGGTTCGCTGGCCGATGACTTCTGCCCGAAAGACTTATTGCTAGCTACCGATAGTGCAGGGAGCATTCCAAATACATAATACATGTACATACATGTATTACAGAGCTACAGATAAGAGTGCGTACCAAAAATACCAAAATCGTAATTTCCCCCTCCAAACCCTATAGTGTGATCACTTTTTAGAATAGTCTCTCCAGACGATTCTTAAGAGTGGTCACAGTATATATAGGGTTTTGGTGGAGAAATAAAGGAGCTATCCTTGAAAATATTTAAATGTACGCATCTTATCTGGACCTCTGTAATATTAGATAATAATTTACGAACACATCCGCGCAAATATTCGTAAACATATTCGCGAAACGTTCGTGAAATTCTTCTGGTAAAATAAAATGTTAACATGTGAACTAGTTTTTTATGACATTATTCGACATTTTACATGTTAGATAATTATATGACATACCAACACGAAACATTCCGTGAACGTGAAGTGGTTAGCTATCCATGTGAAATTCATTCTGCACCGGATCGTAATTACATCGTAATTATACATGTACATGCCTTTTAACGAATATGCAAACAGAGTAGACACAGATCGGACGGCTTCTATAGAAGTCGTCCGATTAGAGTCTGCCCTGTTTGCTTATGGAACTCAGTTTTAACCAGGGCCAAAATCTTTGTTGTTCTTAAGTCTTTCAAAAAATTATTTACATGGTTCCAGATAAGATGCGTAAATTAAAACATTTTCAAGAATAACTTCTTTATTTCTCCACCAAACCCTATGTTGTGACCACTCTTTATATACGATTCTAAAGAGTGGTCACAACATAGGGTTTGGTGGAGAAATAACGATTTTAGTATTTGAGTACGCACGTTTATCTGTTGCTCTGTTATAATAAATAAAATACATTTGGAAATCGTGTCTATGATACAGACATTTAACCCTTCTCTTGCTGAATTTTAAAATACATTTCTCCTTCTATACCCATGCCCTGATGTATACATTGTTGTACTTACATATATCTTCACTGTGTACAAGTATTTCGCTGTGCAATCACTGCTGTGGTGTGCACTGGTTGCACAATCAACTTGTAAATAGTGCAGACCCTGTTGAGACAGCTCCTGCAGGAGCTGTCTCATCTGGGTCTTCACTATTTACAGGTAGGTATAGTGACGTGAATAGCAAGCGAAGGGTTAATATGTTGCAAGGGTTCTTGTTTACAATGCCCTCCTGTTTTAAACTGAGTTGTAATCGCACTTTTTCTTCAGTAATGCAAAACTTTGCATGCTGTTTATCTTGTGTGAAATATCAACGAGGATAGACGACTTTGAAGTTAGACTTAACAGACAAGCCTACATCCCTGACATGTCTGGCGTGATGGGTCCCTCTGACATGTCTGGCGTGATGGGTCCCTTTAAAAGCCTTACCCCCCGCTAACCGCGATCGGACTCGCATTTGCAAACAGCTTGGATCCAGATCAGACGTCGACTACCCCCGCACCTGATCAGGATCAAGGCTGTTTGACACTCGGTCAATGGTTCGTCAAAAGCTTGATCGAATCGACAGTAGTCAGCCTTGTATCAGATCAAAATCTGAGCAAACCTTTATATTGCAGCGAGGTAGAGGTTAATGGCATAGACCAAGTACTTGAATTACTGCCTTTGTCTGACATATTTGCTGTTTGAAATATATATTGCAGATAGTTTGAGCTTGTCACTTGTTTAACTTTTTGACTAAGGAATATCGGGCTGGGTCAGATTTAGTCCCTTTTCTGAATGTGCGAATGTGTGTCTTTTGGAATTTTGAATCTGTAGCTGCTCTAACATTAAAACCTTCATACAGTAACAGTAAATCGTCCATCTCTTGTAATTCAGTCGCTGAAATGTCATGTTCGATAATAGATATAGTAACATTATTATCAGGATCTGAACACTGAGATTTACTTTTTGAATATTTGTTGAAATATCACATCGATTATAGGGTAGAGCTATGTCTGTAAAATGAAGCAAACCGCATTTTAGCGAATGATCATTTTACCAGCATAGGTATCTATCGAATGTAGAAATCTAAACTGATTTTGACTTTCATTGAATTTTATTCGATATGTAACATGGATAGATATATGTGCAAATATAGAGGTGTTGAATCTAAAATGAAATCGGTATTGTGTTTGTATAGTGAATCTTTAAAGCATATACTAGAACTAGTCGAGATAATTTCGGACTGCGTGAAAGTTGGTGAACTCATTTTCAATTCGTATATAGAAAATCTAACGCTATTCTAGCTATAAAATGCAGAGGTTCTGAATAAGACTGAAATCAGTCCTGTGTTTGTTTGTGAAATGTTCAACATTGTGCGAGTTATGTTGAAAGTATTGTGTCTGTTACAATCCATGCAGAGTATAACAGTATACCCTATGTAAATTACACACCACTAGCGTTAGATCAATTCTTTTTAGCAAATGGAATCTAATTTGCAGTGAGATTTTATTTGATAAGCGGGAATAAAACAAGATCTATAAAGCTGAAACTCAAATTTTGTTATTTATGTACATCTACAATTCTACATCTAGGCATCGGAAAATGTTTCATCACAGTAGATTCTGGATCTTGATATTATGAACTGGCGAATGACTATTTCATCGGCATATCGAAAATTCACTGTAACTGAATTTCATTCAATATGTAGTAGATCTATGTACTTTTTTAGTTAAGAACATGCAATATATTCAGCATAGCAGATTCTGGATCTTGATATTATTATGAACGGAAAGGTTTGAATACTGAAAACACTGAAAACATGTGTCTGTAACTTACAGCGGTCTAATACTATAGTCGGTCTATTACTATACTCTATACTGATAAATAAAATTAAAACCATGAAAAAAACACTTGCGTTATGTGATTGCATAATTAAAAATGACAAACTTATCTGCAGCGATATTTTATTCAAGATCCACAGACAGACTGAAAATGTTGAGACCCGACTTCTGTTATTGATGTAGATTTTCATTTTAAATTTAAATTGATAAGCAATTAGAAGGATTCTATGTCTACGGCTTGACTTTTTATGCACAGTTTCTTGTATGGAAGCGACAGAGCTTATAGTAAGCTTTCGCACTGAAATGCAAGAATAAATGGTCACACTGTAAAACATAATTTCGTTCCCATAGACTTAGAAAAAAAGATCTAGATCCAACGCGATATCGACCGTAATTGTCTTCGGCCCCCGTTAGGCAAAGGAAAAACTGCACGAATTGTAATGCTGTCGCTAAGATGACGTTGTTTTATGAATGACGTCATTCGGTGATACAACGTCATACTGATCTGATAGTTGTGCGAAAAGTCGCGTGGTACCGTGTAGACAAAGAAAAATCGCGACGCACAGAATTCGCTCTGTAATATATCGAATTTGATGATCAGTGTACATGTGTGTAGATTTTTCTGTATTTCATGCAGTGGCTGCTGAGCGAAAACTGTTCCTTTGACAGATTCGCCTGTAAACGTTTATCAATTTAAAAGTTCAATAGAATAAGAGGAGATTTCTACTATACTATATACTATACATAACACACTTATGATACGCAAAGCCGATTGAACTAAGCAAATAATAGAAAAGTTGAAAGAAAGGAAGCAAGTGTTCTAATTGAAGCACAACTTCTAACGCTTGCCCGTTTCTTCAAATTTTCAAAGACAACTTTCTTTCATCAAAAGTTATCTGGCTCATGAAAATTGCAAAGCATAACAGTGTCGCTAGCAGACACTGTTTCGTTTGAATTTTCTTTCTTACACTCGCTGAAAATTAGAAAATAAAGGATAACAGTGTCCCTAGCAGACGCTGCTTCGTTTGCAATTTTCCTTTTCTATCTCACACACATTGAAAATTTCAAAGGACAACAGTGTCAGTTGCTAACGCTGTTTCGTTTGAATTTTCATTTTTTGCTCAAGAAAGAAAATTTGTCCCAAACTAAGCAGTGAGCAAAGTCTGAAACAAATGTTCTAACCAGACACGGGACAGTTTGCCCGTTCAGTCATAATTTTACTTGAAAAGCTTCAGTCATGAAAGCAAACTCAGTAGGCTAGAGTTTATATAATTTTGAAAAGTGAGATCGCTTACGAAAACAGATCCGGCAAATAAGATCAACACCCATAGGAAAACTCACAGAGCTGGTGTGTACTATGTTTTCCTCAATTTAAGCTACTGCGGACATCAAAAGGCCAGGTCCTGCGTATACATAACCGGGGCAAAGCCAATCTTCACTTTGAAGCAGAACTCTTATTTGAAGCAGATCTTTAATATTTAAACAGATTCCCCACAGAAGCAATTCTTTTCCCAACAGAAGAACAAGACAGAACTTTATTTCACCCGGCTGGTTTATTATATATAAAAATTATCTTGACAATTATTATTCGATAAGGACAGCTCCATTACAATTGCATCGCGGGCAGAAAAAGTTTCCTTGTCTCTCTGTCTGAACAGTATTAAAATAATCACCAAAACATCTGATACAGCAAAAAATATGTCCGCAATTGGTCTTTTTTACTTTTACCGGATGAAGGTTAGGAGGTTCTTTGCATTTATAACAGAATTTTGAATCAATTATTTTCTGAAAATATTTAATCATGAAATTTATTTCCTTTTTACCAGAATCTACATGCTTATTTAGTCCTTGTATGGATGACACATTGTCCAGAGCTGCCTTAAGTATTTCGATATATTCATTCACCGATTCATATGATATGTCTTTAGGTAACGATGAAGTTGAAGTTGATAACGGCACTTGATCACTTGTTTCTGTTTTTCGTTTTTTCGGCCTGGAGCTGTTCTGTCGTTGTTTTCTTTTGGCGCTGGTCTGTGGTTCTTCTTTCTGCTGGGAGTTACTATCGTCCGATGTTGACTTTTGGTATTCCGGAAGTGAAACGGTATCTACACAGTGGCCCGTACCGTAATTGAAATCGTACATGTCTAGTAAACTTTGTGCCATGGTTGAGCTTCTCTTTCTTCTAAGCAGACCTCTACCACTGCTTACTTCAGTTCTTCTAAGCAGACCTAGCGAGAAGGAAAATTTATCATAGTGTTGGAATATAAACATGAAAATAAATCTGCGAACTGTGTACAAGTAGCGTTTTCTTTATTATTCAGCAAAATGTGATAGCTTTATAACATAAGATCTTCATTAATTCGAGTCGCTGCGGTTTCCAACCTGATTTAAATTTCATTTCAGCGAGGGTCTGTAAATGTTATTAAAAGACTGACTGCTTCGTTTTCTGTCAAAAGTTACAAATATAACATTTGATATTATGAGTTGATGATCATAAATCCGAACCGTATTGGTGTCTGTTTAATGCAGTGAGAATGATAAGACGTAAACCTGTCGCGCATCGAATGCAAAGTAACGTAATTTACTGATATTCTTTAAAATGACGCTGCGAGAGAAACTCTTCGAAATCGGCATAACTGTAGCTTTTGTTATAGATCGCACTCTTAACGTTTGTGATGCATCTGTAAAAACAAGACTAATCAATTCTTTCTTTGAGGAGTGAATACATATTGCGCATTGCACATACTCAAAGTAATTATCTAAAAGTTTAAATCTACTGTTTGCTTAGTAAATCTATACACGTTCGCATCGCTCAATGCTAGAGTGTATAGTTTTATCAATGTGCACATAGTTTTCATCAAGTTTGTTGTCATTTCGTAAAATGTTCAAAATGTTTTTACTATTTAAACAGATTTAATGCTTCAAATATGTTCTGTCTGCGTCTCAGATATGAAAAAATGAAATTTAAAAACGCTGGATCTTTACTAGACCGTGCAAAGCTGAGCGATTTGCCACTGCAAAGCAAAGACAAATCTCCTGCGTTGATTAGCCGCTATACGACGTCGTGTATGTAAATTTGCAAATCTCGCTGTAAGGTTCGGATAATGCTTGAATTTTTCTTTGCGCTTTGTAGAAATCGACGTTCTGAGCCGATTTCGAGTAAAAAAGTAACGTTTCATTTCGATGCTGAATGTAAATGTTATGCAATACTATGGTTTTACAGCCGAAATCAAAATTGTAAAAAATTGTCATTTCTAGACCCAAGCTTGTGTCTTATTATGTAATCAGAAAAGCACATTTTTTGACTAACAGCGGCTGCTACAGATTGTTAACATTTTCTGATACTGAAATAATTTTGCATTACCGTATAGCAGTCAATGCCAGCCATAACCGCGCATTCGATTCAAAGCCTAATGTTTAAAATCTATTTCTAAATGTAAAGTTACAGGTTTAACTAGTTTTTTGAAAACGACGTTGCGAATGAAAGTCTGTCCTATTCGCGCTCAGCTGCAAATGGTAGAGTGACAATCTAGGGTAAAAAAAAAGTGAGGTGAGACCCGTCTGTTAACAAGACATGTCATATACCAAAATGTTTGTTAATGTCTGTAGTATCCGACTTTGCCGGCATAAATTTGGAAAAGTGGTGGCGTTCCGAGAAATCCAAGATGGCGTCCAAGATGGCCGCCGTTTTTGGTAGCATCAGCTTAAGTTAAATATATCAAAATGGCAGAAACATCTTCAAAGTTTTTGAAAATGTTTTGCATAAATATTGTAAAAGACACATTGGCCTTTTTAGAAATACCTCATTTAATATTATCATAGTTCATCGTCAAGGTCATTTTAAGGTCAATCGGGTAAAAATACACATTCATGTTACAACCTTGGAGATATTTGGCAATAAGTATTATACTTACCCCACCCACCAGTTTTATAATGGGAATTTTTGAATTAGATTTGGAGGACGTTCAAAGTCTAATTCCGTCATATGGCCTATTTATTTATTGCAAGAACGTAGATTTAATCAGATATAATTGGAATAATTGTATTCTGAGTCTATAGTTTAATAGTAAGGTCCGTAACTCTGCTTGAAAATAGGTTACTACAACGATTAGACAAATAATTTCTCACATTGGGCGGCTTGTATCAAAATATTTCTATTCGATTGAACATTAAATATAAATCTACATGTACAATCCTGGTAAAATATCAACATTGATATAAACCCTTCACAAATAGAGTTGAAACCACACAGTCTTGCCAGCAAAAATTCTGAAAGTGGTGGTGTTCCGAGAAATCTACGATGTCGGCCAAGATGGCCACCGTTTTTTAGCATCTATGTAAGTTAAATATATCAAAATTGCAGAAACGGTTTCATAGATATTGAAAATATTTTGCATAATTATTATAGAACAGACAATGGTCTTTTAAAAGAATAACTTATTTGGTATTATCATAGGTCATCGTCAATGTAATGTCAAGGTCAAATGCAAGTTGAAACAGCATTTCACCTTAAATTATTATAATTTATAATATGCATATCCACTGTAACTATTCAAAATACACATTTATGCACATGGTTATGGCTGCCATACATATTGAAAATGAAATAAGTGTAATTGGGTGTTCTTATAAAGAAACATACCCGTTCAGACCCTGGATCGAACCCGGGTCACCAGGTTCGCAGTCATACACTCTACCATGTAGCCATAAAAGCCCGCAAGGCCGTACAAGTGATGATAAACCTACACACTGTGACATACTCCCCAGCAAATTGAAATTCGTCCCGAATTTCTATGGGTATGAGAACGACTGGGTTGTTTACCTTTCTGATGGGATGAGTGAAATAGTCCTCAAAGTCTCCTCTAGTGCAACTGAATTCCATGATGATTCTAACCAAGATGAAGCAGCCACTAGGATTTTGTTGCATATTACCTATACGAAAGAAGTGGGTTTAAGCGATGTTGTTGTAGTAATTCCTGACATAAGTATTTTGGTCCTGGTTGCTCCTCATTTCAGAGAACTGGGCATTGCAGTTTGTTCTTTAAGACTGGCCGAAAAGCTTGTACACAGATATGGCAACATACATTCCAGTCAGTTTTATACATACAGTTATCGTCCGAAGAGAGGTGCATTTTACTCCAAGTTTACTGCCTTACTGGATGTGACACATGCTCCTCATAGTTTGGTATCGGCAAGAAAAAGGCTTTTCAGATCATGACCAAACATGCTGATATACTCACTCATCTGTCATCTCTTGGGACAGGGCTTGTGTGGTTTCAACTCTATTTTTGTGGGGTTTATATTAACCCTTTCCCTCATATAAACGTGTTTTCACGCATTTGCAAACAGAGTAGACCTAGATCAGATGGCTCCTATAGGAGCCATCTGATCAGGGTGTGCTCTGTTTGCTAGTGGAATTTGATAGATCGGTTTCTTTTCTTTCTAAAATAGCTACAATGTTCCAACTTTCGTATTTCATTACAACTATTTTGTCCTTGAATATTCAGTAGGTATTGAAGTGTGGAATAAATATAGAACATGGAAAGGGTTAATGTTCATATTTTACCAGGAGTGTACATGTAGGTTTATACTTAATGTGTATTCATATTTTGATGTAAGCTGCATCCTATGAGAAATTACTTCAAAACATGTGTCTAATTGTAGCAGTAACCTATTTTCAAGCAGAGTTACGGATCCTACACAATTACCTTGACGATGACCTATGATAATACCAAATAAGTTATTTTTCAAAAGACCATTTTCTCTTCTATAATAATAATGCAAAATATTTTCAATATCTATGAAACAGTTTCTGCAATTTTGATATATTTAACTTACATAGATGCTAAAAACTGGTGGCCATCTTGGCCGACATCTTAGATTTCTCGGAACACCACCACTTTTCAGAATTTATACTGCCACGGCTGTGTGGTTTTAGCTCTATTTGTGTAGGGTTTATATCAATGTTGATATTTTACCAGGATTGTACATGTAGATTTATATTTAATGTTTATTCAAATAGAAATATTTTGATACAAGCCGCACACTGTGAGAAATTACTTCAATACATTTGTCTAATCGTTGTAGTAACCTATTTTCAAGCAGAATTACGGACCTTACAATTAAAATACAGACTCAGAATACAATTATTCCAATTATATCTGATAAAATCTACCTTCTTTTGATAAATAGATAGGCCATATGACGGAATTAGACTTTGAACTTCCTCCAAATCTAATTTAAAAATTCCCATTATAAAACTGGTGGGTGGGGTAAGTATAATACTTATTGCCAAATATTTCCAAGCTTGTAAGAGGAATGTGTTTTATTTCTTTTTTATCATGTAAGCCAATCATAACATTGCATTTAAATGTATATTTTGAATAGTTATTGTCTATTAGTTTTATGTAAACAATTCAATTTCAAGGTTAAATATTGCGAAAACTTGTATTTTTACCCGATTAACCTTAAAATGACCTTGACAATGAACTATGATAATACAGAGAGATGTATTTTTAAAAAGGCCAATGTGTCTTTTACAATATTTATGCAAAACATTTTCAGAAACTTTGAAGATGTTTCTGCCATTTTGATATATCTAACTTAAGCCGGGGCTTCCAAAAACGGCGGCCATCTAAGACGCCATCTTGGATTTCTCGGAACGCCACCACTTTTCCAAATTTATGCCGGCAGAGTCGGATACTTCAGACATTAACAAACATTTTGGTATATAACATGTCTTGTTAACAGACGGGTCTCAACTACTAATAAAATAGAGGCCTTATCTGGCAATAGTCACTCTACCACAAGTAGGTTTAATCGCACAGTTCGTCGCATCTCTCAATCCGACGTCGTCAATACTTGAAATTTATCGCTTGCACACTGTGCAGTATCTGAGAACGGTTCCGTCATTCAGTATTTCTGATTGAAATTAATGCATGAATTTGACGTTATCAAAGCTTGAAGTTTATCTTTCAGCTAGTAGCTCGCACACAGTGGTGTCTGAGAACGTTCCGTTATTGAGTATTTCTGATTGAAATTTATGTATGACTTTGAAAGGAATTAAACATATGCTAGTTGCGGGACATGATTTTGGATCTATTCAATGAAAATTATTTTTGAATACCTCCACAAAGACCAAATCGACTGTAGATAAATTTGAGAAAAATTAAGCAAAAAGAAATTGAGCAGGGCAAGCATAATATCAACACAAATATACTATCGCAGACCCAAACTGAATGTTTAAATTTTCTGCCTTTGTGAAGTATAGAATTAAATGACTCAATGCCAGTCAGATTGCATAGTAAATTAATAAAAGCTATACACCGGTGTTTTCATCAGCAGTTGATTAAACTGACAATGACATTTTTTTGTGTAGATTTTTAGCTAACTTTAAACAGAGTGAAGTTTAATTTCATTCAACCCTACTGCTCCAGCTGAAAAATGTCTTTTCTTTAAATGTTAGAAATTGAGATAAATCTATATCAATGAATTACTGGGATAAGTGAAAGACAAGTATCATTGGATTTATGATAGAGGTTCGCTTTGGAAAAGTGCTCGGCATTATTTGTGCACTGTTGAGAAGTAAATATTTTGTCACTGAATTCGAAGCGGAGAACGTTATGAAATTGTCTCAGCGATGTAAACTATCGATTCGCTTTAAACTTGACGTCATTCTACACATTCAACGTAATATTTGATGTAAAATCTTTCTAAAGTTGAAGATCTGTGCAATGTTTGTGGTTCGTTAGCGCGAGAGAAAATTATACATGCAGAGTTGTGATGTTTTTATATAAAATGAAAACATAGCTGCTTGCTTCATTCTGTTCTTGATGAAATGAGAAATGGCTTGCACATTTAAAATGCTGTGTCTGTAAACTACTGTCCATTTCAATTTACTTTGTCACTGAATTTTAGCCGATATCTTTTTCATTTCGAGTCAGACTGACCTTAAATATGATTTGATCGCATCGTTTTTCAGGAACTCCCATGCTGAATATCCCTCAATATCATGCAGTAACAAGGAATAAGATGCCGAAAATGCATTTTCTACATGCTAATTCGATCAGCTGTTTCTTCGCAAATGGCCGCCGTATGTATGGATCGTGGAGCGTATCATTTTTTAACAGGGGTGATATGAAATAAATGACGTAATTCCGTGTATGACGTCAACTTTTAAGAGCTATAATCACCCGTAGTTAAATTCGAACGTTCCACTCGACGTCAACCGTCCGCCATTTGCAATTTGAAATGAACGTGTTTACAATGGGAAAACATTGTTTATATGCATAAAATCTTTATTTAAAGATGGATTAAAGGGAAACTCGGGCACAGAGTTCCTGAAAAACGATGACTCAAGTGGTTTAAATTTGATCTCGATCCGGTAAGAAATGAAAAAAAATCTCGACTCAAATTCAGTGACAAAGTAAATTGAAATGGACAGTAGCTACTGTGTGTTTCACCCAGCTCTGTCAATCGATTTCAATCGATATTCTTTTTTATTCCGCTACATGTTGAAATTAAATATATATCATTCGATCGCATCATTTTTTATGAACTCTCACCTTGAATTTCCCACTAATCTATGCTATAACAAGGAAGAAAACAACAAAAATTCATTTTCTACATGCTAATTCGATCAGCTGTTTCATTGCAAATGGCCGCCGAATGACGTTGTGCGCTATACGTAAATAACAATGGAGCGTACCATTTTCCAACAGGGGCGACAGGTAATAATTAATTGAAAACGTGATCAATGTAACAGATCTTGGTAGTTTTTAATACTTTGTGGTGTATATAATGTCACATTGCAGTCATATTATCTTTTATTCAGTACCTAAGAGAAAATAAAAGCCAAATGAATACAACTTTACAGTGTTCGTATTTATCATACCAGTTTGAAATGACAAAATGACTGCAATACATATAACGTCAAAAGGGGAATATTAAAACGCACCTGCGCGGCTATTTTCAAATTTTCGATTATCGTTCTCTCGGATCTAACACTATTTTTTATATCTTATACAATTCAGAAAAAAAAGAATGCCGCCTTCAAAAGATAAAAATAGAATAACACCTGAAGTAATAAAATGTGTATTAAATTTATCAAAATGTTGTCAACAGGAGCTGAAGCAGGGCCGGAACACCTGTGATTTTGAAGAGTTTAAAATGCTAATTTACACTTGATTTTGCAGACAGTGTATCGCATTTTGCACCCATCAGAAGAAAATACAAAGAAAAAGTTTCTCTTGGGTAGAGTGTGATTTGTGCGAGTGCTGGACACGTACATTTGGAGTGTTCTTTAGGAAAGAATTTTGATTTGAAATAAATAGAAAGGTCTATATGTTTTTCATGTAAGCTGTGTGAGTCTGTATTGAAGAGAACGCTGTAGAACTGGTGAGAGAGAGAGAGAGAGGGGGGAGGAGAGAGAGAGGGGAGAGAGAGGGAGAGAGATGGGAATATTCATCGTAGTTTATTATGTTTTGTTTTGTTTCATACGCTTATTGTTTATATTTACTGCAAACTCTCTATATATATTTTTTATGAAATGCTCGCTTACAAAAAATGAGAATGAACAATCTGAGTATAAAAAAATCATATTCACGATCTATTTGAATTAGCAAGCATTTATATTTTCGTTTGTTTCCATAACAAACCTTTTCCCCATTATTATATGGATTGATTACGTTCATTGCCAGTTATTATATACAGTCATAGTCGTATATATATGTTCAGTGTTAGTTGCTAACGTTGCTTCGTTTGAATTTTCATTTTTTTCTCAAGAAAGAAAATTTGTCCCAAACTAAGCAGTGAGCAAAGTCTGAAACAAATGTTCTAACCAGAAACGGGACAGTTTGCCCGTTCAGTCATAATTTTACTTGAAAAGCTTCAGTCATGAAAGCAAACTCAGTAGGCTAGAGTTTATATAATTTTGAAAAGTGAGATCGCTTACGAAAACAGATCCGGCAAATAAGACCAACACCCATAGGAAAACTGACAGAGCTGGTGTGTACTATGTTTTCCTCAATTTAAGCTACTGCGGACATCAAGATGAATGTCTAAAAAAATAATGCGCCTGGCGGGAAAATTTTCAACTAAAAAACTGTCATTTGCAATTTTGACTTTGAAGGGATCAGACGTGTTTTTTGAAGCTCTTACCCAATATCAAACACATCTGATCCCTTCAAACTTAAAGTTGAGAATGACATTTTTTAAGTTGAAAAATTTCCGAGCAATTCTTGACTTGCTTCACTACTTTGAAGCAGACCTCTTCTTTGAAGCAGACCTCTACTTTGAAGCAGATCTTTACTTAGAAGCAGAAATCTACTTTGAAGCAGATCTTTACTTTGAAGCAGAACTCTTATTTGAAGCAGATCTTTAATATTTAAACAGATTCCCCACAGAAGCAATTCTTTTCCCAACAGAAGAACAAGACAGAACTTTATTTCACCCGGCTGGTTTATTATATATAAAAATTATCTTGACAATTATTATTGGATAAAGGACAGCTCCATTACAATTGCATCGCGGGCAGAAAAAGTTCCATTGTCTCTCTGTCTGAACAAAATTAAAATAATCACCAAAACATCTGATACAGCAAAAAATATGTCCGCAATTGGTATTTTTTTTACTTTTACCGGATGAAGGTTCTTTGCATTTGCAACAGAATTTTGAATCAATTATTTTCTGAAAATATTTAATAATTTAATTTATTTCCTTTTTACCAGAATCTACATGCTTATTTAGTCCTTGTATGGATGACACATTGTCCAGAGCTGCCTCAAGTTTTTCGATATATTCATTCACCGATTCATAAGATATGTCTTTAGGTAATGATGAAGTTGAAGTTGATAACGGCACTTGATCACTTGTTTCTGTTTTTCGTTTTTTCGGCCTGGAGCTGTTCTGTCGTTTTCTTTTGGCGCTGGTCTGTGGTTCTTCTTTCTGCTGGGAGTTACTATCGTCCGATGTTGACTTTTGGTATTCCGGAAGTGAAACGGTATCTACACAGTGGTCCGTACCGTAATTGAAATCGTACATGTCTAGTAAACTTTGTGCCATGGTTGAGCTTCTCTTTCTTCTAAGCAGACCTCTACCACTGCTTGCTTCACTTCTTCTAAGCAGACCTAGCGAGATGGAAAATTTATCATAGTGTTGGAATATAAACATGAAAATAAATCTGCGAACTGTGTACAAGTAGCAATTTCTTTATTATTCAGCAAAATGTGATAGCTTTATAACATTATTCATTAATTCGAGTCGCTGCGGTTTCCAATCTGATTTAAATTTCATTTCAGCGAGGGTCTGTAAATGTTATTAAAAGGCTGACTGCTTGGTTTTCTGTCAAAAGTTACAAATATAACATTTGATATTATGAGTTGATGATCATAGATCCGAACCGTATTGGTGTCTGTTTAATGCAGTGAAAATGATAAGACGTAAACCTGTCGCGCATCGAATGCAAAGTAACGTAATTTACTGATATTCTTTAAAATGACGCTGCGAGAGAAACTCTTCGAAATCGGCATAAATGTAGCTTTTGTTATAGATCGCACTCTTAACGTTTGTGATGCATCTGTGAAAACAATACTAAACAATTCTTTCTTTGAGGAGTGAATACATATTGCGCATTGCACATACTCAAAGTAAGAATCTAACGTTCGCATCGCTCAATGCTAGAGTGTATAGTTTTATCACTGTGCACATAGTTTTCTCATCTTCATCAAGTTTATTGTCATTTCGTAAAATGTTCAAAATGTTTTTACTATTCCTCTTGCAGGAATTGCTCTACATTCAATGTGTTTCCTCATACCTTTACACCGTACTTTGCACTTCATGGTGGCTTCCGTACTCACCGACATATTGTGTGACTATTTTAATTTCCCTTTTAAGATTTGTGCCGTTTGCGTTTTCTCTAGTGCGACTTTACCTTATTTGTGTTTCTTCTTACTTTTTACCCATTCAATGTTTCACTATTCAATGTTTCATTCATATTCTTAGTCTTCTTTATTTTTGTCATAACCTCTGGTATGTTTTCTATTATTTTACACCACTTTTCGTTACATACGTATGTCGCTTTTTACAGAAGGGTGCTACAATTACTACACAAAATATGAATAGTCTCCCTAAACTCAAAATTAATAACTTAAACTTACACTCTGTGTCTTCCGTTCAGATTCCTCATAACCTGGCTAATTTCCAATCACTACAGCCGTCAGTTTGTATTAAACCTCTAAAATTGTCTTCTGCTTCATCTTTTCATGTTCCCTCTTCGGCTATTAGTAACATTTTTCATAATGGACCTAAAATCGTTTTGTCTCCTTTAAAGCAATCTATCATTCGTTATAGTAAAGTCCATCTAAATTCACATTATTTGAACAAAAGACATAGGGTGTATCCAATAATTACTAAGTGCAATAGTAAGAGGTGTATGTGTTGCAATTTCATTTCTACTAGATCAACAATTAAATCTCTTGTTAATGGTAGAGTGTTTAGTGTGAAGATTAATTCTGATTTAGACTGAAACTCATCTAATATTATATATGTTCTTACATGAAATGCGCCACGTTGTGGCATTCAATATGTAGGTCAGACAGGACGTTCTTTAAAAACTAGGTTTCGTGAACACAGTTACCATTGCCGGATCAAAAAAGTACGCAATTTTCTTTACCAGCATTTTCGTCATACAGGACATTCTTTCAAATATGTTTCGGTTCAACCAGTAGAACAAATTTATTATGATTCTAAAACTACTGGTAGTTTAAAATCTAAAGCTCGTTTCATCACAGAGCTAGACTGGATAAAGAAATTACAAACACCTTTTCCTTTAGGCCTAAATGATAACATTTTCCAAAGCGGCAATATTTCTAAAGATCCAAGTATCGACATTTTCTCTATATTTTCTATTCGAAAACGTAAAAGTAGATCACATGGCAGACGTAGAAATGGTAATATTAATCGTAAATTACGTCGTAATATGTCTATTCATGATTTACATACTATTCTAAAACAAACTGGTAAACATTCTATGTTATCTTGTTTATCGTCTTTACCCTTTTCCTGTCTTAAGTCAATAGACGAAGAGGCTGATAAAATCTATATGCGTACAGATCCGTTAATTAATACTGCCTCACTTATACAAAGTTACACACAGCATGTTCTTCGTCCACGTATTGATAAAGAATCTGAACATAAAAGACATTTTCTGACACTTCAGTTCCTAAATAAAGGTATCGATTTTATTGATATTCAAAGTATATTTCGTGATAAGAATGTAGTCGATGCTATTCCCAAATATTTCATCAACTCTGAATCACCTATCATCTGTTATAAATATAATAAACCTATTAGAAATGTTATTTTGAACTACAATAAAATTGTCTCTGACTTAAATATTGATGTTAATACCCCTATTTCTTGAGATTGTAGCATTTCTAGCTTTTGCTATAAACCAGTTGGTCATGTCATTACTGGTAATTTTGATATCATTAAGGATAAACGTCTCAGGACCCTCCTAACTAAAGGACCTAAATATAGATTACCTTCCCTTATTGATTTTGACGCTTGTCGAACTCATATTGCGGAAGCTATTCAAGAATTCTGCATCAAATGGTGTCGACGAGAACATGCTGATGTTAATGCCCTTTCGGATTGGAAGAAATGTATTTTCGATATTATTGATACACGAATAACTTTTTACAAATCAAATAACCATCTTTTACCACCTCGACCTAGAGTTACATTTCGCTACTTGAAGAAAAACATTTCTAATTTTCATTCAGATTATGTTCTTGTTCCTGCTGACAAGGCATCAAACAATGTAATCATTATTTGAAGATTGTATTATGTTGATGTTTTAAAGAAGGAGCTAACTGATTCAAAAACTTATATAACAGTTCAAACGCCTGAAAAAGATATAGTCTCGGAACATGTAAAAATGTGCAATGATTTTAAGTCTGGTCCTAACATAAAACAACATAAACTTTCTACTTTGTACTGGATTCCGAAACTACATAAAAACCCTTATAAGTCGCGTTTTATTGCCAACTCTAGCTGTTGTACCACTACTAAATTATCTATACTTTTGACGTCCTGTCTTACTACGATCAAAGAACATGTTAAACGCTACTGTGATAAAATATATGAAAATTCTGGTATTAATGTTTTTTGGTCCATAAAAAATTCAAATGATGTTTTAACAAAACTTGAAAATGAACAGTATAACATTTCTTTACTGAGCTCTTATGATTTCTCTACACTCTATACTACTCTACCTCACCATCTTATAAAGGATAAACTTATTAAATTAATAGAAAAAACCTTTGCCAGAGAAAACAAAATGTTCATTGCTTGTAATGTTCAACGTTCATTCTTTTCGAATTCAGAAGTTGAACATTACACAATGTGGACTTGCCTTGATGTTTGTAGATCTCTTACCTTTCTTTTAGATAATATATTTGTGCGTTATGGAGATACCATATATCGTCAAGTTGTTGGTATACCCATGGGTACAAATTGTGCCCCTCTTGTTGCAGATTTGTTTTTGTATTGCTACGAGAGGGATTTTATGCTTAGCTTAAAACCTGATACACAGACCGATATTGTTAATGCTTTTAATAAAACTTCAAGGTATTTAGACGATATTTTGAATTTAGATAATCCTTATTTTGATACTATGGTTTCTTCAATCTACCCAAAAGAACTGTCTTTAAACAAAGCTAATCAATCTGACATTAATGCTTCATTTCTAGATTTGAATCTTTCAATTACAAATGATAAAGTTTCGTCCAAAGTATACGATAAAAGAGAAGATTTTAATTTTAAAATTGTTAATTATCCTTTTCTAGATGGGGATGTGCCACGTTCTACATCTTATGGTGTTTATATCTCTCAACTTATTAGGTTTGCCCGAGCCTGTTCTTTGCTTGAAAATTTTAACAGACGTAATTTAGTTATAACTGATAAACTTCTTAAGCAAGGTTACAGATATCACAAACTTCGGAAAACCTTTTCTAAATTTTATTATCGAAATTTACCTCTCATTAGTAAATATAATTGCAATCTACGGGCGTTACTGCGACAAGGCATTTCTCAACCAGAATTTTATGGGGATGTTATCTACAAACTTAGGAAAATTCGGGGTCATATCCATTTTCATGATTTGTTTATAAAACGCATTAAAAAATTTAAAAAGAAAGGTTATGATCCTATTATATTGCAACACACTGCATGTTTGGTTATCGACCCTTTTACAGTCGGTAGCTACGCTTCCCTCTTTGCTTGCGCGATGACAGGCCGAGGGTAGTACTCTATGATGGTATACTCTTAAACTTGGATACAGGAGGAGCTTACCAGACTCATGTATTATTTTTTCCCTGTCGTGCCCTCAACGGCTTACCTGCAGGTGCTCTGACTTCAGCAAAGTCATTGAGTACATATTTGACGGATTGTCACAGTTATTATGCTATGTTTTACATGTTGTCCTGTGTTCACCGTCGTCTATGTTGTGGGTAAGTCCAGCGGGGATACCTTTATTTACAATATTTGTAAAGCTAGGGTGACTTTGAGAGAAGTGTGAGGTTAGGACGTCCGTAAACCGGTTTAAACCCCCAGTTGTGTTTTTGCTGCTGACCGTGCCAAGGCGGTACTCTCTTTGTCACCCTTCCTTTTGTTTGCATTGCGTCTTTGTGCTTGTGGTTTGTTCATGTTGTGGAACGTTTGTCCCTGGTTCTTGTGTGTCTTTTGGTGTTTTCTGTGTTCATTTCGTGTGTGTGTGTATGCGTGTGCGTTTGTGTGTGTGGTTGTGTGTGTGTGTGTCATGCTGTCTATCGGTGTTTTGGTGGTGGTTGCGTCTTGCATGTGGCTTTGCCTGCTTGACTTTACTACTTTTCCAATTAAACAGATTTAATGCTTCAAATATGTCTGTTTGCGTCCAAGATATGAAAAAAATGAAATTCAAAAACGCAATGATCTTTACTAGACCATGCAAAGCTGAGCGATTTGCCACTGCAAAGCAAAGACAAATCTCCTGCGTTTATTAGCAGCTATACGACGTCGTGTATGTAAATTTGCAAATCTCGCTGTAAGGTTCGGATAATGCTTGAATTTTTCTTTGCGCTTTGTAGAAATCGACGTTCTGAGCCGATTTCGAGTAAAAAAGAAACGTTTCATTATGATGCTGAATGTAAATGTTAAGCAATACTATGGTTTTACAGCCGAAATCAAAATTGTAAAAAATTGTCATTTCTAGACCCAAGCCGTGTGTCTTATTATGTAATCAGAAAAGCACATTTTTGACTAACAGCGGCTGCTACAGATTGTTAACATTTTCTGATACTGAAATAATTTTGCATTACCGTATAGCAGTCAATGCCAGCCATAACCGCGCATTCGATTCAAAGCCTAGTGTTTAAAACCTATTTCTAAATGTAAAGTTACAGGTTTAACTAGTTTTTTTGAAAACGACGTTGCGAATGAAAGTCTGTCCTACTAAGACAACTGTAACAATAAGTCATGTTGAAAAGCCAAATGGTCAGCTTACAGCAACAGATAAAGAAATCGCTGATACTTTAAATACACACTTTGTCAGCGCCTTCACAATTGAAGATACTGAATCAATCCCCACAGCGGAACCCCTCACTATCCACTCCACACTGAGCTACTGCGAAATAACAGAAGATATAGTAAAACAAGTCCTATCAGAAATTAAACCATCCAAATCACAGGGACCGGATAATATTACTCCCAGAATTTTAAGAGAATGCTCTTCTACACTAACTAAACCACTATCTACAATATACAGGAAATCTTTAGATAGTGGTAAACTCCCTAAAACATGGAAAGAAGCCAATGTAACCGCGATATATAAAGCAGGTAACAGGACTAAAGCTGAAAATTACAGACCAATTAGCATTACGCCTATTTGCTGCAGAATAATGGAAAGAATATTAAGAGCACAAATAGTTGATTATCTGGAAAAAAATAATATAATATCAAAATATCAATATGGATTCAGGAAAGGCTTCTCCTGCACTACTCAACTCATTGAGTGTATTGAAGACTGGTCAACGGCAATAGATGAAGGTAAAGTAGTAGACGTAATATACCTAGATTTCAAAGCTGCTTTCGATAAAGTACCTCACATGAGATTGTTACAGAAGATTTTGGGATATTGGCATTAGGGGTAAAATCTACTGCTGGCTGGAAGACTTCCTACAAGGAAGGAAACAACGCGTAGTAGTAAACGGAGAATATTCCGAATGGTCCAGGGTAGTCAGCGGAGTCCCACAGGGAAGTGTACTAGGACCAGTATTATTCCTTATTTATATTAATGATCTCCCTGAGGCAATCTCGTGTGTCGTACGTTTGTTTGCTGACGATATAAAACAATTGATAACGTTGAAGATTCAGTCAAGCTACAAAATGACATCAACGAGGCAAGCAGATGGTCAAAAAAGTGGCAACTTTTATTCAATATTAAAAAATGTAAAAATTTACACATTGGAAACCGGGGTGTTATCAATAAATACTACATAACAGATCAAGATAACAAGCAGCAAGAGATACAATATGTAACCCAAGAAAAAGACCTTGGAGTGACCTTTGACCCAGCCCTGACGTTCCACCTGCACACTAACGAAAAAGTGAAAAAAGCTAACCGTATGTTAGGTCTGATTGTTAAATCCTTCAATTATATATATGTCTAAAGAAATGTTTCTAACATTATATAAAGCTTTAATCAGACCGCACTTAGAATATGCATCAACAATCTGGTCGCCTAGATTAAAAAAAGGCCAGAAAGCTATCGAAAATGTACAGCGTAGAGCTACCAGGATAGTTAAGGGCATGTCCAGTCTTAATTACAGTCAACGAATGAGAGAACTAGGGATTTCAAGCCTGGAATACAGGAGAATAAGAGCTGACCTCATACAGACATAAAAAATATTACATGGAATAGATAATGTTGATAAGGAGAGACTCTTCCCAACTCCCCCTTATTATTCGCAGAACACGCGTGGTAACTCTATGAAGGTATTTACAAAGCGCTCACGCACTGAACTAAGAAGGACCACCTTCAGTCAGAGGGTCATAAAAGTATGGAATAAACTTCCCAATGATATAGTACTGGCACCCTCGGTCAACTCCTTTAAAGAACGACTAAATTCGAAATGGGTAGGGGGTCCAGACAAGTTCAGTCCTGAATGCTTAAACTGACAGAGGCACTCAAATATCAGTTTTAAATTAGTTTGGGTTGTATAAGCCTACCCTAAACTGCTAAGGCTGACAGATGGCTCTAAAGGTATTAGTTAATATTAACATATTGTACTTAGTTTGATCGTCACTGATCCTGCTTCTAACAGTATTGTGAGAAAAGCATTTATTGAGGATCAGGGGCCTATAAACATGTATATAAACTATAGTTAACACCTGTCAGTATTAAATAATATTTTAGCCTAATGTACTATATAGATTTTTTACCATTATAAAATGTATACCAAAAACCTTCTCAAACTATTACTATATATATACAAAACCATTAAGTGCATGGCACTACATAACTAATATTGCCTAAAAAACGTATTGTTTATATGGACATGTCCATATCTGGCAATCATCTATATGTGAAATATGTGAAATATTCGCGCCAGCTGCCAAGTAGGTATAATCGCACAGTTCGTCGCATCTCTCAATCCGACGTCGTCAATACTTGAAATTTATCGCTTAGCTTGCCTGCACACTGCGCAGTATCCGAGAACGGTTCCGTCATTCAGTATTTCTGATTGAAATTAATGCATGAATTTGACGTTATCAAAGCTTGAAGTTTTTCTTTCAGCTAGTAGCTCGCACACAGCGGTGTCTGAGAACGTTCCGTTATTGAGTATTTCTGATTGAAATTTACATATGACTTTGAAAGGAATTAAACATATGCTAGTTGCTGGACATGATTTTGGATCTATCCAATGAAAATTATTTTTTGAATACCTCTACAAAGACCAAATCGACTGTAGATAAATTTGAGAAAATTTAAGCAAAAAGAAATTGAGCAGGGCAAGCATAATATCAACACATATATACTATCGCAGACCCAAACTGAACGTTTAAATTTTCTGCCTTTGTGAAGTATAAAACGACTCAATGCCAGTCAGATTGCATAGTAAATTAATAAAAGCTATACACCGGTGTTTTCATCAGCAGTTGATTAAACTAACAATGACATTTTTTGTGTGCAGATTTTTAGCTAACTTTAAACAGAGTGAAGTTTAATTTCATTCAACCCTACTGCTCTATAGCTGAAAAATGTCTTTTCTTTAAATATTGGAAATTGAGATAAATCTATCTCAGTGAATTACTGGGATAAGTGAAAGACAAGTATCATTGGATTTATGAAAGAGGTTCGCTTTGGAAAAGTGATCGGCATTATTTGTGCACTGTTGAGAAGTAAACATTTGTCACTGAATTCGAAGCGGAGAACATTATGAAATTGTCTCAGCGATGTAAACTATCGATTCGCTACACATTTAACGTAATATTTGATGTAAAATCTTTCTAAAAGTACAAAAATGGGTCATGCAGGAAACACCACATACAGAACAAACACTCGCCCAAACAGCAACACAAGGAAACAGCAAATGTACATAAGTAGAAAAAACATCAAGAGACGCACTAAGACAAAACAAACACACACTAGGGGGAAGATGGAAGTACCGCCTTGGAAGTACCGTCAGTGACAAAAGTCACTGGGGGTTTAAACCAGTTAATGGGCACCCAAACTCACTATTACGGACACGAACATTTGCGCCCTTTCAATTTTACCCGTCGCGTTTTGTTCCCAAATGCTAGTTACATATCAATAATTGAAACAGGTTTCCTGCACAAAGCACCGTGGCGTAGGGGTAGCGCGTTAGACTAGTGCACTAGGATTCACGGGTTCGAGACTAGGTAGAATCAAACAAATATTTTTTTTTCTTTTCGTCAATTGTTTCTTTTTATTTCTTATTTTGACATTAACGTGCTTTTGTTTTAAATCTATTTTATATTAGCATCCATTCATTAAATCCACACATCGTCCCGTTTGTAGAACCTACTCCACAGTCCACACTTACACAAATGGCACCTTAACTCTGATTTGCTGATGAAATGGCATCAACAAGTTAACAAGCGAATAACTGATTAACTGTCAGCTGAATTTGGTAACTTGTTGAATACAAACTTTTTTTTATTTCAAAGTAACTTTGCAGAATAAAAATGCAAAAAAACACAAAACCTCTCAAACACGACAGGTTAATAAGTGTTAGAATTTATATATCTACATGTATGTTCTTTCTCTGATTTCCATTCATTTACAAGTTTTTCCTTAATTTTTTTCTGCAAGTACACTATATGATCCGCTTTTTGAATTATTTATTTATTGACATTTAAGGTCTTGGTTTACACTGCTGATCTTGCCACTTGATACATGTTAGGCAGCCATTTTACGCTTGCGTAAAACCTGGCTTGTATATATTTATACACATTCGCATCGGTCAACCCGATATCGAAATAAAAAAAAAGATCTATAGTAGATACCTTTAATGTATTCAACTTTAAGTCACAAACTTATTTTGATATATTTTTGCTTGCTTTTTTTAAAATTCGTTACGTGTGATCCGTCCTATGATACTCATGCACATTTAGTCTTTAATATAATTTTATACACAATCGCATCGCTCAATCCGACATCGAAATCAAAAAATTAGATCTATAGTAGATACCTTTAATGTAATCAACTTTAAGCCACAAACTTATTTTGATATATTTGTGCTTGATTTTTAAATTCATTACGTGTGATCCGACTTATTGTACTCATGCACATTTAGTCTTTAATATAATTTTATACACATTCGCATCGCTCAATCTGACATCGAAGTTAAAGCTTTAGATTTATGCATAGTATATCTCTATAACGCATTAAACTTTGTCACATACTTGATTTTTAAATTCGTTACGTTTGGTCCGTACTCATGCACATTTGTCCTTTAATATATATTTATACACATTCGCATCACTCAACCCAACATCGAAATTAAAACTTTAGATCTATAGTAGATACCTATAATGCATTCAACTCTAAGCCACCGACTGATTTTTTACTTGCTTTACGTCTGGTCCCTATTCATGCACATTTATCCTTTAATATATATTTATGCACATTTGCATCGCTCAACCCGACATCGAAATTAAAACTTTAGATCTATAGTAGATACCCATAATGTATTCAACTTTAAGCCACAAACTTATTTTGATAGGCTATATTTTGCTTGCTTTTTTAAATTCGTTACGCGTGATCCGTAGATCTACTATGGTCTACTCATGCACATCAAAAACTTAGTCTTTAATATAATTTTATACACATTCGCATCGCTCAGCCCGACATCGAAATTAAAACTTTAGATCTGTAGTAGATATCTATAACACATTTAACTTTAAGCCACTAATACTGATTTTGATATATTTTACTTGCTTTTTAAATTCGTGACTTGTGATACTCAAGCACATTTAGTCTTTAATATATAAATTTAAATACATATTCGCATCGCTCAACCCGACATCGGAGTTAAAACTTTCAACTTTATGCCAGACACTGATTTTGATTTTATTTTTTGCTTGATTTTAAAATTCGTTACGTTGATCCGTACTCTGGTACTCATGCACATTTTGCCTTAATTATACATATCTATACACGTTCGCATTGCTCGATATGTTAAAAATCTATTATAGTCAAACAAGAATTAGACTCTTAAAAGATTGTTTAGACTCTTATAAATGCAACCCGAAATGCAAATTTATTTTACGCAATATTTTTTCTGTAACTTATTATAAAATTAGAATTAGCTAGCACAGCGCATTCAATTTGACTCAATCACATTTAGTCTTAATACATATAAATTTATAGACCTACATATATTCATAGCTCAATGTCCAACCCTGTGACAAATATATTTTAGATCTGCTCATTTCTATTCCTGCAACTCAGAAAATAGATTTTTAAGCCACACACTGACTTTATTATAAGTATCTTTATGTTGATTTCTAAAATTCGTTTGATCGGAATAAAAATGTATTCAAGTGACTGTCTGATTAATGTTTCTTGATGTTGAAAATGAGAGAGTTAGATTTGTTTCAGTTTGAATCAAGAATCATACTCATTAACATTTTATCTTTAATATATATAATTATACACATTCGCATAGCTCACCATGTTAGGATTCTACCATAGTCAAAGATAGATTATTAGACACATAAGCAACCAGACGTGCACATTTATTTTAGATCTACTCAATTGTTTTTCTTCAACTCAGAAAATACAGTGTTTACTTATATGAGATAACACAGCGCATTCAATATTAAGCCGCATACTGACTTTAATATATATTTAATTTGATTTTTAAATTTTATAATATTTGATCCGGATAAAAATTATTTGTTCTTGATGTTTAAAATGAGAGAGTTAGATTTTGTGTAATTTGAATCAAGAACTATAGATCTACTCATGAACATTTTAAGCCACATTCTGACTTTAATATATAATTTTTTTTATTTCTAAAATCATTACGTTTGATCCGAAACTATACTCATTCACATTTGCCGTTAAAATATATTTTTACTTGATTTTTTCTACATTTATTGTGTTTGATCTGACATGTAAAACAGTCACAAAGTCAGTGTGATTAATGCTAATCACGATTCAGTGTTGAAAAGTTTGTGCAATTTGACTCAAGAGCCTAATTATGCACATTTGCCTTTAATATATATTTTTACTTGATTTCAACATTTATCATTTTTATAAGAAAATGCAGAACTCTATTCAAGTCACTGTGTGTTTACTGTGTGTTTAATATTTCTCGATGATGAAAAAAATTGTGCAATTTGAATCAAGAGCAATACTCATGCACATTTTCCTTTTAATATATATTTATTCACATCTGTCATTGAAATTGAAAATTACTCTAGTATAATTATGTACAGTAGCTTGATCTGAAATGCAATTTTAAGAATATCTTCAAGTCACTGTGTGATTAATGCTAATCACGATTCAGTGTTGAAAAGTTTGTGCAATTTTACTCAAGAGCCGTACTCATGCACATTTTTCCTTTAATATATATATTTTTACTTGATTTCTACATTCATAATTTGTAATCAGAAAGTGTAAAAATCTATTCAAGCCACTGTGTGAGTTTGCTAAACAGTTTTGAAAAATTTGTGAAATTTGACTCAAGAGCCGTAGAGCTTCTCATGCACATTTGCCTTTACTTGATTTCGACATTTAGTATGTTTGATCTGAAATGTGAAAACAATCTTTAAGCCACTACATGTGTGATTGATGCCTATCATTGTTGAAAGTTTTGTGAAATTTAACTCAAGAGCCGTACTCATGCACATTTTTCCTTTAATATATATTTTTTACTTGATTTCTACATTTATTATTTTTATCAGAAAATGCAAAACGCTATTTAAGTCACTGTGTGTTTAATGTTTCTCGATGATAAAAAAAAGTGCAGTTTAAATCAAGAGCCATACTCATGAACATTTTCCTTTTAATATATATTTATTCACATCTGTCATTGGAATGGAAAATTAGTCTAGAGTATAATTATGTACAGTAGTTATGTGCCTGTGTTCATTCACAAATCCCCTAAGGAAAAACAATAAAATATATATGTAGTGTCTTGAATATTCCTTCATTTTGTTAAATCAATGCAAATAAAATAAAGCTTTATATATATAAATATGTAATTTTTAAAATATTCCAAGATCTAGATCTACACTGATTGAAAATCTACTCAACAATTTTACTATAGATGTAGACAGAAAAATCCACTGAATCTGTTCAAAGCTTGAGCTATTTCTGAAGAGCTTTATTAATATGAATTACTTGTGTGCATTGTAGGACACATGAGAATTTTTTTATATCATGATTTGACATGAAGCTGTTTAATTCCTGAATGCTAGACGTATCTAGCTCTACTTAGGCCAGTCGTTATATACTTTCTAGGTCAATCAAATTCAATCACCAACAATTTCTGTACCCTGCGACAGGCCTATACTTGATTATGAATATATCAAAAGTCCTCAGAAAAACAATGGTGCATTTTCGAGAAAAATGATTTCAAAGTTCCCCAAAAATATGAAATTCTTGTTGACACGTAATGCTCACCATATTGGAAAATCTACTCAAATTATGACGTCATTGTATGATATACGATGACGTCATGCAATATTGCGGTATTACAGAAAACATTCACATTGTAAATAGCATGCGAGAGGAAACAATGGTTCGCAGCCAAACTGAATTAGATCATCACTGTCTTTACGATGGCCAAATACGAGGTAAGTATTTTCCTTTATTTTGATAGCTTCCTCAGAAGATATAAATGAAGACTGGAACGTTTCACCAACAATTGCATTTCTTCCATTGCCAAACTATGCGCCAGTTTTCAGTTCAGTATCGGAAACTGATCAATTATTGAAGATTGATGTTACTGAAAACAAAGTTATTGAGTTGCTGTCTAGAATATATTGCACTGATTAATAAGACTTTTGGGAGAAAAAAAATGACATTATATGAAGTTGATTTTGCCGAATTTCGAACTATGGAAGCCCATTCATGTCAGAAATAAATAACACGCTGGTTCATAAGCTATATATTTGTTGCTGTTTTTTCACTGTTTTATCTCATTTCTTATACATTTCTTATTACTTATAATGATTTTTTATCTTTAAACTTTCATAACAATCACATTTTAACAATAATTAATAACAGTCAGGGAAATTAACCGAGTTTTGTAATTAATGCATAGATCTAGCCTATATATGCTTTTAGTTATGGCTAGATATGTACCTATGGGAGAGAAGGGTTGCCATAGTATCATTTCGTCCAGTAAAGACAAAGGTGAGATAATTGCGAAGTATTTCCGTAGTCCTAGCAATAATATATACATTAAATGATAAATGGTAGTGAGTGGAATTGTCCGCAATGTGTTCGAGGATTGAGAGTACATGTACTTTTTATGTTCCACAATACTAAATATGTTGATTCTACCCTGATATTTATGCTAATGGTTAGATATATATGAATATGTATTATCTTTTTTTAAGGTAAAGATGTGGAAATACTCCCTGGGCAAAGAGTACACCCCCGGTGTAGAAGAACGTTATGTCACCCCAACTGAAAAAAGGCAAAGACACGTGGCTCATCCAAATTAATACTACCAAACACTAGAACAAGAGTCTCAAGCAGTTTTTATTACAAGACAAAGTGTATATTCTGTGCAACATCTGTGTCTTAAAGAAGGGGTAGAAGAAAGGGCTCAAGATGGTCACACTGTAATGGCATTAGAATTCCGAAAGTCAATTCAAAATGCATGTGGAGAGAGAAATGATAACTGAGCCAACTTGGTGTTGGATACGCCTATGATTTGTCAGAGATTGAAGCACGTTACCATCAAGCATATTGCTCAAATTTCAGTTCAGGTTATAAAATCCCGAGACAGTTTCAAACTGAAGAGTCAAATCATACACTTTTACAATTATCTAATAATGGATATTACAATGACCCGAAGAAGGGCAGACCAGTTTGTGTCAGTGTTGAAAATGCGTTCAAACAAGTGTTGCAGCAATTTGAAGACAGTGAGAGGACAAATGATAACGGAAATACATGTCAAATTGAAAGTTGTAACATTTAACAGCAACGGACATGATATTCTGCATACATTTTACATGAGGATAGCTATACAAGACAATGAAGCCGAGAAAATGTCTAATATACAAATTAGTAACAAACAACAGGGAAGTTCATACTTAATGATATTTATTCCACTGACACAACAAGGGACACTTATCCCTCGCCCTATAGTGTAATGTCTATCGAGGAAAATACATCTAGTACATTGGAAAGAGTTTTTTGCAGCAGATAATACAATATAAGGATCCGGAAGCAGTAATTGTATCAATAGGGCAGGCTATTATTGAGGCGACGATGCAAAACAAATAGATCATATCACCTCTTCATCTTGGTCTAGGAATACAGATGCATTACCATTTTGGCTCCAAATTCCTAATTGATGTTCTAAATGCCGTGGGATTTTGCCCGTCTTAACAAGAAGTACAGAAAGTTAAAATAAGTGCTGCAATAAAAAAATAAATCACAGGTAGAAACGTCTGAGGAACAGTGTTGCAATTTGTTGGGAACAATGTGGAGTTGTGGACCACAATTCTGTCACTATTTATGGTCACAATACATTCCACGGCTTGGGCATAATTGCAGCTGTAACTCCTAAAGACAAGCGAGCTCAAATAATTCCAAGGGTACATCAAATGAGGTTCTAATTTAAACCGGGAAGATAAATGTCAAAATGCGCCAACGATTCGAGAATGTTGAGAAGACAATGGACAGAGTCGTGTTCAAGAAGATTAAACCCAGCAAGGCCAAGTCTGCTCAAGATGAACTTGGATTCTTGGTTTAATCAAGTATCTTGAACCTTGAGAAAAAGTACACCAGGGTAGTCAGTGATAATGCAGGCAGTAAACAAGGGAAGTTATCCTGGCATGACAGCTATTGTGTTTCTTCCATTAATAGACCTCAACTCAGGTGACCGCTCCTGCATATATTCAACCTTGCTGTCTGTTGCCAAACAAAGTAGTAACGTGTGTACAACTCCAGTCATCACATTGTACCAACCTCTTTACTGGAAGGATTTGACCACTGTAGAGAATGTGAGGCTTGGAGGCTTCCAAACCGAGATGTGCTTCCTTGGATCCATCAGGAATGTAATGAAATTTTCAGGGCTCTCTGAACTTTAGTCCACTGTGTAGGCCGCCAACAAAGTCGGGCACATGCTCATTGGTGAAGCCAATGGACAGGACCATTCGTGGACATTTGGAATCTTGTGACTGACGCACTCAATCAAATACTTGTAGAACAGTTGTATTCTGATGATAGATCTATCTATTTATCCAGTCAAATATGGACGAAGTGATTAACCAATCTCAAGATTTGAACCAGCTGCAAAACCATAAAGCCTGGTGTATATGGTGTGCATGAAAACACATGCAGGTTAGGGTCCAGAGGAGACGGTATCTTATCAGGGTCCAAACTCTTTGACACTCTGATTGAGTCTAAGAAATCTAACACTATGAATGTGGAACCGAGTGAACTGGTATGTGCAATTATTGTAGACCTAGATTAGAGGTCTCCTCTATGATATTTCTGATCAGGGTCTGTACTATTTGTCATATAACATGTCTTACCCTTTCCTTCATATAAACGCATTATCACGCATTTGCAGACAGAGTATATCCAGATAAAACGGCTCCTATAGGAGGGCGGATCAGGTTCGATTCGGTTCTGTTTGCTTTTTACACGAAAAAGATCTGATTCTACAGTTTATGGCAAACAGTTTTCTTGAAAAGGTTACATTATAAAAAAAATCAACTAATAACTAGAGGTTTTTGTCACAAAAACGGGTGTCTCCCCTCTAATAAAAACAGTATGTAAAGGGAAATCACTAAAAATGTTATGGTCTTGATGAATGATACTTCCCCTCATTATGCGTTTTCCACACTACATTTTTCAAGAAGAAAATGATAACAGCTAATAACTCCAAAAATACTGATAGCAGATTTATGGACCTTGTGCATGACACTTACTTTCATCATGCTCTTTCCAAAAAAAAAAATGTCATTCCAATAGCATCAGTCGAAGAGGAGTTATTGATCGGCCAAAAAATGTAACAAAGGGCAATAACTCCAAAAGTATTGAAGCCAGAATTATGGCCCTTGTCCATGACACTTTCTCTCATCATGCTCTTTCCATGTATGAAGTTTCAATACGATGGCAAGAGCCATGTAGGAGTTATCGTCCGGACAAGAAAGAATTAAACAAATGTACAAGGGGCAATAACTCTAGATTTATTGAAGCTCGAGTTAAGGATCTTATGCATGACACTTTCTCTTATCATGATCGTTCCATGCATGAAGTTTCACTCCAATGGCATGTGTCACATAGGAGTAATCATCCGGACAAAAAAATTTGATTTTTTTTTACAAAGGGCAATAACTCCAATATTAGTGAAGCCAGAGTTATGGACCTTGTGCATGACACTCCCTCTCGTTATGATCTTTCCATATATGAAGTTTCAATCCAATGGCATGAGCCATATTGAAGCTATTGTCCGGACAAAAAATTATGATATTTTATACAAAGGGCAATAACTCCAATATTAGTGAAGCCAGAGTTATGAACCTTGTGCATGACACTTCCTCTCGTCATGATCTTTCCATATATGAAGTTTCAATCCAATGGCATGAGCCATATTGAAGCTATTGTCCGGACAAAAAATTATGATATTTTATACAAAGGGCAATAACTCCAATATTAGTGAAGCCAGAGTTATGAACCTTGTGCATGACACTTCCTCTCGTCATGATCTTTCCATATATGAAGTTTCAATCCAATGGCTTGAGCCATATTGAAGTTATCGTCCAGACAAAAATGTGTGATTTTTTTTAAAAAGGGCAATAACTCCAATATTAGTGAAGCCAGAGTTATGGACCTTGTGCATGACACTTCCTCTCATTATGCTCTTTCCATATATGAAGTTTCAATCAACTGGCATCAGGCATATTGAAGTTATCGTCCGGATAAAAAGTGTGACGGACAGACGGACGGACGGACGGACGGACAGACGGATAGACAGACAGACAGACAACTCTCACGAAAACAATATGTCTCCCCCATATAAATATGGGGGGAGACATAAATATGCATGATGACTTACATAGATATCGATCAGGGAAAGGGTTAAGTATTCTGACCCTTTCCCTCTGAATGGAGTTTACCTGTAAACAACAATGAAACATTCTACTCGGAGAAAACAGCATTCTAAGGGTTAACCCTGCCCCTGTTCTATTTTTATAACAAATTTCAATACCTACTGTATATTCATGGACTAAAGAGTTGTAATGAAATATGCAAGGTGGAAAACTGTAGCCATTTTCGAAAGTAAAGAAAGCTACCTTTCAAGTTCCATTAGTAAACTAGAAGCTGTCTGATCTGGGTCTACTCTGTTTGCAAATACGTAAAAACTGGGAAAGGGTTAAATTGATAATCGTTTTCTTTCGACAAAGAAACATTGCTCAGCTTGCTCAATCAAATACTTGTAGAACAGTTGTATTCTGATCTATCTATTTATCCAGTCAAATATGGACGAAGTGATTAACCAATCTCAAGATTTGAACCAGCTGCAAAACAATAAAGCCTGGTGTATATGGTGTGCATGAAAACACCACACAGGTTAGTTCAGGATTCCAGGACTGGACAATTATGGATTCCGTACATGGAAATTGCAGAAATATTGAAGACATTCATAGCTGCAGAAAGGACAGCGAATTGGACAGCACATCATCAATGCTCCCATACTTTCAGCTGCTGGGAAAAATTTGTACTTGAAATCAAGTTATGTGTACAGATGAATTGTCTGGAACGACTCACCCAAATGTTTATGAAACATTCGTTTCAGGAAATCGTGTTGTCATATGTTCCGACAGGTTTTGGGCAGGTCTTTCCAGGTTAAGCAATTCATGTTTCCCTTCAGATACGCATTATTCGCAATTGTTATCACTATATATTCGTAATTGTTCTTTGAAAGAATAATGAATAAATAAACTGTACCGTACTTCTACTTCATCCAAACCCAGTCGCATTCAGCACTGTCAGTACTTTGATTTGTAATATATTTTGTTATACATGTGAAATGTGAAACGAACCAGCAGTTGACCTATCAATATGTTTGCTGGTAGACATGATAATATTGTTAACGGGACTTAACACTGAATATAAAATGTTTTACCAACAGTAAACGCAAATACATATTGAAATGGCGCAAATCGAGTCAATAAACATTAGAAATACACTCAATATTTAATAGCGATTTTTTTCAAGTTGCTTTGTAAATTTTCTTGAGGACTTTTTTCCTAGGTTTCCATAGACCTTATATAAGATAATCCACTAAATACCTCTTCTGAAGGAATTTGTTTTAGGTAGAGCATTTTTATCTGCTAGAATGACTGGCCTAACTGAACTCCTGCAAATTGAAGACTTTGAAAAATGAGTAGATTTATCAGTGAATTGGCCAGATTGAAGAAAAAATGTTTGAGTTGTGTTAAATGTTACCTTTCGAAAAATCCTAAGCATATAAATTGCGACATATCCATAATATCCATGTATTATCATTGAGATTTTGAAGCGATTAACGTATATGCGTATATCCAGCGATGTAAACATCGATTCGCTCTGAGCAACGTTACGTCATTTATATACATGAAAGGTCATAATGATTGGAATGTGTAGTGTTGTGCTTTAGTAAGCGAGAGAGAATATTTCGTACATGACTTTTGGGGTCTAAAGTTGAAATGAAATTGTTTGTCTTATTATTTCTGGGTAAAATGAGAAATTGTTGCCTACTGAAAATGCAACATCTATTATCAAGCTGTACTCAACGTGAAATAGAATGAAATGTTGAAAATGCACGGCTGCTTACTGAGTTACGTTTCGTGCAGATTAAATGATGTGTGCTTGGTAATTGAAAACAAACTGAAGCGAATCGTGTAGATCTGTTTTCGAAGGCAATAAATCGACGTTGTTTGTCTGCACAACTGATTTCAAGCCTAAATGTAGAGATACAGTTATTTTGCCGTTTTATTGTATAGCATACATGATCAGATTTTAAATCAAAGAATATTGACAGTTCATTTTCTTAACGAGCATATATGCAGATCTAGATCTAAGTTAAGCCAACTTAAAAGTTCTCAACAAACATTAATACTAGATATGTTACTTTTGTATTTGGGACATGTGAAGAAAATTCGGGCCTGTTGAATGTAGATCTAAATTGATAGTTTAAAAGGGACATAATTAAGATATTTTGCAGGGAGAAATAACATACTGTACATAGAGCTACTATCTGCGTGACACTGACTTTTATTAAACATCAAGAAATTAGCCGAATTAAGCTATGCTGAAATATTTGTCTGTAATTTAACAGTATAGTATATGTCTAGCCAAAAAATAGGATATTTACGAATCATGAATTTCTGCGTTTGTGACTTTTGGCATTGAGTCAAATTTTGTAGCAATCAAAGCATTGACTTGTTTAAGGCTACAGGTTCATTAGGAAAAGTGAAATTTTTAATGCATGAAAATAATGCGTCTGTCGGGATTTTTTTTATCAAATTTGTCATTTGCATTGTTGAGGCCGAATTAAGAGACCAGACGTGTTTTTAGATGCTCTGACAACTTGAAAAATAAGGTAACTCTTACATCATACTGTATTAGATCTATAACACTTAAAATTTGTGCAAACTTTAATGTACACTAGCGATAGGTGGATACAGTATGTTCAATTAAATGTTTTTTCGTTATACATGCACTTTACCATTGTATTTGCCGTCGCGGTTGTTGTAGATTAGTCGGAGAGGGGATACGTTTATTTACACTGTTTGTCTTTTAGGGTGGGGATGGAATAAGAGTGAGGTTGGGTGCCCATAAACCGGTTTAACCCCCAGTGGCTTTTGTCACTGACCGTTTCAAGACGTTATTTCCATCTTCCTCCTATTTTAAGTTTTGTTTTGTCTTTGTGCGTCTCTTGTTGTTTTTTCTAGTTATGTACATTTGCTGTTTCCTTGTGTTGCTGTTCGGGCGAGTGTTTGTTCGGTATGTGGTGTTTCCTGCATGACTCATTTTTGTATATATAAAAAATAATGCACGAGTGGGACATGTTTTTTCCACAGAATTTATCATTTGTGAATTTGAACTTTAAGAGACCAGACGTGTTTTATAGCCCTGAGAAGCTGACACAAATTTGTAGTGATATAGATCTACTCTATAGTACGGTTAATGTCAAATGAAAAATAAATGTGTGAGTGGGATTTTATTTTTACACAGAATATTTCACTTGCAACTTTGGTTGGGACCAGTTAAAACACTCTATAATATGTATACACTATATACTGTGACGCGCCGCTGATATCAATGTATAACTTAACTTATACTATATGAAGAAATGCTTTCTAGATTTCAAGACCCCGATGTGTGCTTCATATTTGAAACTCAAAATGCATTTTTTGTGCTGCTACACAAGTCACTGTTTTTGTATTAATTATCAGAATGCATCAACGGAATAAAAGTACACACAAGTATATTTACTTTGTGCTGGTCATTCATTACATTTTTTTCAAACTACAATTCATATTAACAAGTTCATGAGTGAAGTTAAACTATAGGACGGCTGAATTTCTTATTCAATACATGTCAATTATCTTTGTCTTTGAACACTCATGAATGTGTCTTGTTCTGGCATATGCTCAGTTCAAAATTAAAAAGAAAGATGTAGACATTTTTTGAAACTCTGACTGTTTGATACATGTTTCAAACTAATTAACCCTATGGTATAACAAATTAAAACAAATATTTAGCATTATACAATATTTACATTCGCCCTGCAATGGCCTTATATAACCTTATTCTAAAAAGAAAGTTGCATAACCTCATGAACACCGGAAGCACGTCATTCATTTCTTAAATATAAGAAATACAATGGAATATAAATATAAGAAATAAATGACGTGCTCCCGGTGTTCATGGGTTATGCAACGCATAGCTTTACGAGCAAAGATTCACGTGAAGCCCTTCGGGCTTCACTAACTTTGCTCGTAAAGCTATGCGTTGCATAACCTCATGAACACCGGAAGCACGTCATTCATTTCTTAATTCTACACTGCAGATCTATATACTGTACTGTATAACAAAGTCGTCAGTTGCAATTTGACTTTGATGGAATCAGATATGTTTTGATGCTTATCAAGTCCGCTAAAATTTATACTATATAATGTATAATGTTTACTGTTTTTGAGATGTTTTTGGATGTTCAATATAAGTAAAGAATCAATATGAATGCAATAGATGGTTTATTTTTACAACAATGATCAATGAACATAATATAAAACAAATTTCGTATTTCAATTCTGAGCAAATTAAAAGTGTGTGTTTGTCGATTTCAATACATATAACCTTCATGCGAATTTTTCTTCAAAGAACTACTGTAAAATGGGAATGTCTTCTGTGCACTAGGAATATTGTTTCCAAAAGTTACTGTCCTGGTCTGGTTGCTGCTGCTGCTGTTGGTATTGATGTTGCTAGTGTACACTTTGTTGGGTTGAATACCATCTTTTTTGTCAATCATACTATGGTTCAAACATTTCACCATATTCAGATACATACAAGTAGGAGAATACTTTTCATGATCCTTCCAAGGCTGGTCCGTTGGTAACCACGCGTGAAGCCTCAATCCACATGAGTGGCATTGGCAAACATCTGAGTAACCACAATAGTAAAACCCGCTCTCTACGATTTATTGTTAGTTTGGTGTTGCATTTGAACAGGCCACACGTCAAAACTCTTTAGCCTTGAGGCTGCAAACCTCATATCCAATGCAGGTGTGGGTTGAAAAACTAGACCGTCGGTTTCATTGGACATGTTTGTATAGTGAAATGAGATAATGTGTGAACACTGTTTGAAAAATGTCACTTAAATATATTTTCTTGTATGAATTGCATTATTTTGTGTGCTTCGTATATTATATATGGCAACACAACTGTTATGTTCACTATCTGCTTTGACATCTAGACGCAAACATGTCTATGCCACAAGAACAAATAAACACTGTCGGTGCTGATATTAAGACATGCGACGTATGCAACAAAATTATGAAAAGTAAACATTTTCTGAGGCATAAGAAGTCAAAAAGTCACATCAAAAGGATGGAAGACAATCAAGTTCCTACTCAATCACCAGCGCTATCACAGACTGGTCTTTCCAAGTTTTGCGAGCTCGAGTCTGTCATCATTAACTTTGAACAGTTTGAATGCGAACTCATCAGAAGCATACAAATTTTGCATTCATGTTTGTTTGAGAATGGCATGTTCCACCTGAAATGTTCACTAAACGAACTTTTCCGAGAACTGATGACATTGTACCAGCATCTCCAATACGTGTACCAACAGAAAGCCTTTCTTAGACAAATACAAAGGAACTCATATCAGCCAACTGATGAATTTGTTACTGTGGGTACATATATGCAGTTGCAGCAACAGTTTGACGAGTTGCAAAGAAAACTTTCTACTCTGACTGGAACAGAATCTGATGTCAACAATATAAATTGTTCTACCATGCAAAGTACGGGAGATTATGAAAATATGTCCACATCACAACCACAATGTCCTATCGCTGAGACTGTGGAAACTGAACCAGAATCATGAACTGACTAATATGTTTCCTTGTATAAACTCTAGAAATGCAATTAGAAAATGTTTTAGTGTAGTATGTTATGTTGCTTTGCTTGAGAATTATTAAAATATTACTGAAATTACAAACTTTCTTTGTATTCTTTGTTTTCATTATGTAATAGTATGGAAAATGTATATTAGTGTGTTACAAACCTCTACAATCTTTATGTTGTTCAGTTGGTTAGGAAAATGAGGTTTCCAGAAGTATTTGCACGGGAAAAAACATCATTCTTGGCATGTAATGCTGAAAAAGCTTTCTTTACTGACGTGCAAATGAAATATTACACCAATTGGACTTGCTCAGAAGTTTGCGAAGCACTTACTTTTCTTTTGGATAACATATTTGTACGTTATGGGAATGCTATATACCGTCAGGTAATTGGTATTCCTATGGGTACGAATTGTGCATCACTTGTCGCAGATTTGTTTTTGTACTGCTATGAGAGAGATTTCATGTTGCGTTTGAATCCGCAATCACAAGAAGATGTTATAAAAGCCTTCAATGAAACTTGTCGATATTTGGATGATATTTTTAACTTAGATAACCCTTTCTTTGATGCTCTGATTCCTACAATTTATCCTAAAGAACTCAAATTGAATAAAGCTAACCCGTCCGACAATTATGCGGCGTTTCTTGATCTAGACCTTAAAATTAATAATGGAATTATTTCTTCTAAAATATATGACAAAAGAGATGATTTTGATTTTAACATTGTAAATTTTCCTCATCTTGACGGGGATGTTCCTCGTGCTCCATCTTACGGGGTTTATATATCTCAACTTATTCGTTTTGCTAGAGCTTGTTCATCTATTGACGATTTTAACAGTCGAAATCTCATTTTAACTGAAAAGCTGCTTAAGCAAGGATATAGATACCATAAACTAAGAAAAACTTTCTCTAATTTTTACTATCGAAATCTCTCGCTTATTGGCAAGTACCAATGTAATCTCAAGGTGCTTCTACGACACGGTATTTCACATCCTGAATTGTATGGTGATGTGATTTACAAACTTCGTAAAATTATTGGACATACCCATTTTCTCACTTTGTTCATCAAATGTGTTAAACAATTCATTAAAAAGGGATATGATCCTGTAGTACTACAACATACTGCATGTTTGGTCGTGAACCCTTTTACAGTTGGCAATCACGCTGGCCTCTTTGCATGTACGCCGACAAGAAAGGTTTAGTACTCTATGAAGGCGACCTCTTAAATCCAGAAATGGAAGGAGAACGTCGGATATCTGTACTAATTCATTTTTGTCGTACCCTTTATTACTTTTCTACAGTTACTCTGTTTGCAGCTCAGGTGGATACAGTATGTTCAATTAAATGTTTTTTCGTTATACATGCACTTTACCACTGTATTTTCCGTCGCGCCTGTTGTAGATTAGTCGGAGAGGGGATACGTTTATTTACACTGTTTGTCTTTTAGAGTGGGGATGGAATAAGAGTGAGGTTGGGCGCCCATAAACCGGTTTAACCCCCCCCCCAGTGACTTTTGTAAAACACTGACCGTTCCAAGGCGGTACTTCCATCTTCCTCCTATTGTATGTTTGTTTTGTTTTTGTGCGTCTCTTGTTGTTTTTTTCTACTTATGTACATTTGCTGTTTCCTTGTGTTGCTGTTCGGGCGAGTGTTTGTTCTGTATGTGGTGTTTCCTGCATGACTCATTTTTGTACTTTTAGTATATGCAAAGACCCACAGAAATGTTTTCGATGTGGATTCTTAACAGCATCTACCTCGAACAATTCAGCTACATATCATGTATGGCGAATGTACGCTATTCTCAAGGCAAATGATATCAATATGTTAGATTTCATCGCCTGCAACTATCCATTCTGTGACAAGTGTCATGGGCTATACAAAACGGTCATGGATGAACAAGGTCTTGTAAATAACTCATTTGTCAATGGACTATATATTCACTGTGCATTGCACATTGCCGATATTGAATATGTAGAAGATAGATTATCAAAAGTGGACATGAAAACTCAAATGATGTTTGAAGACTTGGAGTTGTTTGCCACTCCGCCAATAATGTATTCGGTTAAAGAAATTGTTTTTGTTGATGATATGTTCAGGGACAGAAATATAGACATATCAAAGAAGTCGGATTTGGAAACAGTTTATTTGCATTCTAAACCATACTAATATATCAAACAATCAACTCTATTTATTTTCAAAATTCTTGCAAAAACATTCATCTTTATCCAATTCGCTGAAAAACTTTTCAACATCAGTCCTTCTTGTATAGTCAATATGCTCCGATTTGAAAAGTTCCATATATAATTCAAGCTCGGTTGCAGGAATACTTAATCGCGAACTAGCGAAACGTCTTTCATCTCCAATATCAAAATTCTGTGCATGGAATTTTTGCCGATCTTGTGGTGGCGAAATGTCTTGATGAATCTTATTACATAGTATATCTCCACTGTAGTGAAGAATCGAGACAAATACCGCATACTGTATGTATAAATCATCACTGGCTTCAGAAAATCCATTGTTACCAACTTTTGCTTTATATAACTCGTGGCATTTTAGACACATTGGATAGAAAGCACAGCGTATACGTTTATTTTCATCGATCGGATTTTCAACACCAATGCAGAAAAGTTTGTAGATACGCCACAAATAAAAAGTCATGATACCATCGACTTCTTTTTCAATATATCCACATCTGTAACAAAACTCTGGGTTCTGATATATTGTTCTGGGTTCCATTTCAAGACTTATGTTGTGTTCTGTCATGGTACCATTCGGGCGACTGTTTTTGTATGTGGTATGACTCATGTTTATACTTTGTTATAATTGTTATAGCCACATGTATGTATAGTCATCGTCGCCTTTTGAGCAGGTGATTCTGATTGGTTGAAATTTAACTCGCATTCTGATTGGTTCTTCTAGTAACAGTACTAGAACTCAGAGTATAAAAGGCAGCGTACACTCGATAAGATCATTATTTCTCATCATGACTTGGCTGAGAAAACTCATCAGGCTTCTGAAGCCAAAGAAATCTAAGATATCCAAGAAGGCCATAGTAGCCACCGTAGACGAGGAAACTCAGACGGACAGATTGCCTCAGCGTCGAACGGGTGAAGACCTCCTAAGCCAATTGCACCGGCTATCCATCATGATGGATTTCTACAAGAGGAGAGGTCTTGAATGGACAAGCCGGCAGCCTTTGCCTTGGGTGGTAAAGAGGAAGAACATATCCAGATTTGTCGGAATTTTACTGACAAACTGGTATAAGAACCAAAGGCCCTTTTCAGGGCCAACGATTTATTTCAGAAAGAATTTGTCTCATGAGTTATGAAATTTAGCTGTAGCTAAAAGTTGTATCTATATTTGAACTGAGGGTTGTGAAACATGAATACTGAGGAATATGAAAGAAAACCCTTTTCCGTTTAATGTCTGATATATTGCCATCTATTGTAAGCTTAAATATTTGGTCAACTGACATTTGCTATTGATATGGTGTAAATAGCCAGTTGGTATCTAAAACATTTGTTCTCAAACATGTTGCACAGTATACAGTGTATAGTGTGATTTTTATGCCCCCAAAGGCGGGCATATAGTAATCGCATTGTCCGTCCTTCCGTCTGTCCGTCCGTCCGTCCGTCCGTCCGTCCGTCTGTCCGTCCGTCTGTCCTTCCGTCCCAAATTCGTGTCCGGTCTGTAACTTCTTCATCTATCAATGGATTTCAATATAACTTGCCACAAATGTTCACCAAGCAGAGACGATGTGTCGCGTTCAACTCCCTGGTCCGTGGGACAAAGGTCAAGGTCACAGGGTACAATTACTTTGTCACAAATTTCGTGTCCGGTCTGTAACTTCTTCATCTATTAATGGATTTCAATATAACTTCCCACAAATGTTCACCACACAAAGACGATGTGTCGCGTTCAACTCCCAGGTCCATGGGTCAAAGGTCAAGGTCACAGGGTACAATTACTTTGTCACAAATTTCATGTCCGGTCTGTAACTTCTTCATCTATCAATGGATTTCAATATAACTTGGCACAAATGTTCACCACACAAAGACAATGTGTCGCGTTCAACTCCCAGGTCCATGGGTCAAAGGTCAAGGTCACAGGGTACAATTACTTTGTAACAAATTTCGTCCAGCCTGTAACTTTTTTATCTATCAATGGATTTCAATATAACTTGGCACAAATGTTCACCACACAAAGACGATGTGTCTCTTTCAACTCCCAGGTCCATGGGTCAGAGGTCAAGGTCACAGGGTACAATTATTTTGTCACAAATTTCGTGTCCAGTCTAACTTCTTTATATATCAATGGATTTCAATATGATTTGGCACAAAGGTTCACCAGACAAAGATGATGTGTCGCTGTCTACTCCCTGGTCCATGGGTCAAAGGTCAAGGTCACAGGGTACAATTACTTTGTCACAAATTTTCGTGTCCGGTCTGTAACATCTTTATCTATCAATGGATTTCAATATAAATTGGCACAGATGTTCACCAGACAAAGATGATGTGTCGCGTTCAGCTCCCTGGTCCATATGTCAAGGTCAAGGTCACAGGGTACAATTACTTGTTTATCTGTGAATGGATTTCAAAGGAACCTGGCACAAATGTTCACCACACAAAGACAATGTGTCAACTCCCTGGTCCATAGGTCAAAGGTCAAGTTCACAGGGTACAATTTTTGGGGGCATTTGTCACGTGACTGTGACATCTCTTGTTAATGAACCTGGTTAGAGCATGAAAAACATTTCTGATACCTTCAAACTCAAAGTTTGGATAACGACTTCAGTATGTGGTAAATTTCCTAGGCTGTTCTGAAATGGACATGTTCAAAAACCTTTTAATTTGCTCAGAGTGAAAATATATAGCTTGTTCATATTATGGTTATATATTGCATTCATATTGTTTGATTTTTTATTTCTATTGGGCGTCAAAACATCAGTTTGAAAAGCAGAAACTACACAGAAACAACAGGATATCAATTTCATAAAATGTTTTGGCAAAGATAAAAATGTATAACAAAATATTCATGTTTCATTTGATTTTATTTCTTGAAATTCTAAACATGATCAGCATGTTTAGATTTACAATGTATTTCCATCGCTATCAATCAATGCATCTTCTATATCATTCCAAGTGTCAATTATATTGTTTATCGTAATACACCTACCATCATCTGTATGCATCATGGCCTTTTCGACTCTGAAGAATCCATATTTGTATTCTGTGCAGTTTGTTACTAAAAACTTGAATGGATACAAATACAGTGTTGTTTCGTCTGTTACCTTTGGAGTTCGAATACCGAGATATCTTTGTTCATAGAAATACTTATCTAGTAAATACTTCGTTGCCAATATGTCGCAAAGCATTAAAACTCTAACATCGTTTGGATAGTTTGTTAGAGCTTCATGAAACAACTTGTTAGCAAAGCTAGGATCTTCTGAAATTATGTCTGATCTAGCAGTTTCAAAGATCTGCTTACATAAATGGACAATTTGTTCTTCTGATGGATTTGGTGGATCATTGTTAACGAATGACAAACAACACGATGCATCTGTATACTCAACAAATTCAGTTTCGTACTTTTCATTGATCAGAACTTTGTAAGGAAAACACTCGAACGTCGTTGTTTCACCCAGAGCTGGAAAGTTTGTAGATAGATAGGTTTTCACATTTATGTCATACTGTGCATGTAATTTGAATTTTGAATCTAGCATTGCAATCAGCAACAACAGTCTCAGGTCTTGGCGTAAGGAAAACTTTTTCAAACCTAACCCGAATAACTCGAGCGCATAAAGTTTTTGGGCATCTATCTCTTGTTCTTTATTTCCTAATTTGATGTCATCTAGACCCGCATTAGTCATACCAGTAATGTGACATTTGTTCAGTTTATCATATATTTTGTCACACAAATCTTGTGTTTTCCTTCTACCGAATGCAGTTTCACTACAAACGACAAAATATGTGCCATCGTCTTTTCATCTCATGATAGCCTGTTGAACTTCATCTAAGAAATCGGAGTCGACTGTGAAAGTAAATTCCTTATATCGAAATGTAAATCTGCCAATGCCTTCTAGATCTGATAATGCCTTCGAAAATTGTTCGGCCATCTGTGACTGATACCTTTCATTGCCTACATGAAATCTAGACAAGCTGATTTCGTTTGCATCCAACATCGTTTTGATACAAGAATATTTTTCAGATAACAGATTACATAATAGAAATACCCTTGTATCATCGATAAAGTCTAATCCGCGGTTGAATAAATCCAAAACATTTAGCTCATTGTTTTCTTTGACACTTGCTCTGGTTGCTAGGAAGAGTTTGTAACACAGCTGGTTGATCGTTTCTTTGTCCTGTTGAGAAAGAAATTCGTATGTATTAGAGATTGGAATATTGCACATTGATTCGTGTATCATGGAATGAACCGTGCATCGTTTTGCTGTCAAAGACATGTTTGTTAACTGACGATAGGGTTAGAAAGAAGTAGTTCATATATCAAATATATTGAGAAAATAATGCACTTTGGTTTTCTTCCTCTTGCAGGAATTGCTCTACATTCAATGTGTTTCCTCATACCTTTACAGAGGTTAGGACGTCCGTAAATCGGTTTAAACCCCCAGTGGTGTTTTTGCTACTGACCGTGCCAAGGCGGTACTCTCTTTGTCACCCTTCCTTTTGTTTACTACGTTTCCATTTATAAGCACAATAGTGTTGTTTGTGCAGTGTGGCGGTGGTGAAACGTCTCCCCGTACATCCAATCAATATTGTTTTCTTCCTCTTGCAGGAATTGCTCTACATTCAATGTGTTTCCTCATACCTTTAGAGGTTAGGACGTCCGTAAACCGGTTTAAACCCCCAGTGGTGTTTTTGCTACTGACCGTGCCAAGGCGGTACTCTCTTTGTCACCCTTCCTTTTGTTTGCCTTGCGTCTTTGTGTTTGTGATTTGTTCATGTGTGGAACGTTTGTCCCTGGTTCTTGTGTGTCTTTTGGTGTTTTCTGTGTTCATTTCGTGTGTGTGTGTGCGTTTGGGTGTGTGGTTGTGTGTGTGTGTGTTTGTCATGCTGTCTATCGGTGTTTTGGTGGTGGTTGCGTCTTGCATGTGGCTTTGCCTGCTTGACTTTACTACGTTTCCATTTAGATTCTCAACAAGGATACCTTTAATCTATTATACGAAATATGTCAACTGAAAACAAAGTTTGGTTTTGTTAACTTTTAATGGTTTCATAACTCTTGATATCATCTTTCGAAAACAATTGTGTGGTCCTGAAAAGGACCGGTGTTAATGACTGGCAGCGTTCAGTGTAACGGCTCAGTCTCATTATGTTGATCTTCATCTTTATCATTTTCAAGTTCATCCTTTTCCTGGCATTCAGGACACATCAGACATGACCCTTCGTCCTCATCAAAGAAACCCTCTTCTTCATCTGGGCAATTGTGCTTCTCTCCCAAGTACGAGAGAATGGCAAAACACTTGCCACATTCTATAACACATGTTTTGGAACACCCTGCACACCTTGAAGTCATCTTGCAAATGTGAGATCAAGAGCAAATCTTATTGTATTTATACAAGAATACCACGTGACTATCACGTTGATTTCGAATAGTATAAATAGTATTAATAGTAAATAAGCAGTGTTCAAAACTATTTTACCATGTCTTCGACGATGGATGATCACATTCGAAACTATTACAGAAATGGTGTATTAAAATACCATATGCTTCGCAAGTGCAATAGCTATCATAGTGTATACTTTTTGAAATATCATATACATGTACTTGGAGCTTAACGAAAACACGTCTGGTCTGTTTAAACTCTAACCTCTAAATGAAAAAAAAAGTTCCATGAAAATCACGCCCACAATCAAACTCTGCTCGTTCATTGGTTGATGTGCGTATGAGTACATGAAAAAGTTCCTCTGGCGGAAGCATACCTTACATGCTGTTCATCTAGTATATAAGCTGGTAACATGCATTACTTTCAATCTCTTGATCATCTGATCCAAAATTTCAGAAGCAAATATGAACTCTACCTATGATATATATGTGGATATTCGACGACAGACTTTTAGGTCATGGCCAAAAAAGTCAACGATCAGTTCTGAAGATTTGGTTCAAGCGGGCTACAGATTTACATATTTTCAAGATAGAGTGAAGTGCAACACCTGTGGAGTGAAAGTACAAGGTTGGCAATAAGACTCGGATCCGTTGATAGTTCACGTCAGACATTCGCCGATGTGCTACCATGTCATTTTGGAAAAAGGACTGCAGTTCATTCGAAAACATCGAACAAACGAAGTACTTCAAAGCAGTCATTCTACGATAGTGGACTTGACGCCTTACATTACAGCGAAAGTTAACACTAACTGTTTGAATGGAGATAGCATCAATTTGACAATGGAAAAAGTTTGTGATTCACCATATGTGACACCAGTGACACAATTGCAACAAATGCAAGAAAGGAAAGTGGCTGAACAACTACATTCTAAGCAGAAACAACATGATGTTAAAACTAAAATTAACTCTGTGCAAAAAGTTAAACGCAAACCATTGAAATACAAGGACAAATGTAGGCATTGTTTCCTACGAGAAAAAGGTGTTCAAAATTTACCTTGTAAACACTCATGCTGTGTGGTATGCATAAAGACTATGAGAAACTGTTTCATCTGTAGGAGACCAAAAAAAGACTTCAGATTTGTATGATTCAAAGTAAGTTTTTATTTCAGTTGTTGTCTTTTGTTGTTATTCGAGACAACATACCTGATACAGAATGTTAAGATATGTTAAACTATAATAAAACTAAAAATTAAAACTATAGTATTGAGCAGAATCTGGCTTTTGGTTTTTCAGATATCTCAGTTTCTTGATTTTGTACATCGTGCTGCGTTTCTTTGCTATTCCAACAAAATGCTGGTATTGTCAATGCTTCGTTGTCATACTCACGAACGACATACAGCAATTTGGTATTTGGATCATAATCACTTCGCCAAGTTTTTAACGCATTCAAAGATCTCATGTGTGGACTGTATTGATCATAAAACAAACAAGCTGACTTTTTGGTTTTGAAAATAATGTTCATGAATCCAACGTGTCGAGCAGTATTGCAAGTTTCATCCTCAAGCTTTTGAACTTCCAATACATACAGCTTTGTTTTGTTGGGTTTGTTGGACCTATGTTTGCAAATATTTTGTTTGCGGAGATCACCAAACTTTGCTTTTTTCTTGGTGGGTTCATAGAGAGGTTTTGCTTGTTCTAGCTGATTCTGATTATTAAACAGATTCTGATTATAAAGTTGGTTATGCAAAATGTTAATCAACTCATCATTTTGTGTTTCAGCTGATTCACACTCACACATATCTGATTTTGTAACTGTGGCTATTGATGACAAAACTTATTTTAATACTTTTTTTGCATTCAAGGTCGGTAGTAAACTGAATGAATAAGAAGAATAAGAAAGGATGCTATTTTGGTGTTTCGTTTATTTTCTACAAAAGTGCATTCATATCAATATCAGAACCTTCAGCAAACATTTTGACCGATATATTTTCAATCCTCTGAATTGTTCCAAGGTCGCATAATGTCTTTTCATAATTGTCTAAACACCCACTCAAAGGTTATCTCAGTGATAACTTATTTTCATTATCAAATAAGTTTCTGACTTCTTGATTCGTCATTTCCACATTGGAAAGAAAATATCCGAACAACATTTTTTGTTTTACACTTCTTTTAGCGTCAGGTTTACATCTGTCGTATACATCAAAACAAAGATATTGCTGTTCATTAACATTTGAAATTATCTGCTGGTAACACTCCCATCGAAAATCATGAATCGCGATCAACCACCGGGTTGACGTTGGAATATTGATGGCTTCGTTCGTCAGTAGTAAATATCCAAACATGTGACGCATCAATTTTGAACGATAGCTTTCGTCAATACCCATTTCTTCAATACTTCGATTCACGAAAGTGTCCATGACATACGCTTTTCTAGATTGGCCTTGTGCGAGGAGCTGTTTGATTTTGCGGGAATGCATTTCAACCCATTCTGTTGCGGTTTCAGACAATGGCCGTAACAGTCCAGTCGAATTTCGAGTTTTGCATTGAAACGGTGTGGTCATGTTTATAAAAAAAATAAGTTTACCAACGAATCTTGAGTGCTGATTGCTTATACATGTATACAATTCCAATTCCAATGTATATATTATTTTAGTACTAGTTTCGCTTGGCTAATGAGATTCTCAATCAAATGTACAATATCATAAACAGTATCATTAACGCCATTCCAAGTGCGACTATGAGTAGAAGCATCTGTCTTGATTCAAAGGACCTCGAGCAGCAATCTTGAACTTCTTAGATTGGGATTCGATATCAATCACCTGTTGCTTCTTTGTGGATGTTGGAAAAGGAAATGTTTTCATGATAATCTATTTGATGCTTGAATGAAGGTGATCGTTGCAGTTTACTTTGTATGATTCTTTCATGGAGAAAAATAATGTACAATAATGATCGAAATTGAACCGGACATTTCTATATTTTTTTCTTATGTCCAAAGATTGAGACTGACATTTATAAGGATAAAAAATTTATGAGGATAAAAATCAGCGTACTCAAACTTGTGACACTTCTAAATACAATAACTTATCCTTAATTCAACATCAAAACATAAAAATGAGGCCGGCATATTTAGGCGGGGGGTACTTTTCAAAGAGCCCCCCCCCCCCTGTTAAAATTTACTGTAACAAAAATCAATACAACCATCTATACATGCCACAATCCTGATTAAAAAAACATACAGTGCTCCCTCTCTACAACGACACCCTTTGGGATACGAAAATTGTATGTGTTGTTAAGAGGGAGTTGTTATAGGGAGGGAAAATCAATCATAATTAGCTTGTTTGCAGATCCCCAGATAGGGTGTATTTCGAGAACTAAAACCGTTATGCCTCCATCAAACCCTATGTTGTGACCACTCTTTAGAATCGTCACAAAGTGACGATTCTAAAGAGTGGTCACAACATAGGGTTTGATGGAGGCATAAAGAAAATACGATGGAAAAAGTTTTTTCTGGAGTCGTGTTGTTTCGGAAACAGTGACATGCGTTGTTGTAAGGAGGGAATCGTTATTGAGAGGGCCGTTGTAGGGAGGGAGCACTGTACAAAGTAAACTTATCACATATTTAAACCTTGATTTTCCCATACTTTTATAAACATGGTTAAATTGTCTGGGATGATTTTATTTCTCTATGGCAGTCTTGTGAAATTCTATGCAGTAGAATCTGTCTTAATCGGCCATTCATTCATTGACCATAATAGTGCTAAAAAGCAGGGCAAAGGTAATGCAGAAAGCTCCTATATGAGCTTTCCGTATTACTTTTGACCTGCATTAAGCTTCCACCTGCCTTACAAACCCATATTTAGACATTTTAATGGTCGCTTAAGAGATGGTCTATTGTATGTTTGCATATTATTCTAGTGCAATATTGCGTGCTCTCTTCTATTAGACGATTATAGCTAACGGTCTAGGGACCAGTCACAAAGGAACTTGATAATCAGTCTCTGTTGTTCTTTCAAATAGAAAACACATCTTAGAAAATGCATTAAAAAAACAATTGCTAAATTCAAGAAGCATTGATGTTGATCATTCCTATTTATGTAGAATTTTAAAAGCAAGCGAAAAACAGGGCTTAATCATGAATAATTGACAAATTATATCTGACAAGGAAGAAAGAGAGAAAATGTGATGGCATTTCGTGATGCAAATTTGTAAGTGATTTTGGTTTGTAGATGGACGGACGAAATGTGTTTTAACCCTAAATATACGGGAACCAAATACATAATACCTTTGCAAATAGTGCAGACCCAGGACCAAGGGTCCCCTCGTGAGTCCATTGGTAAGGGGCTGGACTATTTCTTCTTTAACCCATTCCCTCTTATTGACGCCTTTTGATACATCTGTAAACGTCACTTTGTTAAACCATTGTGATAAATAGAGCATTTGCTCCATAGGAGCAAATGCTCTATTTATCACAATGGTTTCAAAACTACACAATTCTAAAATGTTCCTGTTCTCTAATACCTACTCATTTTAAGTAGATTTATACAAAGAGGTTGGTCTTATACATGAGGTATTGGGTTAATACAACTTTTTATTTAGAAAATGATTGGTCAGTTAATAGAGGATCTTACATGTATGATTCTTTTATCTTTTCTTAAACTTTTCCCTCATACAAACGCATTTTGCGCCTTGGCAAACAGAGCAGACTCATATCAGACGGCTCCTATAGAAGGCGTCTGGCCAGGGTTTGCTCTACTTGCTTATGAAATTCTAAGGGAACTGTCTCTAAAGTTTCTACCAGTACCAAAACATTCTATGTATATATGCCAAAAGCTTCAGCTAATAAATATTCATGTTGCCATTGCTTCGTTCATGAATATTCAACAGGCAAATGGTTAATAAAACTTTGGGAGTTTTCTTATCAGATGAGTAATTTTGACCATTTTCAAGTATAGCTCCTTTGTTTCTCCGCCAAACCCTATACTCTGAAGAGGATTCTAAAGAGTGGTCACAGTATAGTGTTTGGTGGAGAAATGACGATTTTAACCCTTTCGCTGTCAATGTCGGATCTGTGATTACCTATGCAAACAGTTTGGATCCAGATGAGACGCCGAGTAACTCGGCGTCTCATCAGGGTCCAAACTGCTTGTTACTGTTACTATGTTTTTGAAACAAAGATGAAGAAAATCAAACAAAAGAAAATTTGTAGCAGACGACAAAGTTAGCAGACGACAGAGTTTTGGTTAATATTTTGGTATCTTTATCTGTATATAAGTACCTGTATCTGTATCTGGTTATAGGAGTAACTTTCTCATACAGTACAAATCCTGAAAACGTGTCACTGTCTGGACAGCAAAGAGTTTGGGAAAATATATTCTCTTGTCTGGGGATTAACGACATACCACTGGGTAATTAATTCTTCGTATATAACGTACTTTACAAGACATGTAATCCGATAGTCCATGGTCATGTCTTTTCCCAAGCGAACAATTTAATATATATCACTGGTAGAATTAACTCATAATTACATTGGTTCAACTATAGCTAGGTCACATATGTATCGTGTGTAAAAGTATTGTTAATTGGTGCAATTTCCTTTTGGTGCTGAAGTAGACTATCACAGGCTCTGGTGCAATTTGAACTCCTCGTATAATGATATTCATTAACTCTTTAATATTCCATGAATATTTATGCAATAAATGATACAATTATGAATATTATTAAATATTATTTGTAATGTCCCTATTAACACATATGCCCTAGTGACGCATTGTTGCGCCTCTACAATAGTCACATTATGAAACCATTGTGATAAATAGAGCATTTGCTCCATAGGAGCCAATGCTCTATTTATCACAATGGTTTTAAACTACTAAATTAAAATTCTAAAACTCTCCTTTTCTATAGTTAATGCTCCTCTTCGGTAGATTTATTCAAAGAGGTTGTATCTAAAAATAGCCTATGAGAAAATGAGTTAACTATGGAATGTTTTATCATTATAGAACCTGTAGAATCAGTTCTAAATTATGTCAAAAGCAAACAGAGCAGACCATGAACAGAGGGATCCTATAGATCTGGTTCTACTCTATGATTAACGTTGACACTCTACTAGCGTATTGTGCAAAACAATATGAATGCAGACGAGACACCAAATAACTCGGGTCATTTTTTGGCAAGAAATATAAGAAACGTCTACTTTGAGCATTGGAGCAGACGACATTATTTGCAGACGACTAATGCTCAAAGTGTTGAAGGTTAAGAAGAAAGAGCAAGATATTCTACATACTATTACAACAATAATGATTTGCCTGCTTGGTTATATCGGGTTTTACGCCGTTTAACAATATTTCAGTCATATCGCGACGTCCAGCTAATTATAGTGGAGGAAGACGCCACAGGTTTTTCTGAGCACAAAACAAATTGCATTGTTTCGTGTATAGAAAAAACCCGGATAGAACCATCGACCAATCGCAAGTCAGCTTCCTCACATCAAAATGATTTGACCAGGATTCGAACCACAGCTATGATGGGCTAAGTGAGTATTAGTCGCAGACACTAACATCCATTATGAAGTCAGTAAGTTCTTGCAGATGCCATCTGATCTGGATGTGATCAGCAAATGTGTGATACTGTAAATTATGTAACGGGTTAACCCATTCCCCCTCAGTGACGCATTGTGACGCCTATGCAAACGTCAATTTTGAAACCATTGTGATAAATACAAGTAGAGCATTTACGTCATAGGGCCGAATGCTCTCTTTATCATAATTGTTTCAAAACTGCAAAAATCTAAAGAAAATCTCCTTTTCGGTATATTTATTCAAAAGAGGTTGGTTCTAAAAATAGTCTAGGAGGGAATGGGTTACCATACGCACAAATGAATTGTTTTTGCCATAGTAGAGGCTATAGTATCAGTATCCATGGTTATAAAAAATTTTAGTTGAGTCTGAGATCGTTCTCAAGTTTTTGAGCCAAAGGCTCAAATCTGACCAATCAAAAGCTTGAGAACAAACTCAGACTCAACTAAAAAGCTTTATAAGCATGGGCCCTGATATATTATTTCAATAGCAAACAGAGCAGGCCAGATCAGACGGCTTCTATTCTGACCAGTGACCGTCCGAACTGGGTCTACACTGTTAGCAAATGAGACAAGATATGGATCTATTTGGTAAATGATTAACACAGTCACGTTTGTATTATTTTGGTGTTGTTCAAACATGGAATGGCGGCCAATCGGAATACCGAATCAAAAATGTGCTGAATAGCATTTCCTTTGCTTGATTTAAACGAGATCTAGCATAATAAAATTCTGTTCTGTAATTTTCAAAGGAATATGGACTGATAGAGTATTATCAATTGTTTTTTAAAGCTGTTATTTGCAGTTGATTTGTCTGTGCTTTGGCAATTTACTATCATTAGTTAGACAACCTACACTAGAAACTGTTTATAGCGACCGTTTACAACGTTTATAAGAACCTGTGGTTGCTTACTGCAGGACGAAAGTTATGCAGAAAGCTCCTCTAAGAACTTTCTGCATAACTTTCGTCCAGCAGTAAGCTTACACCCGTTTTGATCCCAACCCCATAACTAGTTATTTTGGATGGTCGCTTTGGACGGATTTTATTGTCATTAGAAAGCCTTTAGATTATATACTTTCGGAGAACTTGTAGCAAAATAAACGAAATTAACTCGCAATTCCGAAGTTTCTGCTATTTCAAAATACCCTGTTTTTAAATGACATTACAAAAATCATCTAGTTAATATATGAAGATACTAGATACAAGATACAAGAAACTTTATTTTACGTCGGTTACAATAAACAAGGTAACATTAGCTGAAAGCTATTTTCCGACAAAAAACAAAGCAATAATAAAGCATATAACATGATGAAAACAAACGTCCTGCAAGAGAAAAGTGTCAGACCCACTTAACAATGACACAAATGCATTAATATCCTAAAAATGCATCTATGTCACTGACAAATAAAATCTGACGAATTAAGTAAATTATTATATCGTTATGAGTTTTAAAAAAATCGTTTCACATTAATAAGATGATATCACATTATCGTTTTAACCCTTTACCTGATAGAAGCGGCTTTTAGCGTGTTTGATTTATTCCTCCGCTGAAGAAAATAGTTCAAATTCATACAGTCATGAACATATTGCATAATAAATATTTTCTATATCCTAGTAGGTGGTAGCTTAAAGCAGGCTGAAAGTAAAGCAGAATGCGCCTTAAGGCGCATTCTGCTTTACTTTCAACCTGCTTTAAGTGGTCATATGTCTTCAAAACTAGAAACAGGCTATTGGGTAAAGGGTTAATAAAATGATATCATACAAGTAAGTGTTAAAATGCATATGGCAACTGCTAACCGCACATTCTGTTAGAATTGATCCTGTTATGAATAAAATGTATTAGAGGAAACAGTTTAAAATTTCTGACAATATTGAGTCAGATACATGTTTGTTAATAAAATGCTAATATAACAAAATTCTATTAAAACAATTTGTTTTGAAATTTATATTTGTAAAAATATCAAATTAGCAGAAGCCATGTACATCTTTTAAACATTTAATATCATTTCTGATTTTCCATACATCAGTTGATGAATTTTGTAGGTAAAAATTGATGATGATGATGGTGGTGGTGGTGGTGGTGATGATAATGATGATGGTGGTGGTGGTGGTGATGATGATGATGGTGATGATGATGATGATGATGGTGGTGGTGGTGGTGGTGGTGATGATGATGATGATGATGATGATGATGATGATGATGATGATGATGATGATGATGATGATGATGATGATGATGAAAGTATACATTTCAAAATGAATCTGTGACAGGAAACTCATTTGCACACATTACACGTACAAGTTGGGCCGCACCAGGTCCGGATCAGCCTCACAAACTCTCTGTAGTTATCGACTTGTCTTAGATGGTTTGGGAGGCTGTTCCACACCTGAGTGGCCTGAAATCTGAAAGATTGTTTTCCGTATGTTGTTGATTGTACTTTTGGTACATGCAACGTGTGTGTATACCTAAACGAATACGTAGACGAATATCTTTTGAATTCTACTAAGTCATGAAGATACGACGGGGAAATCTTGTGGAGGCATTTAAAGGTCTCAATGGCCATGATTTTTATTCTACTTAGGTGGAGAGTAGGCATATTAGCTTTTTGTAGCAAAGTATCATAGTTAGAATCGAAATCATTGAAGACAATACGAAGTGCTCTGTGTTGTATTTTCTCTAACTTTTCCGTGTTTGCCTTCGAACAAAAATGCCAAATAAGGGGGCAAAAATTAAAATTTGATCTGATAAAGGATTTGTATATCAGGATTTTAGATTCATTTGAGAGAAACTTGCTAAGTCTGAACAGAGTGTTTAGTTGACCTGCAGCTTTTTTGCACATTTTAGTTATTTGATTGTTAAAATTAAGTAAATAGTCGATCTCTATTCCTAAAAGTTTCACACTGTCTTCACATTGTATAGTAATATCATTAAGTTCAAAATGTTTTAGATCTTTATTTGTTTTCTTACCGATACGGATTGCTTGAAATTTATCCGGATTGGCCTGCATTTGGTTGTCCTGGAACCATTTAATTAAAATAGCACTTTCGTGTTCGAGTGTTGATTTTAGAGATTCGATATCAGGACAGTTATAAGAAAGCGTGTCGTCATCGGCATAATTATAAAGATTCGATTTGTCTATGAAAAAGAAAATATCATTCATGAAAATGTTGTAGATGAGAGGTCCTATAATAGATCCTTGAGGGATTCCTTTAATAGTTATGTATAGTTGACCTTTTCCTCTAGAAATAATATGCACTGTCGGCACACCGCTTTTTCGTATATCAGAACATTATGTTTATACAGTTCATGTGTATTACAGCAATACCCCTCTAAACCGAACATTCAAATTAGTGTCAATGTTGGTCTTTAACCCATTTCTACTACTGACGCCTCTGTAAAAGTCACTTTTTGAAACCATTGTGATAAATAGAGCATTTGTTCCTATGGAGCAAATGCTCTATTTATCACAATGGTTTCTAAACTACACAATTCTTATATTGACCATTTTCCCCGTAAATGCTTCTTTTTGGTAAATTTATTCAAAGTAGTTGGGTGCCTATGGTGGAATGGGCTAAGACAGATGGCAGCTTGGTGCATGTTTAAAGTCATACAGAAAGCTCCGGAGCTTTCTGTGTGACTTTCACCCTTCATTTTAATTAAGTAGTCACCTGTCTAAAAATGACATGAGTTCTTCTTTATAAAAATTCCGGACTATATAGGTTTAACTGTATATTCATCTGTAAGGTTGATAGGTACAACTTAATCACTGTAATCACCAGAAAACAATTTCATTCTTCCACATGAATACCTTCAATCCTTTGACATTTGTATTTTCCAATAAACACGCACTTGTATTCATGAGAATTGAGTCCACTGCGGATGTAATAACCTTTTGTTCCATGAATACACCTTTCTATATCTGTGCAGACAGAGTAGACCCAAATCAGACGGCTCCTACAAGGAGCTGTCTGACCAGAGTCTGCTCTGTTTGCTAATCCTTTTCCTCCATAGGCTATTTTAGACCCAACCTCTTTGAATAAATCTACCCCAAATGAGCATTTACTAGTGAAAAGTAAAATTTTAGAATTTTGTAGTTTGAAACCATTGTGATAAATAGAGCATTTTCTTCTGTATGAGTCAATGCTCTATTTAACACAATGATTTCAAGAAGTGGTTCTTACAGTGGCGTAGAAAGGCGTAATTATGGAGAAAAGGGTTCTGGAATAATATAGATATACAGTAAAACCTCGAAACTGAATGAAGTTTATTTATTTCATTTCTTTCTATCTCATGCAAAACAATTGATAGGCACATTGACATGTTCTAAATTAATAGACAAATTATGCATGTATAAAGTCAACATAGCAGACAGACAAAGTATCCTAATTTGCCATATGCAGGATCCATCTGATCTAGGTTCATCCTGTTTGCAAAATAATGAATATACATGTACTTGAGAGAAAGAGTTAAGACACATTTTCAGTTCAAAAAGAACCCCATTTGTTATTACTTGTAGTTTTTTATAATTATTTTATAGTTATGTACAATCCACATATATGTAGGCATATTTCTGCCACCAGTCCATTACTTCGCTCGGTGTCTCATCTGGATCCAATCTGTTTATAATGGTAATAATATATTTACCTGATGCAGCAAGCCTTGTCGTTCGCTGGCCGGTGACTTCTGTCCGAAAGACTTATTGCATGCTACCGATAGTGCAGGAAGCATTCCAAATACATAATACATGTACATACATGTATTACAGAGCTACAGATAAGAGTGCGTACCAAAAATACCAAAATCGTCATTTCCCCACCAAACCCTATACTGTGACCACTTTTTAGAATCGTCTCTCCAGACGATTCTTAAGAGTGGTCACAGTATAGGGTTTTGGTGGAGAAGTAAAGGAGTTAATCTTGAAAACATTTAAATGTACGCATCTTATCAGGATCTCTGTAATATTAGATAATAATTCACGAACAGATCCGCGCAAATATTCGTAAACATGTTCGTGAAACTTTCGTGAAATTCTTCTGGTAAAATAAAATGTTAACATGTGAACTAGTTTTTTATGACATTATTCGATATTTTACGTGTTAGATAATTATATGACATACCAACACGAAACATTCCGTGACCATTAAGTGGTTAGCTATCCATGTGAAATTCATTCTGCACCGGATCGTAGTCGCTTTAACCTTACATCGTAATTATACATGAACATGCCTTTTAACGATTGTGCAAACAGAAAAGACCCAGATCGGACGGTTCCTATAGAAGCCGTCCGATTAGAGTATGTCCTGTTTGCTTATTGAATTCACAGTTTTAACCAGGGCCAAAACCATTGTTGTTCTTGAGTCTTTCAAAATACTCATAATTATTTACAGGGTTCCAGATAAGATGCGTAAATTAAAAAAAATCAAGAATAACTTCTTTACTTCTTCACTAAACACTATGTTGCGACCACTCTTTAGAATCGCCTCGAACAGACGATTTTAAAGAGTGGTCACAACGTAGGGTTTGGTGGAGAAATAAAGATTTTAGTATTTGAGTATGCACGTTTATCTGTTGCTCTGTTACAATAAAGAAAATACATTTGGAAATCGTATCTATGATACAGACATTTAACCTTTCTCTTGCTGAATTTTAAAATACATTTCTCCTTCTTTACCCATGCCCTGTTGTATAATTACATATATCTTCACTGTGTACAAGTATTTCGCTGTACAATCACTGATGTGGAGTGCACTGGTTGCACAATCAACTTATAAATAGTGCAGACCCTGATGAGACAGCTCCTGCAGGAGCTGTCTTATCTGGGTCTTCACTATTTACAGGTAGGTATATTGACGTGAATAGCAAGAGAAGGTTTATATGTTGAAAGCGTTCTTGTTTACGATTTCCTCCTGTTTTAAACAGAGTTATAATCGCACGTTTGTTTTATAATGCAATACTATGCATGCTCTTTATCTCGTGTAAAATATCACCTACTCAACGAGGACAGACGACTTTGAAGACTTTTGACTTAACAGACAAGCCTACATCCCTGACATGTCTGGCGTGATGGTTCCCTTTAAAAGCCTTACCCCCGCTACCCGCGACCTGACTCGCATTTGCAAACAGCTTGGATCCAGATCAGACGTCGACTAATCCCGCATCTCATCAGGATCAAAGCTGTTTGACACTCAACCAATGGCTTTTCAAAAGCTTGATCGAATCGACAGTAGTTAACCTTGTACGAGATCAAAATCTGAGCAAACCTTTATATTGCAGCGAGGTAGGGGTTAATGGCATAGACCAAATGCTTGAATTACTGCCTTTGTCTGACAGATTTGCTGTTTGAAATATATATTGCAGATAGTTTGAGCTTGTCACTTGTTTTACTTTTTGATTTATATATAGCTATCACACATTTACACCTTAATTTTGCCCATACTTTTATAAACATGGTTAAATTGTCTGGGATTATTTTATTTCTCCATGGCGCTCTTGTGAAATTCTATACAGTAGAATCTGTCTTAAGCGGCCATTCATTTATGGCTCATAAAAGTGCTAAAAAGCAAGTGGTTGCTTAATACAGGGCAAAAGTAATGCAGAGAGCTCCTATAAGAGCTTTCTGTATTACTTCTGACCTGGATTAAGCTACAGTCTGCCTTACAGACCCATAATTAGACATTTTAATGGTCGCTTAAGGGATGTTCTACTGTATGTTTGCTTATTATTCTAGTGCAATATTGCGTGCTCTCTTCTATTAGACGATTATAGCTAACGGTCTAGGGACCAGTCACAAAGGAACTTGATAATCAGTCTCTGTTGTTCTTTCAAATAGAAAACACATCTTAGAAAATGCATTAAAAAACAATTGCTACATTCAAGAAGCATTGATGTTGATCATTCCTATTTATGTAGACTTTTAAAAGCATGCGAAAAACAGGGCTTAATCATGAATAATTGACAAATTATATCAGACAAGGAAGAAAGAGAGAACATGTGACGGCATTTCTTGATGCAAATTTGTAATTGATATTTGTTTGTAGATGGACGGACGAAGTGTCTTTTAACCCCAAATGTACGGGAACCGAATATATAATACCTTTGCAAACAGAGCAGACCCAGGACAAAAGGTTCCCTCATGAGCCCATTGGTCAGGGACTGGACTATTTCTTCCTTAACCCATTCCCTCATATTGACGCCTTTTGATACATCTGTAAAGGTCACTTTGTTAAACCATTGTGATCAATAGAGCATTTGCTCCTATTTATCAAAATGGTTTCAAAACTACACAATTTTAAATTGATCCTTTTCTCTAATACCTGCTCCTTCTAGGTAGATTTATACAAAGAGGTTGGTCTTAAATATGAGATATTGGGTTAATACATCTTTTTATTTAGAAAATGATTGGTCAGTTAATAGAGGCTCTTACATGAGTGTTCATTACAAATTGTTTTTATGAAACGAGTTTACTAATTTGTAATGAACACGAATGTAAGACTCTTTTTATCACATAAGCCTTCAAAATGCCATAGAAAATGAAACAGGCGATATCTGATGACTGTTTTGGCCATTGCTTAATACAATGGACGACTCACATGAAGCGCTACGATTGGCTAACGCTTGAATAAGCGTTATGATTGGCTAACGATTGCTAATTTGCATAAGAATGCACTAGTACATTTTTTGTGATTTACGGTACTCAGTTACGGCACTCCCACAAAGCTGATTATGTGATAATATTTTTTCCGCAGATGAAGGGGTCATTCCGCTCTTACAGTAGAGTAGTGGTCACTGCGTCATAAAATCAAATGAACAAGAAATTGTTTGGCCATGGTAGAAACTGTAGAATCAGATATAAGTCCATAAGCAAACACAACAGACCATGATCAGACGGCTCGTATGGGAACCGCCTGATCGGAGTCTACTATGTTTGCAAAGCGTCAAAAATGTATATATGTAGAAAATGGTTAAATATATAAATATTAATGCTTTTAATGACAGGTGGTTGCTTAATGCAGAACGAAAGAAATGAATGAAAATATATGTTACATCTTTTCTTAAACTTTTTCCCTCATACAAACGCATTTTTGCGCCTTTGCAAATAGAGTAGACCCATATCAGACGGCTCCTATAGAAGGCGTCTGAACAGGGTTTGCTCTGCTTGCTTATGAAAGTCTAAGGGAACTGTCTCTACAGTTTCTACCAGTACCAAACCATTCTATGTAGATATGCCAAAAGCTTCAGCTAATAAATATTCATGTTGCCATTCTTTCGTTCATGAATATTCAACAGGGAAATGGTTAATAAAACTTTAGGAATTTTCTTATCAGATGCGTAATTTTGAACATTTTCAAGTAGGCCCTATAGCTCCTTCGTTTCTCCGCCAAACCCTATACTATGAAGAGGATTCTAAAGAGTGGTCACAGTATAGGGTTTGGGGGAGAAATGACGATTTTAATATTTTAGTACGTATCTTTATCTGTGTATAGTACCTGTAGCTGTATCTGGTTATAAGTGTAACTTTCTCATACAGTAATAATCCTGAATAGAATGGACACGTGTCACTGTCTGGACAGCAAAGGGTTTGGGAAAATATATCCTCTTGTCTGGGGATTAACGACATACCACAGGGTAATTAATTCTTCGGATAACGTACTTTACAAGACATGTAATCCGATAGTCCATGGTCATGTCTTTTCCCAAGCGAACAATTTAATATATATCACTGGTCGAATTAACTAATAATTAGATTAGCTCTACTATAGCAAGGTCACAGATGTATCGTTTGTAAAAAGTATTGTTAATTGGTGCATTTTCTTTCGGTACTGAAGTAGACTATCACAGGCTCTAGTGCAATTTGAACTCCTCGTATAATGATATTCATTAACTCTTTAATAGTCCATGAATATTTATGCAATAAATGATATTAATAAATATTATTTGTAATGTCCCTATTAACACATATGCCCTAGTGACGCATTGTTGCGCCTCTATAATAGTCACATTATGAAACCATTGTGATAAATAGAGCATTTGCTCCATAGGAGCAAATGCTCTATTTATCACAATGGTTTCAAACTACTAAATTAAAATTCTAAAACTCTCCTTTTCTATAGTTAATGCTCCTCTTCGGTATATTTATTCAAAGAGGTTGTATCTAAAAATAGCCTAGGAGAAAAATGAGTTAACTATGGAATGTTTTATCATTATAGAACCTGTAGAATCAGTTCTATATTATGTCAAAAGCAAACAGAGCAGACCATGATCAGAGGGATCCTATAGATCTGGGTCTACTCTATGGTTAACTTTGACACTCTACTAGCGTATTGCAAAACAATATGAATCCAGATGAGACACCAGATAACTCGGGTCATTTTCTGGCAAGAAATAGAAGAAAAATCTACTTTTAGCATTGGAGCAGACGACATTATTTGCAGACGACAAATGCTCAAAGTGCACAAGGTTAAGAAGAAAGAGCAAGATATTCTACATACTATTACAACAATAATGATTTGCCTGCTTTGTTATATCGGGTTTTACGCCGTTTAACAATATTTCGTATCGCGACGTCCAGCTAATTATAGTGGAGGAAGACGCCACAGGTTTTTCTGAGCACGGAACAAATTGCATTGTTCCGTGCATAGAAAAAACCCCGGATAGAACCATCGACCAATCGCAAGTCAGCTTCCTCACATCAAAATGATTGGGCCAGGATTCGAAGTGATTCTTAGTCGAATACCATAACCTCTCGACCATAGGCTCCCGCAACAATCCATTATGAAGTCGGTAAGTTCTTTCAGGCGCCATCTGATCTTGATGTAACCAGCAAATGTGTGATACTGTAAATTAGGTAACGGGTTAACCCATTCCCCCTCACTGACGCATTTTGACGCCTCTGTAAAACGTCATTTTTGAAAACATTGTGATAAATATAAGTAGAGCATTTGCGCCATAGGACCGAATGCTCTCTTTATCATAATGGTTTCAAAACTACAAAATTCTAAAAAAAATCTCCTTTTCGGTATATTTATTCAAAGAGGTTGGTTCTAAAATTAGTCTATGAGGGAATGGGTTACCATACGCACAAATGAATTGTTTTTGCCATAGCAGTGGCTATAGTATCCGATACAGTAAAACCTCTCTATAACGGCCACTAAATTACATCAAGTATTTTGTGCTAAAGGCAGGTGGCTGCTTAAAGCAAGATAAAAGTAAAACAGAACGCTCCTTATAGGAGCGTTCTGTTTTACTTTCACCTTGCTTTAAGCAGCCACCTGTCCTAAATACCAAATAATTAACACACTTTAGTGGCCATTATAGAGAGGTATTACTGTATATTATTTCAATAGCAAAATGAGCAGGCCAGATAAGACGGTTCCTGTTCTGATCAGGGACCGCCCGAACTGGGTCTACTCTGTTAGCAAATGAGACAAGATGTGTATCCATTAGGCAGAGGATTAACACAGTCACGTTTGTTTTATTTTGGTGTTGTTCAAACATGGAATGGTGGCCAATCGGAATACCGAATCCAAAATGTGCTGAATAGCATTTCCTTTGCTTGATTTAAACGTGATCTGGCATAATAAAATTCTGTTCTGTAATTTAATTTTCAAAGGAATATGGACTGATAAAGTATTATCAATTGTGTTTTAAAGCTGTTATTTGCAGTTGATTTGTCTGTGCTGTGGCAATTTACTATCATTAGTTAGACAACCTACACTAGAAACTGTTTATAGCGATCGTATACAACGTTTATAAGAACCTGTGGTTGCTTACTGCAGGACGAAAGTTATGCAGAAAGCTCCTCTAAGAGCTTTCTGCATAACGTTCGTCCTGCAGTAAGCTACCACCTGTTTTGAAACCAACCCCATAACTAGTTATTTTGGATGGTCGCTATGGACGGATTTTATTGTAATTAGAAAGCCTTTAGATTAGATCTATATACTTTCGGAGAACTTGTAGCAAAATAAATAAAATTAACTCGTAATTCCGAAGTTTCTGCGATTTCAAAATACCCTGTGTTTAAATGACATTACAAAGATCATCTAGTTAATATATGAAGAATATGTATAGTTGACCTTTTCCTCTAGAAATAATATGCACTGTCGGCACACCGCTTTTTCGTATATCGGAACATTATGTTTTTACAGTTCATGTGTATTACAGCAATACCCCTCTAAACCGAACATTCATATTAGTGTCAATGTTGGTCTTTAAACCATTTTCTCCTTCTGACGCCTCTTAGTAGGGGACAAAAAGCCTGATTTTGGCCGATTTTGTTACCTGATTTACAATAACTCCATATTTTACATATATTAACTTAACACCTTACCTAACATTTTTAGAAGGGTGGCAGAACATTCCCTTCTTATTTAAATTGTTAAGTCATACTCTTTGTTATCTGAAAGTATCCTGTCATTGTAAACCAGGTAACAAAATTTCGAAAAATGTCCCCTACTATCTGTAAAAGTCACTTTTTGAAACCATTGTGATAAATAGAGCATTTGCTCCTATGGAGCAAGTGCTCTATTTATCACAATGGTTTCTAGACTACACAATTCGTGTACAAATGTATTTACCATTTTTCACGTAAATGCCCCTTTTTGGTAAATTTATTGAAATTGATTGGGTGCCTATGATGGAATGAGTTAAGACAGATGGCAGCTTAATGGATGGTTAAAGTCATACAGAAAGCTTCAGAAGGAGCTTTCTGTGTGACTTTCACCCGGCATTTTAACCCTTTCGCTGCCAAACTCTGTCGTCTGCTAACTTTGTCGTCTGCTACAAATTTTCATTCTTTTGATTTTCTTCATTTTTGTTTCAAAACCATAGTAACAGTAACAAACAGTTTGGATCCTGATGAGACGCCGAGTTACTCGGCGTCTCATCTGGATCCAAACTGTTTGCATAGGTAATCACAGATCCGGCATTGGCAGCGAAAGGGTTAATTAAGTAGTCGCCTGTCTAAAATGACATCATTTCTTCTTTATCAACATCTCGGATTATATATGTGTTACTGTATATCCATCTGTAAGGTTGACAGGTACAACTTAATCACTGTAATCACCAGAAAACAATTTCATTATTCCACATGAATACCTTCAATCCTTTGACATTTGTATTTTCCAATAAACACACATTTGTATTCATGAGAACTGAGTCCACTGCGGATGCAATAACCTTTTGTTCCATGAATACACCTTTCTATGTCTGTGCAGACAGAGTAGACCCAAATCAGACGGCTCCTACAGGGAGCCGTCTGATCAGGGTCTGTTCTGTTTGCTTATGGAATACTATAGATATAAGTCTACAGTTTCTGCCATGGTCAAAATTTCCTGTGTTTATGTGTCATTTTAAAAATCAATCTAATCAATATTGATGATGCCATTATTTCTTACATGAATATTCATGGAGTGAAGGGTTGATGTGTAGGGGTTAGTTTGCTATTCACAAATGCATATAGATTTGGAGTAACCCCTTTATCCGCTTGTATATTTCATTGTTTAAGATTTGCACAAGCACATTGTGTCTTCTCAAGATAAGTAATTGTCGTCTGTATGCTGTGTCGTCTGCTACTTACTATTTTAAAGTGGGTATTCTCCGCACTCGGAACACCTCAGCTATTTTCTACGAAATCCTGAAACCAAACCCTGACGGAATTAACACTAAGACAACTACATGTAGTTACCAATGTGCGAATGTGTTCTCCGTTGTTTTTCAGACCCGCAACCTCTTTGAATGAATCTACCTAGGATGAGCATTTACTACAGAAAGGAACATTTTAGAATTGTGTAATTTTGATAAATAGAGCATTTACTCCTATGGAGCAAATGCTCTGTTTATCGCAATGATTTCAAAACATGGCTTTTACAGAGGCGTCAAAAGGCGTCAGTAGGAGGGAATGGATTAATTAATGTCCGGCAACAGAACAAAACAAATCTATTTACACGTGAATAATGAACAAAGAATGTTCAAAGTAACGAGTTCACAGCGAAATAAACGTCAGACTTCAAATTACGCTGTACACATGGTACGACTAATTCATTTACCATTCGGAATGGTAATTATTTCCGATCAGAACACCAGTGGTTTATCTTCTTTCATGCAAATTAATACATATGACCTGCGTGTTTATACTCAACATGTGCGTTTTCACTCTTTAGATACGCATTTTGAATAATGCCTTTGCAACGTAGAACCAGATCAGATGGCTCCTGCATGGGGCCATCTGAACAGAATCTGCTCTTTTGGCTTATGGAATAATATTTTGGCCATGGCCTACACTTCTCTTGTTCAATTGTCATTATAAAAAATAATTCAAGTAATATCGATATATACTTGTATACAGTATTGCTTACATGAATATCCATAGAGTAAAGGGTCAACCTTAATTATTCAAGATTCGCCGTAAAACTGGGGCTGCTTTATTCCTTAGATAGATCATCTGTAAGCATCTTAATGATGATTCGCTTTATGATCAGTGTCGTGCTTGTGCTGGATAACTTCAGAAATACTATTAACCCATAGCATCATAGTGACGCCTTTTGATGCCTCTGTAAAATTAGTTTTTTAAACCATTGTGATAAATAGAGCATTTGCTCCATAGGAACAAATGATGTGTTTATCACAATGGTTTCAAAACTACACAATTTTAAAGTTTTCCATTGTTCCAGTAAACCCTCCTTTTCAGTAGATTTGTTCAAAGAGGTTGGGTAACAAAAATAGCCTAAGAGGTAATGGGTTAAGCCTTCTCATGCTGAAAAAAAATGTTTGCTCAATCTCTGATCTGCTGAACTTTTTTCAACTTCTCATTCGTTCAAGTTTTTGAGAATCCCGTTTACTGTGTGTCAAAACAGTTTGGATCCTGATGAGACGCCGATTTACTCGGCGTCTTAACTTGACCAACACTGTTTGCAAATGGCGCCCCCGCTTAGAGCGTTTAACCGACAAAGTGTGTGGCAATGTTTAATTCGAAACTGATTTGAGTCTTAGTTTTGTTTAACCCTTTCCCTGTTCTATGTTTATTGAAAAATTTCAATATCTACCGAATATTCGTGTACAAAATATGTTTTTATTAAATATGGAATGTGGACAATTGTAGCCAATTTAGAAAGTAAAGATACAGATATTTCAAATGCCATTGGCAAACAGAGCAGACCCTGATCAGACTCACTACTGTTTATTATTATTATTATTTAACATGTATATACTAAATGTATTGAACAGAACAGAACAGACAATTTATTAAAGACTTGTACATAGTACATCGTCATAATATACATACAGAATATCAAAACATTTTGAAAAGATAAGTATATCAAAACATTTTGATTGCAAAAAAACACACGCAATCTTCGAACTTGGCTTTATTCTTTGTATCGATAGGAGAGTAAATAGTATAGATAAATAACATTTTTGTTTAATATGTGCATAGAAAGAAACTGACTTGAACCTGTTCAGAATTAATTCGATATATTATTAAGATGTTTATTTCGTTTGTCTGTTGCACACTTTAAATATAATGCTAATTTATACAAGATATCTTTATTTGCAGTTTTTATTAAACCGTTAAATTTAAAAACAGATGGTCTTTCATAATAACATCTTTGTAGATATTTTTCTCTTACTTCTTTATAGAGAGGACAAATACAAATAAAATGATATGCGTCTTCAAGACCATGCATATTACAACATAAACAATATCTTTCATGTCGTGGTATTTGTACTCTTCCGAATCTACCGGTATGAATTCTTAAAGAATGTGCAGACAATCTATAGCGTGATATAAATAAACGTAAATCATACGGAAGTTTATCTAAATACACTTCGTATATAAAATGTTCTTTGAAATGTTTATATTCGTCTAATACAGGACTTCGCTCAATAGCCGCTGACCACTCTTGGATGAAACAGTCGACAACTCGTTGTCTAAAAACTGAGTGAAATTTTGACACATCAATATCAACATTTGCAAATACGTTGGAGAAGCCGTAATCATCTAATAACTTTTTAACATTTGAAACCCAGTTTTTATAGCCTAATTGACAATCCTCCAATCCCAGTTCATACAGTTTCTTTAAAATTATATTTTCAGATTTACAAACTTTACACCAATACCTAATAATTCTACAGTAACGGGCAATATATAATGGATATCTCGCTAATTCGCCATATACACCAACAGAACAACAAGTTGTACGTACATTAAGAAGACGCTTACAAAACTTTAAATGTATTCTCTCCAATTCTTTCGACTTTGTATACCCCCAGACATCAGAGGAGTAATTTAAAATCGATCCAACAAATGCATCGAATAACTGGCATAAAACTTTTGGTTTAAGTGGGACTGTTTTACAATTAATAAATAGCGTATTTAGCGCTCTGACTGCTTTACCTATAAGGTGTTCATTATTCATGCCAAAGCTTCCAGTATAGCTAAACACTGTGCCTAAGTAATTAAAATTATCTACTATCTCAACCTCCCTTCCATCATATACCCAACTTTCGTTTTGCAGAACCCCACCCCTTTTACGAAAAACCATAACTTTTGATTTCTCAGCATTAACTTCCAGACCCCATTCTGTACAATAAGAGCTCATTTATAGTAAGCCCCGAGTTAATATTTTGTTGTAGGAATAATTCTACGTCTTCAGGGAACAACGATACTAAAATTGGGGAAATTACCTCCCCTTGTCTGATTCCAATTGCATACTCAAAAAATTCAGAGAAACTATTAACACAGGATCTAATTTTTTCGTACATACTTTTTACTATCCGCAGTATCTTACCATCTATTCCACTCTTATACAATTTAAAAATCAAACCATTTCTATAAATGCTATCGAAACACTTTTTCAGATTTATGAAAGCTACATACAGACGCTTATTGTGATTAAGATAGTGTTGCACCAGAGTATTTAGAGCGAAAATAGCATCTGTTGTGGAGAAACCCCTTTTTAAACCAAACTGTGCATCAGAAATAGTACTATGCTTATCACAAAAAATCACAATTCGCTGGTTTAGAATCAGAGTAAATAATTTGGAAAGACAACTCAACAGTGTTATGCCACGATAGTTATTTACATTCTTTTTATCTCCCTTTTTATGTAATGGTACAATAATCCCATCTCTCCACTGATCAGGAAAATAACCTGAATCTAATATAGCATTGAATATATCGCATATATATGGACCTAAAATATCGATACTGTGTATAAAATATTCATTCAGAAGGCAATCCAAACCAAAGGCTTTATTAGCATTAAGTTTCTTCACAGCACTCTCAATTTCCTGAAATGTTACCTGGAAATCAAGATCTTCATTAAACTCATTATTATTAAAATCAGAACTTTTAGAGAAATCCTCTGACTGCTGATTTGTATTTCTAAAAATATCATTTTCAAGATTAGAAAAAAGGCCAAAGAATTCTTGTAGCGATATGTCAGCTTCAGATCTTAGGCTTCTTTTGTTAAAATATCTCCAAAAATCCTTTGGTTTGCAATGTCTTAAATGTTCTATATCCACTGACTTTTTTAGTTTGAATTGCCTCTTTTTTCTACGTATAATAATTTTGTAGCAAGATTTGCAGTCACACAAATATTTACGACTATGATCGGTTTTACACCGATTAAACATTGAACACTGGTCCAAAATTTGAAAATACAGTGAAACCTCCCAAAAACGACCACAAAAAGAGCTCTTATTCTGGGTAATTGAGACAGGTGGAACCTCCTGCATTAACCCTTTCCTATATATAAACTGTTTTATACATGAATATTCAGTAGGTATTGAACACTGGAATTAAACATAGAACAAGGAAAGGGTTAAAGCAGGGCGGACATTGTTTCCTTTTGCTTTAACCCATTCCCTCATGGGCTACTTTTAGATCCAACCTCTTTGAATAAATCTAGCGAAAAGGAGCATTAACTAGAAAAAGGATATTTTTTAGAATTTTATAGTTTTGAAACCCTTGTGATAAATAGAGCATTTGCTTCTATGGAGCAAATGCTCTATTTATCACAATGATTTCAAAAAGTGACTTTTACAGAGGCGTAGAAAGGCGTATAAATTTATGGAGAAAAGGGTTAAGCAATCACATCTTTTGCAGACACCCAATTTATTCATTAAGTGGTCAGTCACGTTAGAGTGGGTTTGCTGTATATGATATGTATTTTCTATTTTCTATTATATTATTACATTTCTATTATATTGTGACGTTTCTATTATATTATGTCATTTCTATTATAGTATGTCATTTTTATTATAGTATGTCATTTCTTTTATATTTCTTCGCAAAACCATATATTGGTGTCTAATATTGTATCGCCACACAACTTTCCTGGTAATCTAATTTCAGCTGTATTCACCCACTCCCTCATATTGACGCCTTTTAGACGGCACTGCAAAAGTCACTTTTTGAAACCATTGTGATAGATAGAGCATTTGCTCTATAGGAGTAAATGCTGTTTTTAACGCAATGGTTTCTTTTTTTTTCTTCTCTCTAGTAAATGCTCCTTTTCGTAAATTTATTCAAATACGTTCGGTCTAAAAATAGCATATGAGGGAAAAGGTTAATATAGAAATTGACTGACATAAAGAAATACAGAATATATCCAGAACTCTTGGTACTGTCTCGTAACATACTTCTTACCTTATTTGTTCGAATAATCAAATTTCAGATAAGGATAACAAAAATAGTGAATGTATGCAGACTTTTGAAGTCACTTTCGACTACCGAATTCTGTCGGGAATAAATGTTGTAAAATGTTTACAAACCAGACCATTTCACATTTAGCTCAAATTGATTTTGTCGAAAAGGTTCAATAAGTCCTCACATTTCTAACCGAATAACACCGAATGTTGTTTTAAATATATTCAGGACGTGCGTCTCTCCAGAGAGAAATTCATTAGCCCTTTCCTTCATATAAATGCGTTTTCACGCTTTTGGAAACAGTAGACTTCGTTTGTTTTCAACATGATACAATGTACATGTATATAGCTGATTCTACAGTGTTTGTCAATGCAAAACCAAATTCTTAAAAAGTTTACATTATAAATATTCAGCTAATAAATATTCATGATGTCATATTTCTTACATGAATATTGAACAGGGAAAGGGCTAAATCTTCAGCACCCAATTGGTGAATTTGAGAGCAGTTGGAATACGGTACTGGTCGAATGTTGGTGAAAGAAGAAAGGAAATTGTGTAGCTATTGTTTTCCTGTTCCTTCTTTTATTTGTTCATTTTATTTTGGGGGGGTGGTGATATTTTTTGTTGTTTTTATGGAGAGGGTGCTGCTGGTTGAGAGGATCCTGCTGGGTTTTTGTTACTGTTTATTTGATTGATGTTTAAGCAGTAAAGCAAACGAGTTTTGGACAAGACCGTTTCAGAGCAGGGGGTATTATACACTGTTAACATGCAGTAAACCCCCTCTAAACCCCCTCTAGAATAGACGGATTTAGATACTATTAGACAGGTGGCTGCTTAATGCAGTGTGGAAGTCATGCAGAAAGCTCCTAGAGAAGTTTTCTGCATGACTTTCACCTTGCATAAAGCTGCCACCTGTCTCCAAGACCGATATTTATACTAAATGCAACGCCTAGTTTAGCAGGGTTTTACTGCATTCCGGCGATGAATACAACTGTTTTTATTTGATTTGAAACATTCTGTTTTGTCTGGTTTGTTTCACAATACAAACTACCTTGGCTGTGTCAGCAAGAATACCCACTGAATTCCAAACACTTCGATGTTATGAAACTTCTGAGGTCATTTCCCAAGTAATAGCTTGCTCAAAATCTGACCAATCAGGTGCTTGAGAATAAACCCAGACTCGGTCGAAAAGTTTTATAACCTCTTGGCCAGATGAGACACCGGGTAACAGAATGTTTGATACTATACCGCAAAAGTGAAGCAGATGACACATTTTACAGACGGTAATACTTTGCACCGAAAGCAGGCGCGGATTTAGAGGGGCGGGGCCGGCGTGTACGCCCCCCCCCCCACCTCTCCCTAAAATTGCCAAAACATTTTTTTTAGTAATATTTTAGATCTATATACAGTAAAACGACCACTTAATTGTGTTAATTAGTTTGTATTTAGAGCAAGTAGCTGCTTAAAGCAGGGTGAAAGTAAAACAGAACGCTCCCATATGAGCGTTCTGTTTTACTTTCACCTTGCTTTAAGCAGCCACCTGCCATTAACACAAAATAATTGATGTAATTTAGTGGTCGTTATAGAGAGGTTTTACTGTATCTACTAAAAATCAATAAAACAATGATTCAGTAGGAGTATTTTATTCCCCTCACCCAAGTAAGCTCTTTTTCAACATGCAATACAAACACACTATTTATTTATGTCATCAAACATAAAAATCTACGCCCCCCCCCCCTCCCCTCCAAAAAATGTCTAACCCCCCCCCCCCCCAATCTGATATCCTGGATCCGCACCTGGAAAGTGATAAAATTGTGAGAAGACCATACACTACAACTAGACGACAGGTTCAACCTGATCGATTGCATTTGCCGACCAATTTCACTGTGATCTGCATAATAATAAAATTGACGTCAATCTACCTTCCCTGTATCATTAATCTCATAGCAACGTTTTGCAGTACCCCTGAGACAACTATTAATGTCTTTATGAATTCTTTCGCGGCCAGTGTCGCATCTGTTAATACCTATGCAAACAGTTTGGATCCAGATTTTTGAGAAACTGAGAAAATTAAACGAAATTGTCGCAGACGACAACTTTTGCAGACGACAATATTTGGCAGCGGACGAGTTAATGTATGTGGTCTTGGGTAATTTTCTCTCGACCACGGAAAAAAATGTCGTTTGTTATCAGCTCATTGTCTACTGAATGACTACATTATGCGTATCATCGTTTTACTTTTTATTTTCTTTAACCTTTTCCTTCATATAAACGCTTTTGGAGCAAACAGGATAGGCCCAGTTCAGACAGCTACTGTAGGAACTGTCTAATCACGGTATGCTCTGTTTGCCTATGTCCTGATGTAGATCTGATTCTACAGTCTTTTGTTGTGGTTTATTTTTGGTCAAAGCAAAAACATCCTTTGAAAATTTTACATTAGAAATTTAGATTTCAGCTAATAAATACTCATGATGTCATTATTTCCTACATGCATATTCATCAGGGAAAGAGTTAAACTACAAATATGGTGCCAGTGAAAACAGAACCTGATATTTTTGCGCATGCTGCCTGTTCAAACTGCTGGTAGGTAAACTCCCCTTTCACCTTACTGACATGTTTTGATAATCAGTTAAATCCTTACCCAGGCGTGGGGGGAAAAAGATGTCTCCTTAAATCTGGATCTGGTGCAAGCTTGACTACTTCTGAATCAATCAAGCTTTTGAGAAACTATGGACCGAATGTCAAACAGCGTGGATCCTGATAAGACTCCGTTTTACTCGGCGTCTCATCTGGATCCAAGCTGTTTGAAAAGCTGAGCCTGTGTCCAAGGTTATAAAACTTCTGAGTCTGAATCTGAGGTCATTTTCACCAATCAGATGCTTGAGAATGATCGCAGACTCCAGCAAAAGGTTTCATAACTTCGGGGTCAGGTCTCGAATTGCAAAGCAATGGTTGACATGTAGGAATATACACATGCATACATTTTATACTGTTATTCCATTTGTTTATTAGTTTTGAAAATTGAATACTGCTTAAGCGGGTACATGGGGGCGTGAGTAGTGTTGCACTTTTAATTACTACCCCTGAACAGACTCAATAAAACCGAGTCTTCAATTTTCTCTTTTCGCATTGCTACTTTTGCTTTCAAAGGATCTCCCACTTTAAGAATATTTTTACTGAGAGCGTTGCTTTTAAGCACAAAAGACATTCTTCAGTGTCTAGGATTGACATTTTATACTTCTCCATGGTGAACCTTTCACACGCTATTGCATCATACATTCATGGTGTGTGTTGGTAGAAAAAAGAAGGCACTTTAGGTTATACAATGTATGTTTGAACTCTTTACTTCATGAATATTCATTTAAGAAATAATGACATCATGAATTTGGTTTGGTTTGGTTTTTATCGGGATTTACGCCGTTTTAACAGTATTTCAGTCCTATTACGACGTCCAGCTAACTACAGATGGGGGAAGACCCTAGATGTGCTTCTGTGCATGGAACAAATTGCATTGTTTCGTGCACAGAAGAACATCCGAGTAAAAACCACCAACCTACCACAAGCCAGCTGGATGGCTTCCTCACATGAAAAATAAATGAATATTAATTAGATTACGCTTGATTCTATATTACACCATAAGCAGAGTAAACCCTGATCAGACTGTTCCCGCAAAAGCGGTCTGATGTTGGTCTACTCTGTTTGCAAATATCTGAAAAGGCGTTTCTATGACGTACATGGATGAAGAAGATAACTACCAACTGTTAACCCTTTCCCTGTTCTGCAGATTGGCCAAATTCCAATACCTACTGAATATTCATAAGCAAAATGATTATAATGAAATACGGAAGATGGAAGATTTTAGACATTTTAGAAAGCACAGAAACAGGTCTATCAAATTCTATTTGCAAACAGAGTAGACCCTGATGAGACGGCTCCTCTAGGAGCCGTCTGATCTGGGTCTTCTCTGTTTGCAAATTCGTGAAAACACGTCTATATGAGGGAAAGGGTTAAGAGTTGAGAATCTACAAATGCATATCTTGGTGAATTGATGACTATTTACTTTTGTATTACAACCCTTGATTCTAACTTTACATATGTTACTTCTAATCTCAGTGCTACATATAAAGGTGCGTACTCAAATACTAAAATGGTCTTTTCTCCACGAAACCCTATGCTGTGACCACTCTTTAGTGGCCACAACATAGGATTCCGTGAAGAAATAAAGAAAATCTTGAAAATGTTTCAATTTACGCATCTTATCTGGAGCTCTGAATTTTTATGGGACAATGTGCAACTTACCCGAGTACAGTATTCAAATGTATTCTATTTATCCTTGTACAACGAGCCGTGAAAACGCATTTTATATAGCGGTGGAGAGATTGACCAATTGTTTTTACAAGCGTTTTATATTATAGAGTCCTACTGATATGCTGATTTTTACATTGCCAGAACCCGTCTTACGAGATTATAATAATTTATTCGTTTGAATGGTGTGACTCAGAAACACTGAAGTTTAACAAGTAAGTATATGTGTGTATACAATATATCACATTAATGATAACTTTATATAAAAGTATGTTATTGTTTTAAGAAACTCTAACCATGTTTTCCTTTCTGTTAAGCTCCTATCGTAAATTGTCATTCACACATTTCTGGCGAATATTCTTGCCTGAGGCATAGATCTAACCGAAATATGAAAGGCATTCCTAAAGTATGGAAGGGACACAATTTTACGTAACTATGTTATTGCAGTAATATATAGTTACATCCCTTACAAAGCAGTTTTAGTCAATAGTATTGCAAACATTACTGCATGTATAGTTTTTACAGTAAAGTCACTCAAAAGAAGTATAAATCTGTATTTAAAAACAGATGGTTTCTTAATACAAGACAGATGTCGTTTACCCTGCATTAAGCAACTACCTGCTTTTACAGACTCCTGTTGATAAAGTATGTGGTCGCATTTATATGGCGAGAATTTGCTACACGTGTAGTATAAATTTCAATTTCAAGATATTTGCATTTATTTCCATTGTTTATTATATTGATAGTCAGTTTAATGTTTGTTCTACAGTTAAGTATGTCATCAGCTTCAAATTTAACATGAGATCTATTTGCAAACATTTGCAGTGCCTGTTTAATATTGATTGAGCACTGAAGACATACCTGAAACGGTCCTTAATCAATGCGTTTAACCCATTACCTCATAGGCTATTTTTAGATACATCCTATTAAATTAAATCTACCGAAAAGGAGCATTAACTATAGAAAAAGGATTTTTGTTAGAATTTTGTAGTTTGAAACCATTGTGATAAATAGAGCATTTGCTCCTATAGGAGCAAATGCTCTATTTATCACAATGGTTTCACAAAATTACTTTTACAGAGTCGTCAAAAGTCGTCAATATGAGGGAATGGGTTAAAGAGGAAACATCAAACTAAAGCAAGTTGCAAGGGCCATGGTATCTGTCTTACTAAAGACCGTATGACCAAACTTATCGCAAGTCCTAATTTATGATTGTCGCTACAGCTCAGATAACGGAACTTCTAGTGTGCAGCATCGTAACGACAGTAATTATTGCAAGTCCTAATCTATCGTAAGTTATAACCTACGACGATCACAACTGAAAGTTACAACTGAAAGTTACAACTGAAAGTTACAACATTGTTACAACTGAAAGTTACTGAAAGTTACAACTTTGTTACAACTGAAAGTTACAAAAAGTTACAACTGTAAGTTACAACTGGAAGTTACAACTGAAAGTTACAACTGAAAGTTGCGGTCGTCTTAAGTTAGTACTTACGATACTTTCAGTCGTGCATTTTTTAGTAAGACATGTCCCTGGTGCCCAAGCAGTTAGGAGAGTTTCAGGTGGGTTATTACAATGTTACTAAATATAAATATACATCGTGTACAATCATTTCATTTATTGTGGCATTACGTGTCGTGGTTGCATATACAACATCACCATACTACCCGTAACCATCGCATAACCATTTACCTGGTGAATATTCATGTAAGGAATAATGACATCATAAATATCTATGATCACAGGGGAGGTGGGGGGGCATTTCGGAATTACGGTCGTTTCGTCAAAATGCCAGTTCGTCAAAAAGGCGATATATAGTTTTGACGAAAGACGTTTCGTCAAAAAGGATATATTACCTGATATATATGAATAGTATTTCAATAAATCAGGACAGCACTTAAAATTTGTAATAGACAAATTATGAAGATGAATCTTGATACCGATTTGTTGATTAAAATGTTTTAAAAGTTTTATCAAGTAATATATGTAACGCAAAAAACAAATATTAATTACTCTATAAGTGTGCAAAAATTGCACGTGTTAGTCTAATTGCTTTTTAGGGTTTCGGCTTTTGCCGAAATCCTTATAAAATGGATTGCGACTCAAACTATGGCGGAAAACCCTATTGCACGAGCGCTGCCTAGCGGAATCCCCCTAAGAGAATACGCGCATGTGCAGTGCTTTGCTTACAATCCGGTTCCGGAATCTTACAAAATATTTATAATAAAATATGGAAGGTGGATTCATTAGCAAACAGAGCAGACCCTGAATCTATGGGAGCGAGCTGTCTAATCTGGGTCGAATCTATTTGCAGATGCATGAAAACAAGTTTATACGGGGAAATTAAGGGTTAAATAGACTTCTTCTGTTCTTTACAGTATAAAGGTTACAGCGCACTGGTGGTCAGTAGTGCAGGGCAACTGTTACATCATGCTAAAATCTCTAGAGGTAATACGCTTAACTCTTTGCACGCTAGCGACGAAACTGTGATTACCTATGCAAACAGTTTAGATCCAGATGAGAGGCACATAATTCTGCGTCTCATCAGGATCCAAACTGTTTGTCATCTTGATCATATTTTTGCATAAAATGAAAGAAAGTTTATTGAAGAATTGAAGCAGACGTCAATTGTTGCAAACGAAACATCACTCAGCATTATAAGGATTTAGCAAGCTGTAGAAATCTGTAATATCGTCTGCTTCAGGTTTGTCATCATTTGAATTTCTAAAAGATCAGTTTTAGGCATTTTGACCTAAGGCAAAATTGTCACAAGTTGTAAACAGTTTAGATTTTGGTCAGACAGTTACTTGGTATTAGATCTGAGACTGAATCCAAACAGGGTGCCCCACTTTGCCAACCTTTATTGTTTAAGTAGCTTGGATGGTAGTATTAACAATAACTATTAAAAGGAAACAAGGGTTTTTGTATCCTTTATATTATTAAAAAATCACTAAAATGAAAAAAAGGAGAAAGGCAAACAAAATGAGACAAAGCACTTTCTTATCTTTTAATTTATACACATTTCATCATTTATTGATTTACGTGTCAGGCTTATAGTATCTTATAGTGTCTTATAGTATCTTATAGTAATGTATGTAATTTATTTCTAATTCATATCATTTATTTCTATGACGCCGGTTACTGATCAGGGTCTGTAGTGTTTACTACAGCACTAACTGTAATTTGCATGTATGACTATAATTTATTTTTAATTATATCATTTCTTGATATACTTGTTACATGTATGATGCTGCAAATAGCAAAGACCCTGGCCAGTTGTGGTAACTGATCGGGGTATGTATTGTTTGCAGCACAGACTCACAAATTGACCCTGAACAGACTCACACTCGCAGTCTCCTCAGGAAGAAGTAAGAAAATGAAACACAATCACACAAAAAGACAAGGTATAGGCATGGATATACTATTACGGGTCTTTTCTGTTTGCAAAAACACAGAAAGGCTTATTTTGCTCAGACAAATTGTACCCGATATGGAACCCTGAAATCGTCTTCAATATATAATATAAAGTGAAACAATATTATGTGTCTAACAACCCATATACCAATGGGAGGTTTTACTTCAAATTTCCACCCATGATAAGCTGTCAACCTTAATGTGAAGATTTTCTTAAAGAATGTAATTATTGCTCTGACCATTTTACCAGAGTTATGGCACAAAGTGGCAAGTTGAGCTATTGGAATCGCACTGTGTGTGACATGTTCATAAAAAAATTCTTTAAATGTTTTCCAAACTACTGACATGATTTTCAGAAAAATCCACAGCAAACAATCAATATAATAAATATATATTATGTCCGAAACCTTCAGTACTGTCAGTACTTTGATTCACACCTACAAACCAATTAGCGACACGGGTTCGGCGGCACAAACTTTTATCAACACTTTATTGTGTAATTAATGTTAATCCCCCTTCCTTATCAATCAGCACCGCTAGTGAAACTGGTGCGTGATCACTTTAATGTGCCCTTTTCGGATTATGCAGAAAACTGACAAATGCCATCTTCTGCATGTATAATCACACTTCAAAAATGTATTAGCCTTCAGTTTCCTATGTAATTGTCCTCGGCAAAATTCGTCAAAAATGTCATAAGATAGCACGGAATGTCAAACAGTTCATGCAGATCTTATCTGGATCCAAACTATTTGCATCTGGATCTAAACTATTTGAAACAGTAATCACGAATTCGCCCGTAGCGTGCATAAAGTATACGGTACTGTCGCATTCTTCATAAATTAATTAATTCTGAGTTAATTAATCACTAAAAGCATTCAATTCTGATCCAGATCTCATATAGACCCAAACTATTTGAAACAGTAATCACGAATTGACCCGTAGCGTGCATAAAGTATACGGTACTGTCGCATTCTTCACTATTTCTGAGTTAATTAATCACCACAAAGCATACAGTTCTGATCCAGATCTCATCTAGATCCAAACTAAGGTTAATAGATCTAATCATATAGGTCATTTCGCCAAACTGCCAGTTCGTCAAAAAGGGGATATATAAATCAATTTGCTATATAATCCTTTTTGACGAAACGACAACCCCTTTTGTACTGTATAACCATTTTGACGAACTGGCAGTTTGACGAAACGACCGTCACCCGCATTTCGTGGGTCTAGATGATCAAAAAAAAAATTGATTGGGTCGATTTAGTGTTATATTATATAATGTAACACTAAATCGACCCAATTAATTCTGATCAGAATTCATGCTCCAAGAGGAGCCGTCTGAAATGGGTCTACTGTCTTTACAAATACAAATTTTAAAATTTTATCTATTGTCGGATGACATATAACAAATAACATATGTTATGTATAGCTTTTGACCAACTTTGCAACTAAAAGGCGTATTTTTGGAGGAACAAAATACATTCGAATATCTATATTCGATTCATTTTCTTTTTAGTTTTAGAAATGGTTTGGTCTCAAATGTCAGACGATTGTATGGTATCCTGGTGGCTTTGGTCGCCCGCCTGGAATTTGTAGAGTTCCGGAAGTCGGCTGGGGTGGTGCTTTGATCCAACAAAGCCTAACGAACAAATCTGGATCTGGAACAAAACATTAGTTCGTGCAAAAGTTTGGTTGTTAACTTGTCTGGCCCTGGAACTTACAGTATGTAGTTCTAGAGTAAGTTTTGAAACACTTCCATTGGTATAGTAGTGTAGGGAAATAATGGCATGGGTGATGAACCACATTGCTTCATTTATTTAGACAAATGTGGACGTTTCCTCTGGCGTCAAGAATTTGCTGTCATGAAGTCCCTGTAGCTGTCAGTGGGCTACAACAAATCCTCCATCTTGGTGATATTGGCAGAATCGTTTGAATCGGGGAAAAATGTCTGGACTAACACTGTAAATACTAATTATATGTAAAAGCAAAACGAAAATTAAACAAATTCTCCAAATATGCTCTTTTTGAAGAATGTTTAATGTTGATTGACTATATACTCAAATATTCTAACTTATAATTAGTGTGTGAGGTGGGGGAGGCAAAGCTTGGTCCTGTTTAATTAATAAAGGCTGCAATATTTGCATGTACTTTTATACATTTTTAGCAACCACCTTTTTAGGGTTTCGGCTTTTGCCGAAATCCTTATAAAATGGATTGCGACTCAAACTATGGCGGAAAACCCTATTGCACGAGCGCTGCCTAGCGGGAATCCCCCTAAGAGAATACGCTCATGTGCAGTGCTTGGCTTACAATCCGGTTCCGGAATCTTACAAAATATTTATAATGAAATATGGCAGGTGGATCCATTAGCAAACAGAGCAGACCCTGAATCTATGGGAGCGAGCTGTCTGATCTGGGTCGAATCTATTTGCAGATGCATGAAAACAAGTTTATATGGGGAAATTAAGGGTTAAATAGACTTCTTCTGTTCTTTACGTCCTTTACAGTATAAAGGTTACAGCGCACTGGTGGTCAGTAGTGCAGGGCAACTGTTACATCATGCTAAAATCTCTAGAGGTCATACGCTTAACTCTTTGCATGCTAGCGGCGAAACTGTGATTACCTATGCAAACAGTTTGGATCCAGATGAGAGGCCACATAATTCTGCGTCTCATCAGGATCCAAACTGTTTGTCATCTTGATCATATTTTTGCATAAAATGAAAGAAAGTTTATTGAAGAATTGAAGCAGACGTCAATTGTTGCAAACGAAACATCACTCAGCATTATAAGGATTAAGCAAGCTGTAGAGATTGTAATATCGTCTGCTTCAGGTTTGTCATCATTTGAATTTCTAAAAGATCAGTTTTAGGCATTTTGACCAAAGGCAAAATTGTCACAAGTTGTAAACAGTTTAGATTTTGGTCAGACAGTTACTTGGTATTAGATCTGAATCCAAACAGGGTGTCCCACTTTGCCAGCCTTTATTGTTTAAGTAGCTTGGATGGTAGTATTAACAATTACTATTAAAAGGAAACAAGGGGTTTTGTATCCTTTATATTATTAAAAAATCATTAAAATGAAAAAAAGGAGAAAGGCAAACAAAATGAGACAAAGCACTTTCTTATCTTTTAATTTATATACATTTCATCATTTATTGATTTACGTGTCAGGCTTATAGTATCTTATAGTGTCTTATAGTATCTTATAGTAATGTATGTAATTTATTTCTAATTCATATCATTTATTTCTATGACGCCGGTTACTGATCAGGATCTGTAGTGTTTACTACAGCACTAACTGTAATTTGCATGTATGACTATAATTTATTTTTAATTATATCATTTATTGATATACTTGTTACATGTATGATGCTGCAAATAGCAAAGACCCTGGCCAGTTGTGGTAACTGATCGGGGTATGTATTGTTTGCAGCACAGACTCACAAATTGACCCTGAACAGACTCACACTCGCAGTCTCCTCAGGAAGAAGTAAGAAAATACAACACAATCACACAAAAAGACAAGGTAAAGGCATGGGTAAACTATTAAGGGTCTTTTCTGTTTGCAAAAGCACAGAAAGGCTTATTTTGCTCAGACAAATTGTACCCGATATGGAACCCTGAAATCGTCTTCACTATATAATATAAAGTGAAACAATATTATGTGTCTAACAACCCATATACCAATAGGAGGTTTTACTTCAAATTTTCACCCATGATAAGCTGTCAACCTTAATGTGAAGATTTTCTTAAAGAATGTAACTATTGCTCTGACCATTTTACCAGAGTTATGGGACTCTGAAATTTTCTTCACTGTATAACACATAGTCAAAAGTGCTTGATATAGAGACACTATTGTTAGGGGGAGTAGTGCATCAGAAACAATTTTCTAGTTAATTTTATTTTCCCTGTTTTATCCTGCCATGCTAAGTTGAAATATATTTGTTACTTTATAATTTGTCATATTGTTAATATCACCCCACAGTATATTTGGCAATTATTGTGTAGGGTATTTGAAATCATAAGGAATATGTCTAAAATTGGTGGAAGTGTATATATGGATAAGTGAATGATGCTTGCTAATTACTGTTATGGTCCACCAGATAGTAGCAGAAGTATGACCCTTACTTTCAAATAATGCAGTGATGGCTCTATACTACATTAAACATCAATTTTGGCTCTATTGGCACAAAGTGGCAAGTTGAGCTATTGGAATCGCACTGTGTGTGACATGTTCATAAAAAAAATTCTTTAAATGTCTTCCAAACTACTGACATGATTTTCAGAAAAATCCACAGCAAAAAATCAATATAATAAATATATATTATGTCCGAAACCTTCAGTACTGTCAGTACTTTGATTTAGAAATCCCGTTCTACAAGATTCCTTGAGTTGCATGTTTGGTTTTTTTTTTTTTTTTTTTTTTTTTTTTTGGGGGGGGGGGGGGGGGGGGTTGTGTGTTTTTAAACAACAACATATGTCAGAATGGGCTTTACGTAATCAATAATACCTATAAATGACTCCAAAATGTTGGCAAAAAAACTATTGCCCAATGAGTCAAATCAATATATATTCGTTTTGTGTGTGAAAGACTGAAATTTGATCAGTCATCGCTTTACGGATCCAAACTGTTAGCAAATATATAAGGCAGTGAAAGGATTAAACCAATTGATGATCTGGGTCTACACTGTTTTACCAGACATAGAAGGAGTCGTTGTTATACCCTTTTTGTGTGTTAAAAACTTTGGATTCTGATCAGTCGTCTAGTTACGCGGTGCCAGGATTCAAACTTTTTGACGATGAAGTAGTGCTCATCTTATTAAAGTGTTGGGTGTAGCGAGGTTGTTAATTAGTTAATTAATTAATTGATTACAGGCGACGGCACAATTAATGGCAAACAATAATTAAAGACGTGCCGCATTTACAGACCACGCTTCGGGGTCTGAATATATATATTTTTTAATATAAATATGCGTGACAGGATAACATGATCCAGTCCTATTTTTAATAATTCTAATATAAAGCAAAACTGGTATTAATCCTAAAGGTGAAATGATTGATATTAATAATCGTAATATTAATAATTATAAGAATAATGATATAATCATAAATATTGTAATAAACTTATTTATATATTTGAGGAACACAAAATTTTAAACTCGCTTTTAAAATTAAAGCAGATTCTATTTTTTTCAACTCAAATAGGGGTTTTCGTGTTTTTATTACATCCCTGTCTGCATGGTAGATCCTGATCAGAGGACTAATTTTAATTTTGGGTTGCAAATACATTCAAATGGCACTCAATTTTCACTTTTTTCTTCTTTTTTTTTTTCGATTTCCCACTTTCATAACGATTATTCCGATTTGGCATAGAAATTTACCCTTTCTATAACTACATCGTATAGTTGAGACCCAACCCATTTATAATGATAAAAGTGACTACAAATCAAACGCTATCCGCCAGCAAAAGGTGTGATATACCGGTATATAAACCTTTAATTACTATAATTTACCTTTTTACCGAAACGTCCGGAACATTCACTATATAAAATCAATTTACCGAACTGGTCATTTACCGAAACGTCCGTAAATCGTAGTTGATAACATACAGTAGTCGACGATGGGTCATGCAAGAAATTTTGTTTTCTGTCTTTTCAAACAGCGTTCACCAAGATAAATCAGATGACTAGTCCCTATGGCACAGTGCACCAATGCACACTGAGGTCAGCATAGAACCGGCTTTCACCCGCATCCGCAACCGGTTGCTACCGGGTATGACTAATATACGAAATGGAATCAAAGTACGAAATGGAACGAAATGGAATCTAAACATACGAAATGGAAACACAGATTTTTAACTAGATGTTTTTTGGGGAAAGTGAATTGATGTACGTATACCTAATATAAATAAAGACTCTTGTACAAAATTTCAGCAAGAAAATTTGAAAAATAGAGATTTTACAGCGATTTATATATTCCACGCATTAACAACCTGAACTGAAATGGAATCTGAACATACGAAATGGAACCATATCTTCAAAGAGAGGCATTTAATCAACAATATTTGTTTATATATGCATGCTTAACATTATTTTGGTCACCTGCATAACTTTTGGGATATATAAATTAAAAAATAATGATTTTATAGCGATTTACATATCCCTATATGGGCATCAGGTTAAAGGATCCTCCTGAAATATAATCTAAACATACGAAATGGAAACACAGATTTTTAACTAGATGTTTTTGGGTAAAAGTGAATTGATGTACGTATACCTAATATAAATACAGACTCTTGTACGAAATTTCAGCAAGAAAATGTGAAAAATAGAGATTTTACAGCGATTTATATATTCCACGCATTATAACAGCCTGAACTGAAATGGAATCTGAACATACGAAATGGAACCATATCTTCAAAGAGAGGCATTTAATCAACACTATTAATTTATATATGCATGCTTAACATTATTTTGGTCACCTGCATAACTTTTGGGATATATAAATTTAAAAATAATGATTTTATAGCGATTTACATATCCCTATATGGGCATCAGGTTAAAGGATCCTCCTGAAATATAATCGAAACATACGAAATGCAAACACAGATTTTTAACTAGATGTTTTTGGGTAAAAGTGAATTGATGTACGTATACCTAATATAAATACAGACTCTTGTACGAAATTTCAGCAAGAAAATGTGAAAAATAGAGATTTTACAGCGATTTATATATTCCACGCATTATAACAGCCTGAACTGAAATGGAATCTGAACATACGAAATGGAACCATATCTTCAAAGAGAGGCATTTAATCAACACTATTAATTTATATATGCATGCTTAACATTATTTTGGTCACCTGCATAACTTTTGGGATATGTAAATTAAAAAATAATGATGTTATAGCGATTTACATATCCCTATATGGGCATCAGGTTAAAGGATCCTCCTGAAATATAATCTAAACATACGAAATGGAAACACAGATTTTTAAGTAAACGTGTATTTGCAAAACTGGATTCACTTACGTATACATAATATAAATACATAATTGTGTACAAAATATGAACCATAAAAGGTGAAAAATAAAGATTTTACAACGATTTATATATTCCATGAATTAATAGCCAGTCCTGAAATGGAATCTCAACATACGAAATGGAAAAATATCTTCGAAGAGAGTTATTATATCTACAATGTGCATTAATGCTCATGTTTTTTTTACATCTACATATCTTTTGAGATTAAAGATCGAAGAAATAATGATTTAATAGCGATTTAAATATCCCTGTCTGGACAGCATGCTAAAGGCCCCTGCTGTTCAAATAGTAACATTCGAAATGGACCCCAGGTGTGATATGCTAAGTAGCTGTGTATCTGTTAAATCCTTTGATTACCACATGCGGTGCGCATAAGAATAGAATTAGAACTAATTGTTTGTAAGATCAACTTTTAACCGAATATCACATCGGCTAAACTACATAAACTTGAATGGTTTGAGAGAAGACCAAGTTCAAAACGTCTGATCAGGGTATGTTCTGTTAGCTAATGAGTTCGTCACTTTCTAAAATGGCTACATTGTTTCATTTTCAACATTTCATTATAACTATTTTGACCATTAATATTAAGTATGTATTGATATTTGAAATAAATACATATAATAACCCACAGTTTGCAAACAGAATGCCGCATTTGTCTATTGTTTGGTTAATGAGGGATATTCATTTTTTAAGATAATTCCTTAAGTGGATTTGACAACTATCACTTTTAACTAATTAGGACTGAGCCACGAGCAACGTTAAATTTCTTCACACCTATATCCCAATCAAAGCTGTGGGTGATTAATGTCACTCTATCAGTTGTGCCAAACATGATTAAAATAAACGATTCTAATGTGACAGTATTAATTATGTGACAAACTTCTCTTAGTGATATTCTTAGCATGCCGAATTGTAATTGATGAAATAAGAGAATTGTATTTTTTAACATGGGAAGTTCAAAAACAATTCAGTGTTAATAGATATAGGGCGGGATACCGAGTACATATACATTTATTAGACCCATTCCAATTAATATTTATTATGAAATAGCTTATAACAAAGATGCATGGGGTCTGTCCAGGTGTAATTGTCAACAATAAACATACACCGCCATGCTAATAATCCTTTAACTGCCACCCACCGTCAAACACCTGCTGTTATATACGGGAGCTGATTAGTGTAATGCGGAATTTCATTTCACGATTGACCCTTAGCCTAGGGGATAAACCATTTGTTGCAACACCTTTATTATTCACCCTTTCCGAATATAGATTTGCACACAAGTCTATATACAAGTGTTAGATGTAGGTATAGTAAATTATTACTTTCCAAAAATACGTTTGCTTTTAAAACTATAGTTCCATTTTCTTTCGTATGTTCATATTCCATTTCAGGAGGATCCTTTAGCCTGATGCACCATGGAGATATGTAAATCGCTACAAAATCATTATTTATTAATCATATATGCCACATTTGATAAATACATGTATGTCTAAAACACGTTTAGCATCCATACATAAATGAAGATTGTCGACATAATGCCTCTATTTGAAAATATGGTTCCATTTCGTATGTTCAGATTCCATGTTAGGCCTGGCTCTTAATTCGTGGTATATATAAAATCGCTGTCAAATCTTTAATTCTCCTATTTCCGATCTCATTTTTATACATGTCTGTATTTATATTAGGTATACTTACATGAATCCAGTTTTGCAGATACACGTTTACTTAATTGAAAGACTGTGTTTCCATTCCGTATGCTTGGAATCCATTTCATGAGATTCCTTTAGCCTGATCCCAATATGGGAGTGTGTAAATCGCTATAAAAACAATTTATTTTTCATTCAAACTATCCCAAACGTAATGCAAATGTCTAAAATAAAGTTAAGCATGCATTTGTGAATGAATAGTGTTAATATATCGCCCCTCTTTGAAAATATGGTTCCACACCTAGTTAAAAATCTGTGTTTCCATTTCGTATGTTTAGATTCCATTTCGTTCCATTTCGTACTTTGTTTCCATTTCGTATTTTAGTCATACCGAAACGGGGTCCCGCGTTTTATCCAACCCATGTCCATAACAATTATGGCTGAAATTGGGACGTCAAAATGACTTTGTAAATAACTTTAGATCTGAACGTTATTTTCAATGTAAGACATTATTCTTTCAATCACATCTGATTTTTTTAATTCTAAAGTATTCTTTGGTAGGTGAAAAATAGGTTTATAAATGTGCATTGTCGGTTTTTAAGGTTCACCTTAATTGACAGTCTTGTGCTACAGTAAGGCCTTTTTCTTACATTCATGAATATTCCACAGGGAAAGGGTTAAAGTTCGGTGTCATAAATCACCGAATTGGACTGGACAGACCTAATATTTACCAAAGCAGACCTGTTTCAGAATTTATCATTGTTTATATTTCCATTTGCCAATGCACAAGCTATTGTCAATGCAATAACTAGGCTTTTCCTCGATCAAATTTCACATTCTTTGCACGGGTCGCTTTGCACTACTCTACTGTCCATTTCAATTTACTTTGTCACTGAATTTGAATCGAGAATTTTTTTCATTTCTTACCGGATCGAGATCAAATTTAAACCACTTGTGTCATCGTTTTTCAGGAACTCTGTGCCCAAGTTTCCCTTGAATCCATCTTTAAATAAGTATTTCATGCCTAAAAACAATGTTTTCCCATTGTAAAAACGTTCATTTCAAATTGCAAATGGGGGACGATTGACGTCGAGTGGAACGTTCAAATTTAACTAAGGGTAATTATAGCTCTTAAAAGTTGACGTTATACACGAAATTACGTCATTTATTTCATATCAGTATGCAATTCACCCCTGTTGAAAAATGATACGCTCCATGATCCATCATACAGCGGCCATTTGCAAAGAAACAGCTGATCGAAATAGCATGTAGAAAATGCATTTTCGCCATTTTATTACTTGTTACTGAATGATATTGAGGGATATTTAGCATGGGAGTTCCTGAAAAACGATGCGATCAAATGAAGTATATTTAAGGTTAGTCTGACTCGAAATGAAAAATATATCGACTAAAATTCAGTGACAAAGTAAATTGAAATGGACAGTAGGCATTTAAAGCATATCACACTTGACAAACACAGAGTGTCAGAGACTTATACATACATATTATGTATATGTCTCTGACAATCATGACAGACAATCATAAATAAAATCTTTGGTGATGACAGACTTTTAATTTCAGACGAAAAGTGAGTTCTTAAATAAAAAACTAAAGCCAACAGAACACATTTTACAATTATTTGGTCAGAATGCATGGAACGCCTTTACTTTGCCGGTCCCCAGAAAAGTATGGGAAAATATGGTATCATTTACTGTATAAGAAAGGTCGAGTGAGAGACCGATTAAAGATAGACAAGAAGACAAATTGAATGGATACATTCATACAATAGAAAGGTTTGATTGAAATTCTAATTTGGTATTAATCCTTTACTTGATAGAGACCACTTTCCAAACAGAGGAGACCTAGATCATACAGCTCCTCTAAGCTGTCTAATCAGTATCTATTCTGTTTGCTAATGGAATTCCATGTATATCAATCTTATTCCACAGTTTCTGCAAATGGTTGAAACATCCAGTGTTCATATATTATTACATAAATTCAGCTAATAAATATTCATGATATCATGATTTCTTTCATGAATGTTCATCAGGTAAAAGGTTGAATTAGATTATATTATTGGGTGAATGATGTTAGAAAGCGTGTTTCATGTTTTATGATCAGAACTCCAGATGACAAGTTCAAAGATGTTTAATATTTACCTGATAGATACATGTCTTTAGTAAATTTTATACACATGCAAAAATTGTTGTTTCATCAATTCTTAAAACAAATTTCCTCTCATTTCTTTGCAAAGATAAAAGTATCAAACGGTTTGGATCCTGATGAGATGCCACACTAATAAGCATTATGCTGATTCAAACTTTTTGCATAGGTATAATCACAGTTTTGCTCTTAGCATGAAAATAATATAGTATACAACAGAGTAGACCCAGATCAGGCAGATCCTGCAGTGTGGGGGGGGGGGGGCATCTGACCAGGATCTGCTTTGTAAGCTTATTGAATTATATAGATCTGAATCTATAGTTTTACCCATGGCTGAAAATGCCTGGCTTGGTATGCCATTATAAGAATGTACAATATATGTCAGTATTTTCTTACATGAGAGTTCATTAGGTACTGGTCAACAAATTAGAGCTTGACTGCGAAATAATACAGAGGTCCAAATAAGATGCGTAAATTTAAACATTTTCCTTTATTTCTCCCTCAAACCCTATACTGTGACCACTTTAGAATTGTCTTGAAGTATAGGGTTTAGTGGATAAATAACTAATTTAGTATTTGGGTATGCACCTTCATCTGTAGCTCTGTTTTTTCTGTGTACCAACAAATTTAGAGTTTGACTGAGAAATAATAGATTTTAATTGGACAAAGTATGTTGTACATGTATACAGCTCTTACTGTGAAATAAGTAACGTTTCTATTATTTTCAGCAGTGTAACCAGCAGATAAACCAAATATGCCACTGAAAATTATACAGAAGTATCCGGTGGTGAAAACCATGGCCTCGTACCTGTGTATAAATATGACAGCAGACTTCTCTGAACAAGTATTCTTAAAGAAACATACAAGAGACAACTACGATGTAGCCAAAACTGTCAGAATTGGTATCACAGGATGCTTCTTTATAGGTCCAATGATTTATAATTGGATTAGGTTTATAGATAGGTAAATCTATACATGTGTATGTGAAATGAACTTGCAAATCTTTGAATAATAGTAATTGACACATTATATATTCTCATTTACTGACCGTGAACCATTTCCCTCATGCAAAAGCTTTTCTGGTATTGGACCCAGCTCAAACAGGTCCTGTAGAATCAGTCTGATCAGGGTATACTCTGTTTGCATATGAAGTTATAAAAGATCTAAATCTACAGTTTCTTCCAATACCAAAGCAAATCCTAAAAACATGTCGAGGGCTTGGTGCAAAACTATTGTAACTCCTTCACTTTGTGAAGGAGTTAAAATAGTTTTGCACCAAGCCCTCGATGTACATATACCATTATAAAAATGAATAAAGATAGTAAATATTCGTGCTGTCATTATTTCTTACATAAATATTCAACAGGGAAAGGGTTAATTTCATTAACCCTTCGCTTGCTATTCACGTCAATATACCTACCTGTAAATAGTGAAGACCCAGATGAGACAGCTCCTGCAGGAGCTGTCTCATCAGGGTCTGCACTATTTACAAATTGATTGTGCAACCAGTGCACTCCACAGCAGTGATTGCACAGCGAAATACTTGTACACAGTGAAGATATATGTAATTATACAACAGGGTATGGGTAAAGAAGGAGAAATTATTTTTTTAAAATTCAGCAAGCGAAGAGTTAATATTTACACATTTTCAAATCTGTTTAATATATTGTATGTAAACCTCAACCAGCTTTATATATTATTTTGGCAATGCAATGTTTTGAACTGTTTCAGAGTTATCCCAGGTAAAAAGCTGGTGAATGTTGTATGCAAGGTGGCAGCTGACTCCTGTCTCTTTGCTCCTGTAGCCTTTTCAACATTCTACATTAGTGAGTAGTTCAGACCCTGACTATACATTCTTAATTGCATGAATAAATTAATTGGTACAATATACATATAACCGTCTGATTAATCCTTACAGTGCAGGACACAAGTCACTAGTATCCTTTTGCAAACAGTGTAGACCCAGTTGAGAAGGCTCCCAGAGGAGCCCTCTCATCAGGGTCTGCACTGTTCGTCATGGTACACTTTTCTTTAGAAACATCCTAAATACTCACCATAAGCTTGACCTGTTTGAATTTTGGAATAGTCCATTTGAAAATTCAGCATTGTAAGGGTTAAACATAAATGTTAGCTGTATTGTCTTGTACGAGCAAAGAGGTTGTCCTTTTCCCTGATATAAATGCATTTTCATGCATTTGCAAACAGAGTAGACCCAGATCAGACGGCTCCTATAGGAGATCAGAGTCTGCTCTGTTTGTCAGTGAAATTTGGAAGATCTGTTTCATTACTTTCTGAAATGACTACAATTGACCACTACTCATATTGCATTATAACTATTTTGTCCATGAATATTCAGTAGGTATTGAAATTTGAAATAAACAGAGAACAGGGAGAGGGTTAAAACATACATGTAAGCTGTATTGTCTTGTACAAGTTTTGAATAAGAGTGTCAGATAAATTAGATCTTGATAATGACACACTTATTAACATCTTATCTGGATCCAAACTAGTTGCAAAGATAAACATAAATTTGCTTCTAAACCCTTTACTACTCTCTTTATGCTATAACAAACAAGAGTAGATCCAGATCAGATGGCTCCTATAGGAGCCGTCTGATCAGGGTCTGCTATGTTTGCTTAACCCTTTCCCTCATATAAACGTGTTTTCACGCATTTGCAAACAGAGTAGACCCAGATCAGACGGCTCCTAGAGGAGCCTTCTGATCAGGGTCTACTCTGTTTGCTAATGGAATTTGATAGATCTGTTTCTTTACTTTCTAAAATGGCTACAATATTCCACCTTCAATATTTAATTATAACTATTTTATCCATGAATATTCAGTAGGTATGGAAATTTGGTCTAAATATAGAACAGGGAAAGGGTTAATGGAATATCTATCTGTTTCACAGTTTCTGCTTGGCAAAATTTACATTATTTAGTATGCCATTTTAAATATTAATCAAAGGAATATTCATGATGTCATCATTTCTTAAATGAATATTCATGATGTCATCATTTCTTGACCCTTTCCCTCATACAAACGTGTTTTCACGCATTTGCAAACAGAGTAGACCCAGATCAGACGGCTCCTAGAGGAGCCGTCTGATCAGGGTCTGCTCTGTTTGCTTATGGAATTTGATAGATCTGTTTCTATACTTGCTAAAATGGCTACAATGTTCCACCCTCCATGTTTCATTATAACATATTTGTACATGAATATTCAGTAGGTATTGAAATTTGTAATAAACATAGAAGAGGGAAGGGTTAAATGAATATTCATGGAGTAAAGGGTTAATCCTTTCCTAGATAAAGACACACAGCATCACACTTTTGCAAGCAGAGTATACCCAAACATTCCCTTGTTCATGATGCTATAATAATTATAGACAGTTTTACATTCAGCTAATAAATATTCATACAGTCATTATTCTTACATGAATATTTATTAGGTAAAGGGTTAAAACTACCAGCTGACACTTAAATCAACCAGAACAGCATTAACCCTTTCCTCCATGAATATTCTTATTTCATATAAGAACTAATGATATCATGAATATTGATTAGATTAATTTGTTATAATAGCACATGGATACATACATTTTTGGCAATGGCAGAAACTGTAGAATCATATCTATATATCATAAGCAAACAGAGCAGACCCTGACCAGACCACAGGGGTCTGGACCGCTTCGTTGGGGTCTATATGTACTATATAATAACGTGTTATTATATAGTACATATAGACCCCCGTGAAGCGGTCCAGACCCCTGTGGACCAGACAGCTCCTATAGGAGCCATCTGATCTGGGTCTATTTTGTTTGCAAAGGTGTAGAAAGGCATATTCACAAAGTTAACCCTTTCCCTCATATCGACGACTTTTGACGACTCTGTAAAAGTCACTTTGTGAAACCATTGTGATAAATAGAGCATTTACTCCTATAGGAGCAAATGCTCTATTTATCACAATGGTTTCAAACTACAAAATTCTAAAAAAAATTCCTTTTCTCTAATTAATGCTCCTTTTCGGTAGATTAATTAAAAGAGGTTGTATCTAAAATAGCCTATGAGGTAATGGGTTAAAGGATTAAAAATGATCAATTTTCGTTTTTTGGGTGAGACTGTATCTCTGAGGGGATGGTTTGTATAATTTCTCAAATGAATATTTAAACAGGGAAAGTGTTAAAAACCATGTGATTGGCAAAACCTGCTTTTACCTGTTTATCTGATCTGTGCCATTATAAAAAATAATCTAATCAATATTCAGGATTTCATTATCTATGAAATTAGTATTCATGGGGCAAAGGGTTAATGCCTTTGCGAACACAGTTGACCCAGATCAGAAGCTTCCTGTTGGAGCCTCTGATCAGAGTCAGTCTGTTTTGTTTGCTTATGAATTAATATAGATCTGATCCTGCAGTTTCTGCCATTGTCAAAAAATCGTCGTTCATGGTGCCAGTATAGAAATTCAGCTAATAAATAGTCATGATGTCATTATTTCTAAAATATTTATGAGGTAAAGGGTTTAGCCTAGTTAACCCATTCCCTCATATTGACGACTTTTAACAACTCTTTAAAAGTTTATTTGTGAAACCATTGTGATAAATAGAGCATTTGCTCCTATAGGAGCAAATGCTCTATTTATCACAATGGTTTCAAACTACAAAATTCTAAAAAAATTCCTTTTCTCTAATTAATGCTCCTTTTCGGTAGATTTATTTTAAGAGATTGTATCTAAAAATAGCCTATGAGGTAATGGGTTAAGCTACTTCCTGTCTTAACCCTTCGCTTGCGATTCACGTCAATATACCTACCTGTAAATAGTGAAGACCCAGATGAGACAGCTCCTGCAGGAGCTGTCTCATCAGGGTCTGCACTATTTACAAGTTGATTGTGTAACCAGTACACTCCACAGTAGTGATTGCACAGCGAAATACTTATACACAGTGAAGATATGTGTAATTATACAACAGGGCATGGGTAAAGAAGAAGAAGTGATTTTTTAAAATTCAGCAAGAGAAGGGTTAAAACCCCCAATACATATTGGACTTCTGGTGAGTGGTCGTGTAGAGAGGGTTTACATAATTGACTATTTACACCATAAATATTCATGTAAAGAAATAATAATAATGTCACCATGAATATTAATGAGATTAATTATTATAATAGCACATGGAAAGAAGAATCTTTTGGCCATGGCAGAAACTGTAGAATAATATCTATATTATATCATAAGCAAACAGAGCAGACCCTGATCAGACGGCTCCTATAGGAGCTGTCTGATCTAGGTCTGCTCTGTTTGCATAGGCGTAGAAATGCGTATTTATGGATTAAATGATTAACCATTTCCTTCATATACACACCTTTTCACACCTTTGCAAACAGAGTAGACCCAGATCAGACGGCCCCTGTAGGAGCCGTATTATTATGGTCTGCTAAGTTTGCTTATGAAAATATATAGATTTGATCCTACAGGTGTGTCATTTCCTTTTTAAAATTTTACCTTATAAAAACTAAGTTAATGAATATTAATTTTTTGATTAATTCAGATGTAAACGTACATTAGGGAAAGGATTAAATATCCTATTTTTTTTTTTTATTCAGCTACCAATGTACTGGAGTTTAAATCAGATATAACCAGTGAGTGGAAGGCGAAATTCTGGAAAACCTGGGCTGTGAGTATCCCTAATGATGTGCACTAATATTTTCAGTGTTATCAAATTGTTCATTTTTATAGCTATTTGCAAGAGATCATTTGACCATTTTACAAATGAACAGTTTTTAACCCTTTCCTCCATGAATATTCATGTAAGAAAAAATGATTTTATGAATATTAATTAGTTTTAATAGTACATGGAGATGTAAAGTCATATTATATGATAAGCAAATAGAACAGACCCTGATGAGATGGCTCCTCTAGGAGCTGTCTGATCTGGGTTTTCTCTGTTTGCAAAGGCGTAGAAAAATGTATATGTGGAGGAAAGGGTTAGATGTTAGGCTCAGTGGGGCACCGTGATAACTGTAATCACACATTACGTCACGGACCTGGACATGGATACAGTAAAGGTAGCGCTAGGTTTTCAGATTGATGAGGAGGCTGTTGAACAGGAAATCTAGAAATATGTGTAGTGTTATAAAATTGCCATATTTTATTTGCAGGCATCACTGACGTTCTGGCCAGTGGCTCAGTCTGTCAACTTTGCCTTCATTCCTGTACAGTACAAAACATCCATCTACATGCCGATCTGCTCGTTTGTATGGATGAACTACATGTGTTATATGAAGGACCAGGTAAATATGGCAATTTGTAATCGAACTTGCAAACCATTTTCATTTTTTCTGACTGTATCGTTATGGGGGAAATGCATAAGGTGCAAAGGTTTTTGATGTCTTAACTGAAGGTCAATGTCACTGTCAACTGTTCACTATTCTATGTTTCCAAATTTCAATACCAACTGAATATTTATAGACAAAATAATTATAATGAAATATGGAAGGTGGAACATTGTAGCCATTTTAGAAATAAAGATTCCATAAGCAAACAGAAATTCCATAAGCAAACAGGGCATACCCTGATCAGATGGCTCCCAGACCCTGATCAGATGGCTCCTGTAGGAGCTGTCTGATCTGGGTCTACTCTGTTTGCAAATGCGTGAAAAGGTGTTTGTATAAAGGAAAGGGTTAAATCGTTACCCAATGAATATTCGTGTTAGAAATATTTTGACATCATGAATATTAATTAGATAAACTTTTATGATATGATTTGTGAACAAGGGAATTTTTGGCCATGAATCAGAACTATATTATTCCATAAGCAAACTGTGCAGACCCTGATCAGATGGCCTTTAAAAAGTTTAAATTAACCTCATAAATGTGTATGGAAGAATTCATGATTTCATGAATATTAATTTTATTAGCTGAATTTTTGAAATGGCCAATGAATAATGGAATTTTGACCATGGCAGCAATTGTAGAATTGGATCTATGAAATTGCATTATCCTTATCAAACAACTCCTATAGGAGCTGTCTGCACTAGGTCTGTTTGCAAAGGCATCACTATCAAGCATGTAAAGGCTTAACCTGTCACTGATCTTAAAGTCCAGCATAAATGTTAGTTTAAATTTTGGTTTAGAGGGTTTTTACGGTATTGTATGTTTATTCCCAAGATAATACAAATGAAATGTTGATATATACAATACAATATCAGATCAAGGTAATACAAATGAATTGTTAATGTATATGTCACAGTAGAAATTGCGATTCAGGACAATCGCCAATTCTCCTAGGACAGATTGCGATCGCAATCCCTCCTAGGACAGACTCCGATCCTAATCTATTCTATGATAATTTATTAGTCCCCCACCGGTTACCGGTTGGGGGACTATAGGTTTGCTCGATTCCGTCCGTCCGTCCGTCCGTCCGTCTGTCCGCACTCACCAAAGGGTAGTTGTGTGACTTTTTCTAACTAGTCCCACAAGTAAAATCATTAACCTGGCCATCTCTTGTGACATTAACCTGGCCATTTCTTGTGACATTAACCTGGCCAGTTGTGGGACATAGGGTTAGGGTTAGGGTTAGCTTCCAGATCATTCTTTTCCAAAGTTAGAGCCAAAAATAGTTTTTCTTGTGGGACTAGTCACACAAGAAAAGATCAAAGGAAAAAGTCACACAACTACCCATTTGTTAGCCGTCCGTCCGTCCGTCTGTCACACTTCGTGTCCGGGCCATATCTCCTACAAAGTTAAGCCAAATTCATAATAACTTCACACATTGAAGAAGCATGATGAGGGCTAGTGTCATGCACAAGGGCCATAACTCTAGCATCAATATTTTTGGAGTTATTCCCCTTTTACATATTTTTTTGTCCGGACAATAACTCTTTATCTACTGGTTCAATTGATTTGAAACTTCACATGTGGAACAATCATGATGAGGGGCAGTGTCATACACAAGGGCCATAACTCTAGCATCAATATTTTTGGAGTTATTCCCCTTTTTCATATTTTCTTGTCAGTCCGTCTGTCACGCTTCGTGTCCGGGCCATATCTCCTACAAAGTAATGCCAAATTCATTATAACTTCAAACATTGAAGAAGCATGATGAGGGCTAGTGTCATGCACAAGGGCCATAACTCTAGCATCAATATTATTGGAGTTATTCCCCTTTTACATATTTTTTTGTCCGGACAATAACTCTTTATCTACTGGTTCAATTGATTTGAAACTTCACATATGGAACAATCATGATGAGGGGTAGTGTCATACACAAGGGTCATAACTCTAGCATCGATATTTTTGGAGTTCTTCCCCTTTTTCATATTTTCTTGACAGTTCGTCTGTCACGCTTCGTGTCCGGGCAATATCTCCTACAAAGTTAGACCAAATTCATTATAACTTAACACATTGAAGAAGCATGATTAGGAGTAGTGTCATGCACAAGGGCCATAACTCTAGCATCAATATTTTTGGAGTTATTCCCCTTTTTCATATTTTTTGTCCAGACAATAACTCTTTAACTACTGGTTCAATTGATTTGAAACTTCACATATGGAACAAGCATGATGAGGGGTAATGTCATGCACAAGGGCCATAACTCTAGCATCTATATTTTTGGAGTTATTCCCCTTTTCATATTTTCTTGTCCAGTTAATAACTCTTTATGTACTGGTTCAATTGATTTGAAACTTTTCATATGGAACAAGCATGATGAGGTGTAGTGTCATGCACAAGGGCAATAACTCTAGCATCAATATTTTTGGAGTTACTCCCCTTTTTCATATTTTCTTGTCGGGACAATAACTTTTTTTTATTTACTGATCTAATGTATAAAAGTAGGTACACATACCATTCAGGTGGTCATGTATATACCATGGTCAACCACACCATGGGTGGGTGGGGTGGGGAGAGTGGAGGTTTTTTTTCAGTCCGGTGGGGGACTCATGTCTTGCATAGCAATACAACATGCCCTTGTTCTATTTAAAACTAATATACTTTAAGATTAAGGGAACAAGATCAATATTCTTGCCAACCACCTTTTTACTCAGAATTTCACAAATACAAATGATCAGGGATCCAAATTAGTTAAATTAGTTCATTATTTATAAATTCACGCATTCCCAGATAGACAATCATGAAATAATTGTGAATATTCACTGACCGAAGACAAATGCAGCAAGACACAGGATACATAGAAAACATTCAAGCAAATGAGCCTAAACCTTCTGGATACAAACTACTTAATTTAATGCAAAGATATAAATATGGGTACCGGTATATATAGAGTAAAGAGTAACAGGCATCCAGCTGTATTTGTAAGATTTATATTTCAGAATGTGAAAGCTGTATCCAAAGAGGCAGGTCAAGTCAGCCCTGCCAGTCTCTCAGTTGTCCCATCACAAATACTCGCTAAAGATTCTCAGGGGGAAAAGGATAAATCAAGATGATCTCAACAGACCAAGGCTAAATAAAGTCACACCGGTGAATAAGATGCATACATTATAAATGTCTTCAAGAATGTCTCCATTATTTCACAGCCATACCCTTTGTTGTGAACCCTCATCAAAATGGTTCTAAAGTTGGTCACAAAAAAGGGTTGGAAAAAAATGCTGATTTTAATATTTCAATCTATTACTCTGTAATATTTCTGCAGGTTGCTGCAGATTATTTGGTTGTGATTTTTGCTGATGTCATGGATTTATGTCTGCAGATCAATAGTATAGTAGAACATGTCTTAAGAGTCCATCAAATTCAGGTATAATTATAGGTCTGCAAGGCAGGTGGTAGCTTAATGCTGGTCAAAAGTAATGCAAAAAGCTCCTATAGGAGCTTTCTGCATTACTTTTGCCTTGCATTAAGCAACCACCTGTTTTATAAGACTCCTATGCTCAATAAATGAATGAACCCATTTCCTCATAGATTTATTCAAAGAGGTTGTATCTAAAAATAGCCTATTAGGTAATGGGTTAAGACAGTTTCTACTGTAATTTGTTTCATGCTTAGATGCTGGTCGGCCCGGTGTCAGGATAATGTGACTGGGTGGGGTGCCCTTGCCATGTACCTGCGGCAGGAGTATTCCAGTGAGGCAGCACTATAACTTGTCTCATGCAGGTGCCGTCTGCAAATAACTGAAATACTGTTGGTCGGACGTAAAACCCAACTCACTCACTTCATGCTTAGATAAGTTCAACCCTTTACTTCATATAAACATCTTTTCATGCCTTTACAAGCAGAGTAGACCCAGATCAGATGCTTCTTATATGAACCATCTGTTCAGGGTCTGCTCTGTTTGCTTGTGGTATAATAGAGATCTGATCCTACACTTTTAACCAATTCCCTGATATTGACGACTTTTGACGACTCTATAAAAGTCACTTTGTGACCTTTGTGACCTTTGAAACCATTGTGATAATAGAGCATTTGCTCCTATAGGAGCAAATGCTCTATTTATCACAATGGTTTCAAACTGTAAAATTATAAAATTTTCCTTTTCTCTAGTTAATGCTCCTTTTCGGTCGATTTATTCAAAGAGGTTGTATCTAAAAATAGCCTATGAGGTAATGGGTTAAGACAGTTTCTACTGTAAATATAATTTGTTAGATGCTTAGATGAGTTCAACCCTTTACTTCATTTAAACATCTTTTCATGCCTTTACAAGCAGAGTGGACCCAGATCAGATGCTTCTTATAGAAGCCATCTAATCAGGGTCTGCTCTGCTTGCTTGTGGTATAATATAGATCTGATTCGACACTTTTAAGCCAAAACTTCTCAAGAAAATTTTACATTATAAAGATTTAAGTTACTGAATATTCATGATGTGATCAATTTACCCATAATTTTTCATTAGGGAAAGGGTTAGGTATAAATTCATAGAACAATGGTGAATAGAACAACTTTTGGAATTGAAACAACATTGATTGGTTTTGAGCTAGGCATCACTCAGAAAATTTCATGAATATCGAAGTAAATCCGATAATTTTAGTTTGACCGCATTAACTCAGTTGAGCATGAAAGACGTATTATCAAAGGCTTTGATAATTTAACCCTTTCCCTGTTCAACATTCATGTAAGAAATAATTACATCATGAATATGTATTTGATAATTTTTTATAATATGAACTTTTCAAGGGAATTTTTTGCTTTGACAAAAGCTGTAGAATTAGATCCATATCATTAGCAAACAGAGTAGACCCTGATCAGACAGCTCCTATAGGAGCCGTCTGATCTGGGTTTGTTTGCAAATGTGTTAAAAGGCGTCTAAATGAGGGAAAGGGTTAGATGATGAGATTGGGAGTTGATTTACTGATACAGAAGTTTATTTATTCAAGTTTGATAGTAATAAAGTATATATACAGTTGTTAATTCTCTATTTAACCATTTTAGACAAGATTTTTAAATTATTTGGCTTATTTGCCATTTTTAACATGATATACATTTGTTGAGCCTGCTTGCATTCAGCTCAGCATAGTTGCTAAAGAGGCAATTGAGTGTATGCATGTATGTACATCAGTATCAATGTTTTGTCTGGGACTTCATTTTGTATGGATAGAATTCTATATAATTTGGCATACATCTTAACCATAAATGGACAGTTTATTGTATACTTGGATCATACCTCTTCACCAATTTTTGACTTATGTCCCTGTTTTTTCCCATACATTTTGTTTTGCATAAACAGAATTCAATATAACTTGGCACACATATTTATGATGAGTAGATGGTGTGTTGTTCACAAGAACCACAACTCCGGCATCACTCACTTTAGCTCCGTTTTCTGATATTTATAAGCCAATCTTCCAATGGGATACATTATGTTTTGTCCCATGGTGGGTGGCCAGTGTCCCAGAAAGTGCTGTTATAACTGTTAATCTAATTAATATTCATGATATCATTATTTCTTACATGAATATTCATGAAGGAAATGGTTAAGTAACATCCTTCTTAGTAAGACTCCAGTATTAACCCTTTAACCCTTTCCCTGTTCTATATTTAGGCCAAATTTCAATACCTACTGAATATTCATTAACAAAATAGTTAATAGAAATATGGAAGGTGGTACATTGTAGACATTTTAGAAAGTAAAGTAACAGATCTATTAAATTTTATTAGCAAACAGAGCAGACCCTGATCAGACGGCTCCTCTAGGAGCTGTCTGATCTGGGTCTGTTCTGTTTGCAAATGCGTGAAAAGGCGTTTATATGAGGGAAAGGGTTAAGTGTGAGAAACTAGTGAATTAGCTTCTGCACGCAGGGAAGACTTAGATCAGAGAGGTGCTAGAGGCACACAGGGTAGACCCAGATCAGAGAGCTGCTAGAGGAGCCTTCTGATCCGGCCTGCCTTGTTTTACCTTTCAAATTCTTCTAACATGTCATACCCTTTCACGCTATAATTAAACCATGATGAAACGTTCTATTTTTATATTACATTTCCTATTATGTTTGTACAAAATGATTATCCATGTAGACGTAATTGTTCCGAAAAATAAGACAATATTAAAATAAACATTCTCTGGGATGCTAAAATTACTTATTTTCAAAACTGACTTACTTTTGAGTACTTTTTTTACTGCAAGAATGTTGTTGCTTATTTTTAAACCAGAGATTTCAGGGTATAATTTTGACCATGGTCATGTTATATTTTTTACTCCGTTATTAAGTATTTGTTTCGGTCCTCTTTCCTCAGGAAATAGAATGTTATTCCATTGAAACTTGCAACATGTATTTAGAGTTACAGTCTTTGTTATTACCTAGTAATTAATCTGTATATATTATGTTGGATATGGCACAAGAGATGTCAGAATGTTTACACCTGCTAAAGTGCTTTTGTTAGTAGTTTCATACTCATTTAATTAAATGACTGTAGTCTTGCATAATTTAGCTGAGGCTCTGAAAGTTTTAACCATTTTCCTGTTGAATATTCATGGAAGAAATAATGACAGCATAAACATTTATTTGGTTGAAGTGTTATAATGGCATATGTACACAGGATTTTTCGGTATTGGTAAAAACTGTTGCATAAGCAAATAGAGCACACCCTGATCAGATGATTCCTACAGGATGCGTCTGATCTGAGTGTACTCTGTTTGCAAAGGCATGAACAAGTGTTTATATGAAGGAAAGGGTTAAGCCTCTTTTTCTAAGTGATCAGAGCTCCAGATAAGATGCGTACAATAAAATGTTTTCAAGTATAACTTCTTTATTTCTCAGCCAAACCGTATTTTGTGACCTCTCTTTAGAATTGTCTCGAAGAGACAATTCTAAAGAGTGGTCACAACATAGGGTTTAGTGGAGAAGTGCCCATTTAAGTATTTGTGTACACATCTTTATCTGTAACTCTGAAGTGCTCTTGAACCAATCAATCTTTTATTTTGCTGATGTGACCTTTGGACAAAGGTTTTTGAGCAAACAATGCAGTATACACTTCAACTGTTTTCCAGTTCATAAGTTAGAATAAATCAAAAGGGTTTGTTGTGTAGTATCTGTATAGCGTCATAAGCAGACCCAGATCAGACGGTTCCTACAGGAGCCATCTGATCTGGGTCTACTCTGTTTGCAAAGATGTGAAAAGGCTTTTATATGAAGGAAAAGGTTAACCTGTTACTCCATAAATTCGCCTTTCTACGCCTTTTCAAATAGAGTAGACCCAGGTCAGATGGCTCCTATAGGAGCTGTCTGATCAGGGTCTGCTCTGTTTGCTTTTGACATGATATACATGTGTATATCTGATTTTACAATTTTTGTCAAAGCAAAACCATTCCCTTGAAAAGTTTATGTTATAAAAATTTTTATCTAATAAATATTCATGATGTCATTATTTCTTACATGAATATTAAGCAGGACACTTTATGTAATTATATAGGTTAATATTTTACTTTATTATTCCTTTTGTTAATTATCATTTGAGATCTTTATCTTTATTAGATATACAATATGTATTACATGTAGTTTACAAATCAGGTTTAACTCATTCCCTCATACTGAAGCTTTTTGACACTTCTGTAAAAGTCACTTTTTGAAACCATTGTGATAAATAGGGCAGTTGCTAAAATTGTCCTTTTCTCTAGTAAATGTTCATTTTTTGTTAGTTTTATTCAAAGAGGTTGGATCTGAAAAATAGCTTTATGAGGAAATGGGTTAATGGTTTATATAGGTGTGGGGCTGTTTGAATTTTACATTTGATTTTAACATGTTCAGTACAGATCTTGATCCAGATTTAAAAGATAGGGTTTGATTTATTTGTGTTTCAAGATAATTTATTTTTTCTGTGTCATTCTATGTAAAATGTAACCGGTGTTATGTAAAGGAAATGTCCACTTGGACATTTTCAGGGTGTAGATCCATTTTGTATTAAAGTTTGTACCATACAAATATACTTACCTCTAATATTAGAACACATAAAGAAAAAAAAACCTCTAAACTGGACTTTAAATCTAGTATAAATGTCAATCTTGGAGACAGGTGGCAGCTTAACCCATTTGCTTCCACGATCCCATATATGGGACGTAAGCAAACAGTGTAGACTCTGATCAGACACCGCATAATGCGGCGTCTGATCAGAGTCTACACTGTTTGCTGATAGGAATTTCAATATAAAACAAAACGAAATTGAAAATTTAGACCAGGCACCCTTAGATAAAAAATGGACTAATCCAATATATAAACATGGAAGAATCCACTGGGAGCAAATGGGTTAATGCAGGGTTTCACCCTGCATTAAGCAGCCACCTGCCTAAAAGTATCTAAATTCTTCTCTACTAGAATTCCAGTTTAGAGGGGTTTTACTGTAATCGTTCCTGCCAAACAAATGTAAAGCTGATTACATGTCAGACAGCTCTGTACTTTTTCAGATTTATAAATATCTTCTGTTCCTGACATACTCAGGTGCATTGTTTTGGTATGAATGTACATTTTTGTTCTTATACACATTTATATGTAGGTATTTGTAGGCAGACAACTGTTTAAAGCTGCCCCATTAATCCAGCTGATTCACTGTCTATTGACTGAGCTGGTAAGCAAACTGGCTGGATTAAGCCTTTCCCAGTCGAATATTCATGCAAGAAATAATGGCGTTATTAACCCATTCCCGCATATTGACGCCTTTTGACACTGCTGTAAAAGGCACTTTGTGAAACCATTGTGATAAATAGAGCATTTGCTCCACAGGAGCAAATGCTCTATTTATCACAAATGCTCTATCACAAATGCTCTATTTATCACAATGGTTTCAAAACTACACAATTCTGAAAGTTTCCTTTTCTCTAGTTAATGCTACTTTTTGGTAGATTTAATCAAAGAGGTTAGGTTTTAAAATAGCCTAAGTGGGAATGGGTTAATATATAATTAATTATACTAATTTTTATAATGGTATTTGTACACATGGCATTTTGGCACAAGGAGAAACTGTAGAATCAGAACTATATTTCACCATAAGCAAACGGAGCAGATCCTGATCCTATAGGAGCCATCTGATCAGGGCCTACTCTGTTTGCAAAAGTGTGAAAAAGCATTTATATGAGGGAAAGGGTTATTGAGGCCCCACTGTAAGTCAATTCTGTACAGTTTGATTAGTTTAACCCTTTACCTCATATAGATGCCTTTTCATGACTTTGCAAATGGAGAAAACCTAGATCAGATGCTCCTATATTAGCTGTCTGATCAAGGTCTGCTCTGTTTGCTTATTGAATAATATTGGTTTGATTCTACTGTTTCTGAAATGGTCATACATCCCCTTTTTCATTGGCTGTTATAAAAAAAATCAGTTTATGAATATTCATAAGTCATGAATTCTTGTATAAATATTCATGAGGTAAAGGGTGAAGGTGAATGGAACTAATGGAACTAATGTCAACACTTATCAAACTACTTCTTCAGGAGCGGTTTTATCTAGGTCTACACAAGTTTGTCTGCCCGCAAATTATTTAAGGTATTTACAATTCTTATTGCCATAAAGTAGTAACATTGCTCCTTTTTAATGATAACATGTATTTTGATACAGTCAAATCTCTCTAAACTGGAATTCTAGTAGTGAAGAATTCAGATACTTTTAGGCAGGTGACTGCTTAATGCAGGGTGAAAGTCATGCATTAAGCTGCCACATGTCTCCAAGACTAAATACTAAATTTGATGTCCGGTTTAGAGGGGCTTTACTGTTTGTCATGCTTTGACTACAAGTCCGACCAAGCAGAGACACTATACTATGCATGGATAAATGTTTGTAGTATTCTTATACACTATTATTCTTTTTATTATTGTTATGATTATTATTATTCAAGCCATTTTGCTTGAAATTGGTTTTGTTTTGTCCCTTGGGTCGTAATGATTTAGGCCCGTTTGTTTGTCTGAAACTTTTAACCTTGGCCATAACTCTGAACTATTAGAGACAGAGACTCCTTGGCATGTACATGTATTCTAATCATATGAAGCTGCAACGTTTTAGTTGCACAATGTCAAGTCAAGGTCAAAAATCATGGACAAAGGTTAAAATTATAGGTAAAAGCGACTATTTAGGGCATAGTGTTTCAGGAATAGATATTTTTTTGTTTTCAAGGAAACTGGGTTATTATATAATACCGTATCTAGTTAAGAGTAAAACCTCTCTAAACCGAACATTTAGATTAGTACCAATGTCGGTCTTTAAGACAGGTAGTCACTTAAGCAGTGTGAATGTCATGCAAAAAGCTCCAAAATGGACCCTCTACTAAGCAGCCACCTGCCTAAGTTCTTTTATATTTGGCTATGGCAAAACGTGCAGAATGATATCTGTATTGTATAATAAACAAATAGAGCAGACCCTGATCAGATGGCTCCTACGGGAGCCATCTGATCTGGGTCTACACTGTTTGCAAAGTTGTAGGAGGTGTAAAGGGTTAACATTCTGGTTTAGCAGGGGTTTTACTGTAGTGACCCGTTTATTTTGAACATGTTGTGGACCAATATGTGATAGTGTTTGCAAATGTTTGTATCCAGATGAATTCTGGGTTATTGAACGCATCATTTAGGCTTAGACTGCATGGTAATCCTTTTGTTTTAATCCTTTCCTCTATAAATATGCCTTTCTGCACCTTTGCAAACAGAGTAGACCCAGATCAGACGGATCCTATAGGAGCCATCTGATCAGGGTCTGCTCTGTTTGCTAATGAAATAATATAGATATGATTCTACAGAGTCGAAAACTCTTGTGTCAATACATGTATATTGTTATCAAAATTAATCTAATTGATATTCATGACGTCATCATTTCTTTTATATATTCATGGAGTAAAGGATTACTATGTCATTTGACCAGTGAGCATTAAATTTTCATATCTGGACAAAGCCTTTAGTTAGGAATGACAAATTGTGACCATCTTTGATGTTCTGATGGTTTGCATGGAAACACCCTGTTAATGGACTCAGGGTCAATGTCACTGTTACTAAATATAATAAAGAGAATGGTTTCTGGGCAATTATTTGAGTTAGGAAAATATATTGTGACTGGAATTTAGTATATATATTCATAGAATGTCAGGCTAGCAGTTGGGTCAGAGGTGAAAGTCATTGTTGTTAGATTGAGGTGAAATTCATTGTTGTTAGATACAGTTTTCTGTTCAATAGGTTTAGTTATGAAAGACCTTATGTAGCCAAAGTTATTGTACTTATAGCCTTAATGAAGTGAAAGGTTTGGATAACTTTTAGGGGTATTGCAGAGCTACAGATAAGGGTGCGTACAAAAATACTAAAATTGCATTTCTCCACCTAACCCTGATTTCAAAATAACCTGGCACAAATGTCCACCACACAAAGACGACGTGTCACGTTCAACTCCCCGGTCCATGGGTCAAGGTCATCCTTCAGGGTCAAAGGTCGTGGGGCATATTTCACGAACACTCATTTAAAATGTTTTTACGCATCTTATCTGGAGCTCTGGGGGTCTTGGGTCAAGGTCATTGTTACTTAACTCTTTCCTTCATATAAATGCCTTTCATACCATTGCAAACAGAGCAGACCCTGATCAGATGGCTAACACAGTAGACCTTGATCTTGTAGGAGCCATATGATCTGGATTTACTTTGCAAAGGCATCTGTATCAGGTTAAGGGTTAAATGAAATTAAAAGAAATTCAACATTTAGAGCAGAGAATAAGACAGAAAGGAATTTGTGTATAGAATTCTGGTGATTAAAGTTGACATTAGATCATGGCTGATAACTATTTGGCCAGGATTGCAGAAAAAGAGGACAATGAGTCATTTGCAATTAGTTTGTGCGTGTTTGTGTATGGTTTATTGCCCCACCAACAGTATTTTGTGTGTGTATGTGTGTGGTTTGTTGCCCCACCAAACAGTTTTTTTGTGTGTGGTTTGTTGCCCCACCAACAGGGTTTTTGTGTATGTGGTTTTTTGCCACATCGCTAGTTTTTCAGTCATACAGAAGTGTCTACTTGAAGCAGATATAGTGCTGCCATAATATGGGATTGCCAGCCATTGATATATGGCAAGCAATCACACCTACCTAGCACTTCCCTCATATTGAGACCACAAGTACCTTGTTTAAAGTCTTTGGTGTGACCCGACAGTGGATCAAACCTGTGAACTCCAAACAGGAATGCTCTATAAACAGTTAATCCTTTCCTTCATATAAATGCCTTTCTACATGTTTGCAAGCAGAGATCAGGGTCCATGGTTATAAAACTTTTAGTTGAGTCTGAGTTCGTTTTCAAGTTTTTGATTGGTCAGATTTGAGCCTTTGGCTCAAATCTGACCAATCAAAAGCTTGAGAACTCAAAAGGGAAAGGGTTAACCAGGTTGTTGCAGATAAATATGTACTCATGTCAGCTTCTGTGCTAGAATACATTATAGTTCGATTTTGACCCATGAGCTGAGACTTTTAGGACGAGTCCACCCTTAGAGGTAAAACGTGTCACAAACCATGTATTTGTTCCGGAGTTACCTACCTTTCAAGGTATAATAAGGATAGTGTGCCTTCTGTGTCAAAATTAAATACATGTAGATATTCCAGTAACCCATAAATAAGAATGGTTGCAACTTCTATAAATAGAAAATGGTTGCAACTTCTATAAAATTAATAGTAAAGTGCAGTCACGGCTCAGCACTTGAAATCGAACTATACTGGGTTTTCATCGTTTTCAGCAATTGTGGACCAAAACATTTTAACCTTATTGAATGGCCCAGTGTAGGTCAAGATCAGAAGCTTCATGCTAATGTGTATCTGTTAGAGATCTGCACTGGTTGCAAATATGTGTACATGAGTACCCATTTACACATCTGGTATTTCATCAATTATTTTCATTCAATCTGTGCATGCCAGCAGTTAATTTGTGATTCAGATGTTGAAATAATTTGGTTTGTCATAATGATCATCAGAATCCAAACTATTTGACATGATATTGAAAGTGTAAACAGAATAGAAACAAACATTGGGTATAGAATTGTAGCAAATGCATTCTTGCAAACAGCAGTTACTTAGCACACCAAAGCAGGGGATCAATCTACAGAAATTTTCAAAACAATATTTGTAAGAAGTAGATAATGATATGTATTTTCCTGTACATAAATCATGTGAAGTTGGGACACCTTGACATCAAATGATTTTTCCTAAAATGGGGAAAGCAGTAATCAGGTTAAGAGCTTATTGTCATATTTGTTAAACAGTATCAACAAAAAATTGTTATATTTCATAGTGATATTAAAATCAAAAGTTGAATTTTTTAATAAATACTGTGATAAGAACTTTTCTTGTCTTGTTATTCTTTGTCACACAAGTGCTATGTCATCTCATTCCCTCCTAGACAATTTTTAGACCCAACCTCTTTTAAATAATCTACTGAAAAGGAGCATTTACTATAGAAAAGGAGAATTTTAGAATTATGTAGTTTTGAAACCATTGATAAATAGCATTTGCTTCATTGGAGCAAATGGTCTATTTATCACAGTGGTTTTAATAGATGAGTTTTATAGAGGCACAAAAAGGTGTCAGTAGGAGAGAATGAGTTCATGCAGACTCGGACAAACTGAATAAAAAGATTTAACCCTTTTCCTCACAGAAATGCCTTTTAATCCATTCTATGTTTAGTACAAATTTCAATACCTACCGAATGTTTATGAACAAAGGTGGAGCATCGTAGCCATTTTAGAAACTAAAGCAACAGATCTATCAAATTCCATTAGCAAACAAAGCAGACCCTGATCAGATGGCTCCTAGAGGAGCCATCTGATCTGGTTCTTCTGTTTGCAAATACGTGAAAAGGAAAGGGGTAACACCTTTGCAAGCAGATTAGAACCAGACCAGACAGCTCCTGCTGGAGCTGTATGATCAAGGTATAATCTGTTTGCTATGGAGCTATACATTTTTATATAACAAAACGTTTCCTTGTTTATATAGCCTAATGCCATTATAAAACTTTAGTCAATGAAATTTCATGAAGTGACAGATTCTTGCATAAGTTTTCATGAGGTAAAGTGTAACCCTTTGCAGATAGAGTAGACCCAGATCAGACACCTCCATATTAATTGGGATTACATGTAGTTGCTAAAATAGCACATGGACACATGAATTCTTGGCCATGAACAAAACTGCAGAATCAAATGTACAGTTAAACCTCTCTATAACGACCACTAAATTACATCAATTATTTTGTATTAAAGGCAGGTATGGGAGCGTTGTTTTACTTTCACCTTGCTTTAAGCAGCCACCTGCTCTAAATACCAACTACACAATTTAGTGGTTGTTATAGAGAGGTTTTACTGTATAAGCAAACAACAAACGGCTCATATCTTGATCTACCCAGTTTGCAAAGGTGTTGACAGGCATACTTATGGAGTATAGGGTTAATATGCAACCTCAAAAGCACCATTTCACATTGCATGGGTCAAATATCAAACATCCAAACATGAGAGTTTCTACCACCTGCTTCAACAATGTGAACCTTTGGGAGAAATTTCCGCCATCCATCAGTCTGTCTGTCACATTTTCGTCATAACTTTTTTTTGTCATTATACTTTCAGCAGGATAGACATATGAAATATCTTGCTGAATATAGCTTCAGCATGCAAATGATTCTTTCAACCTTTTTAACACTTTCCTTCACATAAACACCTTTTCACGCATTTGAAAACAGAGTAGAGCCAGATCAGACAGCTCATACAGATGTCTGATCAGGGTCTGCTCTGTTTGCTAATGGAATAATATAGTTCGGATTCTACAGTTTCTATCAATACCAAAAATTATGTGTACATATACCATTACGAAAATTCAGCTAATGAATATTCATGATCTCATTATTTTTTACATGAATATGCAACAGGGAAAGGGTTATTCTAACGCAATCTGTCAATTTCCTGAAATCTGATTGGCTCATGTGACCAAATTTGCGGCATATAAAAAGTGTTTTATATGTCGCAAATTCAACCAATCGAAAACGGCCGAATAACAGCATTAACCTGTAAATATATTAATGCGCTTTGTTTATCAAACACTTAGATCTACTGATAAATTCGTATGCATACACTGACATATATTCAAGTTCAGTCCGGTATTTTGAAAGTTATTAATTTCCATTCTTTGTCACGACTTGACCGGTCTTTTATATGTCATGTGGAGAATTATTGATATACTCAAAGCGTTGTGATTCAGATTCAACCTTATTTATCATACGATTCAAACATAACGTCATAACGTGACGTCATTGTTACAGACGACGTTTTTGCGTACGGCGCCAAAGACTAAGATAACGTTACTTTTCCTGACATGTGTATTGAAAGTGTATTGAAATGTAAAATAGCTGTCGCGTAATGATTCATGACAAATGTAATAGTGAACTTACAACTGGGCCGGTGTTTGACTGTGTAAACCAGGGTGAAAAAATCCAGTTATTTTAAGAAATCTGAGAGAAACTGGGCACTATTTCTCGCCTCATCACTCATTCAATCACCTGCCCGCATAGGATATAACAACAATTTGGCATTTTTCGTGTTAAGATTGCGTTAGAATAGGGTTAATCCTACTGTAATTTGAAATTTGCGACGGTATATGAGGTTTTTAACGGTCTTAAATTATTTTAATGACTCCGCCTTCGGCGTCGCCATTAAAATAATTTGCGACCGTTAAAAACCTCATATACCGTCGCAAATTTCAAATTACAGTAGGGTTAACCCTATAATACACTGTCTTTAATATATGACAGAAGATTTATGGTAAACAGACAAAGCAAACCAACCACAGGTCATGAAATGAAAACGCAAGATACTCAGTTTCGGTTTCTCCTTTATTTACAATGATCACTCCCTATTGATAGGGTTAGGACTAAGCAGCAATAATGGCCCATATAAATACAGAAATAGTATTGAAATAACTTCTTATAGCTATACCTAGAGTAATGAGACAAACAGAGTACAACATGCTCCAACATCAAGAGAGACACACGCACACAAAACACAGGTCTCAGTTACACAATCGGGCATCATGCAGTCGGACATTCAGGATCAAAGATTATAAAACTTCTGAGTCTGAGATAATTCTCAAGTATCTGATAGGTCAAATTCTGAGCAAGCTCAGAATTTGACCAATCAGATGTTTGAGAATGATCTCAGACACGAGCAAAATGTTTTATAACCTCGGGCCATATCTCACATACCCTAATATCCCTAGGTATTCAGACACTCAATCACCTCTATGCTCTGGTTCAAAAATCTGCATACTTGAATTTGGCATCATTCTGATAACTTGAAATTGACATACATGTAGTAGCAAATAGAATAGAAACTGATCAAATGGCTCCTTCATGAGTCGGTTTGATCTGAGTCTGCGCTATTGCTAGAGTGTCTGTCAGAATACTTAACCCTTTCCCTCATAGGCTATTTTTAGACCCAACCTCATTGAATGAATCTACCCAAAAGGAGCATTCACTAGAGAAAAGGAAAATTATTAAAATTTTGTAGTTTGAAACCATTGTGATAAATAGAGCATTTGCTCCTATAGGAGCAAATGTTCTATTTATCACAATGGTTTCAATAGGTGATTTGTACAGAGGCGTAGAAAGGCGTATTTATGGAGGAAAGGGTTAAAGAGTATTAGGGTACGAATGGACAGTTGGACATTTGCAAACCATACAGATACATTTCTGCCATCACCATTGGAACACTGAGTTTGATAAGACTCTGCTTCGTTTCGACACCTTTGCAAACAGAGTAGACCTAGATCAGATGATGTCTGCAGGAGCAATCCTGATCAGGGTCTGCTCTATTTGCTTAAAGAATATCTTTCTATACTATTTGTAATAGAAATGTACTTTCTTGCTTTATATAATAATATAAGATAATCAGTCAATAAACATTCATCCTGGGTAGAGTCTGCCATGAATATTAAATCGGGTAAAGGGTTAACCCTATCCTTCATATCATGCATTTGCAAACAGAGAAGACCCAGATCAGACGGCTCCTATAGGAGCCGTCTGATCAGGGTCTGCTCTGTTTGCTTATGGAATTTCATAGGATCTAATTCTTTACTTTCTAAAATGACTACAATGTTCTACCTTCCATATTTCATTGTAACTATTTTGTCCATGAATATTCAGTAGGTATCAACATTTGGAATAAACGCAGAACAGGGAAAAGGCTAACATAGTAAGCAAATGTCTCATCGTCTCTTTATCCTCATCACAGCATGTTTTTCAGTTACAGTTATATCAATGTTTTCCTCATCTCAAGAACAAGTCCTTGAAACATTTTAACCCTTTACTCCATATAGACTTCTTTTCATGCCTTTGCAAACAAAGTAGACCTAGATCAGATGGCTCTTGTAGGAGTTGTTTGATAAGGGTCTGCTTGGTTTGTTTACGGAATTGTAAAAATCTGATTCTGCAGCCTCTGCCATGTTTAAAATTTCATGTGCTCATACTTATAAGTTAACAAACCTAATTCGTATTCAAGATGTAATAATTTCTTACATGAATATTCATGAGGTAAAGGGTTAATTTATATAATCTGTTTGTAGTGACCGTAATATCTATGTCCTAATTTAAGTGTTCTGGTACATTGTGATAGCAACTGATACAGAGATTCAAAGCAAAATCCTCAGATTATGGATTTCTAAACAGTTATACTGTACCTGATTGCTGTATTTTACAGATAATATATATTCCAAGTCTACTTGGAAACAAAACAGTTCCAATGCATAACGCATACATAGAATTTCTGAAATATTTTCAGTAAACAGCTCCGACACTGTGAGAAACATTTTCTGATACTTAACCCCTTTACTCCATGAATAGTCATGCAAGAAATAATGACATCATGATGTTAACCCATTACCTCAAAGGCTATCTCTTTAAATAAATCTACCAAAAAGGAGCATTAACTAGACAAAAGGATTTTTTTTTTTAGAATTTTGTAGTTTGAAATCATTGTGATAAATAGAGCATTTGCTCCTATAGGAGCAAATGCTCTATTTATCACAATGGTTTCAAGAAGTGGTTATTACAGAGGCATAGAAAGGCTTATTTATGGAGGAAAGTGACTTTTACAGTCGTCAAAAGTCATCAATATGAGGGAATGGGTTAACTGGATAAAGTTTTATGATGGCATATGAATACATGGTATTTTTGGCCATGGTAGAAACTGTAGAATCATATTTGTATTGTTCCATATAAAGGAAAAATGGCAGAACCTGATCAGATGGATCCTGCATGAGATATCTGATCTGGGTCTACCCTGTTTACAAAGGTGTAAAGGAATATCTATGGAGTAAAGGGTTAAAACATACTATGGGTAATTTTTAATAATTCTGAATAATTATAAATGATCTATGGTGATTAGTTAATGGGGGTTTTAGAAACCAGAAATACATATCTTGGTGATGAATAGAAGTACATGTACTGTATATATGAGCTTGAAAGTCTTCAAAGAATCGATTTATGTACAGGAAATTTATTCGAAAGCTAAATTGCAGAAATTAATCAATTTCAGTCACAGTTTTATCTAAGAAAATGTAAGGTATAATATGGTTAACTCTTTACTCCATGAATATTCATTTAAGACATAACAATGTCATGAATATTAATTAAATTCATTTTTATTATTGTATATTAACCCTTCTCTTGCTGAATTTTAAAATACATTTCTCCTTCTTTACCCATGTCCTGTTGTATAATTACATATATCTTCACTGTGTACAAGTCTTTCGCTGTGCAATCACTGCTGTGGAGTGCACTGGTTGCACAATCAATTTGTAAAAAGTGCAGACCCTGATGAGACAGTTCCTGCAGGAGCTGTCTCATCTGGGTCTTCACTATTTACAGGTAGGTATATTGACGTGAATAGCAAGTGAACGGTTAACAGGAATAATGGCTATGGCAGAAACTGTAAAGTCATATCTATATTATTTCGTAAGCAAACAGAGCAGACCCAGATCAGAATGCCCCTAAGCAAACAGAGCAGAGCCATCTGATCTGGGTCTACTCTCTTTGCAAAGGTGTAGAAAGGGGTATTTATGGAGTATAGGGTTAAAAAGAGGTACTATAACTATGAGTATGCTGTGTTGGTTAGCTTTGAAAATTGTGAGAACACAGGCAAGTTTATAAACCACTCGTTGCTTAACTCTTTGCACGCTAGCGACAAAACTGTTATTACCTTTGCAAACAGTTTGGATCCAGATGAGAGTGTTCATAAAACATATTTATATACAGTAAAACCTCTCTTAACCGGCCGTTAAATTTAGTATGAATATCGGTCTTGGAGACAGGTGGCAGCTTAATGCAGGGTGAAAGTCATGCAAAAAGCTCCTAGAGGAGCTTTCTGCATGACTTTCACCCTGCATTAAGCAGCCACCTGCCTAAAAGTATCTAAATTCTTATCTAGTATAATTCCGGTTAAGAGAGGTTATACTGTACCATATTCATGATGCAACTATTTCTTACACGAATATTCATCAGATTATAGGATATTGCCATATTTAGAAAGAAACTGACTCATAATAACAAATGAAGTGATCAATATGCTATAAAATGGAAAACTGAATTTTCAACTCACATGTCAATGAGATATAAAGAAATCTAGAAGAGTAAACTACAAATATATTTTTGGCATGAGTGGGGAAAACCATATTTACAAATCTAATTTCAAAAGACAAAATGTAACTTGAGACTTGACCAGGTAATCTCCTCCCCGTCCCCCTCTCCATAAAACCATAGTAAAACCTCTCTTAAATGACCATTAAAAGAAGTCTAATTCTAGGTTTAACCCATTCCTCCATAGGCTATTTTTAGACCCAACCTCTTTGAATGAATCTACCCAAAAGGAGCATTTACTAGAGAAAAGGAAAATTTTAGAATACTGTAGTTTAAAACCATTGTGATAAATAGAGAATTTGCTCCTATGGAGCAAATGCTCTATTTATCACAATGGTTTCGAAAATATTTTTTACAGATACGCAATAAGGCGTCAGTAGGAGAGAATGAGTTAAAGGGTTAACATTATCTGTAACAAATCCTGAATTTATCTCCCTTACTCACAAAGAAGTCGTGAGTATCTATAGGCACCACTTGTTACTTTTACCATTTACTCCATAAATACGTTTTTGTACGCCTCTGCAAACAGAGTAGACCCAGATCAGACGGCTCCTAGAGGAGCCGTCTGACCAGGGTCTGCTCTGTTTGCTTATAGCATTATATAAATCAGATTCTTCAGTTTCTGTCATGACAAAAAGTGCCTGCGTTCATGGGTAATTATCAATATTAATCCAAATATTATTCATGTCATTATTTCTGACTTGAAAATTCTTGGAGTGAAGGGTTATCTCCTTCAACACTAAGTAAACTTCAACTGCAAAAACACTCGCTACAAGTATCAGAGTGTAAAACAGTTTGGATCCTGATGAAATGCTGAGTTACTATGTGTTTCCATGGGACCCAAACTGTCTGCAAAAGGTTATTACATACTGCTCTATAGGGTTGGAGGAGTTGATAGGTTGACAAGAAAAATATTTTTGAAATGGGATGACCATGTTTAACACATCAAAATGAAAACTACTTCTACAGATGTAAATTGCACACATTTATATTCCAGTCTCCTGGACTGTTACAAAATAATTCTGCAAAGATATATCACCTTTACCTTATAGAAACACGTTTTAATGCCTTTGCAAACAGAGCAGACCTAGATCAGAGGGCTCCTGTAGGAGCTGTCTGATCAGGGTCTGCTCTATGTGCATATGGATTAATACATACAGTAAAACCTCTCTATAACGGCCACTAAATTACACCAATTATTTTGTATTAAAGGCAGGTGGCTGCTTAAAGCAAGTTGAAAGTAAAACAGAACGCTCCTATAGGAGCGTTCTGTTTTACTTTCACCTTGCTTTAAGCAGCCATCTGCCCTAAATACCAATTATTTAACACAATTTAGTGGCCGCTATAGGGAGGTTTTACTGTATCTGATTCTACAGTTTCTACCCTGGTAAAATAGTCCTGTCTTCATATGCAAATATCATCTAATTAATATTCATGATGTCATTAATTAGATATGCCTTTTAATAGCTTTGCAAAAAGAGTAGACCAAGATCGGACATCTCCCATAGCTTTCTGATCAAGGCCTGCTCTGTTTGCTTGTGGAATAATATAAGATCCGATTCTGTTCACATGTCAATATAAATGGAGAAATAAGGAGCTACTATTCAAAACGGTTTCTACGCATTGTACTTTAGCCTCTAGAAAAGACAGTTTTGTTTCCAAAGAAGAATATTATGACTTGATTACGAAAGTTAGGGAATTACGGCAAGAAAATCTTGTTACAAACTCTACGACTGAGCAGAAAACAAAAGGTATGGCACAAGTTTTAAATTATAAATAGGCATACATTTCAAAAGGGCTGAGTGCATTGCTTCTTGTTACTAGGTATTCAAACAAATTTGGATCCAATTGAGACAATGACCGGCTCAGTGTCCCATCAAAACCTTCCTGACAGCCTGCACTTGTACTTGACAAGATCTCGAACAAAGCCTTAGTTTGAAAACAAAACAACAACCAAATAGGCTTCAATAGTGCCAATGCTTGAACCTTTGAAATTAGTGTACTGGAATTTACAAACAGTGCAGATCCAGATCAGAGAGTTCATTGCACTGTCTGTCATTCAAAACCTCAGGCAAATAGAATCCTTTCAAATTGAATGGGCTTTATTGTTAAGCCATATAGGCCATTCCACTGTGAATATTCAGCATAGAAAGTGTTAACCCTTTCCCCCATGTATACGTGTTTTCACGCATTTGCAAACAGAGTAGACCCAGATCAGGGTCTGCTCTGTTTGCTATTGGAATTTGATAGATCTGTTTCTTAACTTCCTAAAATTGCTACAATATTTCACCTTCCATATTTCATTTTAACTATTTTCCATGAGTATTCAGTAGGTATTAAAATTTGTAGTAAACATAGAACAGGGAAAGGGTTAAAAGAGATGGACCAATAGTGTGGCACTCGGTCCGGCTTTATCTTGTGTGGAAGTCTTAAAATCACTTAAAAAGACCATACTTAACCATTTACTCCATATATACTCCATCCTACACCTTTCCAAACAGAGTAGACCCAGATCAGACAGCTCCTGTAGGAGCTGTCCGATCAGGGTCTGCTTAGTTTGCATATGATATAATATAGATATGATTCTATAATTTCTTCCATGACCAAATATTCCCATGTCTATGTGCCATTATAAAAAAAGTAATCTAATTAATATTCATGATGTCATTATTTCTTACATGAATATTCATGGAGTAAAGGGTTAATACAATGTACATAGTTAAAATTTTAAACCCTTAGTCTGCTACAGTCATATCAGGATCTTCACAAACAGTTTTTATCCAAATGAGACACAAATCAACTCATCTTTTCGTCCAAAATGTTTGACGGTCTGATTGTATTTTTGTTGAGAAACTGAATATACCACATATTTTGCGGATGTACAAAAGTACAGGCAAAAGGTCCAACACTTTATAGGCCAGGGCATGGATAATTTAGCTTGGACAATGTAAGTTCTGAAAACCTTTAACCAGTTTAACATTAATGTAAGGAATAGTAACATCACAAGTACTTATTAGCTGAATTTTCTATAATGGCATGTGTACAAAAGACTGTTTGGTATTAGAAGAAAACTCTAGAGTCATGTCTATTTTAATTTTGCAAGCAAACAGAGCAGATCCTGTGGGAGCAGTCTGATCTGAGTCTACTCTGTTTGCAAAGGCATGAAAAAATGTTTGTATGAAGAGGAAAGAATTGACATTTTACCTCATAGAGATACCGATTAACACCTTTGCCAATAGAGAACACCCAGATCAGATGGAGCCATTTGATCAGGGTATGTTCTGTTTGTTTATGAAATTACATGTATATAAATCTAATTCTAACAGTTTCTGCCATGGTCAAATTTCTCTTCTTCATGATGCCATTATAACAAGTCAGCTATTTAATATTCATGATGTCATTATTTCGTACATGAATATTCATCAGGTAAAGAATTAACAATGTGAATAATTGGAAAGCTGACCATGATATATGTATTTCTGAAATCTATATTTGTCCAAGGATAAGTATACATGATAATTCTTTAAAGTCGGTATGAAAATATTGGATAAATATCATCTAACAATCCATAACATTAGCAATGTGATGTAAGCTAAATTTGGATTACAATGGCAGTTTCCAATCACCCCTTTACTCCATAGATACACCTTTTTAACACCATTACAAACAGAGAAGACGCAGACAAGACAGCTCCTGTAGGAGCCGTCTGCTCAGGGTTTTCTGTATGGAATAATACAGATCAAGATTCTACACCTCAAAACATCCATATAATATTCATTATTTCTTACCAAGAAGTAAAGGGTTAATTCTGGATAATGGTTGCAGTTTATAGATCTCGTACATATTCTGCATGTTCAATATTATTGTCAAAATTACACAATATGACTTCAAGACTAAATTCTCTCAATGCTACTTAAAAAGCTATCATAATTCTTTTGCCAAAGCTTCCCTTAAACAAAGATGTGCATAAATGTTGATAAAATTCAAATATTGGTAGAATAATAATGCAGCAAATAACAAAAGCTGGTAATCTGTGTTTAATATTTTGACATGTTCTAAGTCTATATCTATACAGAGCAACATATACCTGTGCATACTCAAGTACTAAAATCGTCCTTTCTCCACCAAACCCTATGTTGTAACCACTCTTTAGAATCGTCTCGAAGAGAGGATTCTAAAGAGTGGTCACAATATAGGGTTTGGTGGAGAAATAAAGAAATTATTCTTGAAAATGTTTTCAATTTACGCATCTTATCTGGACCTTTGTCTATAGCAAAGGTTTATTCAGCTATATCAATTAATGTTTTGGGGAAAGTAAAAGCCGTCTTCAGCTTTTATTCATTCATATGTTGCAGATTTCTTTGAAATATTACCGCCAGTGACTAGTAGATAAAATATCAATGGACATCAACAATATGAATCCCAAGCATCACTTTCTTAATCCTCCTTGTGATTAACCCTTTACCTGATAGACGCCTGTTCATGCACTGGCAAACAGGGTAGACCCAGATGTGACAGCTTCTGTAAGAGCTGTCTGGTCAGGGTCTGCTCTGTTTGCTTATGGAATAATATTGATCTAATTCTACAAATTCTGTCACAACCAAAACTTTCTGTGTTCATATGCCCTTATAAATATTCATCTAATCAATATTCATGATGTCATTATATATTACATAAATATTCATGAAGTTTCCCTGTTGAATATTCATGTATGAAATAATGACACCATGCACATTTATTAGCTGAATTTCTATAATAGCATATCGAGGGCTTGGTGTGAAGGAGTTAAAATAGTTTTGCACCAAGCCCTCGATATGTACAAAGGACTTTTTGACATTGGTAAAAGCTGTACAGTTAGATCTATTATAATTTCAAAAGCAAAGAGAGCAGACTCTGATCAGACTGCTCATACAGGAACCATCTGATCTGGGTATACTCTGTTTGCAAGACATGATAGAGCATTTATATGGGAAAGGGTTAAAATGGATACTAGTGTGAACTTCAGTACATGTACAAAATTTGCCTGGAAACCAGTAACAAAGTGGACATCTTCACATTACACAGAACTGCTACAAAGACCTCTCTGAATAAAATAATCACAGACATATGACAAAAATCTGTATAAAACTTAGACGGCAGAGATAACAAAAATCTAATTTCATAGAACAGATATATATATACATTAATTCCAATTTGGTCAATTTCTTTGATCAAACACCTGAGTTTATCCAATTAGTTCAATCAGTGTGTGAGTTTATTTCAGCATTTCTAACAACAGAACTCTGTAAAACAATCATTTTCTTCATTATCTAAAACAGCAGGTAAAAACAGTTTAACAGTTTGTATCTTAATAAGCTATGGAGTTGCTAAGAAACTCACCTGGATTTAAACTGTATAGGTTATCACAAATTTCACCTTTAGGTGGTAGCTTAAAAACAGGACAAAGTAATGCAAAAAGTTCCTTTAGCAGTTTTCTGCATTACTTTCATCCTGCAATAACCAATTCCTTCATATTGACGCCTTTTGACACCTCTGTGAAAATCATGTTTTGAAATCAGTGATTAATAGAGCATTTGCTATATAGGAGCATGTGCTCTATTTATCACAATGGTTTCAAAACTACACAATTATATTTTTTATTTTTTTCTAGTTAATGCTCCTTTTCAGTAGATTTATTCAAAGAATAGCCTGTTAGGGAATGGGTAGAGCAACCACCTGCTTTTAACCCTTTACTCCATAAATATGCCTCTGCAAACAGAGTAGACCCAGATCAGACGGCTCCTATAGGAGCCTTCTGATCAGGGTCTGCTCAGTTTGCTTATGATATAACATAGATATGATTCTACAGTTTCTGCCTAGGCCAAAATTTCCTGTGTCTGTTGTGCTGTTATAAACAATTAATCAAATTAATATTCATGATGCCATTAATTTCTACATAAATATTCATGGAGTAAAGGGTTAAAAGCCATCATTTTGTTTCATTTAGTGATCAATATAGTGGGTTTCTACTGTATGAATGCCACAGACTTAAAGTAAAAGACATATTATCTTCATATGGGAGTTACTATATATTCTGTAATAATAGTGTGAAGTGAGATCAACATTCTAAAATGTGTACAAGTCACCTTAAATAATTTCAATCTTTGACTATTTAACCCTTTACTCCATAAATACATCTTACTGCACCTTTGCAAACAGAATAAACCCAGATCAGATGGCTCCTACAGGAGCCGTCTGATCAGGGTCTGTTCTGTTTGCTTATGATATAATATAGATATGATTCTATAGTTTCTGCCATGACCAAAAATACTTGTGTCCATAATATTATGATACTATAAAAAATCAATTATTTAAATATTCATGATGTCATCATTTCTTACATAAATATTCATGGAGGAGATGATCAAGTGTTTGCGTGAAAGACTGATCGAGTACTTCAATTCTAGATGATTTTTCACTCTGTTATAACAGAATCAGATTATCAAACAGTTTGGACTTTAAATGAAACTACAAGTTACAAAACTCATCTGGATCCAAACTGTTTGCAAAGACAATCATAAATTCAACTTTCCTTTCAGCTATTTCAGGATCTTGCAGACTTGTAGATCAAAGGCATATTCTAGCCCACTCCCTTATAGGCTATTTTAGACTCAACCTCTTTGAATAAGTCAACGACGAGGAGCAAATACTAGAAAAAAGGATTTTTTTTAGAATTGTGTAATTTTGAAACCATTGTGATAAACAGAGTATTTGCTCCTATTGAGCAAATGCTCTATTTATCATAATGGTTTCAAAAAGTGGCTTTTACACTAGAGGCATCAAAAGGCAGAAACTGTAGGATCAGATCTATATTTCATAAGCAAACAGAGCACATCCTATTCAGACGGCTCCAAAAGCAGTCATCTGGTCTAGGTCTAATATGTTTACAAATGTGTTAATAGGCATATCTATGGAGTAAAGGGTTAAATAACTTCAGATTTATTTTGTGTGCATGGCTTAACCCATTCCCTCATATTGACGACTTTTGACGACTCTGTAAAAGTCACTTTGTGAAACCATTGTGATAAATAGAGCATTTGCTCCTATAGGAGCAAATGCTCTATTTATCACAATGGTTTCAAACTACAAATTGCTAAACAATTCCTTTTCTCTAGTTAATGCTCCTTTTCGGTGGGTTTATTCAACGAGGTTGTATCTAAAAATAGCCTATGAGGGAAAGGGTTAATCATGCTTTCTCTACAAGTTCCTTTATACTTGAAGAGTTCCATAAAGTGAGATCATTATTTAGGGTAAAATTGAACGAATAAAAAAAATCTAAAGCATTCCATAAATTATGCTAGACACTGAGTAAACAATAACATGTCATTTTCATGTCAGTCAATGCTTGTTGCAGAGATAATTCTTTAAAAGAGGGTAAGATTTTAAAGAAAACTCATTTGAATAAAATAAAAATCTCCAACAGGGAGACAAAAAAGAGAAATAACTTAAATCTGCATCCTTGATGATGTATGCACCATATTCAAAAACGTATTACTATCTTTCAAGTATTATTTAATAATTTGGATTTTAAAGATTTAATTGATGCCATTATGAATATTTATAAGCTGAATTTTTAATGGCATATGAACACAAGACCTCTGCCTTAGCAGTAACAGAAGAAACAAATCTATATAATTCCGTAAGCAGACAAAGCAGTCCCTGATCAGACAGCTCCAACAGGAGTCGTCTGTGATGGGTCTACTATGTTAGGAAAGGCTAAAAATGTGTCTACATCAGGGCAAGTTCAATCTGCACTATAGCATGTAGTCAAGAGTAGAACTATTGATCACCTAACTATGTGAAACCTAATGCAAGAACAAAAACTGAAACAGGACAACCGTCACTCTAAATAAACCTTTTAACATCATCGCATATAGAGTAGACCCTGATCAGATGGATCCTGTAGGAGCCGATCGATCAAGGTCTGCTCCGTTTGCTTATGTCATTACACCCTTATAAAAATTCAGCTAATTAATATTCATGATGTAATTATTACTTGAATGGATATTCATGAGGTAAAAGGTAAATAGTCTTATAAGAATTTTAAATGAATGACAAATTCTAGATACATATAGGAGCTATATGGAACTTTGGGTATTTGCAAACACTGTAGACTTATATTAACCCTTCGCTTGCTGAATTTTAAAATACATTTCTCCTTCTTTACTCATGCCCTGTTGTATAATTACATATATCTTCACTGTGTACATGTGTTTCGCTATGCAATCACTGCTGTGGAGTGCACTGGTTGTACAATCAACTTGTAAATAGTGTAGACCATGATGAGACAGCTCCTGCAGGAGCTGTCTCATCTGGGTCTTCACTATTTACAAGTAGGTTTATTGACGTGAATAGCAAGCGAAGGGTTAACCCCTTGCCTCATATTTATTCATGTGAAATAATAAAGAATAAATGAATATTAATCAACTGTCAGAACTAATAGCGTTATAAACAATGGAATCTTGTAATGGAAACTGTAGGAGCTGTCTGATCTTGGTCAACTCTGTTTGTAAAGGTGTATCAATGGGGTATAGGGTTAACAGCTATATCTGATCTGATCTGGCATGATTAGCTCATTTCCTGTTGCATATTCATGTACAGGTAATACTAGTAAATAATTACATCATGAATATCAATTAGATTTTTGTTTATAATGGCATATGAACACAGGACAGTTTGGCTCAGGCAGAACATGTAGAATGAGATCTACCGTATGTTATATGATAAGCAAACAGAGAAGACACTGATCAGACAGCTCCTATCTGAGTCGTCTGATCTGGGTCTTCTCTGTTTGTAAATGCATGAAAAGGTGTTAACTGTCTATATGAAGGAAAGGGTTAAGTAGAAGTGGACAAGATAATGTTGATTCTGACAAGTGACAAACAGTATTGAACCTGATCAGATGCCAAATTTTCTATGTGGTGGTCAACCCTTTCCTCCATAAATACGCCTTTCTTCGCCCCTGTAAAAGTCACTTTATGAAACCATTGTGATAAATAAAGCATTTGCTCCTATAGGAGCAAATGCTCTATTTATCACAATGGTTTCAAACTAAAAAACTCTAAAATTTTCCTTTTCTCTAGTTAATGCTCCTTTTTGGTAGATGCTCCTTTTCGGTAGATTTATTCAAAGTGGTTGGATCTAAAAATAGCCTATGAGGGAAAGGGTTAATACAGTGCTTGCAAATATCATGCAACCATCTTTCCTGTGATACCAGACACGTGTGAATAGGCTCTGCAGTAAACCACTATTAGATGTAACCCAGTCATTTTCATCACATTCTGCTTCAATGTTATTGTAATAATTCATATCTTAACTAACTAAGACTGGTACAGTACATAAATAACTAGACAAAAATTACGAAAGAAAAAACTCAATCACAATGCACTATCAGCATTCCGAGCCATCCTCGCTTGTAGATAATTTTCTGAACTTATTGCCCGCCTTCATTTCTGATATCAATGACTGTCTGACCATATTGCCCGCTACTGGGGCAGCTGAGGGACTTTGAGGGGTTTGTCTTAGCTGTACATTATTCTGAGTCTGTGTGTTATAATTCTGTGTCTGTTGCACATTTGGCACATTATATATCTTTTCCATTTCGCGAAGCTCGTCTACTGTAGGTGGTGGGGGCAAGTCCGGAAAATCAATTCCACCACGGGCAGAGTTTGTGTCCGAGCTATTTGGAAACCCAGTACTTTGTACTTGAGTTTGACTAAAGCGAGGGTCCGTAGTACTTTGACTGTTGACAGAAGCAAATTTGGCATTCAGACTGTTTATCACGTTTGTGCTTCCAACTGTTTGTGGAGGAGTAGTTACAGGGAGAGCATATTGAGGAGACGTAGGCTGGGGGCCTGGGTAACCATGACCACCCTGCTGATAGCGAGCCTGAATGCTCTGCTGAATTTCTTGCAGTTCGGCATATGCTGGTTCTGAACCAGACGAAGAGCCACTTGCACTATTTGTGCGTCTGTGATTGGGCTGACTGATCATGTTCTGTTGAGCTTGGTTACCCTGCATTGCCTGGTTTGGTGGCTGCATTATTTGGCGTGGAGGTGTTGCACCGCGATATTTCTGTAATACTGCAGGGTTGGAGGAGCTGGTGATTGAGGAAGAGCGTCGGACTGGAGGGGGAGGCTTTGGTTGGTTCAAGGAACTACGCCGCATCAACACCCCACCGTTACCACCCTGAGCAGATACTGGAATACCTAGAAATAGTAAATTGTTAATATGTATTAACATGTAAGCATATCATCAGAGTATATACCATCAGAATTTAATATTAACCCTTTCCTCCATAAATATGCCTTTCTACGCCTCTGTAAAAGTCACTTAATGAAACCATTGTGATAAATAGAGCATTTGCTCCTATAGGAGCAAATGCTCTATTTATCACAATGGTTTCAAACTACAAAATTCTAAAATTTTCCTTTTCTCTAGTTAATGCTCCTTTTCTGTAGATTTATTAAAAGTGGATGGATCTAAAAATAGCCTATGGAGGAAAGGGTGAAAAATAACACTGCGTAACACTACAAAACTTAGCTTCAAAACTATCTGGCTGGGACCTCTTAACCCATTACCTCATAAGCTATTTTTAGATACATCCTCTTTGAATTAATCTACCGAAAAGGAGCATTAATTAGAGAAAAGGAAATTGTTTAGAATTTTGTAGTTTGAAACCATTGTGATAAATGGAGCATTTGCTCCTATAGGAGCAAATGCTCTATTTATCACAATGGTTTCACAAAGTAACATTTACAGAGTCGTCAAAAGTTGTCAATATGAGGGAATGGGTTAATCCTCTACCTAATGAATATTCATGTAAGAGATAGTGACATCATGAATATTTATCAGCTACCAGTACATTTTATAATCATTAACACAGAATGTTTCGGTATTTACAAAACCATCTGAACTATGTTACTTCAGAAGCAAACAGAGCAGATCCTGATCAGATAGCTCCTCTAGGAGCCGTCCGATCTGGGTCTACTCACAAGTTTGCACAAGTAGACTACAAGGCACTTCTATCAGGCAAAGGGTTTGTAGTCTAACCGAAGATAAATGAGATTCTTGAACTAGCTTTTTCATTAATATGCATTTGATGCATTGCCACAGCTTTCTTCAATGCAAATCATTCCCTTATTCACTTTAATGTCGTTTTTATTACCATACTTGGGTAGACTCCATATAAACATGCAACACTACAATGGACAAAGACTGTTGTTGGCTTCTGGCCTAGCACATATATCAGAGGTCTAGATAAGATGCACAGATTAAAACATTTTCCAATAATAACTTTTTATTTCTCAACCAAACCCTATGTTGTGAACACTCTTTAGAATCTTTTTGAAGAGACGATACTAAAGAGTGGTCACAGCATAGGGTTTGGTGAAGTAAGGACGATTCTAATATTTGATTATGCACCTTTATCTGTTGCTCCGATATATCCTAAAGTTTAGGGGGCAAATAATCTGCCCTCCACATCAGTTTGTAAAGGAGATACACAAATACCTTTTCACTCATCTGCAAACAGAGTAGACCCAGATCAGACGGCTCCTATTAGAGCCGTCTGATCTTGGTCTACTCTATTTACTAGTGGAATTTTGATACTGTTTCTTTACTTTCTAAAATGGCTACAATGTTCCATCTTTCATATTTCATTATAACTATTTTGTCCATGAATATTCAATGGGAATTAAAATTTGTACTTAACATATAACAGGGAAAGGGTTAAGTCAATTGAGCACACAGAGCAGACTCTGATCAGACAACTTCCTATAGGAGCTGTCAGATCTGGGTCAATTGTGTTTGCAAAGGCTTTAATAGGCATATCTAAGAAGTAAAGGTTTAAAGTCATGAAGTTTAGTATAGACCCTGATCAAACCATTCTTTCAGAAGCAGTTTCATCTCGGTCTACACTATGAGCCTAATATTGTATATTCCTGATAATTACAGCAACCCCAATTTAAAAACCAAAGTGTGAATACATGGTTAAACAAAAGAGCAATTTTGAACAAGAGTGTCACACCGACACAAAATAAACCTTTCTGCGGATGAACAGTCCATTTTAGGCATTTTTGTCATTTTCGAATATCCAAATATATCAAGACAAATAATTCTATATTGTCTGGGTTGATTTATCTGAAAATCTAGGTTGATTTATCTGAAAATCTAGTTTGGCAATACTATTCCAAGTAATGCATCGAATAAAGTCAAGTGAAGGCTGGGTAAAATATCTAAAATTGGAGAGTGGGCAATTATATGTGATTTTATCAAACTTAACAACTGAAAAGGATTAACTGCAGTCTGCAAAATCATTTTGGATATTTTTTTCAGACTCAGAACATCCCATTATCTGACTGCAAAAAAACTATAATTAGTGGGTATGCAAAATAGACACAGTAAAACCTCCCAAATACAGTCACTCAAATAAGCTGCATTGTCAGTCTTAACCCTTTCCTTCATAAAAATGCGTTTTATAACATTTGCAAATAGAGTAGATCCAGATCAGACGGCTCCTAGAAGAGCTGTCTGATCAGGGTGTGCTCTGTTTGCTAATGGAATTTGACAGATGTGTTTCTTTAGTTTCTAAAATGGCTACAATGTTCCACCTTCCATATTTCATTATAATTATTTTGTTCATGAATATTCAATATATATTGAAATTTGGAATAAACCTAGAATAGGGAAAGGTTAAAGACAAGACGGCACCTTAATCCTTTGCCTCATGAATATTTATGTAAAAAATAACGAATCCAGGAATACTTTAACCCATTCCCGCATATTGACACCTTTTGACGCTTCTGTAAAAGTCACTTTGTGAAAACATTGTGACAAATAGAGCATTTGCTCCACAGGAGCAAATGCTCTATTTATCACAATGGTTTCAAAACTACACAATTCTGAAAAATTCCTTTTCTCTAGTTAATGCTCCTTTTTGGTTGATTTAATCAAAGAGGTTATGTCTAAAAATAGCCTTAGTGGGAATGGGTTAATAGCTGAATTTTTGTACTGGCATGAATTTCTAGTATTGGTAGAAACTGTTGAGTCAGATCTATTATAACTGACATCATGAACATTTATTAGCTGACATTTTATAAGGTAAACTTTTCAAGGATTTTTTGTTTTGAATAAAGCTGTAGAATCAGATCTATATCATGTCAAAAGCAAACACAGCAGACACTGATTACATGACTGCTACAGGGGCCATCTAATCTAGGTCTATTCTGTTTGCAAAGGTGTGAAAAAGAGTTTGTATGAAGGAAAGGGACTTAGGGTTAATGCTGAGAGAAATTCATGCAGTTCCTCTGTGAGCTTTCGGCATGACCTTCACCCTGCATTTAAAGCAGTCACCTGCCTAAGAAGTTCTCAATTCTTTTTTGCCAAAAGTTCAGACTGGTGAGGTTTTACTGTATAAAATCATATTCATATAAAGCAATCATAAAGCAGCAAACAACAAACCATGCCACAACATTCTCATCACAACAGGCAAAGCAACTTGAGATGACTTTCACAGACCTATCATCAGACAACACTTATAATCTCTATGTAAGCTAGCAATGAATTCATGATATCCATGCAAATAGCTGGATAAACATGAGATACAGAGTAACTCATCACAATAAAACTTGTTTGTTACTCTGACTGTCTGAACTTCAGAACTACAGATAAAGGATGCGTACCCAAATACTAAAATCTTCATTTCTTAACCAAACCCTATACTGTGACCACTCTTTTGAATCGTCTCGAAGAGACGATTCTAAAGAGTGGTCACAGTATAGGGTTTGGTGGAGTAATAAAGAAGCTATACTTGAAAATCTTTAAATCCACACACCTTATCTGGACCTCTGCAAATAGTTTGATATACATGAGATACAGAGTAACTCATCCGGATAAAACTTGTTTGATAATCGGACTGTTTGAACTTCAGAGCTACAGGTAAAGGTGCGTACCCAAATACTAAAATCTTCATTTCTTAACCAAACCCAATACTGTGACCACTCCTTAAAATCGTCTCAAAGAGACTATTCTAAAGAGTGGTCACAGTATAGGGTTTGGTGGAGTAATAAAGGAGCGATTCTTGAAAATGTTTAAATTTTGCGCATCTTATCTGGACCTCTGCAAATAGATATACATAAGATACAGAGTAACTCATCAGGATAAAACTTGTTTGATACTCTTGACTGAGAACTTTTACACTTTAGCCGATTATTATTCATGTACGAATCCACTCATTTTATATTTTAATTCTTGTATTAAACCTTTACTCCATAAATACACCTTTCTACGCCTTTGCAAACAGAGTAGATCCAGATTAGACAGATCCTACAGGAGCTGTTTGATCAGGGTCTGCTCTGTATGCATAAACCTAGTTCCAATGTTTCTGCCATGGTTAAGAATTCCCTCGTTCATTCTGCCATTATAAAATTTCATCTAAATAATATCCACAATGCCATTATTTCATACAATAATATTCATGGAGTAAAGGTCTCAAGGTTTGGTTACCAGGCCACTGGGATCTGATGATTCATAACCCTTGAAACAAGATGGAGGAGATCTGGCTTCAACACTAAAAGAATCTGGTCCCTAATTTTACACAACAGACCAACAGAGAAAGGTGCGTACCAAAACACTAGTCGTCAATTCTCCACCAAACCCTATGTTATGACCACTCTTTAGAATCGTCTCAGAGAGATGATTCTAAAAAGTGGCTACAACATAGGGTTTTATGGAAAAATAAGGAAGTTATTATTGAAAATGTTTTAATTTATGCCTCTTATCTGGACCTTTGCATAAGATTTCCCTACATGCTACAAAGGTTCTGTCTGTTTCTACACAGTACTAGAAAAAAGACTGAAGGTCACATCAATGTCATATTAAGGTCATACTTAAAGAAAGGTCAACTTTTTGCACACTAGTTGCAAATTTGTGATAACCTATGCAGTTTGGATTCAGATGAGATGAGCAGTAATTTTGCATCTCATCAAGATCCAAACCGTTTCATAAAACTGACAGTATTATATGAAAACAATACCCCAAAAAAATCAACTTTCAGAATTGCAGCAGAAGACAACTTTAATACAGTAGAACCTGCCTTTAGCGGCCATCAAAAAGAGGTCTAGTAATGGGTCTTGTAGGAGCTTTCTGCATTACTTTTCCTCTGCATTAACCCTTTCCCTGTTCTGTATTTAGGCAAAATTTCAATATCTACTGAATACTCATGAAGAAAATAGTTATAAAGAAATATGGAAGGTGGACCATTGTAGCCATTTTAGAAAGAAAAGAAAGAGATGTTTCAAATTCCACTAGCAAACAGAGTAGACCCTGATCAGACGGCTCCTCTAGGAGCCGTCTGATCTGGGTCTACTCTGTTTGCAAATGCGTGAAAACACGTTTATATGAGGGAAAGGGTTAAGCAACCACCTGCTTTTGTAAGACCCTTATGTTCAATAAAGGAATGACCGATTAGGAGAGGTTCTACTGTATGACAATACAAGTACTTAGTGTGCAAAGAGTTCAAGGTGAAGGTTAAGAGCACATGCCTGCAGTAGAAGCTGGTCGTTTAAACTGTGCCCTATACATGCTACTGAGTGCACTGTTTCTAGGGATGGTGAAGTATTTCTCCTGTTCACTAATGTCCTGTAGGCCTGCTCCAACAAAGTCTGGAAAGTAAGCACACAACATTCAGATGCCATGGCAACCAGTAAGTTACCATAGTGACCAGGTAGTCTCTAATGCACATCCTATATTTCCAAGATGCTAGACTATTGCTGCAAGAAAATGTTCAAATTTTCCAAAATTAATCTTGCCTTTTTGCACTGTAACTTATTCTAAAGTGTTCGCATTATTCAATATGTGCATGTACATATGTACCCCATTTCAGCCTAAATCACCTCATTCAACTGGATTGTAAAGTTCAATAAATCAATTTGGCACTACTTTGACAATTTGTAATTAGACTTACATAGTAGAAAATAATGCTCACCATGATCAAACAGCTTGTTCTGGAGCTGTTTCATTTGGGTCTGCACTTAGGCACTATTGAATCAATCCATTACTCCATAAATATGCCTTCCTTAACCTTTGCAAACAGACTAGACCCATATCAGACAGTTCCTATAGGAGCCATCTGAAGGGTCTGCTGTTTGCTTATGATATAATATAGATATGATTCTACATTTTCTGCCATGAAGAAAAATTCCCAATGTGCTATTATAACAAATAATTTAATTACTATTGATGATGTCATCATTTTTTACATGAATATTCATGGAGTAAAAAGGGTAACTAGGTAGCTTATTTTTCCTACTACATCATAAAGGCACAGAGCTCCAGATAAGATGTGTAAATTAAAACATTTTCAAGAATAACTTCTTTATTTCTCCATCAAACTCTATGTTATGACCACTCTTTAGAATCGTCTCTTCGAGACGATTCTAAAGAGTTGTCACAACATAGGGTTTGTTGGAGAAATGACGATTTTAGTATTTGAGTAAGCACCTTTATCTGTAGCTCTGCAAAGGCACACTTCATAATGCGTGAAAATGCCATTGCACACAACAAGTTCTCAAAGAATTCAAATATCAACACATTGCATATTCAGGCAGAAAGCAAGAAATTTGAACACACTTTATGCATGCATCATAATTATACAAACAGTTATTCTAGAACTTGCATTTCAACCTGTCAGATGATCATCCTATCTTTTCATTTTCACAAGTATTGTTGCAAGAAAAGCAATGCAGATGTATTGCTTGGAGAGTAACCTCTGAAGAGCACATCATGGATCTATTCCATTTGCTTTTGTGCTTGTTCAGAGATTCTTGGCACAAATGTGTTAATAAACACGTTACCTAAATTGTTGATGCCATGCAAATTGAACAAACATTCCAAGAACTAACAAAAGGGCCATTTTAATATTAGAACTTTGCTGAAATTCTAGAATAAAATGTAAAATAGTCAAGTCCATTAATAACGATAAGGTAGGTATTCAAATATAGAACTCCTTAAGCCATTCCCTCATATTGACGCCTTTTGACGCCTCTGTAAAAGTCACTTTCTGAAACCATTGTGATAAATAGAGCATTTGCTCCATAGGAGCAAATGCTCTATTTATCACAATGGTTTCAAAACTACACAATTGTAAATTTTCCTTTTTCTCTAGTTAATGCTCCTTTTTGGTAGATTTATTCAAAGAGATCTAGGGTCTAAAAATAGCCTATGAGGTAATGGGTTAGAAAGCACTGCAGACATGACTCTGAGCATGTCTTTAGACTTAAAGTTGTTTTTAATTAATCTTAATCTTTTGCTCAGTCTACGACTGTATCTTCAATTGTTGAAATTTATTTCAAACAAGATGCTGACAAAAGGGTTCAAATTTTCATTTCTGGCACACTACTTGTGAGTATCAATAGCACTTACAATGATGAGATGACGTAGTCAGGATCTGAAACTATTTGACACTTTTACAGTGTTTAACCCATTCCCTCATTGATGCCTTTTGACGCCTATGTAAAAGTCACTTTATGAAAACATTGTGATAAATAGAGCATTTGCTCCATAGGAGCAAATGCTGTATTTATTCCAATGGTTTCAGAACTACAAAATTCTAAAATTTTCCTTTTCTCAAGAGTTAATGCTCCTTTTCGTTAGATTCATTCAAAGAGGTTGGGTCTAAAAATAGCCTATGGAGGAAAGGTTTAACAAAGAAATGAAAGAATTAGCTACTGAGATACTTAGCCCTTTTACTCCATGAATATAAGAAATAATGAGATCATGAATATTAATTAGATTAATTGTTTTAATAACACAGGGCTACAGGCGTGTTTGATTAAGGCAGAAACTGTTGATCTAAATCTAAGACTATATAATATCAGAAACAGACAGAGTAGACCCTGATCAGACAGCTCCTTTAGGAGCCGTCTGATCTGGGTCTACTCTGTTTGCAAAGGCATAGAAAGTTGTATTTATGGAGTAAAGGGTTTAAAAAAGATGACAACATTCGCAGCTGCTACTGACAGTTCTAAAGTATGTCGGGCAATACCATGCAAGTCTAGACTAACGAAAAACACACAAGCACACAACACACATATTTAGAACGCTAATTAGTGAGTGAATTAACCAGAACATGTTTCAATTAACACTTTACCTGTCAAATATTCATGTACAGTAAAACCCCTCTGATGTTCAATTTAGTATAAATATCGACCTTGGAGACAGGCGGAAGCTTAGTGATGGGTGAAAGTCATGCAGAAAGCTCCTCTAGGAGCTTTCTGCATGACTTTTACCCTGCATTAAACAGCCACCTGCCTAAAAGGGGTTCTACTATATAAAATAATGACATTATTGATATTAATCAGACCATTATTTATAATGGCAGATAAAAACAGGACATTTTGGCTCAAGTAAATGTTATGTAGAATCAGATCTATATTATACCATAAGCAACCAGAGCAGACCCTGATCACACAACTCCTACAGGAGCTGTCTGATCAGGATCTACTCTGTTTGTTCATGAAAGTACAACAGATCTGACTCTTAAATTTATATCAAAACGTTCTACGTATATGAATGCCATTTTTTAAATTCAGCAAATAAATATTCATAATGTCATTATTTCTTTCATGAACAGGGAAAGGGTTATTAAAAAGGATTATGACAACACTGACAGCAGTCTGAGATCATGTGATATTTGCAGAAAATGTGTATACTCAGATATTAAAATCATCATTTCTCCACCAAACTCTATATTGGGACCACTCTTTAGAATCGTCTCGATGAGATGATTCTAAAGAGTGGTCACAACACAGGGTTTGGTGGAGAAATAGGGGAGTTTTTCTTTAAAATGTTTTAATTTATACATCTTATCTGGACCTCTGTATTTGTTATAAAAAACAACTTTATATTGAGAATGGAAATGTAAAACAGGACTACACTGTTTGCCCATATACAAGTGTCCTTTCTCACTACCATATTGCCCTTAAAGATTGGATTATTAAGACTTTATTCGGAATTCATACCGCCACTGGCTATCGTGTCTTCTGAGTTGGCCGGTGTGCTATTCATGGTGCCATACCCACTGGAGCACTGTAGGGACTGCTGGCTCGCCTGTGTATCCTTACTATACGAAGATTCCAATGCTGCAGTGCTAGCTTCTAACTCCTTGATAGCTGCAGCTAGCTCCATAGAGTTCTGCTTCATCTGTATTAGGAATAGGAAAACATAAGATTAACCATAATCAAGCCGATTATATGTACCATTGTCCTACACAAAATAATCAAAGATATTTGACAGTATCTTTTAACCCTTTACTCCATAAATACGCCTTTCTACACCTTTGCAAACAGAGTAGACCCAGATGAGATGAGCCGTCTGATCTGGGTCTGCTCTGTTTGCTTACGAAATAAATCATATAGATCTGATTCTACAGTTTCTGCTAAGGCCAAAAATTCAGGTGTCCATGTGCTGTTATAACAATTAAATCTAATTAATATTCATGACATCATTATTTCTTACATAAATATTCATGGAGGAAAGGGTCCATGAAAGGGTTAACACTTTATCCATTCAATATTCATGTAAGAAATTATTACGTCACAAATTTTTATTGATTGAATTTTTATAATGCATAATTTTCAAGCATTTTATTTGCTTTGACAAAATCTATAAAATCAGATCTATATCATGTCATAAGCAAACAGAGCAGACTCTGATCAAATGGCTCCTACAGGAGCCGTCTGATCTGGATCTACTCCGTTTGCAAATGCGTGAAAAGATGTCTACATGAGTGAAAGGGTGAACATGTCTGTTATCACACTACACATGTAGAAAATATTCTATACAACTCATATTAAGCTCTCTTGCTAAATATTTCTGCTTTCAATGTTGTGCAATGATGCCTTGTGACCATGATGATAACAGTGTCAGTGACTACTTATGTAATGGAAAAGTTTCACTTAGTTTACATGATTCAATAATATTAACCCATTCCCTCATAGGCTATTTTTAGATCCAACCTCTTTGAATAAATCTACCGAAAAGGAGCATTAATTAGAGAAAAGGATTTTTTTTTTAAATTTTGTAGTTCTGAAACCACTGTGATAAAAAGAGCATTTGCTCCTTAGGAGCAAATTCTCTATTTATCACAATGGTTTCAAAAAGTGACTTTTACAGAGGCGTAGAAAGGCGTATTTATGGAGGAAAGGGTTAATAGAAACTAGTTATAGGGTACCATTTACCTTTTACCTTATGAATATTCATGTAAGAAATAAAGATATAGTAAATATTTGGCAGACACTGTAGAATCAGATCTACAAAATGCCATAAGAAAGCAAAACAGAGCCTGATCAAATGGCTTCTACTGTTTTTCTTTCAGGTAAAGGGTGAACACTGAATAAATATTTCATTTAAATGTTTCAAGTAGAAATAGTATTGTATTTTTTTACGATAATGAAGTTACAAATAGATTGAAAATTCATTTCATCATATCATTCCAATATACTTTTCCACATAATATCTCCAGTAAAAGCTTAAAAACTGTAACAAAATATCCCACAGAAAAGTGCATTGAATCTAATAAACAAAGTGGTGCCAAGTAAACTTAAGACAATATTTGATTCCCATGCTTGACGTTGTGTAAAAGGTCATCATCATGGTAAAATGGGCATTATGACATTGTTGAATTTAGCAAACACCCACGGATCAGCTGCCATGCTAGAGCACATCTGATCAGAGTCTACACTATCCCATTTCCTCATAGCCTATTTTTAGACATAACCTCTTTGAATAAATCTACCGAAAAGCATTAACAAGGAAAAAGGAAAAACTTTAGAAATCTTTACACGTAATTTCTTCAGTAAACAGGTTAGACCCTGATCAGATGGCTTCTATAGGAGTCGTTTGGTCTCGGTCTACTGTTTTAACCTTTTCGCTGTTCTAGATTTATTCCAAATTCCAATATCTACTGAATATTCATGGACAAAAGAGTTATAATGAAATATGGAAAGGGGAACATTAATTTTAGAAAGTAAAGAAACAGACCTTTCAAGTTCCACCAGCAAACAGAGCAGACACTGATCAGACGGCTCCTATAGGAGCCATCTGATCTGGGTCTACCCTGTTTGCAAATGCGTGAAAACACGTCTACATGAGGGAAAGGGTGAAATGTCGTCTCTACAAGTTAAAGGGTAAAAGAGAACAGATTTCAAGTGTGTGAGAAGAAAACAAAAGCTGACTTTAACCCATTTATATTTATTGTCCCTAAGGAGCGGCACAGGCACACAGTGTAGATCAAGATCAGAGGGCTCTTGAAGGAGTCCCCTGAGCAGGTTCTGCAGTTTACTTTACAAATTATTGTTCAAAAGTTACAGCTGCAAAATAACTCTCGCAGATTAAAACTCCTTCGAGAGAGAGAGAGAGAGATGAAAATTTGATATATACCGGCAAGATCACTAAGATTAATTATTCTGTAAGTGGATCAGGGGCTGAATGATTCTCAGTCTAGATATTTATGTTTGTGTGATAGACTAATATGACCCAATGCCAATTGTAGAATTTACGTAGCACTAACAGCTCGTATCAAGACATGTATAGTGGTGCAAGTAACCATAAACCTTTTACCTGATTAAAATTCATTTATGGCCGACATCATGAATATACATTAGATCAATATTTACCATGGCATATAAACACTTGAGTTCTTTGCCACAACAAAGACTGTAGAATCAGATCTATATTGTTCCTTAAGCAAACAGAATAGACCATAATCAGCCAGTTTCTACAGGAGCTATCTGATCTGGGTCTACTCTATTGGCAAAGGCGTACTTACGGATTATAGAAATAAACTGCAGATAGCAAGAAATTGTCAGCCAGCATACAAACCATGTTTACAGAGAAATGAAATACAGATATATGTAAAAACTATCATGCATATAAGGAAGTCTATGTTCTCCCATACAATGTAAAAAGTACTTTATATGTTACCGTATTTCACACAGATAAGGTAATCCAATTACTACCATTTGCATAATGTCATGTTACACCAGAAATTATTATCATGCTCAGGCAATGAAACTATCTCAGAGCAATAGATAAAGATGCATATTCAAATGCTAAAATCATCATTTCCCCACCAGCCCCTTTGTTGTGACCACTCTTTAGAATTGTTTCTTTAACCCTTTACCTCATAGGCTATTTTTAGATGCAACCTCTTTAAATAAATCTACCGAAAAGGAGCATTAACTAGAGAAAAGGAAACTTTTAGAACTTTGTAGTTTGAAACCATTGTGATAAATAGAGCATTTGCTCCTGTAGGAGCAAATGCTCTATTTATCACAATGATTTCACAAAGTGGCTTTTACAGAGTCGCCAAAAGTCGTCAATATGAGGGAAAGGGTTAAGATGATTCTAAAGAGTGACCACAACATAGATTTTGGTAAAGAAACAAGAGGAGCTATTCTTGAAAATGTTTTAATTCACGCATCTTATCTGGGCCTCTGTCTGTATCTATGTTAAAATTAGTCCTTTATGTTAAAATTGACTATCTAGACAAAAAACTTTTATCACTACACACTAAATCTTAAGCTATCAAAAATATGGACATCAAACAACATTGTCATTCCTAAGTACAACATCAACTGGTTTGACTTGGTCAAAGCGTTAATGAGCCTGATCCAAATCTTAAATGTTACCAATAAAATGGTCCCTTGAAGACAAGGATGTTTATACTTCTGACCTTTTAATCCTTATATACAGCAAAATCTCGATTATTCGAATGTTCTGTATAGAAGAATTTAGACCCTTTTAGGCAGGTGGCTGCTTGATGCATGGTGAAAGGCATGCAGAAAGCTCCTGGAGGAGCTTTCTGCATGACTTTCACCATGCATTAAGCTGCCACCTATCTTAAAGATCGATGATGATACGTAATTTAGTGTTCGAATAATCGAAGTTTTACTGTATATATATTATCATTATTCCATAAGCAAGCAGAACAGATCCTGATCAGATGGCTATAACAGTAGCTATCCATTCTGGGTCTACATTGTTTGCAAAGGCTTTAAAATGCATTTCTATGAGATAAAGGGTTAACCCTTTACCTCATAGGCTATTTTTAGATACAACCTCTTTGTAAAAAAAATCTACCGAAAAGGAGCATTAACTAGAGAAAAGGATTTTTTTTTACAATTTTGTAGTTTGAAACCATTGTGATAAATAGAGCATTAAATTTTGCTCCTATAGGAGCAAATGCTCTATTTATCACAATGGTTTCACAAAGTGACGTTTACAGAGTAGTCAAAAGTCGTCAATATGAGGGAATGGGTTAAAATGAAAATGACACAATTGTTACAAGTCTAAATAAAGGATTTTTCACGGACCTCAATTTCATATAATTACTGGATTCTCATTCCCACAATGATAATTGCTAAGAAGAAAATGACCAATGAAAGACAAGGACTATATATAGCTTTACGGACAATAGTTAATCACTGTGGCAACCAATCATTCATCACGACAGGAAAATAGTCATCACTACCACAAATTTCAGACGTGTAAAGATTGAAGACGTCGCTTGCCTTTGATCGCCGATGCTCAGGACTGAAATCGCCATGCAGAGCTGCGGTGTAATTATCAAGGTCACGTATCGCTTCAGACAAATCCAGGCCGTCATACTGATGTTTGGTTGGAGGAAAAGCAAACAACAAAAGGTAAGATGACTGTCAGCGTGTAACGAAATAACAGGCATGCAAAAACGAATTACAGGGAAAATGTGTTAACCCAGCTGGCGCTATACACCTGCCTCTGCATTACATCAGCAATACAGCAGTCATAAGTAAGTGTTGTTTTAATACAATCTGCATGAACAAAGACCTTTAACCCATTCCCCAATAGGCTATTTTTATACCTAACCTCTTTAAAACATCTACCGAAAAGAAGCATTTACTTGAAAAAAGGAAAATTTCAATATTGTGCTGTCTTGAAACCAGTGATAAATTGAGCATTTGCTCATATGGAGCAAATGCTCTATTTATCACAATGGTTTCAAAAAGTGACTTTTACAAAGGTGTCAATGGGTTAATGGCCTTACATTGTTCACTTGAAGGTTTGGCAAGGTTTTTTCTAAGAAACCTATCAGTGAAAATCCTTATCTTTCATGTTTGATTTTTTATGCCATGAAAAGACGAGGGTCTACACTGTTGAAACTATGACTGCTGCTTGTAGCACCAGATGGGTTCAAAGGGTAAAGTTTTACATTCAACAAACAACAGCACAACATGCATAGGAGTAGCACCATGAGAAACAGTGCACACTTTTCCCCTTGATGCAGTTTATGTTAGGGATGCCAAGGGACTGTGTTCCTAAGGTTAGAGAAAAAACTGTCCCTGTGATCAAACAGATTTTAACCCTTTACGTCATTAATATGCCTTTCTATGTCTATCAGACAGACACTATAGGATATGATGAGCGTTTGCTGTTTGCTTATGATATAATATAGATACGATTCTACAGTTTCTATCATGACAAAATATTTGTGTGTCCATGTGCAGTTAACCCTTCGCTTGCTGAATTTTAAAATACATTTCTCCTTCTTCACCCATGCCCTGTTGTATAATTACATATATCTTCACTGTGTACAAGTATTTCGCTACATGCAATCACTGCTGTGGAGTGCACTGGTTGCACAATCAACTTGTAAATAGTGCAGACCCTGATGAGACAGCTCCTGCAGGAGCTGTCTCATCTGGGTCTTCACTATTTACAGGTACGTATATTGATGTGAATAGCAAGCGAAGGGTTAAAACAATTAATTTAATTGGTATTCATGATGTCATTGTTTCTTACATGAGTACTCATGTAGTAATGGGTTAACCCTTTACTCCTTGAATAGTCATGTAAGAAAAAATATATGTTTGAATATTAATTACCTTAATGTTTGTAATGGCATATGATCACATTAACCCTTCGCTTGCTGAATTTTAAAATACATTTCTCCTTCTTTACCCATGCCCTGTTGTATATTTACACATATCTTCACTATGTACACGTATTTCGCTGTGCAATCACTGCTGTGGAGTTCACTGATTGCACAATCAACTTGTAAATAGTGCAGACCCTGATGAGACAGCTCCTGCAGGAGCTGTCTCATCTGGGTCTTCACTATTTACAGGTACGTATATTGATGTGAATAGCAAGCGAAGAGTTAATATTTAAGACATGGCACAAACTCTAGAATCATGTCCATTTAATTCCATAAGCAAACAGAGTATACTCCTACAGGAGCCATCTGATCTGGGTCTACTCTCCTTGCAGAGGCATATACAGAGTAATAGGTTAAGCAAAATAAAGTTACATAACACTGTGCAGCAAAGGGGAATTGTAATATTTTATCCAGTGCCAAAGCCCTGTGAGGGTCAACATAAGAAGTGTTCTGTTTTGGTTTGAGAAAGTGCTATTTAAGCTTACATGCAACACAAAATTCAAGCAACAATGAACCAAAGACTTTACAAAAAGTATCTCTTCATCACCCATAATCAGTTGAATTCTGAATATTCAAAGTGGAATAACTAATCAGTATTTAAAAACACGTCCATTCAGTATGAAAGACCTCTATTTGCTAGATCATAAGATGATTCTGAATCACAACCAGTGCATGCCCCGATCAGAGGGTTTCTCAAGGAGCTCTCTGATCTGGATCTATACCATTTGCAAATGCCAGTTGTTACCTCTTACTTTCATATTATAAAATGTTATATATTGGAATATCTTACCAGTGTAGACAGATCAGTAAGCAGAAGAATCCTCAAATCAGGCTCTCCACCTTTTGACACTCAAATTATTGTAACAATTTGACACCATATTAATTGGATTATACTATTAAACAGAGATGGAACATTCCACTTTGAAAAAATTCAGTATTTCAGGGATAACTTTCTTTCCATTTTGGGTCAACATTATACATAATTAGACCTTCATTATATTTAGGCCTCTTGGACACATTCCCAATGGGCATGCCTGAAAATCAACCATTGTCCTTCAACACTTTCCCTGTCCAATATTCAGGTATGAAATCATGATATCATGAATGTTATTAGCTTTGAATACATATTAGTTCTTTTCAAGGAAACTTTTTCCTTTAACAAAACCTGTAGAATCAGATCTATATCACTTCAAAAGCAAACAGCGCATACTCTGATCAGATGGTTCCTATAGGATCTAGGTCTACTCTGTTTGCAAATGTGTGAAAAGATGTTAACCCTTTCCCTCATATAAACGTGTTTTCACGCATTTGCAAACAGAGTAGACCCAGATCAGACGGCTCCTAGAGGAGCCGTCTGATCAGGGTCTGCTCTGTTTGCTATTAGAATTTGATAGATATGTTTCTTTAGTTTCTAAATTGGCTATAATGCTCCAGCTTCCATATTTCATTATAACTATTTTGTTCATGAATATTCAGTACGTATTGAAATTTGAAATAAACATAGAACAGGGAAAGGGTTAACTCACATAATGACAGAGTCTTCTAATTCAAGCTGTTATAGTTAGCCCTTTAGCTGATCAATATTCATGTAGGAAATAATGACAACACGAATAATAATTAGATGAATTGTTATAATAATAGTACAATGAATACATTCCTATGACCAATAGTATAGGAACAGATCAAAGATATTTTGCAAACAATTACAGCAGCCCCTGATCAGACGGCTCCTACAGCAGCTGTCTGATCAGGGTCTACTCTGTTTCCAATGGCATCTCTATCAGGTAAAGAGTTAAATGTTTACTCCACTTCTTTTGAACCTGATTATATAGATCTGATTTTACAGTTTCGGCCATTGCAAAAACTTCCTGTGTCCATGAGCTATTATAACAAATTATTCTAATTAATCTAATTAATATTCATGAAGCAAAGGGTTAAGAATATATGAAAACAGCCCTAATCTATTTAGTCTTCATTTGTTATTAAGTGATAGATTGTCTGCCTAGTCTGGGTCTAGATATACTTTTAGTCCATTAGACTCATGCACAATTTGTATGTTTCTAGGACAATGGCTGATTTAACACTAAACAACTTTATTATGACAAAATTGTAAGGGTTTATTCAAGCTAAAGCATTGACAATTTAACCCTTTGAAAGTGAGAAACGAGTGTACTGGCTTCTACAAACAGTGTAGTCCAGATCAGAGGGCAGCTCCTAGAGGAACACTCTGATCAGGGTCTTCTCTGTTTGTCACTTGCAATCCTCTAGCACATGTAACCCATTCCCGCATATCGACACCTTTTGATGCCTCTGTAAAAGTCACTTTTTGAAATCATTGTGATAAATAGAGCATTTGCTCCCGAGAAGCAAATGCTCTATTTATCACAATGGTTTAAAGGCTACACAATTCTAAAAAAATTATCTTTTGTAGTAAATGCTTCTGTTTGGTAGATTCATTCAAAGAGGTTGGATATAAAAGTAGCATTTGAGGAAATGGGTTAAGACTTTTATACTAGATCGACTTTATAGTGAAGTAGTGAAGTATTCCACTCAATCTGACTACTCAGCATTCAAAGGTTTAAATACTATGTAATCGGCATCACAAGAAATATTTTTTGACAACTGCAAACAATGTAGACTAAGATCATTTGCCTGGCCATGATCTGCACTAAATGAAGCGTAAGTTCAAAACACCGTAGCTGCTGAACTGTAACAACAAGTGCAGTGACCAATCAGAGAGCCATGTCTTTGTCAAGACAGCTGATCTGGATCTATCATCTACATTATTTCCTCATGTATACTATCCCCTTTTTGAATGTCATGTGATACCAGCTATAGTATGTAGTCTAAACAATCTCTTTAACCCTTTGAATGAAAGAAACAAGAAAAAAAAAATCATACAGTAAAATCTTGATTATTCAAATTTTCCATATAGAAGATTTAGACCCTTTTAGGCAGGTGGCTGCTTAATGCATGGTGAAAGTAATGCAGAAAGCTCCTAGAGGAGCTTTCTGCATGACTTTCGCCATGCATTAAGCTGCCACCTGTCTTAAAGATCGATAATAATACATTATTTTAGTGTTGGAATAATCGAGATTTTACTGTACTTTATAATGCATTGATAGTGTATAATTCTATTCCATAATCAACATAATATGGGGACTATTTAACATATAGATGGGATTCTAAACTGCTATAATTATGCACATTAAAACAGAATTCTGTGTAAATTCATTCCGTTTTTTTTCAGTGCATTTATTCATGTATGGTTATGTATTATTTCGAAAAGTTTAAGAATCTTTTTCTTCGAAGAATCCTGTAACAAACAGTGCAGACCCTGATGAGAGGGCTCCTGTAAGAACCTCTCATGTAAGACATATGGATATCATGAATATTAATTAATTGTTTATAATGGTATATGAACACAGAAACTTTGGTCCTGGCAGAAACTGTAGAATCAGATCATTATTCAATAAGCAATGAGAGCCGACTCTGATTAGACGGCTCCTACAGGAGCCATCTGATCAGACTCTACTCTGTTTGCAAAAGCCTCTATAACAGGTATAGGGCTAAATAAACTTATATCAAAAACATGATCTGAAGCAAACCTAAACTCCATGATATTGTTAAAAAGTTTGAACAGTTATTGTACTATAATTAACCCTTTCCCTTTTCATGTAAGAAATAATGACAACATGATATTTATTAGCTCAGTTTTCATAATGTAATCTTTTCAAGGGATTTTTTTTCTTTGACAAAAACTGTAGAATCAGATCTATATAATGTCAAAGCAAACAGAGCAGACCCTGATAAGACGGCTTCTATAGGGGCTACCTGATCTGGGTCAACTCTGTCTGCAAATATGTGAAAAGGTGTTTACATGAGGGGAAAAGGTTAATAGTAAAACTAATTGTACTATTAATCATTATCACTATCACTCATTCTATTACTACAATCACTCTTGAAGTCACCTTCTTGCCCGGTCCATTGCTTGCTGGGGGTCTTCTGAGCTGGGAAGGATCTACAGGAAGGGGCTCCTTAAACACAGGGGCTGGATCACTGGTAGGTGGGTCTTTAGCGGTAGGGGTTTTGTCTGTATCTGTCGTGTCGTTTGGTACAAGCTCATTCAAGTTAGCATAAATAGGTTGTTCCCCTAATTTCAATAAAAGACAAATATCGCAAATATTATGGTCAGAGCAAATTTCTACCTGTAAATGCAAATCTGAAAAGTGTTTCAAAGAAGAGAAAAATCTGTGTTTCAAAATGTGCTAGAATAGTCTTGGAAATGTAACCTTAAAGGTCAAGTAAACAGATTGGGTTTTCGTCAAATTCTGATAGTATACAGTTTGTTAAACACCAAGATGTAGAAAATTCTTACCGGTTTTATCTTGTTTTGATTTAAATCGAGTTTTTATTGTACCGCTAACCGTGCATTTTGAAAATAGATACCTGATTATCTCCCTTGCGTCGTGACGTCACTTGTGTACATCCCAGTCAGGGATCCCATTGACAGGGAGGAATGTACTCAGAAACTTAACCTTTTCCTTTAAATTAACGCCTCTGCAAACAAACTAGATCCAGATCAGAGCATACAGGGACCGTCTAATTAGGGTTTGTTCTGTTTGCTTACAAAATTAGATAAAATCCAACCCCACAGTTTCTATAAATACCCAAATTATTTTCACACTTTTCCAGACATTACGTCCATGGATTAACCATGTCAACTTCATTATTTACTACTGGCACGTGCTACCCCTTGCGGACAGCTTAAATTCCCACGATAGTGGGTCATGGCTAAATATTTGGTATTCTCTCTCTCTCTCTCTCTCTCTCGGAAAAAGGGAACAGACGGACATGGCTACGGGCGGCCCAGTTTTCTGTTCTTTTCTTTTAAAAAGGAACTGACTTGCATAGTAGATAAGCAGCATTGGTGTACTTATTTAGACTATTATTGTTATTTATTATGATATTGTGGTAAGATAATCTAGTTTAGCATTACAGCAAATTACCACCTTCCCCTCCATTGCTGAAAAATTGCTGAATAACATCTAACTTTTTAATATCGGAATCTCTTACTAACGAGTCTAATGTGCCACTGCCTTAGAAATCATTTGATTATGTTTTGCTTCACATGTTATTACAAAATGTACGTTTTGTAATCTGTGACTGAATAAAATGATTGTTCTGTTCTGTTCTGTTCATAGAAAGTGACACTTTAACGAGAAAGGGAAACTATTTATTGGGTGTGATGTTTATTTTAGGTGTGAAATACAATAATACTTAATATTAAACACATGTGTTTTAATTTTGTTTATTTTCACCCTTCTCTTGCTGAATTTTAAAATACATTTCTCCTTCTTTACCCATGCCCTGTTGTAAAATTACATATATCTTCACTGTGTACACGTATTTCGCTGTGCAATCACTGCTATGGAATGCACTTGTTGCACAATCAACTTGTAAATAGTGCAGACCCTGATGAGACAGCTCCTACAGGATCTGTCTAATCTGGGTTTTCACTATTTACAGGTAGGTATATTGACGTGAATAGCAAGCGAAGAGTTCTAACTTACTTTACCTGTCAGTGAATTTACACTATTCATAAATTATAATTTTAAAATAGGAGGAGGTTAGGACCAAGACCATTAGCAAATAGTGTAGATTCAGATCAGAGGGACCATTTGGGTCCCGCCAATGAGTTGGGTCCAAACAACTTTTAGACAGAACCGGACAACTTTAGATGAATTTCGTATTTAGGCAAAGTGGGTTCAGATGAAATGGGACGTTCTCATTACTATGTATAAATGTACGTACATGTACTTTCGAAAAAGAAAGAAATTCCACCAAAATACAGAAAAATAGGAAATAATTTATATATTTATTTTACTTTAATATTTGCAATACCAAAATGATGCATTACTTTCACAAAATCGAGTAAAGGTTGAAATACCAAAATATGTATTTTGTTGGGAAAATGAGAAAAAGGTGGATCTTGATAACAAATGGTTGTCAGTCTTGAAGAATTACTAATTTTTGTATTAATATGTTCATGTTTCTATAGCTTGTGAATTATGTTTAAATGACTGGACCCACTACAAATAAAAATGTCTATAAAAATATGGTCAACACATTAAAACTGTTACTACATTTTTTTATCATAATGTTACAGTATACTCGTATGTGCAATTTAATTATGTTTTGTAGGCAAACAACAGTAAACATAGCCATTAGAATTTCTCTATGAATGAATGTGTTAAATGGCCTTAGGCCATATTGTAGTATATTGTACTAAGCCATATTACACACGAATGCCCCATGCAGGGTCAATTGTCTCCAGATGTCAGGTATCATAGTGGCCGTTTGTCAAAAACCCACCAGGGGACAATGATTAGTACATGGCCATAAAACCCGCATCCTGTATATTACGTATTGTTGCATTCTTTTATGTAGCTGTGGTAAAGTATCAAAAGAATCAATCATTGCGGTCATGGTGCCTCAAAGTTAGTTGGGCATTATGTAGGTAATAATCAGAAATACTATAAAACGCATCCAATGAACAATTCCGTAAATTACAGTAATCCAGAATGACTTTTTTCCTATGGATTTATTGTCAAAATTGTCCAAGTTCCAAAATTGCAAAAAATGATCACATTTATGATAAACTATTTCCCTGATGAAAAATTATGCGAGAGTAAATTACTTCACGAATTCCACGTGCCTGTTTATGCCAATGCAAACAAAGTAGACCCAGATCAAACGTATTGAAACAAATTTACAAACATAGTAGATCTAGATCAGAGAGCTACTCTTGTAGCTCCCTGATCAGGTTCTTGTCGATTTGCTTATGAAATAATATACCGGTAGGTCTGGTTGTACAATTACTGCCATAGCCTGTGCTCACATATCATTAACTCTCCATGAAATAATTATTTTTTACACAAATATTCATAAAGAAGATCTAAAGGCTTTTTCTTCACAATATTAACTTAAACTTTTCAAATGGATCATTGGCTCTGACAGATCAATTAGGATTAGATCAACAAAATTTCATAAGCAAACAGAGCAGAACCTGATCAGACAGCTCTTACAGGAACTATCCGATCTGGATCTACTCTATTTGCAAACGCGCGTGAAGCCGTTTATATAAGAAGAGAATGATTGTGAAATTGATTAAAAGCAAATTAGGTGTCTCCTGCCAACAGTGATAAATCGTGTTTATTAATCAATAATCATTTTTTCTCTAAAGAATATTTATTAAAGATTTCATGACCTCATGAATATTCATTACAGGGATTAGAGACGCTAGACAACCCTGATCGAATCTAAAGAAATAAGTCTACGGATTAAGCAATTAGAGCAGACCCTGATCAGACAGTTCCTGCGTGATTTGAGTTAACGCTGTTAACAAAACGTTTGTATAGAATACTTTTCCACGAAGAAAAAACCCATTAACCTACAGTGCTAGACCTAAGTCAGATTTATAACAGAATGTAGCATATTTTTTTTTTATAATTGCAGACCCAAGTCATCGACTGCACTATTTTCTCTAGTATAAATTTCACTGAAAACAGCCATCGAGACAAAATGTAAGCTGACCCAATATAAATCACATCACGTTTTCTTGAACTTCTCGTCTTTTGGTAACTTAAATAATCCTATTTAATCTCTGTCGGACTAGGAGCTACACCCATAGGCAGGGATACACACATATGCAGCACAAATTACCATTTTAGCACTCAAAACGAAGCAGAAGTACATTACGTGCGATTCTTTTCTATATGATATCTAGTTCGACATTTATAGCGAATGTTCACAAGTGACGTCATGACAAGGGAGATAAGCGAGCGACCAAAATCAGCCAGTGCTTACTTATCGGTGATATATGCCAGCTGCTATGTGCGATATGACTGTATCTTTTTGTGTTTTCGGAACTACGTCGTACAAGGTACCCATTTGTCAAATAATTACGAAAAAGTGTCCCACCTGTTTACTTGACCTTTAATTAACCATTTAGATAATGAACTGTAGAATCAAATCTGTATCATTTCAAAGGTAAACAGAGCAGACAATGATCAGACAAGTTCCTGTAGGAGTTGTCTTGTCTAAGAGTACTCTGTTTGCACAGGCATCAAAAGGCATCTCCATATTGTAAAGGGTTAGGTTAGTTCTTTGTATACTAGAGGCAAATTACTTATGCAAACAGTAAGATTGTATTTTTGAGAAAAAAACCACACAAGATAAATTAACTGTACATGTCTAAAAAGTTTATTCACATTTAACGTATTCTCTCATAAGACTATTTTTAAATCCAACCTCTTTGAATAAATCTACCAAAAAGGAGCATTTGCTACAGAAAAGGAAAGTTTTAGAATTGTGCAATTATGAAACCACTGTAATAAATAGAGCATTTGCTCCATAGGAGCAAATGCTCTATTTATCACAATGGTTTCAAAAAGTGGCTTTTACAGAGGCATCAAAAGGCGTCAATATGAGAGAATGGGTTAATGATCTGGGTAATATAAAATGTCACTAGTAACAGCATCACTGGTATGCAATATTCACCTTTTACACCATAGATAAGCTTTTTTATGCCTTTGCAAACAGAGCAAACCCGAAACCTGTATGGTCTGGTCTGTTTGCTTATGGAAACTATACTAGTACCGTACATAAGATATACAATTTCTGTCAAGGCCAATATTCCCCTTTACTCTATCAATTCATGTAAGAATGAATGGACAACATGAATATTGATTAACATCAACTTTAAATGGCAATATGAATGAGTGAATTTTTACCAAGATAGACACTGTAAAATCAGATCTACATTATTTCATAAGTACGGGAGTCATCTGATCTGGATCAATTCTATTTGCAAAGGCGATAAAAGGTGCATCTACAGTATAAAAGGTTACGTTTCTTATTTTAGTTAATCTTCTAACTGTTTAATGAAGGATATTCATATACGATGTACAAAGCATCAACTGACTGTTACCTATAGGGGGTACTTTGGGGGGAGCAACTGCCCTTGACTTTGGTTTCGGCCCTAGAGGTGGCAGCACTGGCTGCATCTTGTTGATGGAAGCTGACGGACGGGAGTATGGCACTGACATTGTACTGTGAGGTCTGTCTCGCTTCAGCACAGCTGGGTCATGCTTCGACTCGCTGTCTGTTGTGGATTTCGGCAGAGTATTTGCCTGAGGAGGCTCAAAAAGATTTGACGTGAGGGCTGGTCTGGCATGGGACTTTTCATAGGCTGAAGATATCGTGTGTGGCCTTCCAGACTCTGTTTTGTTGCCTGAGACTGGTGGGTTTGGCCAATTAGTCCATGTTGATGTGGCTGACGGTGTGTTCGGATAGCTTTCCGATGGGGTGGATGGGGTTGAGTCAATTTCAGGTGTGTCTGTTCCTTGACTAACATTATCTGAGCTCTGCAAAACAGAAAACAAATGTCATGATAAGGGATCAGTGTCTAAACTATCACACTGCAGAGAAAAACCACCATAACCCTTTCCCTGTTCTGTATGTATATAGGCCAAATTTCAATACCTACTGAATATTCATTAACAAAATAGTTATAAAGAAATATGGAAGGTGGAATATTGTAGACATTTTAGAAAGTAAAGAAACAGATCTATCAAATTTTATTAGCAAACAGAGCAGACCCAGATCAGACAGCTCCTCTAGGAGCCGTCTGATCTGGGTCTACTCTGTTTGCAAATGTATGAAAACATGTTTATATGAGGGAAAGGGATACATCAGCTTATGCTTATATGTTAACCCATTCCTTCATATTGACGCATACTGACACCTCTGAAAGTCACTTTTAAAACCATTGTGACAAAGAAAGCATTTGTCCCATTGGAGCAAATGCTCCATTTATCACAATGGTTTCTAAACTACACCAGTCAAAAACTTTCCTTTTTTTCTAGTTAATGCTCCTTTTCAGTAGGTAAGTCAAAGAGGTTGGGTAAAAAAAGCCTATGAGGAAAATCTTAACCCTTCTCTTGCTGAATTTTAAAATACATTTTTCCTTCTTTACCCATACCCTGTTGTATAACTACATATACGTTTGTATCTTCACTGTCTACAAGTATTTCGCTGTGCAATCACTGATGTGGAGTGCACTGGTTGCACAATAGTGCAGACGCTGATGAGACAGCTCCTGCAGGAGCTGTCTCATCTGGGTCTTCACTATTTACAGGTAGGTATATTGAAGCAAAGAGTTAATGGGTTAATCATTGATTGTGCAAATGGAAAACATACAATGTACATAACATACCCTGCCATTTACAGCTATGTAACAGTTAATTTGATAATGTACTCATTACGATAAAATTATCCAACCATTCTTGTACTATGCTCTGAATTAACCCATCAGACTGCTTAGTCAGTGCAGCATTCATTTCTGGACAATACGTTGCAAATCAAACCCCTGTCTTGGGCATACCAAAGACTTCAAAAAAGATACTAGCTAACTCCCTTGCTAGATAGTATTAGAATTTGTTGGCCCAAGATCAGGATAATGTGATTGGGTCCCCCAAACTGTATATCATTGCTTTACACAATGCATGTAAACCCTCTTCTTGATAATCCCATCTTTTTACGTCATTGCAAACAGGGTAGACCCAAATCACACAGCTCCTCGATCTCAGAGTCTGCTCAGAATACTTGCATTTTGTATTGTAAAATTTTCATGGGAATTTTTTGCTTTGATAAAAACTGTAGAATCAGATCTATGTAATTCCATAAGCAAACAGAACAGACCCCTATCAGATGGCTCCAACAGGAGCCACCTGATCTGAGTCTACTCTGTTTGCAAAGGCGTGAAATTTATATGCGGGAATGGGTTAATACCTGTCAACGAATATTGAGGGAAGATCAACTTTATAACTACAGTTCAAAGTTGGTGACAATACCATCATTCTACTGGTTTCTGGAAACACAAATTTCTCGCTTTATTCAAATTCATTTTTTTTTTAGGAAAAATGCAAAACTAAACTTTCTTGTTAATAAATTCTTCAAAATGCGAAGCAAAGCGCAAGACAGAATCAGATTAAAGCTAGACAAACAGGTCAGAAAGAAAAATGCAAATAAATAATGCATAACCAAAATGGCAAATTGTCATGCTCAAAAGACTGGCAAGGGATTCTGGTTTGTACAATAGCATACTCTTGGATATATAAGTACTTGAAATTTTAGTGTAGAAGAATTTAGACCCTTTTAGGCAGGTGGCTGCTTAACCCTTTCTCTCATATAAACGTCTTTTCATGTATTTGCAAACAGAGTAGACCCAGATCAGACAGCTTCTGTAGGAGCTGTCTCATCAAGGTCTGCTCTGTTTGCTAATGGAATTTGATAGATATGATTCTTTAGTATCTGAAATGTCTACAGTGTTTCACATTCCATAATATTATTTCATTATAATTATTTTGTCTATAAATATTCAGTACATATTGTAATTTGGAATAAATATAGAACAGGGAAAGGGTTAATGCAGGGTGAAAGTCATGCAGAAAGCTTTCTGTATGACATTCACCCTGCATTAAGCTGCCATCTATCTTAAAGATAGAAAATGATACATATTTTAGAATTTGAAAAATCGAGATTTTACTTTATATCAAATCTGCCATTCATGCCTATTCGTGACAGTTCTAAAATAATTGATTGACATAACCCTTTACTCCACAGGTATGTATTTAAAAGCCTTTGAAAACAGAGTAGACCCAGATCAGAGGAGCTGTCTGATCAGGGTCTACTGGTTGCAAAGGCATAGAAAAGACATATGTATGGACTACAGTGTTAAATGTTTTAACAGAAAATCTTTTCAAAATCACAATCCATGCTTAAAACCATTTGGATCAAAACCGTTAACAGGTAATCATGAAATCAGCACATGCAGGAAAAGAGCTCAACAAGACATTCTCATTATAGGATGATAGCAAATCTGATACTTTTTAATGATTTCAGACAAGAATAAAATAAATATGAAATAGTGAGTTTGTTAGTGATGATATCTGATGACGAACCCTTTACCTGAGAAATATTCATTAACCCATTACTCCATAAATACATGTATGGCTTTCTACGCCTTTGCAAACAGAACACCCAGATCAGACGACTCCTGTAGGAGTCGTCTGATCAGGGTCTGCTCTGTTTGCTTCTGATATAATACAGATATGATTCTACAGCTTCTATTATGGTCAAAACATTCTGTGTCCATATACTATTATATAACCTGATCAATATTCGAGATGTCTTTATTTCTTACTGTATGAATATCCATGGAGTAAAGGGTTAAGCAATAATGACTTGTGAACATATACAAAGTTTTGTATGAATATTTGCTGAAAAATGTAAAATCAAATTCATACTACTTCATAAGCAAACAGAGTAGACTTTGATATGACATCTATGGGAACTGCCCGATCTGGGTCTACACTGTTTACAAATAAATAATATGCATCTTTATTAGGTAAAGGGTTATAGAAGAATGCTGCAGTCAACAGTCGAGAAGTTATCCTCAGAAACATTCACTGCTACTTTACTTGTAATTTACTCCTCTTTCATAAAACACTCTCGGTAGCTCTTCTTATAGAAGATTTAAAAAACAATCTAGGTGGCTCTTCTTGTTGCAGGTTTAAAAATAATCTAAGCAGCTCTTCTTATTGAAGGCTCATTATACAACATAGGTAGTTTTTCAAAACTGACACTTACGAAACAATGCCACACTAACGCAACACCAGAAGCGTGATTTGATACCAGAAAATCACAAGTGCTCTGTCAGTTATTTACCTGCATCTGAATATTCAGGGAAGATGGGGTGGTGGGTCTTAAGAACAGCGTGTCTTGTGATGTGAAGCCCGAATCCTGTGAGGAAACACTGGTTAGTCTGAGCCCGGAGCCCAAAAACTGAGCTTGTTGCTGTTGTGGACAAGAAACAGTAGCTGCTTAGTTTGGAGATTCTAATTGTATTACTATATATACAGACAGTGTAGACCTTTTGAGACATATATAAGAATGCCTCTACAGGGATCTATCATTAAGAGATCAGGAACAAAAGTAATTCTTCTTATATTAATATAAAATTTGAACAACTACCCTTTAACCCTTTCCCTGTTCTGTATTTAGGCAAAATTTCAATACCTACTGAATATTCATTAACAAAATAGTTATAATGAAATATGGAAGATGGAACATTGTGCCGATTTTAAAAAGTAAAGACACAGGTCTATCAAATTCTATTAGCAAACAGAGTAGACCCTGATCAAACGGCTCCTCTAGGAGCCGTCTGATCTGGGTCTACTCTGTTTGCCAACGCGTGAAAACACGTTTATATGAGGGAAAGGGTTAAATGTTCAATATTCATGTAAGAGATTTTTATAATGGTACATGAACACAGGATATGTTTTACTGGTACCTTGGCAGAAAGTGTATAATCCACATAATTCCATCAGCAAACTGAACAGACCATGATCAGACAATTTCTATAGGAGCTGTCTGATCTGGGCCTACTTTGTTTCAAAAAGTGTGAAAAGGCATTTATATGAAGTAAAGGGTTAACCCTTTATCTGATATTCATGGCATAATCCAACCATTATGCAAAATAATGAACTCCAACCATTATGCAAAATAATGAACTCCAACCATTATGCAAATTAATGAACTTCTTTTTCATATACATGTATTATTATATACAAAAATGGAATGCATCACTATGACAAATAGTATAAAATCTGATGTAAGGTATTTTATAAGCAAACAGAGCAGACCCTGATCAGACCGCTCCTACAAGAGCGTCTGATTTGGGTCTAATCTGTTTGCAAATGCATAGAAGGGCGTATTTATGGAGTGAAGGATTAAGATAAGTAGTGTTTTACAAAAGGATATATAGATGGTAAAAACATATAATTATGGTCTACAGTTTGTATGCAAGAGACATTTTTGTCCTATTCAACCCTTTCACTGCCAATGTTGCAAAAAGGCACCACAACAAATAGTGCAGTCCCAGGTCAGACTTAGCCTTGAAATTTAAGGTGGCATCTGATCAGGGACTACACTTTTTGTCTCAACTCTATTTCTATATCTGTGCTTTATTCCTTTGAAATTTGCATTTATTTATCTCATTTCATTATTGTATCAAATGATTTAACAAAATTGGACAGCAGACGACAATTAGAAATTTGGCTCCGAAAGGGTTAACCAAATCATAAAATAAAGCTGGATGTTCTGTATGATAATAAATTCCCATTTATAACAGATCACATCAGTAATTTGGCACTTCTCTGGACAGTTCTAAGTAAGGTTATGGTTCAATCAAAATACAATGTGTATGAAGTGAAGTGCATCATTCCACAAATAATTAAGATAAAATGAAAAGTTAATAAAAACAAGAGCACCGCTGTGCAGCAAAATACGCCCGTCGGCAAAGTCAGTGATAAGCCAATTTAATGATTACATTTGTTCACCCCATAACAGACAAAAAAAAACATAACAATTCCACTTAAATATATTAAAAAAAGGGGAGATAATTTAGTAGTGGGTGGGGCAATGTTGGTGATTATCGAACTTGACCAAGTCATTTTGACTATATACATGCTGACTAAGTTTGATGAGGATTGGATTTTATTTGTTTGAGTTAGAGAGCGGACAAAAAACGAATTTTGTTTAAAATTTGTTAAAAAGTTAATAAAAAAGGGGAGATAATTCAGAAGTGTGCAGGGCGATGATGCTGATTATCGAACTTAGCCGAGTCATTTTGGCCATATACATGCTGACCAAGTTTGAAAAGGATCCGATTCAATTTGTTCGAGTTAGAGAGCGGACAAGAGAATTTTGTTAAAAATTTATTAAAAAAGGGGAGATAATTCAGAAGTGTGCAGGGCGATGTTGCTGATTATCGAACTTAGCCGAGTCATTTTGGCCATATACATGCTGACCAAGTTTGAAAAGGATCCGATTCAATTTGTTCGAGTTAGAGAGCGGACAAACAAAAGTTCACGGACGGACGGACGGACGGACAGACAGACAGACAGACAGACGGACGGACGGACGGACGGACAACGCCACGACATAATACGTCCCGTCTGAAGACGGGCGTATACATGTAATGAAATAAAATGAAATGTGACCCCAAAAAAATCGTCAATGGTGTACATGACATGCATGTTTTGACTTAGTTTATTTTAAAAGTTATGATGGTCAATTAATGTACTACCACTGGCAAAAAGTGAAAATGGCAGAATCATTTAAATGCCACAAATGCATGTCTATAAAAGCAGGAGGCTAAAAGCGCAGACTCTCATCAGAGACGCCAATTCAAACCCTGTCACTGACCTGATAGAAATGCCTTTTAACCCTTTCCTCCATGAATATTCATGTAAGAAATAATGACATCATGCATATTCATTAGAATAGTAACTGTTCTTATAATAGCACATACATGCAGGAACTTTTTGCCATCACAGAAACTGTAGAATTATATCTATATTATATCATAAGCAAACAGAGCAGACCCTGATCAGATGGCTCCTATAGGAGCCGTCTGATCTGGGTCTACTCTGTTTGCAAATGCACGAAAACATGTTTATATGAAGGAAAGACTTAATTCCTTTGCAAACAGAGTACATGTATACCAAGATCAGACAGCTCCTGTAGGTGCCATCTGATCAGGGTGTGCTTTATTCGCCTATGGAATTACAGATCTGATTCTACTGTGTCAGTCACAGCCAAAACATTCCTGTGCTCATATATTATTATACCATGTAATCAATAATCATGATGTCATTTTATCTTACATGGATGATCATCAGGTAAAAGGCTAACCCATTACCTCATAGGCTATTTTTAGATCCTATCTCTTTAAATAAATCTACCGAAAAGGAGCATTAACTAGAGAAAAGGAATTTTTTCAAGAATTTTGTAGTTTGAAACCATTGTGATAAATAGAGCATTTGCTCCTATAGGAGCAAATGCTCTATTTATCACAATGGTTTCACAAAGTTACTTTTACAGAGTCGTCAAAAGTTGTCGATATGAGGGAATGGGTTAAAACGATAATAATGTAACCGTGCCATTTTCAAATGATGCCGGCAGCGAAAAAAAAACCCAACAAAGACTGAAAGCTGAAGCAGCATTAGATAGAAGCATATTATGAATCAATATGCTAAGTAAAGCTCCTTCACACATTTATACAGAAATAAAACCCATAATGTTCAACATAAAATATTTACAAATAAAATGATTTTCTCATGTGATGGAATATTTAGTATGAACATGTAAGCGGCGGCTCAGCATTAGGATATGTAGTTTTCAATCCAAATAACAAATGCTAAAGGAATGTAAATAAAATAGTGCAAAATAAAAAACAAACACTAAATAAATTATGTGTATGATATATATAAGCAATACAGTTATGGTTATATTGCCACCTTTGGATGAGGTTCAATTCTGTGGCAAGCATTACATAGCATTAGCAGAAGTGTACACAATCATATAAAATTATTATTCACCCTAATTACCCGAAATATTCAGACAGACAGACCTAGGCAAATAGTGTAGACTCGGATCCATTTAAAGAAGCAGTTTGATCAGGGTCTGTGCTATTTGCTACTATAGAAAACCCCGCTAATGTGACCACCTAAAAGAGGTATAATTCTGGGTGCTAGATGCAGTTTGCAAACAGTGTAGACCCAGATGAGAGGGCTCCTAGAGGAGCCCTCTCATCAGGGTCTGCACTGTTTGTCATGTTACACCTTTCTTTAGAAAAGTTTCTAAATATTCACCATAAACTTGACCTGTTTGAATTTTGAAAAAGTTCATATGAAAACTCAGTGTTGTAAGGGTTAAGCATCCACCTGCTTATAAAGACAGGTATGTTTTAAGTGGTCACATTAGAGGGGTTCTACTGTATGTCAGTCTAATTTGAAGATATTAAATGGGTGCCAAATGGAATTATTCCGCTTAACCAATACAGAACAGATAAATGTGCGTACTCAATACTAAAATTGTCATTTCTCCACCAAACCCCATGTTGTGACCACTTTTTATGAACGTCTCTTCAAAACATTTCAAAAGAAAGGTCACAACATAGTGTTTGGTGGAGAAATAAAGTTATTCTTGAAACTGTTTTAATAGGTGGAGAGGGGATACAGAGCCTCTGAATATATATATAAGGCACATAGATTATCATGCAAGAAGTCATACAGCATATATAAACATAGACTGTAATGAAATACAGTAAAAACTCGATACTACAACGAAGAACTTATGTCTTTATAGGCAGGAGGCTGCTTCATGCAGGGTGAAAGTCATGCAGAAAGCTCCTAGAGGAGCTTTCTGCATGACGTTCAACCTGTATTAAGCTGCCACCTGTGTTAAGGATCATAAATGGTACGTATTTGAGTGTTCGTAGTATCGAGTTTTTGCTGTATGTTATATTGCATGGAATTCAAAGCTTAGAGAGTGTGCCTAAGGTAGACATGTTAACCCTTTACCCCATGAATATCCATGTAACAAATAATGACATCATGAATATTAATTAGATTAACCCTTACTCCACAAATATGCCTTTCTATGCCTTAGCAAACAGAGTAGCCATCTGATCTGGGTCGGCTCTGTTTGCAAAGGCGCAGAAAGGCATATTTATGGAGTAAAGGGTTGACCCTTTCCCTCATAGAGATGCTGTTTCACACCTTTGCAAACAGAGTAAAGCCAGATTAGACTGCTCCCATAGGAACCGTCTGATCATGGTCTGCTCTGTTTGCATATGGAATTATATAGATCTGCTTCTACAGTTTCTGCCACAGCCAAATAAACCGGTATTGATACACCATTACGGAAATTCAGCTAATCAATATTCATGATGTCATTATTTTTTACATACATATTTAAGAGATAAAGAAACCATTAGCCAAGAGTATATAAAAGCAGTTTAGATCCTTGCATGCTACCTGGAAAGCAATTGGCATCTGCCAAAATTCTAGATGCTATATTTTTTTTCATTTCTCTTCAAATATGCAGTGTCAAACAGTTCTGATCTTGATGAGATGCCAAATTACTTGAGTCTCATCTGGATCCAAACTGTTTGAATATTCAATCACAAATTTTCTGTTCATGAGTAACTTGAAGGGCTAGTATTTGATGGTCATCACTGCTCCACCCAAACAGAAGTAAATAGCATTAGAACAAATGATTGTCTGTTTCAATTTAGACAGTGGATTTATTTTGACCCCTTGGATCAAAACTACCAATTAGCCCAAATAAATCCACCTGTACAGCAACCCTAGAAAGTTCTATGTACTGCAATAAAACCTGCATGTTTTTAACCCCCGATATGTGACCCAATACACTGTAAAACCCCTCTAAACCGGAATTCAAGTAGAGAAGAATTTAGATACTTTTAGGCAGGTGGCTGCTTAATGCTGGGTGAAAGTCATGCAGAAAGCGCTTTTTCTGCATGAATTGTACCCTGCATTAAGCTGCCACCTGTCTCCAAGACCTATATACATGTGTATACTAAATTTAATGTTCGGTTGAGAGGATTTCTATTGTTTAGCACTGTGAACAAGACAAGCTATAGTTTGAGATAATATCAGTGGCAGTAAGTGAGTCTGGCTATATATAACAAACACGGCATATAATTTGCAACAATTAATTCCAGTTAACCTTTACATTGTGAATATGCACAGCAAACTCCTCGTATTATGTATAGTCACCCTTTACACCATGAATATTCATATAAGAAATAACGACGTCATGAATATTAATTAAATCCATTTTTAGAATAGCATATGACCACATGGTGGCCACGGCAGACACTGTAGAATCATACCCATATTGTGTTGTAAGCAAACAGACCAGATCCTGATCAGATGACTCCTATAGGAGCTCTCTGATCTGGGTCTACTCTGTTTGTAAAGATGTAGAAAGACGTATTTATGGAGTAAATGGCTAATTACCTTACATTTTACAAGCAAACAGAGTAGACCCAGATCAGATGGCTCTGATAGGAACCATCTGATATGGGTCTACTCTGTTTGCAAATCATGAAATGTGTAAAATGACCTCAATCTGGGAAAAGGTTAAGATTAAGTAGAATACAAATCTCCAATAAAAAGAGGCGAAGCATTTCCAGAACTTTATAAGGAACTACTGCATAATCACCTATGACAAAGAGCAAAAGCAAAACAGTTACTGTCTGCCTCAATCTCCATGGCAACTGAATTTTTATAATGGTATATAAAATCAGGATGCTCTTGGTAATGGCAGGAACTGTAGAAGCAAATGAATGTAATTTCATAAGCAAAACAGCAGACCCTGATCAGACAGCTCCTGCAGAAGCCATCTGATCTGGGTCTACCCATTTTGCAAGAGTGCCTCAGTCAAGGACAGGTTAACCCATTACCTCAGACTATTTTCAGACCCAACCTCTTTGAATAAATATACCGAAATTTACTAGAGAAAAGGAAATTGTGTAGTTCTGAAACCATTGTGATAAATAGAGCATTTGCTCCATAGGAGCAAATGCTCTTTTTATCACAATAGTTTCAAAAAGTAACTTTTTCAGAGACATCAAAAGGCATCTGTAGGAGGAAATGGGTAAACCCTTTACTCCATAAATATGCTTTTCTACCCCTTTGCAAAAGGAGTAGACCCAGATCAGATGGCTCCTATAGGAGCCCTCTGATCAGGGTCTTCTCTTTTTGCTTGATCTAGATATGATATTATAGTTTCTGCCATGGCCAAATATTCTTGTGTTCATGAACAATTATAAAAGATAATCTAATTAATATTCATGACATCATTATTTCTCGCATTAATATTCATAAAGTAAAGGGTTAAGCGCTTTACTTGTCTGACAAACTAGAACTAGAATTATAATTGTAGTGAGTGTTGGCACTGGTGGGGTTTAACTGCTTGAGTTAACAGTGAATGTGCATCTTTTATTTACCTGCTGTATATTTTTGTTGTGACAAGGACTGTGGGACTGGGCCGAGCCACTGCTGGAGCTGGCTATGCTACTGATACTACACATACTGGATTTCCGTGATCCAATCGAGCTTGGAGAACTAGGCGGGCTCTGAAATACACACCCAAGAGAATACTGAAACATATGGACAACATAAAACTGAAATACATATTGCCAACATAATATTGAAACACATGGGACAACATAACACTGAAATACATATTGCCAACATAATACTGAAATATATATATTTAACATATTATTTCACTCCAGGACTAAGCCAATAAAATAGAGCATGTATTTGGAGAATTTTCTGCAAAAAGTGAAGACCAATATCTGTTATTGCGTCTATTTCAGGCTGTCTGATCTGGTTCCTCTCTTTGCAAAGGCATAGAATCTAAAGTGTTAACCCTTTACTCCATAAATACGCCTTTCTACACCTTTGCAAACCAAGTAGACCCAGATCAGACAGCTCCAATAGGAGCCGTCTGATCTGGGTTTGCTCCGTTTACTGATGAATAGATATGATTCTACAGTTTCTGTCATAGCCAAAAATTCCTGTGTCCATTAAAAAAAATCTAATTAACATTCATATCATTATTTGTTTCATGAATATTCATGGTGTACAGGGTAAAAAAGGATTACTGTCAAACAAACAGTGTCAAACAGGATCCACATGAGATTGTAACGGCCACTAAATTGTGTCAAATAGTTGATATTTAGGGCAGGTGGCTGCTTAAAGCAAGGTGAAAGTAAAACAGAACGCTCCTATAGGAGTGTTCTGTTTTACTATCACCTTGCTTTAAGCAGCCACCTGCCTTTAACACAAAATATTGGATGTAATTTAGTGGCCGTTATAGAGAGGTTTTACTGTATAGTCAAAGCCATTCAGCTGAGCCAGTTTGAGGACGGAAGGGTCCTGGACAGTAACTAAGTACAAATACAGGTTTTAGTCAGACTCATTTGCATAACAAATGACACTGTCTCTGTTCCTTCCTTTTTAGGTCAAAACGGTTTACATTTTGTCCTTCACACTTTTTGTTATTCTAGCCATCTTCCATCTTATTGTCCTGATTATAAAGACACAAATGTCAATGCGATAAGACTGGATCGAAAAAAGATATAGATTAGTCACTCCAGGCCTTGATGCCCAGAAAGTAGTTGTGAATCTAAAGGGAATTCAAAATTGAAGCAGAAATCAATTTTAGCAATTTTCGTTAATGTAATGGTAATGTAGACATGCCTTTTTAACTTATGTATATACATGTCACCTGTCACAGTGAACAGTGTGGATCCTGATCACTAGCCTGAAACATATTTCCTTTGACCTGGATCTTCACTGTTTGCTAGGATCTGTCAACCACTTTCTAACCACCAAAGGGTTAGCCCATAAAAAATTACTCCATAAATACGCCTTTTATGCCTTTAAAAACAGAGCAGACCCAGATCACATGGCTCCTGTAGCCATCTGACCAGGGTCTGCTCTGTTTGCCCGATATATGACTATGGTGTCTGCCAAATTGGCCCAAAACTCATGTGTTCATGTGCTATTATAACAATTAATCTAAATAATATTATGATGTCATTGTTTCTTACATAAATAGTCATGGAGAAAAGGATTAACCATTTTAACCCTTTCCCTGTTCTGTATTTAGGCCAAATTTCAATAACCACTGAATATTCATTAGCAAAATAGATATAAAGAATTATGGAAAGTGGAACATTGTAGACATTTTAGAAAGCAAAGAAACAGATCTATCGAGTTCTATAAGCAAACAGAGCAGACCCTGATCAGACGGCTCCTCTAGGAGCCGTCTGATCTGGGTCTACTCTGTTTGCAAATGCGTGAAAACACGTTTATATGAGGGAAAGAGTTAATTCAGAATTAAGTTTCTATGTAATGGCCCATCAGTGCTCAAATATTGAGTCAATTCAGGATGAAAACCTCAAATTTGCAAGACCATATTCAACAATCCGTGCAAACCCTGATCAAAGGACTCCTCAAGGAGTCCTCTGATCCGGGTCTGCACTGTTTGCATGACAGCTAGTTCATTTCTCGCATTCACAGAGTTAAGCTACATGGTGACACTTTACATATATCAATGCAGAGTCTGAAAATGAATACAATTATCCGTGTAATTCATTATAATTAGGCTCTTTCTGTCACATCTGTTCCTGTTTATGAAACTATTTAACCCTTTCCCTCATATAAATGCCTTTTCTTACCTTTGGAAACAAGAGTAGACCCAGATCAGATGGCTCCTGTAGGAGCTGTCTGATCAAGGTCTGCTCTGTTTGTTTCTGGATTAAGAAAGATCTGAATCAACAGTAACTGTTTTTGTCCTAATAAAAAAAAACACTTACTCATGTTGCCATCATAAAAATTCAGCCAATACATATTTATGACGTCATTATTTCTTACATGAATATTCCTGGAGTAAATGGTTATCCCTTTCCTTCATATTAAACACATTTTCACGCATTTGCAAACAGAGAAGACCCAGATCAGATGGCTCCTGTAGGAGCCTTCTGATCAGGGTCTGCTCTGTTTGCTTATGTAATTTCAAAGATCTGACTTTACATGTTCTAAAATACATGTAGTGAAAAAAATCCCTGTTCCATGTTTCATTGTATTGATTATGTCCATGAATTTAAATAATGAACAAGATGTGTTTGTGAAACACTATGCCCCCTAGATATGATATTTGACCCTAAAGGATGACCTTGATCTTGACATGTCACCCCTCAAACTGTGCAGCTTCATGGGGTGCACATGCATACCACATATCAAGTCTGTATCTCTACTGGTTCAAAAGTTATGGCCAAGGTTAAAGTGTGTGACCTTTGACCATGAAGGATGACCTTGACCTTGACATGTTACCCCTCAAACTGTGCAGCAAAATGAGAAACACATGTATACCAACTATCAAGTCTGTATCTCTACTGGTTTAAAAGTTATGGCCAATGTTAAAGTCAGTGACCTTTGAACCTGAAAGATGACCTTGACCTTGAAATGTCATCCCCTTAAATGTGCAGCTTCATGAGATACACATGCATACCAAATATTAAGACATTATCTCTATTGGTTCAAAAGTTATGGCCAATTTGAAGTTGGTGACCTTTGACCTTGAAGAATGACCTTGACATTTCACCCCTCACACCGTGCAGCTTCATGAGATACACAATCATGCCACATATCAAGTCTCTATCTGTACTGGTTCAAAAGTTATGGCCAATGTTAAAGTCAGTGATTTGACCCATATGTTTGACCTCTGACCTTTAAAGATGACCTTGACCTTGACATGTCACCCTCAAAATGTGCGGCTTTATGAGATACATATGCATGCCAAATATCAAGTCACTAGCTGTACTGGCTCAAAAGTTATGACCAATGTTAAAGTTACAGACAAAGAAACAGACAATTTGACCTTTGACCCTGAAGTATGACCTTGACCTTGACATTTCACCCCTCAAAATGTGCAGCTTCATAAGATACACAAGCATGCCAAATATCAAGTCTGTATCTCTACTGGTCAAAAAGTTATGGCCAATGTTAAAGTCGGTGATTTGACCCATATATTTGACCTCTGACCTTGAAGGATGACCTTGACCTTGACATGTCACCCCTCAAAATGTGCGGCTTCATGAGATACATATGCATGCCAAATATCAGGTCTCTATCTGTACAGACTCAAAAGTTATGACCAATGTTAAAGTTGCGTTAATGTTACAGACAAAAAACAGACAATTTGACCTTTGACCCTGAGGATGACCTTGACCTTGACATGTCACCCCTCAAAATGTGCGGCTTCATGAGATACACAAGCATGCTAAATATCAAGTCTCTATCTCTACTGGTCCAAAAGTTATGGCCAATGTTAAAGTCGGTGATTTGACCCATATATTTGACCTCTGACCTTAAAGGATGACCTTGACATGTCACCCCTCAAAATGTGCGGCTTCATGAGATACATATGCATACCAAATATCAAGTCTCTATCTGTACTGGCTCAAAAGTTATGACCAATGTTAAAGTTGCTGACAAACAAACAGACAAACAGACAAACAGACAAACAGACAGACAGACAGACAGACAGGGCAAAAACAATATGCCCCCCAGATCTTATCTGGGGGGCATAAAAATGTTAAACAGGGAAAGGTTTAACCCTTTCCTTCATATAAACGTGTTTTCACGCATTTGCAAACAGAGTAGATCAGGGTCTACTCTGTTTGGGAATTTGATAGATCTGTTTGTTAAGTTTCTAAAATGGCTACAATGTTCAATCTTCCATATTTCTTTATAACAATTTCGTTAATGAATATTCAGGAGGTATTGAACTTTGGAATAAACATAGACAAGGGAAAGGGTTAAACCAGCAACACTTAGTCTAGCGTCAAATGTATTATATCTCATATAACGAGTAAACAATATGACAAAAAAGTCAACTGACTGTGGTCGGGTCAGTAAAATAATTTACATAAATACTAATATATATGTGCATATGTGAATATATAAAATACAGAATTTCTGTGTAGCAATGTTGGTTTTGATAACTAAATACATGCAAAAATAATTGTGAACAATTTTGAATTCATTTTTTATTTTAACCCTGCAAATATCAGTGCACTGGTTTCCTACATTCTAATGGTTAACAAGCTGACACCCAAATTGATGACACTTTGAAGTTTATTTAGTAATCAATTTCAAAAGAAAATAATGCTAATTTGTTTAATTGAATATAAAAAAAATTCAAGTAGGACAATACATACAATTAATCCTTTGGATGCAGGAAATAAGTACGCTGGCATTTGCTGACAATGTAGGCCCAGATCAGAGAGCTCCTAGAGAAGCCCTCTGATAAGAGTCGGCACGGTTTGTCACTCGAAATCCTCTAGAAAGTTTTAAAGCTTTCACACTGAGAGGACTGCATAGGTATTCACTGCTGGGCTAGTCCACAATAAAAATTAAGCATTGAAAGGGTTATATTCTAATGGAATATTCCCGTTTGAAAATTTAGCGTTAACCCTTAACCTGTTCAATATTCATGTAAGAAATATTGAAGTTATGAATATTAATTAGCTGATTCTTTAAAATGGCATAATTATGTATACAGGACATTTTGGTATTGGTCGAAAAAGAAGTGTCAGATCTGTTACATTTTCGTATCAAACAGAGCAGACCCGGATCAGACGGCTCCTATAGGAGCCGTCTGATCTGGGTCTCCTCTGTTTGCAAATGCGTGAAAAGACGTTCATATGAAGGAAAGGGTTGACAGCATTATGAACAAGGAAATGTTTTATTGAGATCTAAAATTTCAAGGAAATATTTTACTTTGACAAAAACTGTAGAGTCAAATCTACATACATGTAATTCCATATGCATTTACAGAGCAGATCCTGATCAGACGGCTCCTGTAGGAGCCGACTGATCTGGATCTCCTCTGTTTGCAAATGCGTGTAAAGGCATTTATATGAGAGAAAGGGTTAACAATTTTGAACTAAGCTCTAGAAAGGCTAAACTGGCTTATGTACATTGTATGTGAATATAACTGCATATTGTATAATACTACATACTATGGGGCATAGTGTTCTGCATGGATATACATAGGAAATATATGTATATACAGTCAGGATAACAATATCAGAAGGCTGAGTAAATGAATAAGTCATCATATACTGGCTAAATACTACGAAGGACTGTCAGATTTTCATGTAAATTGCCTGTGTTTGTTTATAAACTTCTTTGAACTGTCTACTTCTGTATTTATAATACTGCATATCAAGTGAATGATGGCATTTATATTTGCAGATTGTGTAGACACTTTTAATAGTACATGTACCAAAGGGATTAGTTATTCTTAAAACAATAACAATTTATCTAAGTTGCTATTGTCCTTTATTATAGAGGCTGAGCTGGGTCTACCCCGAGTACAATGCAATTTTGCTAGTGACACTGGTAAAAACATTGTATATGTAATAAGGTTTTAAACACTAAATTTAATTCTATACAAAGATATTCATACCTTACCATTAAATTTAACAAAGATTTAAATTAAACTAGATCAGTTTTTGACTTCTCCTTTCAAGTGGTCTACACATTGGTAACCCTTTATCTCGTACAGTCAAACCTTTGCAAAAAGAGAAGACCCAGATCAGAAGGTTCCTATAGGAACCATCTGATCAGGATCTACAGCTTAGATCAGCTGATTCTATAGTTTCTGAAATGGCAAACAAAAATTTTCCTTGTTCATTGGCCATTATGGAAATTCAGTTAATGATTACTGAATCATGAATTCTTGTATAATTAATTAAATATTCACGAGTTAAAGTGTTAACGAAACATATAAATATTTTTGTCATTAAATGTATCTAACTAAGAACAAGAAAAAACAACCACCAACAAATTAGCAATTTGAAATGTATGAAATTTTGAAGCAGGACATATATAATGCAATTATTGGGAGATAAGATTTTTGTCACACCCCAAGCAAAGTAACATATTCGATTCAACAAAACTTGTTGCTTTAGTACTAATACTGAATGATGAATGATTGTTACCTGGCTCATATCAAAAACTTGGGTCCAAGGTTATAAAACTTCTGAGTCTGAGATCATTCTCAAGTATCTGATTGGTCAGATTCTGAGCAAGCTCAGAATCTGACCAATCAGATGCTTGAGAATGATCTCGGACTCAAGGAAAAGGTTTTATAACCTCGGGAATTGAACTATAACATCATGCTACCACTCTAGAACATTTCTAAAATGATGGGGTAAAATGTGAAACACGATGCTCACCAACAGGAGCTTTGACCATCAAATTTAAACTTAATATGGTACCACGGACAAACTGCTGCTTCACAGATGGGCATACATGCCAAGTATGAGGTCTCTATCTCTAATAGTTCAAAAGTAACGGCCAAGGTTAAAGTTTCAGACGGATCAACAAACAAACAAGCTCATGGCCTAAAACACCTAGATCATCAAAACACACAGGGCATACAATTTTGAGAGCAGTAACCTTTTAACCATAGATACTCCTTTTACAGCCTTTGTAAACAGAGAAGAACTGGATCAGATGGCAGCTACAGAAGCCGTCTGATCAGAGTCCGCTCTGTTTGCTTGAGAAATAATAAAGTTCTGATTTTACAGTTTCTGTAACATGTCAGTGTTTTATAATACACTATTACATAAAAATCACTGAATTTGTATTCATTATGTCATTATGGATATTCAAGGAAAATAGGTAATTTGACCTTTACATTCCCGAATGGCACTCTACAATTCCAAGAAGTTTGACATAAATTCCAAATAAAGAAACGAAAGCTGGTTGGGATAAGACCCGAGAGGACGGACTGATGACTAGATGAGCTTAGGAAGAGACCTTTAGTGGAAGCAAAAAGACCATAGTATCTTTGACCCCGGAAGTAGACACCAACCAATAGGATTGCAGTAAATTAACACCCAATAGGATAACAGTAAATTAAAAACCAATAGGAATGCAGTAAATTAACACCCAATAGGATAACAGTAAATTAACAACCAATAGGATTGCAGTAAATTAAAGACGTTTAGCCCTTTAGTCTTTGAATATTCATGTAAGAAATATTGACATAATGAATATCACTTAGAGGAAATGTTATAATAGCACATGAAAATAAGAATTTTTGGCCAAGGCAGAAACTGTAGAATCATATTTACATCATAAGCAAATAGAGCAGACCCCCGTCAGGTGGCTCCTATAGGAGCCATCTGATCTTGGTCTGCTCTGTTTGCAAAGGTGTTAAAAGGCATTTTCTATGGATTAACTTTACTTGATAGATGTTTTCTGATGCCTTTGCAAACAGAGTAGACCCAGAACAGACTGCTACTGTAGGGCTGTCTGATCAACGTCTCCTGGTTGCTTATGGAATAACATAGATCTGATTCTAGTTTGTGCCATAGTCATAAATCCCTGTGTTCATAGTTGTCACCATTATAAAAAAGCTTTGAATGAATATTCATTATGTCATCAGAGCAACAGATAAATGCGCATACTCAAGTACAACTAGAACTATCACTAAAGGTGATGAATACCCCCACACGGCAGCCTTGATTGCAAATCCAAGTTTTGAACATGTTACAGGACCAAATAACAAAAATACCCAAAGTTCAAATAGAGAAAATTCTGTAATTTATGCCAAGTATCAAGTGAATCAGGTTGAAATTGAAGGAGGAGTTCTAAGTATAAGATTTTGCCTGCCAATTTCAAGGCCAAAGGTCAAGGTCAAGGTCACAGAGACCTGAAATTTGTGTATTGCACATCTACTACTCCTGAGTAACATTTATGCCAAGTATTAAGTAAATCAGGTTGAAAGTGAAGGAGGAGTTCAAAGTACAAGATTTTGCCTGCCAATTTTAAGACCAATTTCAAGGCCAAATGTCAAGGTCAAGGTCACAGAGACCTGAAATTTGTTGTCTTGCACATCTACTACTCCAGAGTAACATTTATGCAAAGTATCAACTGAATCAGGTTGAAATTGAAGGAGGAGTTCAAAGTACAAGATTTTGCCTGCCAATATAATGACAATTTCAAGGCCAAAGGTCAAGGTCAAGGTCACAGAGACTTTAAATTTGTGTCTTGCACATCTACTACTCCTGAGTAACATTTATGCCAAGTATCAAATGAATCAGGTTGAAAGTGAATGAGGAGTTTGCCGTACAAGATTTTGCTTGCCAATTTTAAGACCAATTTCAAGGCCAAAGGTCAAGGTCACAGAGATTTTAAATTTGTGTCTTGCACATCTACTACTCCTGAGTAACATTTATGCTAAGTATCAAGTGAATCAGGTTGAAATTGAAGGAGGAGTTCAAAGTACAAGATTTTGCCTGCCAATTTCAAGACCAAAGGTCAAGGTCAAGGTCACAGAGACCTGAAATTTGTGTCTTGCACATCTACTACTCCTGAGTAACATTTATGCCAAGTATCAAGAGAATCAGGTTGAAATTGAAGGAGGAGTTCTAAGTACAAGATTTTGCCTGCCAATTTCAAGACCAATTTCAAGGCCAAAGGTCAAGGTCAAGGTCACAGAGATCTGAAATTTGTGTCTTGCACATCTACTACTCCTGAGTAACATTTATGCTAAGTATCAAGTGAATCAGGTTGAATGTGAAGGAGGAGTTCAAAGTACAAGCTTTTGCTTGCCAATTTCAAGACCAATTTCAAGGCCAACGGTCAAGGTCAAGGTCACAGAGACCTGAAATTTGTGTCTTGCACATCTACTATTCCTGAGTAACATTTATGCCAAGTATCAAGTGAATCAGGTTGAAATTGAAGGAGGAGTTCAAAGTACAAGATTTTGCCTGCCAATTTCAAGACCAATTTCAAGGCCAAAGGTCAAGGTCAAGGTCACAGAGACCTAAAATTTGTGTCTTGCACATCTACTACTCCTGAGTAACATTTATGGCAAGTATCAAGTGAATCAGGTTGAATGTGAAGGAGGAGTTCAAAGTACAAGCTTTTGCCTGCCAATTTCAAGACCAATTTCAAGGCCAAAGGTCAAGGTCAAGGTCACAGAGACCTAAAATTTGTGTCTTGCACATCTACTACTCCTGATTAACAATTATGCCAAGTGTCAAGTGAATCGGGTTGAAACTGAAGGAGGAGTTCGCCGTACAAGATTTTGCAGACAGACCGACCGACCGACGACCGACCGCCCGACCGACCGACCGACAGGCTGATTCCAGTATACCCCCCTCAAACTCTGTTTGTGGGGGTATAAATATCCTCATTTCTCCACCAAACCCTATGTTTTGACCACTCTTTAGAATCGTCTCTTTGAGACGATTCTTAAGAGTGGTCACAACATAGGGTTTGGTGGAGAAATAAAGAAGTTCTTCTTGAAAATATTTTTAACTTACGCATCTTATCTGGAGCTCTGTGTCATTATTATCACATGAATATTTGTCAGCTAGTGGTTTAATAAATGAGAATTAATCAGATGGAGTGAATAATTAGTGTCGTTACAAATTTGATCATTTACAAATAAAAGACCACACAATGATACAAATGAACACATTCAAGCAAAATTGCCAAGCCTGTAACAGAAGAATAAACTTTCAACGATGATCAATGAAACTTCCGTTAATGGTGTCGCAGCCAAAATACTTTTATTTGCAGTAACTTGGAGAAAAACTGTCTGTGTACATGGGTGGCTGCTGCTACAATAAAGTCTCAAACCAATTCTAAATATATTATACAGTAAACGTTGCTCATCCCAATCAAAATTTGCTCTTTAAATCTTTGCACGCTAAGTAATTTTTCGTCTGCAACAATTGTCGTCTGCTTCAATTCTTAAAATAACTTTCTCTCATTTTTTATTTTTTTGCAAAAATATGGTCAAGATGACAAACAGTTTGGATCCTGATGAGACGCCGCATTATGCGGAGTCTCATCTGGATCCAAACTGTTTGCATAGGTAATCACAGTTTCGCCGCTAGCGTGCAAAGAGTTAATTAACCCTGTCCCTCATATAAACACCTTTTTACTCATTTGCAAACAGAGTAGACCCAGATCTGATCAGGGTTGGCTATTTTTGTTTATGGAAGTTTCTACCATTGTAAAATATTCCCTGCTCATAATGCCATAATAAACATTCTGCTAATGAATATTCATGATGTCATTATTTCTTACATTAATATTCATGATGTAAAGGGTTATGATATCTATGTAAAATACTTTCCTTAGTTTCGTCTGTAATTACGCCGAACCCAATCTTGTTGGCCCATTCCCTTATATTGTCGCCTTTTGACGTCTGTTCAAAAATCACTTTTTGAAACCATTGTGATAAAAAGAGCATTTTGTTACATAGAAGCAAATGCTCTATTTGTCAAAATGGTTTCAAGAGTATATATTATAAGTTTTCTTTTCCCTAGTAAATGCTCCTTTTCGGTAGATTAGGTCAATAGGTTGGGCCTAAAAATAGCCTATGAGGTAATGGGTCAAGGTCATTCTAACGAGTATTACCCTATAGGAGCCATCTGATCTGGGTCTACTCTGTTTGCAAAGGAGCAAAGAACCATTTGTATGAGGGATGGAAGGGGATAAATATCCTCTATCATAAATAGGACCACTCCTAGACAACCCGGATTAGTCTGACTTCCTTTTTGAACACGATTATGCTGTAACAATATTGTGTGCATTTTTACTTAATACTGATACAATTGAAGGTTTGAAAAACTAACGAGTGTCAACCTGCTTAGATCCTGATAAGACAAACAGTTACCGGGTGTCTAATCTGGATCCAAACTGTTTGCATATGCCTGTTAGGTTACATCTTACAGTAGAAGGGGTGAGTGATCTCTAGACAGGAAAGATGATAGATGTATTACTGAATTTGCTCCTACAAATTTGAGCATTTTGAAATATGACCAATGTAGATATTGGGCTCAGCATAATACATCAGTTGTGAAAAGAAAGCCATTTCAAATTAGTGGTTTTATCAAAAATCTATTTGTCTCTTATACTTAGTAAATTCGTCTCAAGACTTTTTTTCTCTCTTAACCCTTTCCCTGTTCTGTATTTAGGCCAAATTTCAATACTCACGGAATATTCATTAACAAAAATAGGTATAAAGAAATATGGAAGGTGGAACATTGTAGCCATTAAAGAAAATAACGAAACATATTCATCAAATTCAATTAGCAAGCAGAGCAGACCCTGATCAGACGGCTCCTCTAGGAGCCATCTGATCTGGGTCTACTGTTTGCAAATGCGTGAAAACACGTTTATATGAGGGAAAATTCCAGAAAGGGTTAAGAATACACTAACCTTTACACCATAAATGCGCCTTTCTACTCCTTTGCAAACAGAGTAGACCCAAATCAGACAGCTCCAGTAGGAGCAGTCTGATCAGGGTCTGCTTTGTTTGCTTGTCATATAATATAGATATGATGCTACAGTTTCTGCCATGACCAAAAGGTCCTGTGTCCATGTGCTATTATAACAATTAATCTAGTTAATATTCATGATGTCATTATTTCTCACACTTATATTCATGAAGTATAGGGATAATATTAGAATTTTGTGCAAATGCTCATTGTTATAAGCCGTGAGTTACCGAGCAACAAAGACAAATAATAAAGACCAATTAAATGTAAAGATATAGAACTTTATTTTACCCATAAGTATTCAGAGTGGTATATTATTGCAATAGTTTAGCCAAAATTTATCTCTTGGGCTTATGTTCAGACAAACAATGGACCAGAAATATTTATGAAACTTTCTGAAGCAATTTCTTTGGCTATGTGGCAGATGTAATGGGTATGTGTATATCCCATTCCCTCATATTGACGACTTTTGACGCCTCTGCAGAAGTCACCTGTTGAAACCATTGTGATAAATAGAGCATTTGCTCCTACAGGAGCAAATGCTCTATTTATCACAATGGTTTCAAACAACAAAATTCTAAAAATTTTCCTTTTCTCCAGTTAATGTTCCTTTATGGTAGATTCATTCAAAGAGTTTGCATCTAAAAATAGCCTATGAGGGAATGGGATATCAAAATTATTATTTTTCTCAACCAAACCCTATCTTGCTCCTATTCATTAGAATTGCCATTCTAATCAGAAGCAGCAAGCCAGGGTTTGGTGGAGAAATATCAAAAACATTTAACCTTTTCCTTCATATAAACGCTTTTACATGCATTTGCAAACAGAGTAGACCCAGATCAGATGGCTCCTATAGGAGCCATCTGATCTGGGTCTGCTCCGTTTGCTAATGGAATTTGATAGATCTATTTCTTTACTTTCTAAAACGGCTACAATGTTCCACCTCCCATAACTATTTTGTTCATGAACATTCAGTAGGTATTGAAATTTGGAATAAACATAGAACAGGTTAAGGGTTAACTCTGATTTTAACATAAACCTCTTCACTACAGCTTTGTATAACAAAACATTTGCGCTATTTGAGACTTTATTCCAACAGCAGCCTGTTATAGAGGGGTTCTGTACCTTCATGCCTATTAAAATCTTTGGAATTTTCTTCCGCTGCAATCAAAACACAAAACAGTAAATTTTTCCACGCTATCACATATAATTTTAGATAGTTTTTCAATAACAAACACTGTTTCTTTATCAAAGCCATTTTTTTTATCTAACTGTATTGATACAAACTTGTAGAAGATAATGAACAAAACCTTGCTCTTTTATAAAGAATTTGGAAACTAATATTTCAAACAACTGAATCACAGCACACTTCTAACCCTTTACCTCATGAATATTCATGTCAGAAATAATTACATCATGAATATTTATTACAGTAAAACCTCTCTATAACGGCCACTAAATTGTGTTGATTAGTTGGTATTTAGGGCAGATGGCTGCTTAAAGCTCCTATAGGAGCGTTCTGTTTTACTTTCACCTTGCTTTAAACAGCCACCTGCCTTTAACACAAAATAATTGATGTAATTTAGTGGCCACTGTAGAGAGGATTTACTGTAGCTGAAATTTAATTTGATATATAAACATGAGAGTTTTTTACTGTAACAGAAACTGTAACTTGAGGTTACAATATATTGCATAAGCAAACAGAACAGACCCTGGTCAGATGACCATCTGATCTGAGTCTACTCTGTTTGCACAGGTGTGTGTACACGGTAAAGGATTAAGTGCCAACAACATACACATATCTATCAAGCTGAATTGGACAAACAGACACTTGATCAAACTTATACTACAGACATTATGTTTCAAATAAAGTTACACATTGACATAACATTAATTCACATTAACCCTTTCCTCCATGAATATTCATGTAAGAAGTTATTACATCATGAATATTAATTAGGGACTATAATGGCACATTAACACAGGAAATTTTGACCATGGCAGACACTGCGGAATCAGACCTATACAATGAATTATTCCATACAGAGCAGACTGCGATCAGACAGCTTCTATAGGAGCCATCTGATTTGGGTCTTCTCTGTTTGCCAAGACCTTAAAAGGCTTATTTATGGAGTAAAGGGTTTAGATTTGTCCTTATATCAGTGTGTTACCTACACCATACATCACATCAAGGGCTTAGGGCGAACTTATTATCAGAGGTTCAGATAAAATACATACTTCAACCCTTTCATAAATACGCCTTTCTACGCCTCTGTAAAAGTCACCTGTTGAAACCATTGTGATAAACAGAGCATTTGCTCCTATAGGAACAAATGCTCTATTTATCACAATGGTTTCAATTTACAAAATTCTTAAAATTTCCTTTCCTCTAGTTAATGCTCCTTTTCGGAGAGGTTGGATTCAAAGAGGTTGGATCTAAAAATAGCCTATGAGGTAACGGGTTAAACCCTTCATTGTGACACTCTTTAGACTTGTCTCAAAGAGACGAGTCTAAAGAGTGGTCACAACATAGGGTTTGGTAGAGAAATGAAGATTTTAGTATTTGAGTATGCACCTTTATCTGTAGCTCTGTTTGTATATATTTTATAACCTTTGCACACAATCTGAATCAAGATGAGACATCTCATCAACTTTCATTAGCAAACAGAGCAGACCCTGATTAGACAGCTCCTATAGGAGCCATCTGATCTGGATCTACTCTGTTTGCAAATGCGTGAAAAAGCATTTATATGAGGGAAAGGGTTAACTTTAATATTGCCAAAGTCCTTCGACATTTATAAATTTGTACTTTGCACGCAGTATATACCTGCTGGAAGTTCCAGGGCCCTGATTCATTGCCCTTGAGGTCCAGGATGACTTGCTCGCTGCTTTGGGGGAGGGTCTTGGGACTGTCTGCCTGCAAACAGAGACTCTCCATGATCTCGTTCAGGTGCGTTACCTCTGTTAAGAGACTCACCTCTTCATCCTGAAGAACACAAATATAATACAGTAAAAACCCCTCTATAACGACCACTAAATTGTGTTAATTAGTTGGTATTTTGGGCAGGTGGTTGCTTAAAGCAAGGAGAAAGTAAAACAGAATGCTCTGTTTTACTTTCACCTTGCTTTAATCAGCCACCTGCCTTTAACACAAAATACTTATGTAATTTAGTGGTTGCTATAGAGAGTTTTTTCTGTACTGTAATGAGAAATATGTTACCAAAAGGACTTTGCAAATGAATATACATGTCAGAAATAAGGACATTATGAATTATCATTAGATTTAATTTCTATTATGGCACACTAACATAGGGATGTTTGGTCAGGGCAGGAGCTGCAGAATTATACCTACATGTATATCATTTCATCAGCAAACAGAGCAGACCCTGATTAGATGGCTCCTACAGGAGCTATCTGTTTTGGTCTACTACAGAAGCCATCAGATCAGGGTCAATTCAGTTTGCAAAGGCATGAATAGGCATGTATATCAAAACCTTATAATAAGATCTATATCACTCAACAATCAAACAGAGCAGACCTTGATCATGCAGCTCCTGATCTGAGTCTACACTGTTTGCAATTTCGCAAAGGTTTCATATGCCCTCTCTATGAAGGCAATATTTACCAAACAAGTATCACATAACCCTTTCCCTCACATAAACGTGTTTTTAAACTTTTCATGCATTTGCAAACAGAGTAGACCCAGATCAGACGGCTCCTATAGGAGCCATCTGATCAGGGTCTGCTCTGTTTGCTAATATAATTTGATAGATCAGTTTCTTTACTTTCTAAAATGGCTATGTACAATGTTCCACCTTCCATATTTCCTTATAACTATTTTGTCCATGAATATTTAGTAGGTATTGAAATTTGGAATAAACATAGAACAGAGAAAGGGCTAAACAACTTCAAGATTTATGCTTTCACCAAAATGCATCAAATTGTCTCACACAGTTAAAAACATTACTTACCACAAAGGGCTTTAAACAAGTTATAAAATGACAGTATCGACTGCGCTCCTCTAACATGGCTGAGCGGACAGCGGTTTTCTCTTGTTCTTCAAGCAGTATGTACTTATCGTTGACATCCTGCATGGCACTATCGAGACGGCTCTGCATATCAGACTTTCCTGCAATAGAGTGAGAACGACCTTGATATTCACAGGTCACCATGTGCAAAGGTCACCTGCTAGGGCTAGAACTTCAAAAACTAATATAACTACAGAGGAACAAGAGAGATGTAAAGAAAATTGTGATAATGTTCCGTATTAGTAGATTTTTCTTCTAAATGCAGCATACACAATGAAAAGCAGTAGTTTTACAGATTTATGAAAGTATGCATTTCTTCTCTTTTAATATGAAATGTAAATGAAGTTTAGTTGAAGCAATAAGCATGTTTATAAAATGATATGTTTAAAATGGAAAAGGCGATATCTTTGCTTTAGCGAACTGCATAAAAAGTATTTCTAGTCAAATTTCAGTAATAAGCATTTGATTTATAAAAACTCTTTCCCTAGATGCCTTTTGGCATCTTTGCAAAACAGAGTAGACCCAGATCAGACAGCTCTTGTAGGAGCTGTCTGATAAGGGTCTGTTCTGTTTGCTTACAGAATAATACAGATCCGATTGACAAGTTTCTGTCACAGCCAAAAATGTCATCATTAATGTGCAATTATAATAATTCAGTCTGTGAATAAGCATACAATAATAGTCTTAATCTAATACTCATGTGGGAATGGGTTAACTCGAAATTCCTTTTGGTCTTGAGGGTACAAATATGCAGAAGTTCAGATAAGATAAGATGTGTAAATTAAAACATTTTCAATAATAACTCCATTATTTCTCCACCAAACCTTGTTGTGACCACCTTTTAAAATCATCTCAAGGAGACGATTCTAAAGGGTGGTCACAACACAGGGTTTGGTGGAGAAATAGCAATGATAGTATCCACGTATGCACAGTTAACTGTTGCTCTGTATATAATGATGTGATCTATGGCAAGATGACCTATAAAAGAGTGAAAGTAGGTCATGCAACTTTTGTGAGGATTACAAAAACTATGTAACTTTGCAATAGCTTATTTGTACTTATTACGTCAGTGCAAAGAAATGATCAATGTCACTAAATGATTAAGCCGATTATCATGCTATTCTCTGTGAATGTTACAGTGCTATATACACAACTTCAGCATTGACATTATAACTTGAATATATGTCTGAATTATATCCGTGCAATTGAATATCTAGTTAAATGTCATAGGTAATGGGGTCAAGGTCATATTTGCTTATAGGTGCATATGATCATACAGTGAAACCCCGCTAATGCGACCACTTAATAAACAGCCACTGATGTCGTCTAAAGCAGGTGGTTGCTTAATGCAGGACGAAAGTTATGCAGAAAGCTCCTATAGGAGCTTTCTGCATAACTTTCGTCCTGCATTAAGCTACCACCTGCCTCTGCCACCCAGAATTATCCCCCTTTTTGGTGGTCGCATTAGCGGGGTTTTACTGTATATCAATATGGCATTTATCTTCAGACAGCTCAACTGGACAACACTTATGATGCATCAACTCCAAAGCAAAGGAAAAATACCATGAATGATGTGTTAAAACAGCCGGTTTAGTATATATACAAAGCTGCATGTTTGAATCACATGCAATTTTCACATAAATCTTTAATTCTGTATTTAAGGTTTCTTATTTGAACAATAAAACACAGTACTTGTAATGATTGATATGTCCATTTTCTTCTTAACCCATTCCCTCATAAGCTATTTTAGATACAACCTCTTTGAATAAAGCTACCAAAAAGGAGCATTAACTAGAGAAAAGGAAATCATTAGAATTTTGTAATTTGAAACCATTGTGTTAAATAGAGCATTTGCTCCTATAGGAGCAAATGCTCTATTTATCACAATGGTTTCACAAAGTGACTTTTACAGAGTCGTAAAAAGTCGTCAATATGAGGGAATACGGTTAAAATGATAGTCAAAGTGAGAAATGGTTTGGATTCTGAAGAGATGCCAACTTGTCAAGTCACCCGACGTCTCATCTGGATCCAAACTATTGTATTAATTAGTAATCACAAAATTGCAAAGAACTGAAGGGCTGGCACTTGCAGTCAAATTACTGCTCTGTTTGTTTATGATATCTATAAATAGGATCCTACAGTTTCTGCAAATGGCCAAAAATTCCTCATTTCAAAAGGAAACTAATTAATATTCAAGATGCACTTATTTCCTTCATGAATATTCATGAATTAAAGGGTTAATCTTTTGTTTCTTGAATAGTTAGCTAACAACAAATGGTAATTAGCTGATTTTTTATAATGGCATTATGAACAATGGCAGAAACTGTATAAACATATCTACAGTCAAACCTCTCTATAATGGCCACTAAATTGTGTTAATTAGTTGGTATTTAGGGCAGGTGGCAGCTGCTGAAAGCAAGGTGAAAGTAAAACAGAACGCTCCTATAGGAGCGTTCTGTTTTACTTACACCTTGCTCTAAGCAGCCACCTGCCTTTAACATAAAATACTTGATGTAATTTAGTGGCCGTTATAGAGAGGTTTTACTGTATATCATTTCATAAGCAAACAGAATAGACCTTGATCAGACAACTTCAAAAGGAATCATCTGATCTGGGTCTACTCTGTTTGCAAAGGTGTGAAAACATGTTTATATGAGGTAAAGATTTAATATCAAAGCATGTTACGTTTTTGAAGCAGTTCATACTTTTTGTCGCCTATTGTGATGTATGATATTATGACAAGTTATTCATATCCTAACAACGATTTCCAGCTTCCCCTACTAGCAGTGAACCTTATTGACAGATACAGCTCAACCTCCCTACAGCAGCCATTCAACCCTTTCAGTCCAGGAAACAGTACTCTGTACACAGTATAGACCCAGATGAGACCAGTGGAGCTCTCTTATTTGGGTCTGCACTATGTGTCATGTAACACTTTTCTTTTTCTCTAGTAATGTAACTTTTCGTCTGCAAGAATCGTCGTTTGCCAAAATTCTTAAAATAAACTTTTTCTCATTTCTTTGCAAAAATATTATCAGAGTGTCAAACAGTTTGGATCCTGATGAGACACCACATGATGAGGCGTTTCATCTGGATACAAACTGTTTGCATAGGTAATCATTATGTTTCTAAAGCAATCTCCCTGAATATTCACAGTAAGCTTGACCTGTTTGAATCTTAGAATAGTCCATTGACAATTCAGAGTTGAAAAGGTTATTGAACAAACAAGAATATCTTTAAATGCAGATGTTTGCTTAATGCAGAATGTTATGTAGACAGCCCCTATGGCGGCATTCTGCACAACTTTGGTCCTGCATTAAACCCATTCCCTAATATTGACGCCATTTGACGCCCCTGTAAAAATAACTTTTTGAAACCATTGTGATAAAAAGAGCATTTGGTCCAAAGGAGCAAAATTAATGCTCTATTTGTCACAATGGTTTCAATACTACACAATTCTAAACATTTTTCTTCTCTCTAGTAAACACTCCTTTTCAGTAGATTTATTCAAAGAGGTTGGATCTAAAAATAGCCTTTGAGGGAATGGGTTAAGCTACCACCTGCCGGAGAGACCTAGACTTTAATTTTCTTTTCAGTGACCATATGCATTGTACAGAGTTTTCACTGTATGTCTAACCGTTTCATCTCAATACTCAATATGATTTGTGTATATTACATGCCTGGAATGATAAGCAATGCTAGGATGAATATATCTGTCATGCTTGCAGCTTGTCTGAGAATATTTGTCTTGCGAAATGGGATGCAACATCACGCGATATTATGAAGTAATCCATTTTAGACAAAACTGAGACTTGAAATTATACTAATTAAGTAACATCAGAGTATGCCGCCAAATTCAATCTTAACCCTTTACTCCATAAATACACCCTTCTATGCCTTTGTAAACAGAGTAGACCCAAATCAGATGGCTCCTACACTGTAACAGGAGCTGTCTGATTAGGGTTTGCTCTGTTTGCATACGATATTATATAGATACGATTCTACAGTTTCTGCCATGGCTAAAAATTCCTGTGTTCATGTGCTATAATAATTTTTCCAGTGTTCATGTGCTACAATAACAAATTAATCTAATTACGGTATAAAGATTTTATTTTACCGTTTCTCCAATTGCCAAATTTTTCTTTGTTTATGTGCAATGTTTAACCGGCTTCATATAAACACCTTTTCACACAGAGTAGACCCTGTAGATCCTATAGGGCCATCTGATCAGGGTCTGCTCTGTTTGCTAATGGAATTTGATAGAACTGTTTATTTTGTTTCTAATATGGCTCCGTATATCATTATACCTATTTTGTTCATGAAAGTTCAGTAGGTATTGAAAATTCGGAATGAATATTGAACAGGGAAAGGGTTAAAACTATTGTAATTAATATTCATGATGTCATTATTTCTTACATGAATATTCATGAAGGAAAGGGTTAGTCATGGAGGAACTTATCATGTTTATTACATTCAAATTTTTGTTTTCATTGGGGGAAAAAACTTTATTTGTTATATGTTCAGTATACGAAACACTGTACACCATAAAACTGATTTGGCATGAATTCTGTTTTATTACTCAATGAAGCCTAAAATCTTACCACAGCCGTCTGACATTTTAATCTAAGCAAGCCAAGTAATTGTTGTCTGAAAGAAACATTGCTGCCTACAGTATTTCACTTCTTCTTGTCTACTTCCTTGTAACATTACTTTTCAAAACAATAACTGGTGTTAAACAGTTTGGATCCTGATTGGACACTGAATTATTTGAGTCCAGTCTGGAACACAGACTGTTTACATAACTAATCTCAGTCAACACCATCGTGCCAAGGGTTAGGCTATCAATGAGGTTTGGCCCGCATCATCTGATGCTGATAAGCCTGGCTGAAGGAAAATAATACAGATTTCGATGTCTATGTAATATACTTGGTGAAGAAATGTTAAAAAGTATATTCTTACAGAAAAAGAGAAGTTTTCGTGAGTTGTTTTTTAATATCAAATGTTTCTAAACGAACCTAAGAAAATGTTGTTAAGCTAGCCTTTGTCGAGCTTAATAACATTTTCTTGGCGAGTTTAGGAACATTTGATCTTAAAAGACAATGAGCATCAGATTCTTTTTCTCACCTAACCAAAACAGTGTGTTTTCGCCATTTTAATATTATATGAATATTGCTTTCCTAAGGTTGACGTCATATACAACGTATGACGTCATAATTATATGCTCTAAAGTATTCTTACACATGTTTTCTCACATAACCTCCCTTATCTCTGGGTTAGAACAAAGGGTTAAGATTCCCTGATCAGTTACACATGTAAGAACAGTTTAGAACGTATATGACGTCATACATGACGTCAAACCATGGAAACCGATGTTTACATATTTAAACAGCGAAAATACTGATGCTCATAGTCTTTTAAGATCACAACTGTTCCTAAACTCACCAAGAAAATTTTATTAAGCTCGCCAAGGCTCGCTAATAATAACATTTTCTAAGACTAGTTTAGGAACATCTGATCTTAAAAGACAACTCGCAACAGATCCTTTATATCTTAAGGGAATCTTAACCTGTTGTTCTAATTAATGAATTTAGACTTGACCCTTTCCCCGTTGAATATTGCTATCCCGCTTTTTAATGCCAACCATTTTACCACATTCAAATTGTCAACCAATTATATTTTGCTTGAAAATCGACATTGTACTTAGAAAGTACAATAGGTGATTTTGCGACTGACTCTTGTGCCAAAGCCCTGATATTAATAATTGACTTCTCTCATCAAAAACATATCAGGTATGTCTATAACAGTTTTCAGAACTAGTAATGCACTTGTTGCTTCATTCTATGCCTTTTCACATACTGTATGTTAATTTTACACAGGTGTGGAGAAAAAGTACTGATATCAATGCATAACTTGGGCATTCTTACATCTAAAGAATTTATTCCTATAAGAAATACTGACACTGTGAATATCAAGTATTGGCAATTATGAACACAGGCAGTTTTGGATAAGGCACAAACTGTACAATCTGATCTGTACTATTTCATATGTAAACAGAGCAGACCCAAATCAGACAGCTTCTACAGGAGCCACATGATCAGGATCTACTGTGTTTGTACAGGCATAAAAATAAGTCTCAATCAGATAAGAGTTATATTGAACCATTTTATCCATTTTCCTCTTTTTGAAAGCTGTTGAAAGCCTTTTTTGTATTAACCCTTTCCCTACTGTGTTTATTCCAAATTTCAATACTTACTAAATATTCATGTACAAAATTACATGTATAGTTCAAATGCAATATGGAAGGTGGAACATTGTAACCATTTTAGATACTAAAGAAACAGATCTATCAAATTCCTGGCAAAAAGAAAAATTCCTGATCAGATGTCTCCTACTGATCTGGGCCTACTCTGTTTGCAGATGTATGAAAAGGTGTTATATGAAGGAAAGGGTTAATATGATGAGTAGCATTTGGTACATTAAGAGTACAGTAGCTACACCTTTGACCTGATTTGTCTGTTTCTTACACTTGTGTTTTATTGTGGGTAGGGATTTGTTTTATATTGGCAGAGATCAGTTATACAATGTAGTTGCATCAAGCACAGAATTATCTTGGTGGGTTACATCCCAATGATACTTAATCATTTCCCTGCTCAATATTCATGTTAGAAATAATGACATCATTAATGTTTATTAGCTGAATGTTTGTTTGTAAAGTAAACTTTTCATGGAAATGTTTTTGCTCTGACAAAAACTATTAAATGAGATTTATATGACTTCATAAGCAAACAGAGCAGAACCTGATCAGATGGCTTTTATAGGAATTGTCTAATCTGGGTCTGCTGTTAACATAGGTAAAGAAAGAAATTATCATCTATTGTTTTATTGCATGTACCAAGTGCCAACCACTGGTTAAGAGTGACTTAGATACCATTTTGTATGACAATAGAAGATGAAACAGATTGGATCTTGCTATACAACTATGCTGCATATTGACAGGCCGTTTGACTGCAATTTCATAAAACTACAAAGAATACAACAAAACTTGATATACAGTGTCGATGTTGTTGGCAGACTCCGACCGACTTTGCAACCATTTCAGGTGGCACAGATTCCTTTACCATGGTAACATTTTTATCGATGCTGTTTTGCAGGAATGATGTGGGAATCTGGGTGTTTTTTTCTGTTATTGTTAAATGCCAGGGGATTATTTTGTTCATTAGGCAATCCGTTGGTGTGTTTGAACCCTTTCAATGCTAGATAAGAGGAATTAATCTCTGGCTTATCCAAATTAACCCTTTCATTGTTATATATTCACATAAGAAAAAATGAAATCATGAATATTTATTAGCTGAATTTTAATAATGGCATATGAACACAGAAAGTTTCCATATTGGTTGAAACTGTAGTCAGATCTATTATAATTTCATAAGCAAACAGAGCAGACCCTAATCAGACAACTCCTCTGATCTGGGTCTATTCTGGTTGCAAAGGCATTAAAAGGTGTTTATATCTGGGTAAGGGTTAAATGGTTCTACCTGTTGGGGAAAAATGAAGTTTTTTCAAAAACAGTAAAATTTTATAATGGAAACGCTAATCCATCTATTCCCTTGAAAGAGTCCAGTCATTGAAAGGATTCCGACATGGGTTTCCAGCATGCAGTTACACTAACTGGTTAAGATTAGAGCACTCTGGGTACCAGCTTAAGGTTTAAGCATGCTGAGGAATATTTCATCTACTTTGAACTTTTGTTTGCCTTATTCTAAAAATATGAAATATATTCTTTTTTCTCATGAAAACACAATCTGAATAGCAAAATGCTTGAATCCTGATTAGACATAGAACAACTTGATGCCTCATCTGGATCCAAACAGTGGGTAACTATGGTAATCATGAATTTGCTTATATGATAAAACCTCTATAAACCGGAAGTCTAGTAGAAAATAAATAAGATACTTGTATGCAGGTGGCTGCTTCATGCTGGGTGAAAGTCATGCAGAAAGCTCCTAGAGGAGCTTTCTGCATGACTTTCACCCTGCATTAAGCTGCCACCTGTCTCCTAGACTGATATTTATATTAATATTAAACTTAATGTCCGGTATAGAGAGGTTTTAATGTAAGTCTGCTTAAGGATAACTACCTGGTCTATACATCAAAGGTTTTACAAAATGGTTCTGCCAATTTGTCATCAGTTATCACGGAAGCAGCGTTTTTCTGCCAGTAATCCGTTCACCAGATTCTTATTTTAGTCTTCACATGTTGTAAGGATATGCCTAGATCCACAGAGTTAGGCAGCCTACTCAGCGATAATCATTATGAGCATGATGTATGATAATTGTCTGAGGAGCTTACTTTCCAGTTAGTAATTTTGTGAAAGCAAGAAATAAACATTTTATTCTCTTTCAACAAGCTACTTCATAGGTTTCTGAACTCATAGGTTTCTGAACTCATAGGCTTCTGAACTCTGAGGCTTCTGAACTCATAGGCTTCTGAACTCATAGGCTTCTGAACTCATAGGCTTCTGAATTCATAGGCTTCTGAACTCATAGGCTTCTGAACTCATAGGCTTCTGAATTCATAGGCTTCTGAACTCATAGGCTTCTGAACTCATAGGCTTCTGAACTCATAGGCTTCTGAACCCTTTACTCTATGAATATTCAAGACATGATGAATATTAATTAGATTATTTTTTATAATGGCTAATGAAAACAAAAGAGTTTGGCCATGGCAGAAACTGTAGAATCTGATCTGGGTCTACTCTGTTTGCAAAAGCATCATAAAGTGTCTCTGTTGGGTAAAGATGTAACGTAAACAAATTAAATTAAATTCAATGCCAACCACTTTCTATATCTGCAATCTGTATCATGGCTCTGTGTATGAAGCAAGAGAGTAAATGAGGTCCTGACAAAAAACTGGTTTCAAGAACAACTTCTTTATTTTTCCACCAAAGAGACGATTCTAAAGAGTGGTCACAACCTAGGCTTTGGTGGAGAAATGATGATTTTAATGCTTGATTGCGTACACATGTTTATCTGTTGCTCTGGTAAATGGTATGATGAATTATACACTATGACTAACTTGCCATTAGTAAAACAGTTCCAAATTCCTGATCAATTAGTTGATGGATTTCCCAAAGACAAACATACACTTTTAGCACTCTAGGCATGTTATCATTATAAATGTTGACTTCTAAAAGAAGAACTGTCAATCAATGTTTTATCATGTGTGACAAAACCTTTACATGAAGGAAAGGGATGAATACAGGACTGCACAGTTAGACACTCCGCTTAATTTATTTCTTCAATCTTTACCTGATAGAGACACCTTTTGACGTCTTTGCAAACAGAACAAAATAGATCCGGTTTCATATGGCTAAGGTCTAAATCAATCATTACCAAACTTCAGTTCAAAGTAAGTTGAATCTGGCAGCCAAATTTGTTTTATTCTATATATATATAAAATGTTTGCATCTAACTCGCAGCTGTAAACTTTTATCTCACTATTGACAACTTGCATTTCCAGAAAGCTCTGATTCAGATTAGAAGCCGAGGATAACTACGTGTCTAATCAGGATCCAACCCGTTTAACATTCTCAGTCAATAGTTTCTCAAAACATTGTTAGATTTAAAAGCATCCAAAATTGCGCAGATCTAAATTTGAGCAGACATTTTTTTCATTTCGGGGAGACAGTAACCTTCCTCTCATATAAATGCCACACAGTTGCAAACAGAGTAGACCCAGATCAGATGGCTCCTATAGGAGCTGTCTGATCAGGGTCTTCTCTGTTTGCTTATGGACTTTGATAGATCTGTTTCTTTAGTTTCTAAAATGGCTGCAATGTTCCACCTGCCATATTGCATTATAACTATTTTGTTGATGAATATTCAATAGGTAGAACAGAGAAAGGTTTCAGATGTTTCTGTTAGCATGTCTGTTTCCTCTTGACAGTGTCTCTTTCATGGTTCATTCTATTACGATGACCTTGTAGACAACATCAGAGAAAATGACAGGAACAACCAGAGTGTTTGATTTCAGCAAATGGCAACACAAGACCTCCCCTGTGACTTAAGCTCCTGCTATATTTGTCAACTTGATATCAGACTTTGGAAATAATGTTGTCAGAAGCTTTGCAGAAGCATTTGAGTACATGTTATTGGTATACCCTTAACCCTTTCCCTCATATAAACTCCTTTTCATGCATTTGCAAAAAGAGTAGACCCAGATCAGATGGCTCCTATAGGAGCCATCTGATCAGGGTCTGCTCTTGTTTGCTTTCGACATTATATAGGAGCAAATGCTCTATTTATCACAATGGTTTCAAATTACAGAATTCTAAAATTGTCCTTTTCTCTAGTTAATGCTCCTTTTCAGTAGATGTATTGAAAGTGGCTGAATCTAAAATTAGCCTATGAGGTAATGGGTTAATGGTGAATGTCATTCAGAATGACTAACCACAGAAATGGACAATGATCGTTAAATCATCAGGTGCTTATTATTCAGGTTTCTTACTTAACCCTTTACTCCATGAATATTCATGAACAAATTAATGGTATCATGAATATTCAATAGATTAATTGTTGTAATAGCACATAGCCTCAGGAACTTTTCGTCTTGGCAGAAACTGTAGAACCCATATTAAATCATAAATGAGTTAAAATGAGATATCAAAGGTGGAACATTGTAGCCATTTTAGACAGTAAACAAACATCTATCAAATTCCACTGGTGAACAGAGAAGACTCTGATCAGACAGCTCCTAAAGGAGCCGTCTGATCTGGGTCTACTCTGTTTGCAAATGCATGAAAAGGCGTTTATATGAAAGAAAGCGTTAAAGCTCAAGTCGAGATGCATTATTTTGTAATAAGATTTATACTTGAATTTTAACTCTTTGCATGCTAGCGGTGAAACTGTGATTACCTATGCAAACAGTTTTGATCAAGATGAGATGCTGCATAATGCAGCGTCTCATCAGGATCCAAACTGTTTGTCACTTTGACCATATTTTTGCAAAGAAATGAGAGAAATTTTATTTTTAGAATTGAAGCAAAAGACAATTGTCGCAGACGAAAAATTACCTGGCGTGCAAAGCGTTAAACCTATACCTCATTTATATGATTTAAACTCTTTGCACACTTACTAATTTTTCGTCTGCAACAATAATCGTCTGCATCAATTCTTAAAATAAAATTTCTCTTGTTGTTCCTGTAAAAAATATGGTAATAGTGTCAAACAGTGTTGATCCTCATGACATGCTGCACTATTCAGCGCCTCATCTGGATCCAAACTATTTGCATAGGTAATCATGGTTTCACTGCTAGTGTGCAAAGACGAGGGAATGGGATCATTTATTTATTTTATCTACGGTGTTACTGCCACCAAACCAACGACCGTGGCAATACCTAACCTGTATTTCTTTGTAAAACAAATGAGCTGAAATTTTCATTTGCCCTACATCTTCAATGAAAAACCAAGCTGTTGACAAAATCCACTTAAGAATGTTATGCATATATATATATTATAGATACACAAATAAAGACAAACATGCCTTCCTCAAACCCTAGAGCCCGCAGTTCATTCATCGTCGGGTATAGAGAAGCCCCGTTGCTGGAAGCTGTAGAGAGAATCAGTGACTAGGTGAAGAAACAGTTGTGGCATTTTAGTAGGATTCACAGGATGTCTAAACCCCTAAACCCATTCCCTCATATTAAAGCCTTTTGATGCCTCTGTAAAAGTCACTTTTTGAAACCACTGTGATAAATAGAGCATTTTGCTGCATAGGCATAAATCTACTGAATACTTCTAGACTACTGCAAAGGAAGATTTTCATACTAGAGAAAAAGAAATTTGAAACCATTGTGGTAAATAGAGCATTAATTTTGCTCCATAGGAGCAAATGCTCTGTTTGTCACAACTTGGTTTCAAAAAGTAACTTTTACAAAGGCATCAAAATGTGTCAACATGAGGGAATAGGTTAAACATCCACCTGCCTAAAAACTCAAATCTTCATCACAAAGTTCGGATTAGTGAGTGTAAATCCTATATAATCAAACCTATAACATATACAATTAAAGGGCTGCTACTGTCATAGTTAGTATCTTTACTATTTCCTATAGCAATAGCTCTAATAAAAGCTTGAAAATGCTAAATGCTGTAAAAATAAACGATTCTGTTAGCTGGCTGTAATACTGCTGTTGATGATGAAGATGATGATGAAAATTAATGATGATATTGATAGCCAATCATAAGAAACCCAAATGTTCAAAAGCAAGATTTCACAGACAGGTCATATGAGAACCGATATACACAGAGCAACAGATAAAGGTGCGTACACAAATACTAAAATTGTCAATTCTCCAACAAACCCTATGTTGTGACCACTCTTTAGAATCGTCTCGAAGAGACGATTCTAAAGAGTGGTCACAAAATAAGGTTTGGTGGAAAAATAATGGAGTTATTCTTGAAAATGTTTAAATTTACGCATCTTATCTGGACCTCTGACACAGTAGCATATAAACAAGTGAATACAGCTATACATAATTATAGAGTTAACACATATAGTATAATTACAGTTCCTTTCATAATTCCCTAAGTACTGTAAGTATCCAGACATACAAAGTTAGGCAACTAGTGTAGACCTAGATCAAATTGCTCCTCAAGGAGCAGTTTGATCCCGGTCTACACTATTTGCTACTATGTCAGTCTATTTTGAAGATATCAAAATGGTGCTAAATTTAATTTTTCAACTTTACAAGTCAGGTAGGGGCATATTAGGGTACTTTCTGTAAAATATAAATCATGCAAGTTTGAATGTGTATTAAATTTCAAGAGTTATTTTGCTGAAACAAACATGATGATGGTAAGTTTTCTGCATTTTTGTTTTACCTAATTTGTCCAAACAAAAGTAAAACACACACAAGTCATTCACAATCAACTATCAATTTGAAAATATTTGTTGGCTTGAATTCACTCCATGAATATTCATGCAAGAAATAATGTATGTACGAGGGGTGTTCCAAAAATAATGTCACTTGCATCGGTGCTCATATAGCGGAAGTGCTTTTGCTCATTTTAATTTGCTCTGCCCTTCAAAATACTCTCCGCCAGCCAGAATACACCTTTTTAGCCGGTCAATCCATTTTTGGAAGCATTTTTCATACTCTTCAATGGGGACACCCATCAGACACTGATAAACAGCAGATCCAAGGGCATTTCTCGAATTGTATCTCCTTCCAGATAAATGATATTTAAGTTTTGGAAAGAGAAAATAGTCGCAGGGGGCCAAGTCTGGCGAATACGGAGGGTGCAGAAGGACGGTAACCTTCTCTGACTCCAAAAAGTCAGTCACAATACGTGCCTTGTGAGCGGGTGCATTATCATGCAAAAGTCGGACATACTTAAGTCCTGTTTTGGGGCGGCTACTTTTGTAGTAGTTCTTCAATTTTCTCAGAACAACGTTTTTATAGAACTTGCCTGTGACCGTTCTGCCTTTTGGCACCGGGATTTGAATAGCTGGACCCTTATTAGTGGAAAAAATAGCATACAAAACCTTCTTTACCTTTCATATCCGTTTGGCAATACTTGGGCGTCTGGCATTTTTAGTGCCCATATTCGGTTGGAAACCTTCCGCTTTGGTTCAAAATAATACACCCAGGTCTCATCACCAGTGACTATATTATCAAAAGACTTTTTACTATATTTTGGGTACATTTTGAGAAGTTTTTTTGCCATTGTTACACGCGTCTTCTTTTGCTCATCCGTTAACAAATGGGGTATCCATCTTGCATTTATCTTTCTAACTTTTAGGTGTTTCTTCAAAATTGCATGAACTCTTGCTAACGACAAGTTTGTCATTCGAGCCAATTGTCTTACGGTGAATCGAGCATCAGTTTTGAGGATATTTCGGATTTTTTCTATGTTACTTTTGGTCGTAGTTGTTGCAGGACGACCTGGGCGAGCAGCATCTTTCAGTTGCTGCTGCCCAGCACTAAATTTAGCTACCCACCTACAAACAGTCCTGTGGGACATTTGGCCCTCCCCATAAATGTCACACACCTTGCGGTGAATATCTACAGCCTTTATGCCGAGTAATGACCTACCTTTTATATAGGCCCTAATTTCAAGAACATTTTCAGCTCGTTTTCCTGTCATTTTGTGTATAGTCTAACGAATAGGCTATGAAACGATGTACACTGTACCGAGGCAAGTGAACGTGTGGACGCGATATTTACCTGTGTCACGAGCCAGTGATCACTCAATCGACACGAGGTGGTTTTGTGCATGAATTGCACGATTTCCGCGAAATAAAGCACAGATGACATTATTTTTGGAACACCCCTCGTATGATCATTATTAGCTTAATTTGTATAATGACATGAAAAAGGGTGTTTACGGTATTGCCAGAAACTATAAAATCAGATCTATATAATTTCATAAGCAAACAGAGCAGACCCTGATCAGACGGCTCCTATAGGAGCCATCTGATCTGGGTCTACTCTGTTTGCAAAGGCTTAACAAGGCATAATCTATGGTGTAAAGGTTTAAAACACTGATACCAATAAACTGTTGTAAACCTTTTTTTGTTCAAGATCTGATTTAAAGACTGTCTGCAGATTCATCAATTCTATTGGCAGATTGTGACTATAAATAGACTAGGTCAGCTAATCTTGTGTGCAAATCCTAGTTAATCTATCTCCTTACATGCTGTCAAGAAACAGTTCCTACTGACATAAATAGCTCTCATTTTCTGCCTGTCAATATTCTGTAGTTTCCTGTAGAAACCTTCATCCTGGTAATTTTGAACTACTTCTATGACACATTCTCAAACAAGGAAAAAATGTCTATCATCCTCAACGCTTTACATGTTCTGTATTTATTCCAAATTTCAATACCTACAGAATACTCTAGGGCAAGCCCTTTACATGTTCCATCTGATTTGGGTCTACTCTGTTTGCTTATGATATAATATACATGTGTGTGTGTGTATAATCATATATGATTCTGCAGATTCTGCCACGGCCAAAAATTCTTGTGTCCATGTACTATTATATCAATGAATCTAATTAATATTCATGATATCATTATTTCTAACATTAATATATTCATGGAGTAACAGATTAAACAGTCATCTGTCTAATATGATCTAAATCAATTGACTAAAATTCCAGTTTAGAGGGGTTTTACTGTACATATTTATCATAAAAATTGTCCTACATGACAAGGCTTTGCATCAATCTGTCTATGCACACAAGAGATTCCTGTATCTTGTAGCAAAGCTGTCCAAATGCAAGGCCAAAAACACTCTATCATAAACATCTCCATATCGGAAGCATTAAAACCATTAGTGAAGGTTCCTCTGCTCTCAATTCATCTCCGGCCCTCACTAACTCCTGCTAATCAATAAGTATTGATTAGTTAAGTACAAAAACTAAACTATTAATGTGTCGATTTGACATGGACAAACATACACCCATTCTAGCCTTGCCCGAATCAGTTGGTCTCTGACTTGAAACTAGAAATATCACTTCAAAGTAGGTAATTAATAATTTCAATATCAGCTCAGGAAAAACAAATCTTTCCAAAGTGTTTTGCTTGTTCCAACCACTCTCGAAAATGGTATGTGAAATTTGAGGACCTAATGATTGATTGGAACATTGGAACATAGTGAGACCATTAATTAGACAAAAGGATAAGAATAACTACAGCCAATTACCCAATCCTAGATCTATTAAGTGTGTTAATGAAACTCTGACATCCTATTATATACCAGTGGCTTATATAACAGGATGTTTCGGGTAATTATTTCGACAAGATTGTTTGGAGGGAAACAATATGAATTTCCTGCTGGCACACATTAGAAAGAATAGCAATGGACAGACAAATGAATAGACAGGCTATGAATATAATGATTAAGAAACACCTACAAACATTTGTTTCTTAATTAACCTATTCCCTCATAGGCTATTATAAGACCCAACCTCATTGAATAAATCTACTGGAAAGGAGCATTTACTAGAAAAAATGGATATTTTAGAACTGTGTAGTTTTGAAACCATTGTGATAAATAGAGCATTTGCTCCTATGGAGGAACAGAGCAAAGGTAAAAATTAAAAGCCAACCACAAAGTTCATCTCTAAGTAAGGTTAACCCTGTACTTGTTAAAAGCAACACGACTGCCGTTTGCAAACAGTCTGGATCCAGATGAGACGAGTAACTCAACTTATCATAGGATCCATGCTGAAACTCAGTCTATAGTATCTCATAAGATTTAACCCTTTCCTCCATAAATACGCCTTTCTATGCCTCTGTAAAAATCACCTATTGAAACCATTGTGATAAATAGAGCATTTGCTCCTATAGGAGCAAATGCTCTATTTATCGCAATGGTTTCAAGCTACAAAATTCTAAAAATTTCCTTTTCTCTAGTTAATGCTCCTTTTCGGTAGATTTATTCAAAATGGTTGGATCTAAAAATAGCCTATGAAGGGAATGGGTTAATACATTGAAGGTAGGCAAAGACTGAAGCAGACCATGGTTTGAACAGACATTTTAACCCATTCCTTCATATTTAACGCTTTTTCACGCATTTGCAAACAGAGCAGACGCTGATCAGACGGCTCATAATGGAGCCGTCTGATCAGGGTCTGCTCTGTTTGCTTATGACAGGATATAGATCGGATTCTACAGTTTTTGTCACAGAAAAACATTCCTTTTTTACACTATAAACATTCAACTGATACATATTCACGATGTCATTATTTCTTACATGAATATTGAACTGGGAAAGGGCTTAACCCTTTCCCTGTTCTGTATTTAGTCCAAATTTCAATACCTACTGAATATTCATGGAGGAAATAGTTATAATGAAACATGGAATGTGGACCACTGTAGCCATTTTAGAAAGAAAAGAACAAGATCTTCCAAATTCCACTAGCAGACAGAGTAGACCCTGATCAGAGGCTCCTCTAGGAGCCGTCTGATCTGGGTCTACTCTGTTTGCAAATGCGTGAAAATACGTTTCTATGAGGGAAAGGGTTAACTCCAGTACCATTTGTAATAAGAGTTCAGTTTCACCAATTAGGATCCAATTACAGGTGATTCTGTGATACAGACAAATATAATCACAACCACTATCAGCAGAACTACCTGTTATCAGGAAAACACCCACAACAGTAGGAGAAAAACTGTTTTGTTCATTTAACCCTTTCTGATTCTAAAGTTTTCAAAGCAGAACTCTCCATCACCATTTAACAGTAGTCTTTTAAGTATTAAAGGATTCAATATTTGTTAGAGGATTTTAAATGACAAAACATAGCAGAACCCTTCAGGCACAATCTGATCTAGATTTACACTGTCTGTCTGTGAATTAAATTTACTCATACAATTAAGTGTGCTGAAATTACCCTAATTGTCATCATACCCTAATTGTCCAGACAACATGTGTAAATTTAAACATTTTCAAGAATAGCTTTGTCATTTCTTCACCAAACCGTATGTTGTGACCACTCTTTAGAATCGTCGCGAAGAGTGGTCACAACATAGGGTTTGGTGGAGAAATGGTGATTTTAGTATTTGAGTACACACCTTTATTTGGTCACAACATAGGGTTTGGTGGAGAAATGGTGATTTTAGTATTTTGAGTAAGCACATTTATCTGTTGCTCTGTGTTGGATAATTGGCAAACATGAAACAAAATGGGAGCAGGTGGTACAACAGTACACTTTTTACAGAATTAACCCATTCCCTCATAGGCTATTTTTAGATCCAACCATTTTGAACAAATCTACCCAAAAGGAGCATTTACAAGAGAAAAGTAAATTTTTTAGAATTTTGAAGTTTGAAACCATCGTGATAAATAGAGCATTTGCTCCTATAGGAGCAAATGCTCTATTTATCACAATTTGGTTTCAACAGGTGACTTTTACAGAGGCGTAGAAAGGCCTATTTATGGAGGAAAGGGTTAAAGTACATGAATGGAACCATGTGTGAATACAGATAAAAAATGCTGACACAATACAGCTTTATATTCACTTTCAGATGAAATAATTATTATATATATATATACGTTTCATCTGAGCTTGTTCCTTACCTTTCTTGACTTTCTTTTGCAGTCTCACCGTGTCCGAAGCACATTTCTTGATTTCTGCCTTGGACTTTTTATATTCTGGAATGATTTAAAGCATTAAAGAATGAAACACAGAAAGAAAAACACCACATTAGAATACTAATGCTAATCTGTAAAGTCTGTTTTGTTTCTTTAAAAGTTTTCACTCATGCCAGTTGTTTCAAGATTTTAAGTACATAAATAGTCAATCTGTCGCATAGGGCAAAAATCTGCCTTTTGATAAACTAAGATATTATCCCTTTACTCCATAAATACACCTTTCTATGCCTTTGTAAACAGAGTAGACCCAGATCAGATGGCTCCTATAGGAGCTGTCTGATCCGGGTCTGCTTTGTTTGCTTATGATATAGATATGATTCTACAATTTCTGTTTTAGTCAATAATTTGTTTGTCCATGTGCTATTATAAAAACTAATATAATTAATATTCAGGACGTCATTATTTCTAACATAAACATTCATGGAGCGAAGGGTTAAGACTGTTGAACAAGCATCTATCAACTATGATAAAGATAAACAAGAGCTGTCTGCGGACAACGCATTCCACTTTTCTTATGCTGGATAGTGTAGTGGAAATCACTTTCACCCCTTTCCCTTCTTATTCTTTAAAAAAATTGTTCTTTATATTTTGACACAATAATTCTATGCAGATACCTTGTAATTAAAACCAAAATGACCAACAGTGCAGATTCAGATTTTGGTGAACATTCTTCGCCCATTCAAATTTCTTCCTTCTTTCCACATGGTAATTTGAGGCTATTTTAAGTCACTGAGAACAGATGTTGCCACCCAAGTATGTTGTAAAATGTCATACGGAAATCAATATGAAAATGGCATACAGACCAATGTATCTTCTTCTCTAACCTGTGCATTAGCAATAATTGTGTCTTCGATACTTTAAAACTTCGAAGTTATTGAATTTTTTACACAGACTTTCAGAGCAATAGTCTTTGAACATGACTCAGGGTTAAAACAGATGTAGGATAAATTAACAAGGCAAAACAAAACCCCAAGTGTTTCTAGTGTATCACAGAACTTGACACCTTTACTCAGTGAAATATTCATGTAAGAAAGAATGACATCATGCCAATATCAATTAGATTAATTGTTATAATAGCACATGGTAACAAGAGTTTTTGGCCATGGTAGAAACTGTAGAATCATATCTATATTGTATCAAAAGCAAACAAAGCAGACCCTGATCAGACGGCTCCTACAGGAGCCGTCTGATCTGGGTCTACTCTGTTTGCAAAAATGTACAATGGCGTATTTATGGAGGGTTAAAGATGTTCAGCAAATAAAAGGTTTATATTAGTAATTTATGTTACATTTAGCATATGACATTATCATAGAAGAGCATTGATGAGTTTATGGTACATTGTATATTTGTAAATGGCTCATAAGTCATTTATTATTGAAGAAGATGCTCCTGTCAACACTATGTTGATGAAGTAAGGTCTATCTAACCTGCCCAACTGTGAATTCCCACAAACAGTAAACTCTCTATAAAGAAACGAGCTTATGAATAGGTCTTTCTTAAAAGCAGTGTACGCCTAATGCAGAGTGAAAGTAATGCAGAAAGCTCCTGCATAAGAGCTTTCTGCATTACTTACATCCTGCATTAAGCTACCACCTGCCTTTAACACTTTACTCAATAAATATGACTTTTTACACCTATGCAAACAGAGTAGACCCACATCAGACAGCTCCTGTAGGAGCCCTCTGATCATGGTCTGCTCTGTTTGCTTATGAATATGATATGATCCATAGATATGATTCCACAGTTTCTGCCATGGGCAAAGATTACTAAGTCCATGTCGAGGGCTTGGTGCAAAACTATTCTAACTCCTTCACAAAGTGTAGGAGTTAGAGTAGTTTTGCACCAAGCCCTCAATGTGCTATTTTGACAAATAATCTAATCCATATTCAGAACTTCAATATTTCTTTACATAAAATTCGAGAGCTTGGTGCAAAACTATTCTAACTCCTTCACTTTGTGAAGGAGTTAGAATAGTTTTGCACCAAGCCCTCGAAATATTCATGGAGTAAATGGATAACATTACCAAGAATTTGACCTCTTTTTTACTTTACTACCATGTACAGTAAAATGCCACAGAGAAATTTGAGCTGTATGTCATAAAATCCCTGAAATACTAATTTATTTCTGGCAATATCTTTTTTACAGCAAAAAAATGTCATTTGTTTTATGTTTTGAAACCTAAATATACTCTTTATGTATTCTAATCTCTTTCTTTTTTAACCCGTTACTTCGTAGGAATTCCTTCTCATATGCCTTTTCAAACTGAGTAAAATGATGCCATTATTTCTTACAAGTAATAGGTTATTCTATTTTGAATCCTCCCACATCTCCCTTTTCCACCAAACACTATCTTGCTTCTACTCAATTGTCTCAGAGAGGCAATTCTACTGAGTAGCAGCTAGATAGGTATTGGCTCAGAAAGGAGAGATTTTGATATATCAGTATGCATCTTACCTATGGCTCGGGCCCCAGGGTTATAAAACATTTTGCTGGAGTCTGATCATGAGTCCATTCTCAAGCATCTGATTGGTCAGATTCTGAGCTTGCTCAGAATCTGACCAATCAGATACTTGAGAATGATCTCAGACTCAGGCCTCAATTAAAACATTGTTTGTTTGCCCTTTACCGACCCTAGATTTAAGAAGTTGGTCGATAGGTAGGAATTTTTTTTTATTTTTTTTCTGAAAAATTGTACTGTATATAAAATATTTATAAAACTGTTTTGGCACTGTAGCTATAGTACCTTATGTATGCATCTTATGTATAAATATAACATCTTATTTAATTTGTTATGCTTTTGTCTTAACCCACCTGGAATTCACATCTGACAATAGTGCATGCTTGCCTAGCTCGAAAAAATAATAAATATTCTCACAGATATGGCAATAAAATATTTTGAGTCGGTGGGAAAAAATTGGGTCGGTCGGTAAAGGGCAAACAAACTTAGTTTTAATTTAAGCCTCAGCTAGATAGGTATTGGCTCACAAAGGAGGGATTTTGATATATATATATCAGATAATGCATCTTACCTACAGCACAGGCCCCTGGGATATAGAACATTTTGCTTGAGTCTGAGTCCACTCTCAAGCATCTGATTAAAAAGATCTCAGACTCAGAAGTTTTATAACCTTTGACCCTGTTTCAAGAAACAAACTTTTCACCTTTGGTACGTTCCTTGTCCAGAAGTACGACTGTTTTCTTCCAATCTTCCATGACTTCTTGGAGGGGGCTGACTAGATTTTCCAAGATAGTTCTGTAACAAATTAAAAACCAAATAAGCCTTGAGATAGTATCACATTTTCATGGCAACTGTATCTTATTACAAAATATAACTACAACATAATTATTTAACATGAAAATTAGGAGCCATCTGATCCGGGTCTATGCTGTTTGCAAAGACTTATTTATGGAGTAAAGGGATAATTATTTGCCATTATAGGATACATGTGTGTTGCAGTAAAAACCTCTCTATAGTGACCACTAAACTACATCAAATACTTTGTGTTAAAGGCAGGTGGCTGCTTAAAGCAAGGTGAAAGTAAAACAGAACGCTCCCATACTTTTACCTTGCTTTAAGCAACCACCTGCCCTTTATACCAACTAATTAATGCAATTTAGTGGCCATTATAGACAGGTTTTACTGTACTTGCAATAAATGACAGAATAAGGAGACAGGTCGTTTTCAAAGACCTCAATGCAGAGACTGTGCTCTTTTTTTGCAGTCTGTTCTCTTTGCCAAAATAAAATCTCTGCACTGAGGCTTTTGAAATTGTTTTTCCCCTCTGTGTTGCAGAAACTCGATCAAACATCACAGCAGACATATGAAAGCTTCAGATATTCAGCAAATGACATGGCTTTAAGTAGGAATGTTACAATATGATGTGTTTACTGTAGAATCTATCCTATTAAGCGGCCATTCATTTATTTCAAACATAGGAGTTTTCAAAAGCAGGTGGTAGCTTAATGCAGGGCAAAAGTAATGCAGACCTACATTAAGCTTTACCACCTGCCTTACAGACCCATAATTAGACCTCTTTTTGATGACCACTTAAGACAAGATATACTGTATAGATCTATGTTGGCACACGACATTAGCCCTTATCCAGTTATTTAAACCCTTTCCTCCATAAATACACCTTTCTACGCCTGGCAAGCAGAGTAGACCCAGATCAGACAGCTACTATAGGAGCCATCTGATCAGGGTATGCTTTGTTTGCTTATGGAACAATCAATAATAGATCTGATTCTTCTGTTTCTGCTTTGGCAAAACATTCATGTGTTAATATGCAATTTTAAAAAATAATCTAATTGATATTCTAATTCATGATGTCACCATTTCTTTCAAGAATATAGAACAGACCCTGGTCAGACTGCTCCTTTAAGAGTTGACTGGTCAGGGTCTACTGTTTGCAAATGTATGTAAAGGTGTTTATAAATATGAAGGAAAAGGTTAAGCACTAAAGTTAACATAACAGCCAAGATATTGATAAACTCTGGTCATGAAATTCATAAGGCTAATAAGACTATTATTATATGGGCTAACCAGACTTGGAAATTAACATATTATGTATACTGGTAACAGCCCTAGTAAGATATTACACCATTAACCAGCTGTTATGCAACCCTTTACTCCGCAAATATGCCTTTATACGCCTTTGCAAACAGAGTAGACCCAGATCAGATGGCTCCTGTAGGAGCCATCTGATCAGGGTCTGCTCTGTTTGCTTATGGTCTGATATAGATCTGATTCTACTGTGTATGCCTAAGCCAAAATGTCCTGTGTTCATAATTATGCCATAATAAAATTTAATCTAATCATAATTCTTGATGTCATTATTTCTGACATAAATATTCATGGAGTAAAGATTTAAACATGCATCTCAGATATCTACTATCAAGTCCTTCAACTGTATTTCGAGTAATGGCTAGTGTCTCCCTGTCATAGCCTTGAAATCGCGCCCTATTTACCCGAAGAATTCAGATGGTCTGATGCAAATAGTGAAGATCCGCAGCACAGTGCTCCTGAAGGAGTTTGATCAGTCTAATTTATCAAAATGCTGCCAAAGGATTGGTTGTGTGTCTGACTGTACTTTTGGTTATAATGTCTTAACCCTTTCCCTCATATAAATGTGTTTTCACGCATTTGCAAACAGAGTAGACCCAGATCAGACGGCTCCTAGAGGAGCCGTCTGATTAGGGTCTGCTCTGTTTGCTTATAAAATTTGATAGATCTGTTTCTTTACTTTCTAAACTGTCTACAATGTTCTACCTTCCATATTTCTTTATAACTATTTTTATAATGAATATTCAATAGGTATTGAAATTTGTAATAAACATAGAACAGGGAAAGGGTTAATTAACCATTTCAGCCCTGATGGATATTCAAGCAGAAAATATCACTTTTTGTTTTATGTCATATGATCACACCTGGAACTGCTGGTCATGAATCAGACCTATATTATATGAAAACAGAGCAGACACTGATCAGATGGCTCCTACAGGAGTCAACTAATCTGGGTCTACACTGTGAATAATGTGAAAAGGTCTGTCTACGGTCGATAAAACAAAGTTGTTAAAGTATTTGAAATACAAGGTTCTGTTTAGATCCTGACATGAAAATAATAGCCATTTTCTGATCCAGATCCATATTTGTAACTTAACCCTTCTCTTGCTGAATTTTAAAATACATTTCTCCTTCTTTACCCATGTTCTGTTGATAATTACATATATCTTCACTGTCTACAAATATTTTTGTGTAATCACTGCTAGGGAGTGCACTGGTTGCACAATCAACTTGTAACTAATGCAAACCCCGATGAGACAGCTCCTGCAGGAGCTGTCTCATCAGGGTCTCAGAAGTTCACTATTTACAGGTAGCTATAGGTATATTGACATGAACAGCAAGAGATTGAGTACCACATTTGACAGGGTAAAGGTATATAATTATGTACATATATGGGTGGGACAGACATAGCTGTGAATACATTTCCAGTCTACTGTGATATGACTCTGAATACTAAATCCACCTTTTGAATGCTGATTTGTCAAAGTGACATTTAGATCCAGCTGTATTGTTTAATGATATAGTCCATTCTATACAAGAGGGCCAGAATGGCCCTGACATCGCTCACCAGACAATCAGATATGTTTCTATTGAAAAGTGACCGTCCCTGGGGCGGTGCCAATTTTGACCCCAGGGACACAAAATATAACTTTTGTAGATGACCTAAATATGAAGCTATGTGCCAAATATGAAATCTGAGAACATTCCAGTTTCAAAGGAGAAGATTTTCAAATTTTGCACATTAAAATTGTTTCTATTGAAAACTGACCACCCCTGGGGTGGGGCCTATATTGACAACAGGGGCATAATTTATATAACTTTTGTAGAGGATCGGAAAATGGTGCTATGAGCCAAATATGAAAGCTGAGAACCCTGTAGATTCAGAAAAGAAGATTTTCAAAGTTTTCACTATACGTTTCTATAGACAAGAGGGCCATTGAAAGCGTTAATTTTTCAGACAAACAAATTACAGATGACAGAAACCCTATTACTGCTGCACATATTTTTACTGAAATTAGCACACAGTTTGGATTTGATCTGACACATATGTAACTTCATATGTGGTTTGTACAAGAAAGTTAATTGTAAGATTGATATGTATTAACCAGGGAATTTTAATTATGCAAGGCCATACAAAGTTCTGACTAAAGATGATCAACTGACCTCTCAAATAATCAACATTACTGTTCCTCTGAAAAGGTATGTGTACCCTAGCATTCCAAACTGATTTTTTGCATTTGAATATTATTATAAATTATTACATAATAATTTCATATTCATAAGTTGAACTTAATATTTTCAAGTAATACAATTTCATGTTAAAAATTATTTCATAATTTATTTAAAATCTTTAATTTGGCATTCTGGAGCCTTTACATGATTTACCCTTCTTCTGAACTGCAGGGCAGGTTATAATAATGTCATAATGCCAATCACTATTATTAATTAACCCTTCCCTCATATAAACATGTTTTCACACATTTGAAAAATCAGTAGACCAGATCAGATGCCTCCTATAGGAGTCATCTGATCAGGGTCTGCTCTGTTTGTTAATGGAATTTGACAGATCTTCCTTTAGTTTCTAAAATGGCTACAATGTTCTACCTACTATATTCCATTATAACTATTTTGTCTATGAATATTCAGTAGGTTTTGAAATTTGGAAAAAAAATGGCTACAATGTTTCACCTTCCATACTTCACTTTAACTATTTTGTTCATGAATATGCAATAGGCATTCAAATTAATAATAAACACAGAACAGGCAAAGGGTTACTACAGCCACTACCAGCAATACAGGTGCACTAAAAATAGCCACTGGTCATCCCCATCTCTACTGCTTGACCTGATGACCTGTTTATGAGACTGAGTAAAGATAAGATGCTTAAAAGTGCAGTCAGCTTCAAGTTTGCTAGAAAACTTGCCACCCTGGGGTGTAGCCAATTTTGACCACAGGAGCATAATTTATATAACTTTTGTAGAAGTCCTGAAGTTGAAGCTATGTGCCAAATATGAAAGCTGGGGACCTTCTAGTTTTAGAGGAGATGATGCTCAAAGTTTTCACTATATGTTTCTATTGAAAACTGAAAACCCCTGGGGCAGGGCCAATTTTGACCCCAGGGGTATAATTTATATAACTTTTGTAGAGGACCTACAGATGATGCTATGTGCCAAAGATGGAAGCTGAGACCCCTGTAGATTCAGAGGAGAAGAACTTTAAAGGTTCAAATTGTTGACGATGAACGACGGACGACGCACGACGCACTACGCACGACGCACGCCAACGGACGACGGACATCAGGCGATCACAAAAGCTCACCCTGAGCACTTTGTGCTCTGGTGAGCTAATAAAAGGATTTAAATTGGCTAGAGAATTTTGCATGACAGACAGTGCAGACCATGATCAGAGGTATCCACAGGCCAGTAGTTCTCTGACCTGGGTCTATATTGTTTGCAAATGGCAATTAATTCATTTTTAGAATTCCAGGTTAAGTCATACAAAATGCATATTTTACCCAAATACATACTGTACTGAAAAACAGACAAGTCAAATTTGCCATTACCTTTTGCCTTCATGTAAACACCGTTTTATGCATTTGCAAACAGAGTAGACCCAGATCAGACGACTTCTATAGGAGCCGTCTGATCAGGGTCTGCTCTGTTTGCTAATGGAATTTGATAGATCTGTTTCTATACTTTGTGAAATGGCTACAACGTTCCACGTTATACGAAGGAAAGGTTTGTAGGACAGGTGAAATCCTTAAATGCTGAATATAAGTAATACAGAAACCTACAAAAGGACATTTCTGCATTACTTTCAACCTGTGTATAACTATCGATCTCCATATTTATTCACAATTTGTGTTCAGTCTTAATGGATTCCATTGTATACTTATCCAAATTTAGCGGCCTAACGAAACAAAATCTTCCAAATCGTCTCTATAATGGAAATGAAGCAGTAGCTCATATAGCAATCCGTTAGTGATAATTACACAGTCATGTACGCCATTGTACGGTAGAACATTCATGCAATCTAACATCCGCCAATAAATCACCCATTGCGTGCCGGCTTTTTGCGTCATATTTTGCATTTTCCAATATAACTCCGACATGTTTGAAGATTTCACAATATCACCGATCTTATCAATCTGTGTTGTATAACAAATATTACCAGAATTACCTTCAACATCCGGTCAGACAAACTTAGCCAAACAGTTCACACCCAGATCAAACTGCTCCTGTAGGAGCAGTTTGATCAGGGTCTGCACTATTTGCATCTCCATTAACTAAAATTTTAAATTATCAAAACAGTGTAGAATTCTATTCAGTCTCAATAATCAGTGGAAAGGAGAGAGTGGGTGTTTGAAATTATAGTGTAAATGTGGCAATAGTAGAGAAATAACCTGGTTCTCAAATGCAAATGTGTGTCATTTTTTATGGATCTGATTGTCTTTGAATTCCATACTGTCAGTTACTCGTCCCGTATTTGAGAATTAGTCAGATGTTGTAAATTTCCATAAACTTGAGACAGTTAAGAACTTTGCTGATCTTTAGAATCTTGTTGTCATATTAAAGATATTACTTTCTTCATGCTTCTAGCTCTTAACCCATTCCCACATAGGCTATACATGTATTTAGATCATACCACTTTGAATAAATCTACCCATAAGGAGCATTAACTAGAGACAGGGAATTTTTTTTAGAATTTTGTAGATTGAAACCATTGTGATTGAAAACAATGGTTTCATAAAGTGACTTTTACACAGGCGTAGAAAGGCGTATTTATGGAGGAAAGGGTTAACCTGCATGGACAAGTAATGCCATCCAATTTCTGAAGAGACGATTCTAAAGTGTGGTCACAACATACGGTTTGGTGGAGATTAATGAAGTTATTCTTGAAAATGTTTTAATTTACGCATCTTATCTGGACCTCTGGAAGAGAGATTGAAGCCTGATGTCTAGTTACTCTGCAACTCATCAGTTTGCAAATGTAATCACGAATTTACTCCATGTGAGCTACCGGAAGGCCAAGCTGACTTCAACTTCTTCAATTCATGTAATATAACATACCTTTAACCCTTTCCTCCATAATTACGCCTTTCTGTGCCTCTGTAATAGTCACCTTTTGAAACCATTGTGATAAATAGAGCATTTGCTCCTAAAGACCTTGTAATTAAAACCCTTTCCCTGTTCTATGCTTATTCCAAATTTCAATATCTACTGAATATTCAGGGAAAAATAGTTACAACAAAATATGTAAGGTGAAACATTGTAGTAGCCATTTCTGATGGTAGAGAAACAGATCTTTCAAATTCCATTAGCAAACAGAGCAGACCCTGATCAGATGAGGGGAAAAGCTAAACCCATTCCCGCATATTGACACCTTTTGACGCTTCTGTAAAAGTCACTTTGTGAAACCTGTACATTGTGATAAATAGAGCATTTGCTCCAAAGGAGCAAATGCTCTATTTATCACAATGGTTTCAAAACTACACAATTCTGAAAATTTCCTTGTCTCTAGTTAATGCTCCTTTTTGGTGGATTTAATCAAAGAGGTTAGGTCTAAAAATAGCCTAAGTGGGAATGGGTTAAATAAACATTAAGAATTACAGCAAATGACAATATTGGATTACAAACAGTGACTTAGCATGCAAAGAGTAGATGCATGGAGGCCAGATAAACATCTTGCATATTTTAGCTACGGCCAATAAATTGTAATAATTTGTCACTGCGGAGTATTTCTGATAACAAAAGTTAGCAAACTAGGTTAACCCTTTATTACATAAATACACCTTTCTACGCCTTTGCAAACAGAGTAGACCCAGATCAGACGGCTCCAATAGGAGCCGTCTGATCAGGGTCTGCTCTGGTTGCTTATGGTATAATATAGATCCGATTATTCAGTTTCTGCCTTGCCCAAATTTATCTGTGTTCATTAGCCATTGTAAAAAAAAATAATCTAATTTAAATACTCAAGCATAATTACTTCTTTACCAGTTAACATAACCTAACATCTCGCTATAGAGAAGGTTTTGGGTTTATAAAGGTTCTGTGTAGAAAAATAAAAGCTGCCTGTTAGTGTAGATTGCAGTGCACATGTTCAGAATGTTCCATTTAATAAGGTTAAATTTACCCTTTTACTCCATGAAAATTCATGTTAGAAATAATGACATCATGAATATCAATTAGCTGAATTTCTAAAATTGCAAATTTTAACCCTTTCCTCCATAGGCTATTTTTAGACCCAACCTCTTTGAATGAATCTACCCAAAAGGAGCATTTACTGGAGAAAAGTAAAATAACAAACCATTGTGATATATAGAGCATTTGCTCCTATAGGAGCAAATGCTCTATTTATCACAATGGTTTCAAGAAGTGGTTATTACAGAGGCGTAGAAAGGCGTATTTATGGAGGAAAGGGTTAATGAACACAGGACATATTTGCCATGGCAAAAACTGCATAATCCGATCTAAACACGGAATGGACATAAACTGCTAAAACTACATCACCAACAAATTACTCTGAATCAAGCTCTCCCACATGAAAATGAAACTCAACCCTTTTCTAGCTGCCAAAATAATTGTCCTCTCAATATTTAATCTACAGTAAAACACTGCTAATGCGACCACTTAATAAACAGCCACTGATGTTGTCTAAAGCAGGTGGTTGCTTAATGCAGGACGAAAATTATGCAGAAAGCTCCTATAGGAGCTTTCTGCATAACTTTCGTCCTGCATTAAGCTTCCACCTGCCTCTGCCACCCAGAATTATGCCCCCTTTTTGGTGGTCGCATTAGCGGGGTTTTACTGTATTTCAAATCAAAATGTATTTTAGACCTACGCAGACACCAAGTCACTCAGCATCTGATCTGGATCTAAGCCATTGGAATTCAAATTGTGATTAGTAATGAAAGAGAAAAGTTTAACCCATACAGTGTTGGACACGAGTCACTAATGTCCTTTGCATACAGTGTAAACCAAGATGAGAGGGCTCCAGCAGGAGCCCTCTCATCAGGGTCTGCACTGTTTGTCATAATACACTTTTCTTTAGAAAAATCCCTAAATATTCACCATAAGCTTGACCTGCTTGAATTTTGGAATAGTCTATTTGAAAATTCAGCGATGTAAGGGTTAAAGTGAAACTGACAGAAACCTGGGCTTAGAGCGAAACTGACACCAACAAGTTATATTACAGCATCCAATGAAATCAGCAGTAATTTGTGGGTGAATGATCACTTAGTAACAGCCATTGGCTTTTCTCAGGAAATTTAAGAATCTTTAAGGTGCAATTAAGCTGCAGAGATCAGAGAGGGTCCTTGTTCAGAGCAAAATTTATATCAAGTCGTAACATAAAATGGCATACAGTGAATGGGAATTAGCATTTTACAGCAAAATATATGCACTTCATGCTGCATTAACCCATTCCCACTTAGACTATTTTTAGACCCAACCTCTTTGATTAAATCTACCCAAAAGGAGCATTAACTAAAGAAAAGGAAATTTTTAGATTTGTGTAGTTTTGAAACCATTGTGATAAATAGAGCATTTGCTCCTGTGGAGCAAATGCTCTATTTATCACAATGGTTTCATAAAGTGACTTTTACAGAAGCGTCAAAAGGCGTCAATATGCGGGAATGGGTTAAGCAATCATTGCATTTCACTCTTTATCAAATAAATATTCATGTAAGATATAACATAATGAAAATCTATAAGCTGAATTTTTATTAACCCTTTCCTTCATGTAAACACATTTTCATGCATTTGCAAACAGAGTAGACCCAAATATGTTAGACAGCTCCTATAGGAGCCGTCTGATCAGGATCTGCTCGGTTTGCCATTGATATGATGTAGATCTGATTCTACAGTATCTGTCGAAGCAACACATTTCCTTTGAAATTTTTACATCATAGAAAATAGAGCTAAAAATACATGTCATAATTTCTTACTGGAATATTGAAAAGGGAAATGGTTAAGGTATCATGAACAAAGGATATATCAGCTATGGCACAAACTGTATAATCATCTCTACTATTCCATATTGAGGGCTTGGAGCAAAACTATTGTAACTCCTTCACAAAGTGAAGGAGTTACAATAGTTTTGCTCCAAGCCCTCGATATGCAATTAGTGTATACCCTAATCAGACAGCTACTGCATCAGAGCTGTATGATCTGTGGGTCTACTCTGTTTTCACGGAGCATAAACAGTCATCTCTATCAGGTAAAGAGTTGAACCTTTCCTTCATATAAACGCCTTTTCACACATCTCCAAACAGAGAAGACCCAGATCAGACGGCTCCTGTAGGAGCCGTCTGATCTGGGTCTGCTCTGTTTGCTTATGGAGTAATAGAGATCTGATTCTACAGTTTCTGGCAAAGTAACAAATTCCTGTGTTCATGTTCAGGCAATAAGTATTCATTATGTCATTAGTTCTTGCATTATTTCTTACATGAATATTGAATAAGGAAAGGGTTAACCCATTACCTTATAGGCTATTTTTAGCCACAGCCTCTTTGAATAAATCTACCGAAAAGGATCATTAACTAGAGAAAAGGAAACTTTTAGAATTTTGTAGTTTGAAACCAATGTGATAAATAGAGCATTTGCTCCTATAGGAGCAAATGCTCTATTTATCACAATGGTTTCACAGTGACATCTACAGAGTCGTCAAAAGTCGTCAATATGAGGGAAAGGGTTATGGGTTAACACCTTTTACAGCCTTTGCAAAGAGAGTAGACCAAGATCAGTAGTCCCAAATACATGTACTAAAATCGTTATTACTCAAAGAGACGATTCTAAAGAGTGGGTAACAGTAAAGGGTTTGGTGGAGAATTATTTAGGAGCTATTCTTGAAAATGTTGAAACTTACGCATCTTATCTGGACCTCTGATTACGTTTTTCAAATTTTCATAGAATTCAGCACTTACCCCGTAAATTTCTTGAGTTTTGTTTCTATAGCTTTGTGTCTCATACAAAGCCTTGTTAGCGCAGATCCAATATCTTTTGTTGCACCTGAAAATAGAAAATGAAATATTCATTTACTCTTGGAGACAAACATTTACATAACATGATGAATAATGAAATTTTGTCTCTAAGATGCTTTTAACCATTTCACTCAAAATAACCCAAGAACTCTGAAAAAATCAAGTCACATTCAAAATTTGTAAGAAATTGAAAAGTATTGACTCCTTCATTAATAAATCTCTGTAAGACACTGTCAGAGAATCAGGAAGTTTTGAACCTGATTTCTCATCTAAGACCAGATCTGATTATAATAACCTTTTCCCTCATATAAACGCCTTTTCATACATTTGCAAACAGAGTAGACCTTTTAGGGCTCTTTTAGGAGCCGTCTGATCAGGGTCTGGTGTTTGCTTATGACATAATATAGATCTGATTCTAGTTTTGTCAAAGCAAAAAATATCCTTGAACATTTTAGAGTATAAAAATTAGCTAATAAATATTCATGACATCATTATTTCTTACATAATTATTGCACAGGTAAAAGGCTAAATAAAGTTAAAGAAAGTACATGTACAAGTTCAGTGTCAAATCCCTGTACATGTAAATGTCTCAATTTGATTCCCTTTTAACCCTTTGCTTGCTATTCACGTCAATATACGTACCTGTAAATAGTGAAGACCCAGATGAGACAGCTCCTGCAGGAGCTGTCTCATCAGGGTCTGCACTATTTACAAGTTGATTGTGCAACCAGTGCACTCCACAGCAGTGATTGCACAGTGAAATACTTGTACACAGTGAATATATATGTAATTATACAACAGGGCATGGGTAAAGAAGGAGAAATGTGTTTTAAAATTCAGCAAGAGAAGGGTAATAACTTCAGTAATATGACAATATGAAATGTACCTAAAACTCTTTCAAATGTCGGCCAATTCATGTTCTAATGTTCGTTTGCGCAAATGACACAAAATTACCGACCACCTGTGTTACATACTTTGTTGGCTGCCATTAAACACCTATTAAAGGCCAACCCGACACCATTGGTCTATACATTGATGATCTATTTATACTGTAGCCTTGAAACTATGCTGAATTATAATATTTGACTCCTCCCTCTATGAATATTAATGAAGCAAACCACCAAAACAATATTCTTTATTGCAGAATAGCATTTGTATGGCAAACCGTGCAGATCCTGATCAGAAGGCTCCTACAGGAGCTCTTTGATCTGGGTCTACACTGTTTGCAAATGACTGATGTACCTGTTTCCCGCATATAAAGGGTTAAATATCATTTACAATGCCACTGGTAATGCAATGTAAACATCTAAAATTAGTACCCTTTAACTTGTAACCTGTTGAATAATTAAAATTGGCTCCTCCCTTCCTGAATATCAATTAAGCAAAAAAACGTATTTTTATTTAGCAAGTGATTTTAATAACAAACAGTGAATACCCTGATCAAAGGGCTCTCTCAGGAGCCCTTTGATCTGGGTCTACACTGTTTGCAATTATTTATAAGCTCAGTTCCCACACTTTAAGTAAACATTCAGCAATAATACAATGTTCTCCCACCAACACATCATGCTGACAAAGGGTTTCGTTTTCTGCATGTAAATCTTGTACCTTTATTGACATCATGAAGTTTTCTTTTTCTTTTTCAACAATCTCAAGTGCTTATTACAATAATTAATATGATGAGGATGAGAGTATCACTGTTCATATGAAACTGACCATCAAACAAAATACCTGCAACATAAGACTGTGCCAACAGCCCTTAGAAGGCAATAATTGTCAAAATACTGTCAAAGTCGGACCAGGTCTAGATAAAGAAGGAATCCATGTTTTCATTATCACCTTTGAAGATTGCACTTGTATGACATACATTCAATTGTAAAGGCTCTTAGGGAACAAAATTGTTTGAAATTTCACCCTTTTAATGCAGGAAATGAAAATTGAAAAAAAAAAGAGAAACAACGATTACGACAATTTTTTTTTAATGTAAACTTAAATCAGAGGGCTTCTGCATGAGTTCTCTGAACACGGGCTACACTGAATGCAATTCCTATGTTTCTTCAAACAATCTACGTGGCTAGTTTTATGTACTTAATCAGTGACAAAACTTTAAAGTGTTAAACTGAATGTGCTAAAAAAAGTAATATTAAAATATTTGAAAAGCTCAGCAAATTCATTAACAAACAAAACAGTCAGTGCTATAGCAATCTTCAGCTTTAACAAGTTGCTCTTATTTCTTTTTAATACAGAATCTTAATCAATTAGTACCAGATATTTAATATGTATTCAGGTTAAACGCATGAAAAAATTCTCTGATCTGGATCTAAAATGTCTTGAAATATCAATGATAATCACATCTAGGTATACAAGGTGTTATGTAAAATACAAACAAGGATGGTTCTATTTCAATACAGTAAAACCTCTCTAAACCGGAATTTTAGGTGAGAAGAATTTCGATACTTTTAGGCAGGTGGCTGCTTAATGCAGGCTGAAAGTCATGCAGAAAGCTCCTAGAGGAGCTTTCTGCATGACTTTCACCCTGCATTAAGCTGCCACCTGTCCCCAAGACCGATAGTTTATAATACTAAATTCAACGTCCAGTTTAGAGAGGTTTTATTGTATCGCTATCTGACATGCAATGCTGTGTTTATAACCTGCTGATGCCCGGCTGTACAATGTAATTTCATATTGCAAACATTCAATTAAACCAATTTCCATTCATGAAACATGGAGCAGTACGGGAAACCAACATTAACAGCTGCATACAGATAGCTTCTTGGTATAATTAAAAAGTCTGCGATAACTATTGCAGACCTTGAAATTCTATTTTGTCTGACAAAAGTTTTCCATTAATTCTTTCTATCAATGTCAATGCTTGAACTTTATCACCTGTCTAACTTAACCCTTTATTACATAGGCTATTTTAAGATCCAACCACTTTGAATAAATCTACCGAAAAGGAGCATTGACTAGAGAAAAGGACAATTTTAGAATTCTGTAGTTTGAAACCTCTGTGATGAATAGAGCATTTGCTCCTATAGGAGCAAATGCTCTATTTATCACAATGGTTTCAACAGGTAAAGTAAAGTACCTAGTTATAGTCTACTTTAAGTCCGAATGACCGCTCAGGCGACTGTACATTTACTCCCCTGGTCATTGAGTCATTGGCCAGTACAATATTGAGCACTGCTAACAATAATTATGGCGCAATCATGCAGCCGCAGTACCGGTGAGTGACCCTCACAGGTACCCATTTTAACCCCTGGGTGGACAGGATGTGCAGGTGGGAGACACGGAAAAGGGTCTCTGAAATTTCCGGGAGGGACCGGGATTTGAACCCCGGACCTCCGGATTGATAGTCAAGCGCGTTACCACTAGACCACTGCCACCGTCAATATGAGGGAATGGGTTCTTAAACACATCATATCAAGTTGTTAAGCAGAAAGTCATCCAATATTCTTTGCACTCCAAGTAGATATTCTTCTTTTCTATATCCAAAACACAGCCTGAGTATCATATTGTTTGGATCCTAAATATAGATGCGAATACATGTACAGTAAAACTCCTCTTAAAACTGGACGTTAAAATTAGTACGGTATAAATATTCGTCTCGGAGACAGGTGGCAGCTTATTGCAGGGTGAAAGCCATGCAGAATGCTCCTAACATTAGGAGCTTTCTGCATGACTTTCAGCTTGCAATAAGCAGCCACCTGCCTAAAAGTATCTAAAATTTTCTCTACTAGAATTCCGGTTTAGAGGGGATTTACTGTACCTCATCATGATCAAGAGTGTTTGTGATTTACGACAAATTCAAGCAGGTCGGGCTGAATTCAGTAACATTATTGACTGCACTTGAGGGTAACGTGACAAGATGATTGGACTTCAGGTTGCATGAGGTCATGCAGAAGCATACATTGGTTTCAATAGTGCACCACGGGCCGGTGCAACACAATTTGTATGCAGAACACAAAAAAAACTATTTTCTATTATTAATTGAAATCATGGTTTCTATCACTGTCTGAAATCATGATTTCTATCACTTTGGAATTGGTTTCTACATGGCTACAGATAAAGGTGCATTAACAAATGAGTTCTTTCTCCACCAAACCCTATGGTGTGACCACTCTTTAGAATCATCTCTTCGAGATGATTCTAAAGAGTGGTCACACCATAGGGTTTGATGGAGAAATGAAGAAGTTTTTCTTGAGAACGTTTGAATGTATGCATCTTACTGGACCTCTGGTTTCTATCACTGTTTGAAATCATAGTTTGTTTTACATTTTGAAATCTATGTTCCTATCACTGTTTCAAATCATAGTTGTAATTACTGTTTGAAAATGTTTCTATCACTGTTAGAAATCAATGTTCTTACTGCAGTTTGAAAACAACCATATTTGTTATGTTCGTTCATTTTGATTATGAAAATTAACTTTGAGCTTGAAAGTTTGGAAATTGTAAACTTTAAACTGAACTGTTCAACCCCTAATTCCTGTCTACAGGTAAATTTGCGAAAACCTATTCAGTTCAACACAGTTTGGATCAAGAGGATATGCATGCCTTGAAAATTAAAAGTCACATGGCTAATTGGATCAAGACTTGAGGAGCCCTCTGATGAGGGTCTGCTCTGTTTTTTGCTTATGGTATAATATGGACCTGATTTTAAGGGCTGTTTCTACAGTTTCTGACTATTTAAAGCCAAATGTCCTGTGTTCATAGGCAATTACAACAAAATATTCTAATCAACAATCATGTTGTCATGTTTTCTTACATGAATATGCAACAGGGAAAGGGTTCAAGCACATTTTTAGACAAAATGACTTAAAGAGCTATGTGGTAGTCTTGGCTTTTTTGTAGCATAACTATGTGACGATATTCAATTAGTGCCTTTAAACCCAAAGAACCCAATGCCCTTTCTCTTATACCATGTCACCCACAAGATTTAAATACCCCCCTGACATTCTGGCTATTTATTATGAGGATTGAAAACCTAGTGCAATCTTACAACTCTGTCTCTCAGCTAATCATTTATATGATTATTCACTTATGCGGAGAATAGACTAATTAGACAACGGGATTCAAATGTTATATTGTATCAAAAATAACATTATCCCAGATATATTACTTAATTACAAAACGAGACATGTATTTATCAATCCAGCAAATGGTTATGCCATCAGATAAAGATAAGTCTTCCTATCTCTTCAATCGGACAACTGAACAAAGCACCAAATAATTTTAAAAATTATTTCTCCCTAAACTAATGTCTTCTCCCAGAATAAAATGTAGACTGTAACCCTGAAATTGTGGCCTAGTGTTAACCCAGTCTTACAATTCTAACTGACAATTGAACATGACATGTAGTAAGATAAACTTTTCAAAATTACCACTATTATCAATCTATAATTAGTAGGACTTCCTAAACAAAAATATTGGCAGCACTCTCTGGGAAAATTTGAACTAACAAAAATTTCAAATATACTGTGTACAGTAACTTGTGAACTGAATACCCCGACCTCTATAGTTCCATGAAACTAGGCTACTTACTCTTAACCCTGTCCATGTTCTATGTTTATTCTAAATTTCAATAGCTACTGAATATTCATGGACAAAATAGTTATAATGAAATATGGAAGCTGGAATATTGTAAACAATTTAGAAAGTAAAGAAACATGTACATTAATCCAATTCAATAAGCTAACAGAGTAGACCCTGATCAGACGGCTCCTATAGGAGCCGTCTGATCAGGGTCTGCTCTGTTTGCTTATGATATAATACAGATATGATTCTTCACAAAACCTTATATTGTGACCATATATATTGTGAAAAGGTATGCATCTCTGGGCTTCTCAGATCAGCCCATAAACCCAATCTCAAATCAGCCCACAAACCCTGTCTATTCTGTAACATGACTAGTTTGCAATGGAATGGTACCGCTATCAGAACCATTTTGTTGACTGATTACGATCTTCACTTAAAATGACTGGGTATCAAACTCATCATCCAATAAAAATTGATTTTCTAGGATAGTCTGCAGCGCACGACTCTTTGCATACTAGCAGTGCATTATGTGATAACCTGCTATTCCTTTTTTACGGTGCAATATTTGTGATTACGCCAAATCACTAGTTGCTTCATCAGGATTCAAACTGTCCGACACCCTTTTAGCAGATGATGACAATAACTTTGAGTGTAAAGCATTAATCATCCTGTATAAGAAATGCCTCCATTTTTTATTCCGTTAGATTTTCACATCAGATTTTAACACAAAAGAGTGCAATATTTCAAAATCTTAACCCTAAACAGTGCGGGCATGAGTCACTAATGTCCTTTGCAAACAGTGTAGACCCAGATGAGAGGGCTCTGTAAGGAGCCCAGACTCATCAGGGTCTGCACTGTTTGTCATGTTACACCTTTCTTTAGAAAAATCTCTTAATATTCACCATTTAGCTTGACTTGTTTCAATTTTGGAATAGTCCATTTGAAATTTCAGCGTTGTAAGGATTAATTCACGCCTGAGACATTAAGAACCATAGAATCTGATATATTTCCAAAATCAAACATGCTCAGCTAGCTCAAGGATGGAATTTGTGCTGTAAAAAGCATAATGCAGATCTGCAGTGAAGCTGATAACTCCCCTTTTCCACAAATAGCCGAGCTTGGCAATGCAGGATAGCAGTACTGCACAAAACTTGCAGTAATGCCTGAGTTTGGAATGTATATAAACAAGAGATTTAACCCTTTCCTTCATGTGTTTTCACACATTTGCAAACAGAGTAAACCCAGATCAGGGTCTGCTCTGTTTGCTAATGGAATTTAAAAGATCTGTTTGTTTACTTTCTAAAACTGCTACACTTTTCTACCTTCCATATTTCATTATATACATGTAACTATTTTGTCCATGAATATTCAGTAGGTATCAAAATTTGAAATAAACATAGAACAGGGAAAGGGTTAACCCTTTACCTGATGAATATTCATGTATAAAATAATGAATGTATGAATATTATGAATTTGATTTTTATCATAGAATATGAACACATGAAGTTTCGGCTGCAACAGAAACTCTGTTATTCCTTCTCAAATTACAGTTTGCCTCCATTTTCTTGTCAAAAACCTTGATCCGAATGTCGAACAGTCTGGATCCTGATAAGACGCCAATTGTTCTCAGCATTTCATCTGGAACCGAACAATTCACAATGATTTAACAAATTCTCCTGTTCAGAGTGACAAATTCCATCTCGTATGACCTGACTGTGACCCTTCCTTCAGGTCATCTGTCTGCCTAATTGCCTACACTGTCCTGCCTATAATTGGATAGTCTTCTGCTTAATCCATTTGCATGCTAAGTATTTGCCGTCTGCAAAAATGATCATGTTACAATAATTATTGTCAAGGTTAAATTTTGGAACATTTTCCTTTAAAGATACAGACCGAGTGTCAAACAGTTTGGATACTGATCAGATGTCGTTACTTGGCATCTCATCTGGATCAAACAAGTTTGCACAGAATATCAGCATTTCCCCACTAAGCTAATATAGCATGCCAAGAGGCAACTGCTTTTAGCTTAGTTATCAGATATCTGCCATTCAAATAACTCTATAAAGTTGCAATAGCAAACAAAGAAGCTTTAGCTTTGAGACTATTTTGCAAATACAAGTTACTGTACTGCAGCATTAGTATTAACGCTTTCCTCCATAGGCTATTTTTAGATCCAACCCCTTTGAATAAATCTACCAAAAAGGAGCATTAACTAGAGAAAGGGAAATTTTTAGAATTTTGTAGTTTGAAACCATTGTGATAAATAGAGCATTTGATTCTATAGGAGCAAATGCTCTATTTTTCACAATGGTTTCAAGAAGTGGCTATTACAAGGGCGACTAGAAAGGCGTATTTATGGAGGAAAGGGTTAATAACACAAGCTGTTGCTGCACCAGCCAAAAATGACCCAGATTGAAGAATCACATAAAATTAGAGTAAACCGTTTCCATGGCTACATGAAGAACAGTCATACTAAGTATTTTTGGAAAAAGTTAGTGGTACATTCTTGCAGGCCAGTAATAAACAGTGTGGTGAAAATCAGTATTGCCTCAAAGGTGTGATTTATTTGTACTAAAAGAGATCTCATTATTGTTGCGAGTCCTTTTGAGATTGTGAGCATCCATAATGGTTCTACTGAATGTATGAACACCTTATGTTATTGTTTTTTATTCCAATGGTTACAGAGGGGGGAAACTGTCAACATTGTACTGGTGAATTTGTGATTCACTAACTATGTGAACAGCTGAATGGATCCAGATGAGATGCTGAGTAATTTGTGTCACATATCAGAATCCAAATTGTTTGACATGACAACAGGTTTTTTTGTTTTGTTTCTTTTGGTGTTTTTTTTAAGGAAATATACTTTTATAATAGAAGTATGACAACAATATTGCTTTAAGCAGCCACCTACCTTTAACACAAAATACTTGATGTAATTTAGTGGCCGTTATGGAGAGGTTTTACTGTATATATAAGCAGAGAATTGCTTACATCATTACAAGGGATCAGTTGCTTCTGCAGTTTGTCAAGAGTCCACAAAAACTGTGATTCAACAATTTCTCCTAATGTTCGTTAGGCAAAACGTCTTCTTTCATTCTCTTAAATGACATTTGTTTAAACATTTACAACACTTTTGTTTCTATTAATTTCAGATTTTAAGAGCCTGATGCCTGTATTTACATCATTATAACTGGATTTAAAACAAACCAGGAAGACATAAAATGTCATTTAGTTTTTGTTTGTGAAGAAAATTACTTGGCATAATGGCAAAACCCTACTCAGCATCGCTAGTTGTAATTAATCCTTTGAATGCAGTAAACAAGTGTACTGGCACTTGCATACCGTGTAGACAGAGATATCACAGACTTTCTAAACGAGCCCTCTTAATCATGGTCTGCACTGTTTGTCATTCAAAATCCTCTAAAACTTTAAGCTGTTCATACTGAATTAACTCTTATCTTTAAACATTGACAGGTAATTCTACTTTGAATATTCAGCATTCAAAGCATTAAGGTTTCCTAGAACTCTTGCGTCATCTCAGGTGAGATGGAATACAACAGCAAGGTGGGAGGCCATGGAGCTTACAAGCTAAGTTGTCATCAGACCACAAGTAATTAACCTCCAGCATCCAACACAATAGTTCCCATCTGCAAAAGTTATCTCCTCCTTCTAAGAGGCGTTACTGGAGTGTCAGACCAATCTGAATGCATTTACTTAACCCTTTCCCTCATTGAAAAAACTTTTCAGGCCATTGTAAACAGAGTAGACCCATATCAAGCGACTCCTGTAGGAGCCATGATGGTCAGGGTATGCTCTAATAGCTTATAAAACTGCAATAGATGTCAACATTGTTTGCAAAGGCATCAAAAAAGCATGTGTATGAGGGAAAGGGTTAAATCATGAAATGCTCAAATTTCTTCAATTGAATTGGAGCAACATTAGACACAATGCAGAATAACAATTACGGTTTCTGTTAATAACCTCTCTTCTTATCAAACTATGTCACTGTACCGCTCTATAATACAAGTACCAGGTAAACACAAAATATAATTGCCTCTTCTGACATCATATAATTACTAATCCAGGAAGAAATTCAATTACAATATCTAACAACCTTCTACATAAAAACACCACCAGACTTTTGATAAGACCGCCCTAGATTTACTTTATCTTTAACCCTTTACTCTATGAATATTCATGTATGAAGTTATAAATGGCATCATGCATATTAATTAGCAGCATTCTTATAATAACATATATCAACAGATGAATATTTAACCAAGGCAGTTAGATCTACATTATATCATAAGCAAACAGAGCAGACCCTGTTCAGATGGTTCCTACAGGAGCTGTCTGATATGGGTCTACTCTGTTTGCAATGGCATAGAAAGGCGTATTTATGAAGTAAAAGGTTAATATTCAATACCCCTCGCACATAACAATCATTATGTAAACCCGATTGGTAAAAAATGTCAATAACCATTAACATATTATGTAATTTTTTTTGTCATGCTAGAAACTATAGAATCAAATGTATATCATTCCACAAGCAAACAGTCATTAGAACCTGATCAGACAGCTCCTATAGAAGCCATTTAATCTGGTTCTACTCTGCTTGCAGAGACGTTAAAAGGCATACATTATATCGGGAATAAAGGGTTAAAACAATAGATTGTCTATTCAATCCCAACACAGGTACTGAAGTTGTTCAGTAGATGTCTGTGCCGAACTGTCTGTCCTGACAAAGATGGTGAAAAAACTCAAACTGGAAAAATAATCAACACCAGAGTTAATACAGTTCCCAGATGACAAGACAAATTCGCCTTAAATTCCCTGAAAACTGTCCAATTTACCATAGATTTTGTACAACGAGGCATAAAAAGTGCTCATACTTCCAAAATGGTTAACCGTTTCTTCTGTCCTGGTACTGAGCCTGGTTCTTATCCAACAGCAAGCAGATTCAGGTGAAATTGCAACTGTCTGATCTGGGTCTTCCTTGTTTGCAGATGCGTGAAAATGCATTCATATGAGGGAGAGGGTTAAAAGTTGATAAAGGCTATACAATATAGTTACTACAGTCTGCCATTCAACCCTTGCCCAAACCAAAATAATTGTTTGAGAGTGGTGAATAACCTTTCTCCACTGGTTTTGCGCTAATTTATCAATTTTAAATCAGACTAACATAGAAGCAAATAGTGAAGACCCTGATAAAAAAAAAATGATCTGGGTCTGCACTATTTGCCTATGTCCTGCACTTGGTCTGCGCAATAATTTGCCTGTCCAAATACTTGGCGTAATTAGGGTACTCCCAACAATTTTGGTTCTTCAATTTAAAGGATATCTACCAATTACCTTCAAATCAGCTTCAATTTTCTGGTCTTCTGGTAGGCGATGGAATGGTGATTTATTTACATTTAATGATTGTCTGGTTCATGGGTGGTGTCGGTAGCTTTCTAACCAATTCCATTGCATACTGCTTCCAGGAATTCATAATAATTCTTATTTAGGGTGTACATGTATATAATACTTTGAATCAGACAACAGGTTAATCACAATCTCAAGAACCATATTCCAGTAATGTAAAATTAGTGGAAGTAATTATAGTAAAAACTTGTATTCTAAAATGCCAACCTTCCTTTTCATCAGTATCTTAACTCCTTTAACTGTAGAATGTTCATGTAAGAACTTAATGACATTATTAAATATTTATTTGATTATCTTTTATAATAGCAAGTAAACTGGCTCAGGCAGAAACTGTAGAATCAGACCTATATTATACATGATTAAAGCAATCATAAGCAAACAGAGAAGACCCTGGTCAATATAGCTCTTACAGGATCTGGGTCATTCAGGATTATTATCTAATCTGGGTCAACTCTGTTTGCAAAGATGTGGAAAAGCTAAATCTCTCTCTGGTAAAGGGTTAACCCATTCCCTCATATTGATGGCTTTTGACGACTCTGTAAAAGTCAAATTGTGAAAACATTGTGATAAATAGAGCATTTGCTCCTATAGGAGCAAATGCTCTATTTATCACAATGGTTTCAAACTAAAAAAATCTACAAAATTCCTTTTCTCTAGTTAATGCTCCTTTTCGGTAGATTTATTCAAAGAGGTTGTATCTAAAAATAGCCTATGAGGTAAAGGGTTAAGGCTAGCCAGTCACTGACACTGAAAGCTTTCTGGTTCACAAAGATCTGGATGATGGATGATCATAAAACCAGGAGTAGACTACCATTTTCACACATTTCTGTTTTCCCTTGGGCACTTACACATACTAAACACTCAATGCTGCTTTCAGCCACTGTAAAACTGTGGTCACTATGGGTAAAGTAGTGATGACCTTTACTTAAGGGCTTGGATCCTGATGAGACGTCCAGTAACTCCACAACTCATCAGGATCATCAAATCGTTAAGACACAATGACACCATCTTTGATGAGAAATCAAAGAAAAATATAGTAATTATATTGAAAATTAATGCTGCCTAAAATTATTTAGGTAGTCTTCAAAGGGATAAAGGCATCAACCATTAAACATAAAGGTCATGACCCTAACTATTTACCTAACAGTAGTTGGAAGAGCTCATCTTTAACCCTGGCAGTGCGGTGCTGGACAGGAGTCCTTTGCAAACAGTGTAGACCCAGATGAGAGGGCTCCTAGAGGTATGCACTGTTTGTCATGTTACACTTTTAGTTTAGAAAAATCCTAAATAGTCATCGTAACCTTGACCTGTTTGAATTTTGGTGTAGTCCATTTTGAAAATTCAGCATAGTAAGGGTTTACCACGTTGTTACTCCTCCCTATATGAATGTTTATGAAACAAATCAACCAAATAACAATGCTCCTGGCAGAGTTTGGTTATTATGGCAAACAGTGCAGGCCCTGATTAATGGGCTCCTACAGGAGCCCAGGTCTGATATTAGTCTACACCATTTGCAATTGACTGATACATTTGCATATCAACCCTTACAATACGGGAAACGGGTCTCTAATGTCCTTTGCAAACAGTGTTACTAAGACCCAGATAAGAGGGCTCCTCTCATCAGGGTCTGCACTGTTTGTCATTTTACTTTTCTTTAGAAAAATCCCATAAAGTTTGCCATAAGCTTGACCTGTTTGAATTTTGGAATAGTCCATTTGAAAAGCCAGCATTGTAAGGGTTGAGATAATTTACCATATAAAGATTAATTGTAAAGACAAAAAAAATCCAATGTTATTTCTCTGTGACCAGATTCATTCTTCATTCATCATTGAATTGCTTTTACTAAAGTGTCTGACAATGAGAAGATCATCGTAACCATCTCATCTGAATCTACATCATTTGCAATGTTTTTCACAAAAGCCCCCCTCCCCACTTCCTCTTTGTGTACATCACTAAGGTAGGATCTGAACTACTCCTATCGCCCCAAAGACTGGTAGATTTATTGTAGGTATGATCCTGCACAAACCAATGGCCAACAGTCCATCAATCATTTGTAAGAGTTCTGCTAGTGAATCCATTTACCAGTTGACAAGGCTGTAAGAGTAATCCCACAACATCTTGTCTAACAAATTACCACTGATTCCACCTCTAACCTATTTTAGAATATGAAATGTATGGGGGGCTTAAATGTAACACCAACAAATATGGCGAGGGCTTGGTGCAAAAAGTGAAGGAGTTTTGCACCAAGCCCTCGATGGGGATCTTTTTATCCTTTCACTGTTGAATATTTATGTAAGAGAATGTCATAATATCATTAATATTTAATAGGTGGATTTTTATAATAGCATGTGGACACGTGAAGTTGTGGTATTGATAAAAACTGTAGACAAATCTGTTATAATTTTTCGAAGCAATCAGAGCAGACCTCCTGATCATGATCAAACGACTCCTGTAGGAGTCTCGGTCTACTCTGCTTGCAATTAATGGTATGGAAATGTTCGTTCAAAGGAAAGGGTTAACCCTTCGCTTGCTATTCGCGTAAATATACCTACCTGTAAATAGTGAAGGCCCAGATGAGACAGCTCCTGCAGGAGCTGTCTCATCAGGGTCTGCACTATTTACAAGTTGATTGTGCAACCAGTGCACTCCACAGCAGTGATTGCACAGCAAAATACTTGTAGACAGTGAAGATATATGTAAGTATACAACAGGGCATGGGTAAAGAAGGAGAAATGTGTTTTAAAATCCAGCAAGAGAAGGGTTAAGGGTATATATACATACATGTATATGATCAAGAATTCGTTGTCAAGGTTTCCCGTTACATCTCTGTAATTCCCAATTTATGTTGCTTTCCCTAAAGTGTTCACAATTAACCATATTCCACAAAGAAGAGTGGTGATATTGCTTCATAAAACTGTGTCAGGTATTAAGATCAACAACTTTGTTAAAAAGATATGAAGCAATAATGCTGTAAAAAAGGGCTTTTTTTTCGTACGAGTTTTGGACAAGCAAGGTCGGACGTATATTTATTTTTTAAAGGTAAGTGCAGGCTACTCAATAAAATGTGTTTTGAATGCAGAAATGTTGTGTTGTCCTGTTGTAAAAACATAAATGTCCTGAAGGAATGCTTTCTATTAAAAAATCGTGTTCAAAAAGTACGTTCAGAGACGTAAATCTCCGAGTCAAACTTTACCTCTATGTTTGGCACGTCTCGTCACCCACAATACAATCACAAGTGGGTGGAAGTTCTGTGTCATTGAATCCGCATATAAATTTAGCAAAATGGAAAGTATTTTTTTTTTCGTCTCTTATAGCAAGTATTGACGGTTTTGGGCAAAGATCGTGGTGCGGATACGCTTGAGTCAAAAAAGGTTACATCTCAGAATCGCGACATTTCAACAATACGTTTTTTTTACGCATGTAATCGGGGCGAAACGAGTCCGGGCGCATCTTACAACAGGATACGATGACGTAGTTCACCAATATTGACGCGTCACGCAGAACACCACGAGGAGAAAAGATGTCTGCAGATGAGGATGCAGGGTAAGGCTGAAGTGTTTACGTCTCTGAATTACAATATCCTGTCTAAAAATTGTTCATAACCATGCCGTGTAATGCTTTATGCAACATTTTCTGCTTCGGAATGGAAGATTACTCGTTTAGGATATTGGAAACATGAAATCCAGTGACCAGAAAAGCCCGCTTGAAGTTGAAAATGCTTTCGTTTAAATGGACCTCGTAGTAAATAATCGTGTCATAGGGACGTCTCTGTACGAAATCAAGATTCAAACACATTGTTGGAAGTTTCCTTCGCAACAGTTATTGAGGAATGTATCGTAAATGTTGCCCTTGATGATGAGCTGTAGGAGAGCCAGGAAATAACGACACAGATTTAAAGTATTGGCTAATAATGTGATCTATTAAATAAGATGTAAACTTGACAACGAAGGTTTCGGACAAATATTTGTATCAAAGTTACCTCTTTAATTTAATTGCTGAACTTCTTCTATATGAGAAAGCTGTATTTATTGTCTTACTTGCATCAAATTGACTGTTTTGACACAGGTGTCTGGCACAACAAAACCCTTGATGGGGTGCATATGTATGTGAGAAGACGAGACTTAATTTCAGATGTAATGTGGACCCTGAATGTGTTGTCAAAGTTATGTCCTAGATAAACTCGACATCATTTATGTTGGCATGCACTTGAAAACAACATGATCAAGCATGGATTGGCTGGCCTTTTCACATACAATGACATGCAATTGACAGATGCAAGTTATACCACTGCTTATATATTTTACATACAATTATTTCACCAAGAGTAATTAAACATAATATAAGGTGTCAATGTTACCTCATACTTCTTTTTTTGTAGTCAGCGTTACATCTTTTTCAAACCGTATACAAACTGCTCTACATTTTCAATATACGATATTTTATTACCGTCCAATATTCATATTTACCTAAACTTGTATTTTACTTGCTATACACAAGCAGTTCATTAAATAACTTTTGGCTGCATGAATTAAGTATTCAGAGGTAATATTGACGTAAAATTCTGTGTCTCGGTTACTCCTTTTTCACATGATTTGGGTCAAAGTTACATTGTTCGAGTCTTTGTTACATTTTACCTATTAAAATACATATTCAGTATTCTTCACTCATCTTGAAATATAATTAATAGATGAAGGACTGGATGCCTGCCTGTGCGAATGGAATTACTAAAAATATCACACCACTGTGAACATTAATTCCATCATTTTTTTATTAGTTCTTGAAAGAAGTAACTTGACCCCCAAAAATGCGTCAAAATTACTGTAATTTTTGGTATTCTGTGTCAACATTACATCTTTTACATATTCTTCGATGTAATTGTATTAGTGGGAGTAAAGATGGTGCTGGATATCCTACATACACAACCAGCAACAACCCCAAAACGCACAAAATTCAAAGAGAGAAGAAGAAGCATAAGACATTAAATTTCAATAATTTCAATCATGGTTGTAAAAAGAGGTAACATGGATGCCAATGATTGTGTCCATGTTATGCCTAAATGAAAGCTTTTGTGTCAAAGTTATATCTTCATGTTATTTATATTTGATCTTATTTTAACAAGAGAAGCTCAAAAAGAAAACCCAAAACCATTTCTTAGCATAAGACCTAGAATAATTTTTGATTGTAAGAGTACTTACAGGTTGATTTTTTTTCTGCTACTCATTTACAAAAGAGGTAACTTTGACACAAATAAACTATTCTGTAACCAGTTAACCATCATTTTGTAACCGTCCCCATTTATCCAGTTAATTTGTGAGGACCCTTGACTTCTGTTTTTTGGGCTGATCACCTGGGGCAGTCCCCCACCTAAAAAGTGTCTCTCCCCCCCCCCCCCACATGATATTTTTTGCTAAATTCCCCTGTCTGGTTAAAAAATTCCAACATCCAAAGGACAGGGTCCTTGTCCCACAAACCAGTTTGAGGGTCCTGTAGTTTCAGCACTAGTGTGTTTATATCTTCAATTTTTTAGCTCATCTGGCACAAAGTGCCAAGGTGAGCTATTGTGATCGCCCTGTGTCCGTCGTCGTCAGTCCGTCCGTCCGTCGTCAAACTTTTTTTTTTAAAAATTTCTTCTTGGAAACCACTAGGCTAATTTCTTCAAAACTTCATAGGATTGTTCCTTGTTGGGTACGCTTTCAGATTTCTTCAAATATAGGTCATGCGATTGAAATTGTGGTTGCCATGGCAACCAATTGAAAAAACTTTAAAAATCTTCTTGTCAAAAACTGCTGGTCTGAATTGAAAATAATTTTACCCAAATGTGTCTGGTGACCCTCTATCAGATTTCTTAAAATAATTTTCCTATCTTAAAAAACATGGCCGCTAGTGGGTGGGGCATATTTTCCTTATATGGCTATATAGTGAAAACTTTAAAAATCTTCTTGTCTGAAACCGCTGGTCCGATTTGAAAGTAATTTCACACAAATGATCCATGGGTGACCCTAAATAATTTTGATATCTAACAAAACATGGCCGCAATTGGGTGGGGCACATTTTCCTTATGTTACTGTATAGTAAAAACTTCTTCTGTGAAACTACTGGTCCAAATTGAAAATAATGTTACACAAATGTGCCATTGGTGACCCTCTATCAGATTTCTTAATATAATTTTCCTATTTTAAAAAACATGGCCGCTAGTGGGTGGGGCAGATTTTCCTTATATGGTTATATAGTGAAAACTTTAAAAATCTTCTTGTCTGAAACCGCTGGTCCGATTTGAAAGTAATTTCACACAAATGATCCATGGGTGACCCTAAATAATTTTGATATCTAACAAAACATGGCCGCAATTGGGTGGGGCACATTTTCCTTATGTTACTGTATAGTAAAAACTTCTTCTGTGAAACTACTGGTCCAAATTGAAAATAATGTTACACAAATGTGCCATTGGTGACCCTCTATCAGATTTCTTAATATAATTTTCCTATTTTAAAAAACATGGCAGTTAGTGGGTGGGGCAGATTTTCCTTATATATATGGCTATATAGCGAAAACTTTAAAAATCTTCTTGTCTGAATCCGCTGGTCCGATTTGAAAGTAATTTCACGCAATTGATCCATGGGTGACCCTATACCAGATTTCTTAAAATAATTTTGATATCTAACAAAACATGGCCGCAAGTGGGTGTGGCGCATTTTCCTTATGTTACTGTATAGTAAAAACTTTAAAAATCTTCTTCTGTGAAACTACTGGTCCAAATTGAAAATAATTTTACACATATGATCCATTTATGACTCTCTACCAGATTTCTTAAAATCATTTTGTTATCTTTAAAATCATGGCCGCCAGTGTGTGGGGCAAGTTTTCCTTATACATTGTATTTCTGTATAGAAAATCTTTAAAAAAAAAATTCTCTGAAACTATTGGTCTGATTTAAGAAATTTTACACAAATAATGATTCATGGGTGACCCTTTGCCAGTTTTCTTCAAATTATCTTCCTAGGTCTAACATGGCCGCCAGAGGGTTATGAATTTACTAATGATGGCTTATAGTGATAACTTTACCATTACTTGTTCATTACCATGACCGTTACCATGGGTACCAGGTGAGCGGTTTAGGGCCGCATGCGGCTCTTGTTATACAGTTCTTTTCAGCTCACTTATTCAAAGAATGGGTGAGCATAATTATGTAGCCAACTGAACTACTGGACAGTCTACCTATATGTATGATTTATTTCAGCATGACCTCTGAGGAACAACTACAGCAGATGGGACTATCTGGACCGGAGGAGGCGATCAAGGGTACAACAGACAGTCCTGTTGCTGAAATACAACGTGAACTACAGATGGACCATGACCTACCACCAGAGAGTATGACTACAAGCAGTGATCTTCCTCACACGTTTGCAAGGTTAGTATACTAAATGCTATTCTGTCTGTCATTAGTAGAATTATAACATGCAGCCAGATAGAGGCTCGAACCCAAGACCCCTGGCTTACAAGACAAATGCTTAACCAACTGAACTACTGAACAGTCTACCTATATGTATGATTTATTTCAGCATGACCTCAGAGGAACCACTACAGCAGATGGGACTATTTGGACCGGAGGAGCCGATCAAGGGTACAACAAACAGTCCTGTTGCTGAAACACATCGTGAACTACAGATGGACCATGACCTACCACCAGAGACTATGACTACGAGCAGTGATCTTCCTCACAAGGTTGCAAGGTTAGTATACTAAACGCTTTTCTGTCTGTCATAAAGTAACAATGATAACATGCAGCCAGATAGAGGCTCGAACCCAAGACCCCTGGCTTTCATGGCAAATGCTTAACCAACTGAACTACTGGACAGTCTACCTATATGTATGATTTATTTCAGCATGACCTCTGAGGAACGACTACAGCAGATGGGACTATCTGGACCGGAGGAGCCGATCAAGGGTACAACAAACAGTCCTGTTGCTGAAATACAACGTGAACTACAGATGGACCATGACCTACCACCAGAGACTTTGACTACGAGCAGTGATCTTCCTCACAAGGTTGCAAGGTTAGTATACTAAATGCTATTCTGTCTGTCATTAGTAGAATTATAACATGCAGCCAGATAGAGGCTCGAACCCAAGACCCTTGGCTTACAGGACAAATGCTCAACCAACTGAGCTACTGGACAGTTTACCTATATGTATGATTTATTTCAGCATGACCTCTGAGGAACCACTACAGCAGATGGGACTATCTGGAACGGAGGAGGCGATCAAGGGTACAACAGACAGTCCTGTTGCTGAAACACACCGTGGACAAAAGATGGACCACATCCTACTAACAGAGAGTTTGAGCAGTGATAACCATGATAGTTCCATGGCTTCACAGTTAGTATAACCATTTCCTCTGTTCAATGGCATTTTCGACTGAGACAGACTCCAAATTCACCCACGTTCAAAAAACTTATAAAAAAAAAACCACATCAGTACACACATTTCATGTATTGGCAGGGTTTCTCTCTTGTTTGGCAAAGGAGAGATGACCATCAAATGTGTTCTTTCAATAAAAATTGCAATCACCTTGACATGTTTTGCATTGTACTGTTATTTTAGTTGAGGCGGCTCACCTGCTGTATTTTCTTAATCCCTCAATGGATTGCTTTTATATTTGGAGAGATGCTGAAGTGAATAGACCTTAATCGCCTTTGTGACCTTGAACTGTGACATCTACTTTTGCTACAGCTGTTTAAAACAGCTACTTGTTAGGAAAAGTAACATAAAAGCTGCCAATAAGCCAGCAAGCATTAATTCTTGTTTTCTGATGAAATAAGGTCAGAAGTAATGGAGAAAGCTTTAAACCCAAATTAACCTGTCTTCTGTAAAACATAGCTTTCTGCTATCATAACTTTCTTTTGCTGACAAAGAAATCTTAAATATTGCACAGGTATCCAGTAGGGACAAACCTTTCAGTTAGAAATGGTTCTGACACTTTGAATGCTATTGTAAGTAATTATGAACAGTTCAGTTTTAACAAAATATTATTTTGACAGTTTACATTTGACTTGCCAATTATCTTGTTTTATTTTTATGAATCTATTCAGCAGGGATAGCAAAAAAGTGTACCTGTCCATGGACAAGTAGGTAACTTGTCTTGCCCAAAATGTCGGCGACAATATCGTCACTACAATTTAAAAGTTTTTCAATTGTCAATGGACAAGGAAGAATTTAAAAGTCAATTGTCCACATATCCTCAAACGGACAACCCTCAAAATTGATGTCTGCATTCCCTGCTGCATATAGATCTATATGGATGAAAGTTTTCAGGATTTTTATTTCTGTTTACGATGTTTTACATTAAACTTTTCCCATGCTGAATTTTCGAGTCCTCCTACATACAGTTAATTCCACTTGTAACAACATTTACAGGGCCATGAGATAAATATCGTAACATCCGCATATCGTTGCATTCGATCACCCAGATAATCAAACAACATTCAAACAGCCAACAAATTAGGTGATATGAATATCGTCAAAGACAAGCGATTGCTTAATGCAGAACGAAAATAGTGTAGAAAGCTCCTGTAGGAGGTTTATGCACTACTTTCATCCTGTATTTAGTAATCACTGTCTAAAAGGCAAAAACAAGTTTCTTATTTTGTATGATCGATTATCACAGATTTATAGCATGGGTACCTTTGGATCTCTATCGCTACAAGGTGTAAATCGTTACAAGCATAGTTTACTGTATGTATAATAAGGAAAATTCCTAAATATGACCTTTCTGTGGCCAAAAACTGACTTTCTTTGGCAGATGAGACAGCTCCTGCCATTGTCACAAGTATCATTTCGGTATACAATACTTGCAAAGGCAGATTTGGCTCGCTTCGTCAAAACTTTGCAGCGAAATATATATTAATGCTAATCTCATTTCTCTGTTTTATAAATAAATAGCAAGGGAAGAGTTGTAGTTGTTTCAATTAAACTGAAAAGTTAAATTCACAAGTAGGTCTAATTCAACTATTTGAAAATTATCCAGAGTGTATTCAGCCCAGTAAAACCTGTATAGACGGGAAAGAAAATAGATCTATATCAAGAAAGGGTTTTAAAGGCAGGTGCCTGATATATATGCAGAACAGAGATAAAAAAAGTGTTTTGTATTGCTCTTGTTCTGCATTAAGCAGCCACATGTATAAAAATCCCTAAAGTAATTTATTTTCTGCCCAGTTTTTATAGGTTCTGCTGTATTTTTTATTTCAATACCTATGTTTAAGCACACACACAACAGTCAAAGGGTAATCTAAAATTGTGGCATCAGTCGGGAGATATTAATAAGATATAACATCAAATAGAGCACATCGGTTGAATGTTAATGACAACTCATTTAATCCCAATTTACTTGTATTTATGATTACATTTGTTTTACAGAATACTACTGATGGAATAATACAGTCTTACTTTTAAAGAATACCACTTTAACAAATTAATTCTATCCTTATGCTAAATCAGCAGATGATCATAAAAATGTAAACATATGAAAAATTGATTCTTTTATGCTGCATATTAATAATTCATCAAATGAATCGTCATAATTGTGTCATTACTCTGTGTACATTTTCAGGTTGTTCAAAGTCCTCCAGATAGCACAGAACACAACATCCATGGGTTGTGGGTACGATTTTACAAAAAGGCGAGAGGACATCATTGGACTTTGGAAGAAAAGGCCTTTTTTGTGTGTTGGGGGGGAAATAATAAAGACATGTGAAGAGCCATCCATTACCATGTGTGGTTCAAGAATCTATTACAATTTCTAAGTGTTTTGGCTTCTTTGCTTTTCACAATAATCTGTCACACGGTTTTTGGCGATAACTTTTTCATTTCTGGTTATCTCGAGTTGAAAACTTACATGAGATGTGTCATCGTTTTTTATGAACTCTGCTCAAGGCGAAATTTCCACATTGTAAAAACAACTTTCACTTTGACCTAAACATGACATTGCCAATAGTAAGCAATTTTTACATGGGGGGTTAATCAGGAAATTCTTTGCATTTTTTGTTGGGTCAAACTGAAATTTCGCCTAAGATTTCTTAAAAAGCAATGACGCATATCATGTAAGTTTCAGCTCAAAATAACCAGGAATAAAAACATTGTCAAAAACCGTGTGACAGACAAATGTGGAAAGCAAAGACGATGAACATGCTGCGGTAAAAGGGGTCAAATGCTATATTTTGTTTTATCTTTGCACCGGCTGGAAATATTTTGAGCAGTTTTGTTTTGAAGTTAAATGTTATTACTTAACTCATGTCATGCGGGACACTGATGCAGCATCACTTTTGTAAAGTAGCAAATGTGTTGAAACCAAGTTCAGGTCCCAAGTGTATTTTTGATTAATTTTGTTAACTTTTATGGTAATCTGGAAATAAAAGGTGTTTTAATCTTCTTTCTGCTTTGTTGATGTTATTGCAACTACTTATACAGTAACAACTTCAGTACTTGAGCTCAAATTAATCAAGTAAATATGATTATTGGAATACACTGGCTGTATCGATGAAGGCTCTTGTGCTTTCTATGCACTTGTATCCTTGTTGTGGGTACTACTTTTACAAGTCAGGTTCTGGTGATTCACGATTGTAAAATAGTCCCTGCAACCTCCAGTGATTTAAGGTTAACTGTATTTGTGACTTTTATTTTACATGCATGGGTTACTTTTATAACTTTGAAAGATATAACTGTTCTTTTTATCCAAACCCATGCTAATTTTGCCATATTGAATAAAATAAACAAACAATCCACTTTGATCTCATATGGGTCCAGATTATTTGCAATGGTGAAACCTGATGTGTGTAAAGCATGCTTAGTGTGAAATGGAAAAAAAATACATGCTTTTGTACAACGAACGAGCGTGACTTGTTTGTTAATCTTTCTCAACAAATAAGACTCGGCATTATAACTGCTATTAGCTACATAAAGATGACTACAACAATCAAGTGTGGTTATCTAAAGCATTTCAATTGAATTCAAGTAAACTTAATATCTTTTTTGTACAGTCTAGCAGATTTAAAGAACAGGTATTGCTGTTCTAAGCAAAAGATACATGATAAATGTATTATGTCTGAAAAGGTTTCTCTGGTATCCAGAAAGAATATGTGTTATGATGCTTTAGATTCATGTATAACCACTTTGTTAGAGTTAGAGTTAATTGAGCAAGCCTACATTGTACCAGGATATACAGTGAAACCTGTTTTAAGCAGCCACTTAAAGGAAGCAAAAATATATGGCTGCTGAAGGCAGTTTGGGGAAATTTGAAGTGGCTGCTTAACACAGGTTGGCTACTAACACGGCTTCAACTGTAACTCTACCTGCAAACATTGTCTAGATAACAATCCAGGCAACAGTTCTGTGATGAACTATATGATGGAACAAAAATTTGGTATGTGAGTTGTACAGGGCATCTTTGCTTCTCACTTGAACCTCCAGGTCCAATTGGCACTCTGGTTGCCTGGTTAATGACTAATATGATTATGTGCCAAACCACCATCCTTTTAGCTATGTTACTAGCAAGTGAGCATGCTATAGAGGGGTGCTAATAGTCAAAAGGTGAATACATAAAGCAAGGTTCACAACACACAGGTACAAATTGGTATGATTATGTGCCAAACCACCACCCTTTTAGCTATGTTAATAGCAAGTGAGCATGCTATAGAGGGGTGCTAATAGTCAAAAGGTGAATACATAAAGCAAGGTTCACAACACACAGGTACATATTTGGAAACATGCAAAAAAGTATATTGGCTTTAGTGTCCAGTTACATCTTAAAAGAAACTGTGATCAATCTATGGCATGGCAATGGGTTTCAATTGTTACGTACTGCCAGAAATACTCATCAACTTATGAATATATGTACAAATTATTTTAAAAATAAGTTTTTTATTTTTTTAAATCAAATACTGCTATTTATTACCACGATGTCCAAGTTACATCTTCAAAAAACCAAATGTGCCGATAAACAAAGTTTCCCTGGTTGAATTATGTTGGTACTGTCAGGAATTACTATTTCAGTTCAAAGAACCAATCTACAACATTGAAAGTTGAAATCAGAGAACTTTAAAAAGTTGGACACGAAACATTCCGAGATGTAACACCTAACCTTGACAACGAATTCTTGATCATATACATGGAACAATTGACTAAGCATGTATACAGGTCAGCTGCTGACTACATGTACAGTAAGTGTACCATAGTACTCTAAATATATAGACACCCCTTTCTCCACTCAGTAAATTTTAAAGCTCAGTTTAATTCAATTCTGAATTGTTTTACTTAACTTTATATGCCACTTATGGAGTACCTCAAGAGCAGTTTGATCTGGATCTGCACTATTTCCTTTAAGTTTGTCTGTCCTAATGTTAAGGATAAATATGGTACCTTCATCAACATTCCCAAACCAACAAAACTGACAACAACCAAACTGACAATACTGATCACTTCTATGTCTAAATGTACAACAGAAACAGTTTCTTAACCTTTGGAATGCTGAATAGTCAAAGTAGAATGGCCCTTAAGTGTTTAAACATTCAGTAGAGAAGTTTTCAACTCACTGAAGGGTTTTGAATAGCACACAATGCAGACCCTGGTCATTGGGCTCTTCTAGGAGCCCTCTGATCTGCAACTACACTACATGTATTTGTAAATGCCAATACACTCGTTTCCAACATTCAATAGGACATTTTTTACATACTCATCACAAAGGAGAATAAAAATGTGTCTGATGCTTTTCCCTTAGGTATGATGTATATCCTATAAGTAACCCTCATCTTTGATTCCAAGAATATTAAACTTGACAAGACCAAGAAACTGGAGTTATGTTAACATTGTAATGTGAAGGTTGTGAATACATGTATATTGCATGGTGGAACTTGAGCTTATATAAACCTGTTCTTCGTAGACACACCTTCTAGTGCCAGACTGCAGTAGGAGCAATTCTGATCAGGATCTGCTCTGCTTATGGAATGATTATAGATCTGATTATACAGTTACTGCCATGTGCCATTATAAAAATTTGTCTAATTACTATTCATTCTTCTATGAATATTCATGAAGTAATGGGTTAAATGGTTAAGCATATGCTTACATTGAATGGTATGTAAAGCTTATGCATATTTTGCTACGTGGAAGCTTGCTTAACCCTTTACTCCATGAATATTCATGTAAGAAATAATGACATAATGAATATAAATCATTAAAGATTAATTGTTAGAATAGCATATGGACACAGGAATATTTTTGACTACGACAGAAGCTGTAGAATCATATTTATATTATATCATAAGCAAACAGAGCAGACCTTGATCAGACAGCTCTAACAGGAGCTGTCTGATCTGGGTCTACTCTGTTTGCAAAGACGTAGAAAAGCGTATTTATGGAGTCAAGGGTTAACAAATAAGCTGAATAGGTTTTGGTTATTAGAAGTAGAATTTATCTTATTCAATGAGCAGAGCAGAATCTGATTAGATTAGCTCCCAGATTCTACACTGTTTGCATAAGGTGCCAAGAGGAGCTTATCTATCAGGTAAAGGGTTAACCCTAAGATTCCCTCATATAAACGTGTTTTCATGCATTTGCAAACAGAGTAGACCCAGATCAGACGGCTCCTAGAGGAGCCGTCTGATCAGGGTCTGCTCTGTTTGCTTATGGAATTTGATAGATCCGTTTCTTTGCTTTCTAAAATGTCTACAGCGTTCCACCTTCCATATTTCTTTATAACTATTTTTTCATGAATATTCAGTAGGTAGTGAAATTGGTAATAATTATAGAACGGGGAAAGGGTTAAAAGAAATGGTTGCACAACAAGAAACAACCAACATGTGCATGTAACTGTTGTCTCTGTATGCATGTCACACATTTTTGTGCACCTGTAGCATGATGGCTGATAATTATCCCTTCAAACAACAGGTAACATTCATTTGCAAAATTTGTAATCCGCTTCAATTTTACAAACTAAATTATCTTCCAAAATTCTTTTCAAGAACTTGATCAGGGTGCCACGCAGCTTTGATCCTGATGAGATGCAGAGTTACCCGGAGCCTCAATGGAATTCAAGCTGTTTGCAAAGGTTATCACAGATTCAGTAATGGTTGATGCCAGGTGTAGGGAAAGTAGAGCCAGGGGTTCTATTGTGTTTTGTTTGCCAGCTGTGAGCCATGGTTCATGTTGCATGAGGGAGCTGCAACATGCAACAGTGTGACCCATATGTTTCCCATTCATATTCTGTCGGACTGTTTTCCATCCAATGTATCCTTCTAGAAGAAAGAATTGTATTTTCAAATTCTTGGTGCAATACCAAAACTTCCAGTGTACATAATTATAGTTACCATTATAAAAATTAAGCTAATAAATATTCATAGTGTCATTATTTCTTACATGACTATTCAAGGAGAAAAGGGTTAAGACCAATCATGATATGGTATATGAGTGTCCAGATCAGCAAGATTTTACTGTAAATATGAGTTAGTCATCAGTGCACTCTATAAGACAGTAGGTAACTCTCTCTCACTCTCCTCTATTGAAACACTTATTTCAACATATTTCTTTCCCAAAATTACAGTTTTCATACCAAACAGATTTGCTCCTAATCATGCTTCAAAACAATATTCCCCAAAATACATAACGCCTTTACTAAATGCACGGCTGTTTACTTTTGTGTGCACATCAGGGGTACCCTGGGATGCATGTTTCCACATTCTGTGTGAGTTTTTTTCAATTCACCTGCCGCCTCCATTGTATGCTTGCGATCCCTACAGGGCTGTAAATTTGCCTGGAATGTGTTTTATACAGGAAACCTGCAGGAAGAAGAGGTTACGATGAGGTCAATTGATGGCTGGAGAATTCCTAACTACTGTATCTTTACTTAGGTTCCCCCAGCTTCATGCTGGACTGGGTGTATTTCAATGCTCCAAAATACATTATACAGTAGATTAATTTAACCCTTACAGTGCAAATGTTCTTTGCTTTAAACAGTGTAGACCAAGATGAGAGGGCTCATCAGGGTCTGCACTGTTTGTCATGTTGCACTTTTCCTTGGAAAATCATTAAATATCACCATTCTGTTCATATATGTTTTGTCTACTGACCTGAGTTACATGAGTAAATAGACAGTAAAACCTTCCCACCTACAGCAGCTAAACCTTCCCCCCTTCAGCAGCTGTCTAATCTGGGTCTACCCTGTTAACCATTTCCCTGTTTCCTATTTAATTTCAATACCTGCTGAATATTCATGGACAAAATAGTTATAATGAAATATGGAAGGTGGAACATTGTAGCCATTTAACCCATTACCTCATAGGCTATTTTTAGATACAACCTTTTTGAATAAATCTACCGAAAAGGAGCATTAACTAGAGAAAAGGATTTTTTTTAGAATATTGTAGTTTGAAACCATTGTGATAAATAGAGCATTTGCTCCTATAGGAGCAAATGCTTTATTTATCACAATGGTTTCACAAAGTGATTTTTACCGAGTCGTCAAAAGTCGTCAATTATGAGGGAATGGGTTCAGAAACTATAGAAACAGATCTTTCAAATTTGATTACCAAACAGAGCAGTCCCTGGTTCTATATATTCTGTTTGCAAATGCATGGAAAGTCTGATTATATGAAGGAAAGGGTTGATAAACTGTTTTGAGGAAAGGGGCTAAATCTGAAATGGCAATTACAGGTGCTTAGCATTATTTTAGCTGGTGGAAACTGCCTGTAATTACAACATAACCATTTACATAACTCAGGTGCTTGAGAATAACTTGACTAAATGTTGTAAAGCACCTTGGTGTCAAAGTTGTTTGGTGCTATTAATCCTTAGCCTGATAGAGACAACTTTTTGACACCTTTGCAAACAGAGAAGATCCAGATCAAACACCTCCTGTAGGAGATATCTGATCATGGTCTGCTCTAAATGCTTATGCCATCAGGGTCTATTATATGACCAGCTAACATCCTTCCTGTCTTCAAAAGCTAGAAGCTCATATTGTCTCATAAATGAGTCACATGTTTTTATCATAATAGGTGAAGGCATCATCTTTTAACCTAACATGATAAAAATGTTTCATCTACATATCATCTGTATACCTTGAGATGTAATATATCATAGCTTACATCTGATTAACCCTTTAACTGAAAGATATACCATTTGATACTTATGCAAACAGAGTACTAAGACCCAGATCAGATGGCTCCTGTAGGAGCCATCTGATCAGGGTCTGCTCTGTTTGCATAATTATGGAATAACAAAGATCTGATTTTAAACTTCCTGCCATGGCCACAACTTTCTGTGTTTGTATGTCATTATAAAAGTTACTCTAATTAATATTCACAATACTTCTGAAATGAATATTCATAAACTAAAGGACAAACCACAAGACCAGGTATGTGTTTTGACTGATGGGTCTTTCATCATAAACTATTTCATTAACCTTTTGCAGCCATGAATTTCATTAATGGTGTCCCATCCTTTTTTCATTTTGGTCAGACATTCTTATATTAATAAAAGCACACATTTATGGAATACCAATGTAACCACTGAAGACCATAAATTTATCAACACGTAGTCATCCTCACAAACATTATGTATTTCAACCCTTAGTAATTACTCCTTAACCCTTTCCCACATATTGACGACTTTTGACGACTCTTTAAAAGTCACTTTGTGAAACCTTTGTGATAAATAGAGCATTTGCTCCTATAGGAGCAAATGCTCTATTTATCACAATGGTTTCAAACTACAAAATTCTAAAAAATACTTTTCCCTAATTTATGCTCCTATTCGGTAGATTAATTCAAAGAGGTTGTATCTAAAAATAGCCTATGAAGTAATACGCCTCTCTACACCAATGCAAACAGAGTAGACCCAGATCAGATGGCTCCTCCAGGAGCTGGAGCCATCTGTTAAGAGTCTGCTCTATTTGCTTACGATATACATGTATATATAATGTAGATGTGATTCTACAGTTTCTGCCATGGCCAAAAATTCCTTTGTCCATGATTGTGCTATTACAATTATTCCAATTCTGAGCAAATTACGTCCTGCTATCTGTGATACACCTTCTGTCCATTCTTCTTCATCTTCTCATGCTCCAAATCTCCCCCCTCCTCCCCCTCTCTCTCTCTCTCTCTCTCTCTCTCTCTCTCTCTGCGCCAAATATTCTCTTTATGCCATTATAAATGTTTCCCATAACAAATATTTATTATATGCCATTATGTTCTCCATGAATATTCATGAGTGAAATAGTTAGAAATAATGGAGAATATTCGGCTTTACTAAACCATGCAATGAGAGTTTTATGTTGTATAAATTCACTTGGTTCTCTAACCATCTATATCCAGCTACTACTGTATTGATCAGATCCATTGCCATGAAAGCAATCAACTCTTACAACGCTGACTTTTCAAATGGACTATTCCAAAATTCAAACAGGTCAAGCTTAAGGCGAATACTTAGTGATTTTTCCAAAGCAAAGTGTAACATGACAAACAGGGCAGACCCTGATGAGAGGAGCCCTCTCATCTGGGTCTATATTGTTTGCAGAGGACATTTAAGTGACTTGTGTCCCGCACAGTAAGGGCTAACTCTTTGAAAGTGGAAAACAAGTAAACTGAAAATTGCAAACAACATAGATTCAAATCATATCACTAAGAATCTGCATATATATTATTTGTCATTCCAATTCCTCTGAGTAAATTTAATACCAGTCTTTCTAAATGGACTTGACCATTACACAATGAATAGATGATTATCCTCTGTGAAAATTCAGCATCCCAAGGTTTAATGTAATACATTTATTGATGTCAAAGAGAATACCAGTCTATCCTCTCCACATGCTTTCTCTTTAACTTCCATAATATTTCTGTAAACGCACTCATTCAAGCATTTAAGTTTCAGTCCATTTGAAACTTAACCCCATTCCCTGATATTGACTTTTGACGACTCTGTAAAAGTCACTTTGTGAAACCATTGTGATAAATAGAGCATTTGCTCCAATAGGAGCAAAAAAATTTAATGCTCTATTTATCACATTATGGTTTCAAACTAAAAAATTCTGAAAATTTCTTTTTCTCTAGTTAATGCTTAGCTTTTCCATAGATTTATTCAAAGAGGTTGGATCTAAAAATAGCCTATGAGGGAATGGGTTAACTTTGTTTTTTTGTTTTAATTACCGTAAGAATGTACAAATGTATTTCCAATGATGTAGAGACAGACCAAAAAGGTTCATTCATTAATGGTTAATTATTAATTCAAGCAACATCAATGGTTGATTACACAAGTGTAATATCAATAAATAACATGCTATTTTAACACCCGCATAACATCCAACATGTGATAAAACATTCTATTTTAACCCTTCACCTGAAAGTGACACCTTCACAAACAGAATATACCTGGATCAGACAGACAACTCTGTTTGCTCATGAAATATTGCCTTTTGGCACCAGTCTGTAAAGGTCAATTTTTGAAATCATTGTGATAAATAGAGCATTTGCTCCATAAGGAACAAATGCTCTATTGATCACAGTGGTTTCAAAACTACACAATTCATAACTTGTCTTTCTTACTAGTAAATGCTCCTTTAACTCTTTCCTTCATATACATTTGCAAACAGAGTAGACAATTTTAGATCAGACGGATCCTTTAGGGGCCTGTCTGATCAGAGTCTGCTGTTTGCTAGTTGAATTTGAATGTTGTTTCTTTACTTTCTAAAATGACTACGATGTTCCAACTTCCAAATATATTTCATCATTAACTATTTTGTCCATGAATATTCAGTAGGTATTGAAATTTGGAATACGTTACAGTTAAAGTAAATGTATTCAAAGAGGCTGGGTCTAAAAATAGCCTATCAGAGGAAGAGAGGGAATATTGCAAATATTCAAATAAACGAAAAATCTTAAAATTAATTGATAGATGTATGATCTGGATGTGAACAACTAGAACAAAGGTGAAATCCAAGGTGGTTACCATGAGAACAGTTCAATGGGTCAGACGTGGGAGGATATTTACTACTTCTATGGTCAATATTTACACACCATTGATGAATGCCGATTCTAATAAAGAATGGAGCACACTGCTATTTTCAGATAGTCAACCATTTAACATTTAAACATGGAACCTAATCTCATCCTGTTTGTACCAAGTGTCTGAATAGGAAACAGTTAGTGCCGATAATAAATGTGATATAAGTTCACTCTAAAAGTGAACAAAATGTAATACACAAATTCTGATGACCATACTTCTTTGAGAAGTTCTAGGAGGGAAACTAAAGGTTTTGATGTTTCAAAGTGAGTCTGTCCCAGGTCTCCAGAGAAATCAATTATTTTCTCCAACACTCATTGTGCTATACATGGTGAGTGTGTTATATTCTAAAAGGCACTTAAACTGATGAGGATTTTGATAACTTAATACCATCATCATAATCATTATTTTTTTAATGCCACAAACATCACCACATCATGCGTGGTCATCATTGTTATCACTATCAACATCATCATTCTGTTAACACTTTTAACCCATTACCTCATAGGCTATTTTTAGAAACCACCTCTTTGAATAAGCCTACCAAAAAGGAAAATTAACTAGAGAAAAGGACAATTTTAGAAATTTGTAGTTTGAAACCATTGTGATGAATAGAGCATTTGCTCCTATAGGAGCAAATGCTCTATTTATCACAATGGTTTCACAAAGTGACTTTTACAGAGTTGTCAAAAGTCGTCAATATGAGGGAATGGGTTAAAATGCATGAATATTCATGTAGAAATAATTACATCATAGATACTAATTACATTATTTTTCATAATGGCACATGATCACAGGAATATATGAGATCTATACTACAGTAGAACCCCTCTAATGCGACCACTTAATGAATAAACATGGCTGTCTTTATAAGCAGGGGGTTGCTTAATGCAGGATTAAAGTAATGCAGAAAGCTCCTCTAGGAGCTTTCTGCATTACTTTTGTCCTGCATTAAACTACCACATGCATCTAGCACCCAGAATTATACCTCTTTAAATAGGTGGTCGCATTTGCGGGGTTTTATTGTATTTCAACCACAAACAGAGCAGACCCTGATCAGACAGCTTCTACATGTACAGGAGCTGTCTGATCTGATTCTAGTCTCTTTACAAAGGCATCATTTATGGAGTAAAAACAAATGAATAATAATTAATGTTCAGGATGTCGTAATTTCATGGAGAAAAGGGATAATAAATCTAGTGTGCAAAAAGTTAATCACATCTGGCAACCCATCCTTGGGTTAATCCTTCTACTAATTGATTTTTTCTTCTTTCTCTTGATATAATTATATGTAGGAGTTAGCAAACCACATCTTGATCTTTAACATCACATAGGACAATTTTTAGCTATTATCTGCATCAGCTTGTCACAAATACTGTACAAGATTAATTAACACTTTACCTGATAGTAATGTCATTTCAAGTCTTTTTGCAAACAGAATAGAAGTGGGAGCTGTCTGATCAGAGTCTGCTCTGTTTGCTTATGGAATTGTCTTGTTTATCTTTACTCCATTAATCCTTTACTCCATGAATATTCATATAAGAAATAATGACATCATGAATATTCATTAGATCTTTTTTTTTACAAGTGCACACGAACACGGGAAATATTTGGTCATGGCAGAAACTGCAGAATCAGATCTATATTATATAATTAGCAAACAGAGCAGACCCAGAACAGATGGCTCCTATAGGAGCCATCTGATCTGGGTCTACTCTGTTTGCAAAGGCATAGAAAGGCGTATTTATGGAGTAAAGGGAATATCTTACTTACCTTTACTCAAATATATGAGTTTCTACACCTTTGTAAACAGAGTAGACCCAGATCAGATGGCTCTTATAGGATTTGTCTGATCTGGGTCTGCTCAGTTTTCGTCAAGGCTAAATAATCGTGCTCATATACTGTTGTAAGATTTCAGCTCATAAATATTCTCTATGTCCTTATAGTTCTTACATGAACAATGAATGAGGAAAAGAGTTACATGTATTATATAAGAGGACCAACTTATGAATTAGTTGTTTTGACTTTAAAATTTGCTGCGTAGAAGTATCATCTCTTTGCATGTTAGCTACTAATTCACCATATATAACCAATGCAATGGTATTGATCCATGTGAAATGTCTAGTAAATCTGGAGTCTAATCAGGATCCATACTGTTTGCCACTCAGATATCTGAGGAGAAAACTGAATTTTGACAAGTGTATGCAACAGAACTTTGATAAATTTTACATTTTGAAAGTGATTTTTTGAAAAGACAAAAGTTACGCAAGTGGTGCAAGTGGTTAATGATTCTGAACCCATTTGAACATCAAGTAAATTGTTTGTAACACATTGACATCTGCCATAATTCTCTAAGTATATTCTTGTCATCATTTATTTTAAAAACTTCAACAGCCAATGCAAGTTCCATGTCAAACAGTTTGAATCCTGATGTCAACCAAACACATTTGGCATCTTATCTGGATCGTAACATTTTGCATCAGTCATCACGAACTTGCTGTGTCTGACACTGACTGTGCAAAGAGTTGACAAAATCAACGATACGGTCTGTCGCTTTAAATTTGTACTCATGTGTATGGTATGATGTAGGCTCGTGTGCTTTACATGTTGTGGTTAGGTGTGTGCCTGCTTTGACATCATCTGTTGCTGCACTGTATCTATTTATCCATAACCCTTAGCCGGCTGGCCTCAAGCTCCGACATGAAGCAAGATAATTTAACCCTTACCTCCATATATACGCCTTTCTACGTCTCTGTAATAAAAACTTCTAGAAACCATTGTGATAAATAGAGCATTTGCTCCTATAGGAGCAAATGCTCAATTTATCACAATGGTTTCAAGCTACAAAATTCTAAAATTTTACTTTTCTCTAGTAAATGCTCCTTTTGGGTAGATACATTAAAAAATGTTTGGTCTAAAAATAGGATATGGAGGAAATTACTTGCAATTCAATCAAGCCCTTCAGAAATGTCTTGGATCCTGATCATGAGTCTGACTCTGTGTCTCATCTGGATCCACGCTGTTTGAAAATGATGGTTAGATCGCGATCAGCAGTATATAATTGAGGGTTAATACAATAAGCAAACTGTAATTTACAAATGTATGTATGCAGTTTTTAAATTCTAGAGAAAGTAAAATTATTTGTCAAAAAGATTGGATCTGTCAAAAAGATTAGATCTTAGTAGGATATCCAGTCTCTGGGCATTTGGTTTGGATCAAAGCTGTATACAAATGTCACAAGTGATTAGCTAACAGTTTTTGAAAGGATAACACCACATACAACCACTTAACCACAAACAAATAACACCAAATATGCTATAACGTGTCACCTGAGTGTATACTTAACCCTTTCCTCCATATAAATACGCCTTTCTACGCATCTGTAATAATCACTTCTTGAAACCATTGTGATAAATAGAGCATTTGCTCCTATAGGAGCAAATGCTCTATTTATCACAATAGTTTCAAACTACAAAATTCTAAAATTTTACTTTTCTCTAGTAAATGCTCCTTTTGGGTAGATTCATTCAAAGAGGTTGGGTCTAAAAATAGCCTATGGGGGAATGGGTTAAACCTTTCCCTGTTGAATATTCTTGTACGGAATAAAGACATCATGAATATTTATTAGCTGATTTTTTTATTATGGCATATTATACACAGGATCAGGATGTTTTGGCTCAAGCCAATACTGTAGCATACCACAAGCAAACAGAGCAGACCCTGATCTGAGATGGCTCTTATAGGAGCTGTCTGATCTGGGGCTACTCTGTTTGCAAAGGTGGAAAACAGATGCCTGTTCTATGTTTAGTCTGAATTTTAATAACCATTGAATATTCATGAACAAAACACTTAAAATCAAATCTGGAAGGTGGTACATTGTAGCTATTTTAGACAGTAAAGACACAGATCTATCAATTCCATAAGCAAACAGAGCAGACCCTGATCAGATGGCTCCTTTAAGAGCCATCTGATCTGGGTCTACTCTGTTTGCAAATGCGTGAAAAACATGTTTCTATGAGGGAAAGGGCTAAACTCTACTTCATGAATATCCATGTAAGAAATAATGAAATCATGCATTTTAATTTGCTGAATTCTTATAATGAGACCTGAATACAGGAATATTGTCCATGAATCATAGATGGACAGAGTTAGAACAAGATCTATATCATACCATTATAGGCAAACAGAGCCGACCAAGATCAGATGGCTCCTAGAGAAGCTATCTGATCTGGGTCTACTCTGTTTGCAAAGATGTAGAAAGGCGTATTTATGGAGTAAAGTATTCAATTTACAGCAGTTGGTCAAATGAAACATATGGATGCTATAAATGACAAACTCCAATCAATAAAACACACAAAACTGAATCAAACCCATTTAAACTTGATCAAGAAAAGTTAGTTTATAAAGACATGAAATGTAAAAATAATGTACCTGTCACTGGTACATTACATAAAGTTGTCACTTCAAACATATCATTTTGCCAGAAGTCTAATAAGACACACATGATCAACCTTCAAAAATTTATCAATCCCTAAACAGGATCATAGTAATTGGATCAAAGAACTATGACACATGTCTCCACATTTAGCAGCAAGAATCTAAATGGGACCTCTAGATCAGGGTTCTGCTCTGTTTGCTTATGAAATTATATAGATCTGATACTAAAGTTTCTACCAACACCCTCATCCATGAGCCATTGTAAAAATAAAGCTAATTTAAATATTCATGAGGTCCGTCATCATTATTTCTAACATGAATATTCATGAGGTAAAAGACTAACACTTTCCTTCATAATAAACGCCTTTTCACGCGTTTACAAACAGAGTAGACCCAGATCAGACGGCTCCTACAGGTAATCAGGTTCTGCTCTGTTTGCTAATGGAATTTCATAGATAAGTTTCTTTACTATCTAAAATGATAACAATATTTCACCTTCCGTTTTTCATTATGACTATTTTGTCCATGAATATTAAGTAGCTAATGAAATTTGAAATGAACATATACAGAACAGGGAAAGGGTTAAACATAAGAGTCCAGTATGGTTGAAAATGTCCGGGAAATGTACTTTTTGCTGACAAAATTTACTTAGATTTAAAAAAGCTTGTCAATATGTTATTGCCGGTGGACATGACCAAAGTTAAGAGCATGAACAACATGAGCGAGACGAAAGTCTTCCTCTTTTCTCCATGTCTCAAGTGTGAGACACTCAAGTAACTGCTGAACATCCTCCTAGCTGGTGATCATGATGTGAGCTTAACCCTTTACTTCATGAATATTCAAGTAAGAATAACGACTTTATGAATATATATTTTAACCCTTTACTTCATGAATATTTATGTAAGAAATAATAGTATCATGAATATTAATTAAATATTTGTATAGTTACATAATTATGAACAAGGGAAGTTATATATAGTGTGCCATAAGCAAACAGAGCACAGATCCTGATCATACAGCTCCTACAGGAGCTGTCTGATCTGGGTCTACTGTGTTTGATAAGGCTTAAAATAAAAGGTCCATTTATGGAGTAAAGTGTTAACTGAAACTACAGTTTGCATCAAGACGTCAGACACAAAGTAATTCTGCCTCTCATTGAGTTACAATGCAAATAACCCTTTCCTTAATATAAATGCTCTTTTCACACATTAAACAGAGTAGACCCAGATCTGAGACCGCTCCTGTAGAAGCTGTCTGGTCAGGGTCTGGTCTGTTTGCTTATGAAATTATGATCGTTCTGATTTTACAATTCCTATCATTATCAAACATTCCTGTGTACATAATAATTATACTATTATAGAAATTCTTCTAATAAATATCCATAATCTCATTATTTCTTACGTGAACTGGGAAAGGGATTAGCAGAGTCTGACATGTTTCCTGTATCAAGACTATACAAACATTTCCACTTCTCTTACACAATTTCTTCCTCAATCTCAAGAATAACTAAGTATTCAATAAAAAAATCTTGACAATTTACTTTCAAAACTTGGGCAATTTTGTAAGCTTTTCATAATACGAAGATGTCCCAGAGGGCATGGAATACCACCACCGGATGTTGCTATTCATGATAAGTGGTTTGTAAGCCAACTGTATAAAGGAAGAGTAACTTATCTAAAGAGTTATCATTTCTACCTCCACTTAACCATTATCCTGCCAAAAAAAATCATGTCTGCTCAAACTCTCATTTAACCCTTTCCTCCATAAATACGCCCTTCTGTGCCACTGTAAAAGTCACCTTTTGAAACCATTGTGATAAATAGTGCATTAAAAAAATTTTGCTCCTTATAATTAGGAGCAAATGCTCTATTTATCACAATGGTTTGAAAACTACAAAATCTTAAAAAAAATTCCTTTCCTCTAGTTTAACTTCTCCAGCACTTTTCTGTTACATCAAATCCTGCTGTCTAATCTGGGTCTACTCGGTTGCAAAGGCCGCAAAAGGTGTTTATGAAGTAAAGGACATTAAGCTTTAAGCTTTTAAAGGGATATAACTCTGTCAATATGTGATAATGAACAAGTGTAAGCTGTAGAAGTTTGAATGGGTGAGCTCGAAAGTTGTTATGCCAACACTTGAAATCTATGCATTGATTGAAGAAATGTAACTCTTTAAAATATTATGCAAAATAAGAGTAACGGTTCCTTACCAGGTTTTTTAACTATTGTATTGAAAAAAAAACTATACAAAGTTTAAAGATGGCTGTATTGATGTTGAAGCTGTGAAAAAAAATAACTAAAGCAATTTAACCTTGACTTTTCTTCTTTGAAAAAAAGACAAGCTTCAAATGATTCACTTTCACAAATATTGGAATATCTTGTTACTGACTACCTTCTTTTTAATCAAGAGCTGCTTGCACGCTCATACTGAAAAATCTTTAATCCTTTGCCTGTTGGAAACAAGTGCACTGTCATACGCAAACAGTGTAGACCCAGATCAGAGGGCTCCTAGAGGAATCCTCTGATCAGGATCTGCACTGTATGTCATTCAAAATCTTCTTGCAAATTTTACCCATTCATACTGTATGGCGTCTACCAATAAACCATGACAGACTATTCCACTCTGAAAAGTCAGCTTTGAAAGGGATAAATGTTCAGTCATCTATGCATTTATCATCCAAATAGTTTCCACTACATTGATTCACTTCAAGGAAGGTTGCAGAAAAGTGGAAGAAATTCTGTAAACTGTAGTCCTGGGGAAAGGAACAGAGATCAATTTTTGATTTATGGAATAGTATAAAACATGAAATACTGATATAGACAGTCAGATACTTTAACACTTTCCCTGTTGAATATTCATGTAAGAAATAATTACATCATGAATAGTAATTAGCTGAATTTTCCTAATATAAACTTTTCGAGAAAACTTTTTGCTTTAACAAAAACAGTAGAATCAGATCTAATGTCAAAAGCAAACAGAGCAGACCCTGATTAGATAGCTCCTATAGGAGCTGTCTGATCTCGGTCTACTCTGTTTGTAATGCGTGAAAATGCTTTAATATGAAGTAAAGGTTTAACCCTTTCCTCCATAGGCTATTTTTAGACCCAACCTCTTTGAATGAATCTACCCAAAAGGAGCATTTATAGACTAGAGAAAAGTATAATTTTAGAATTTTGTAGTTTGAAACCATTGCGATAAATAGAGCATTTGCTCCTATTATAAGGAGCAAATGCTCTATTTATTGCAATGGTTTCAAGAAGTGGTTATTACAGAGGCGTAGAAAGACATATTTATGAAGGAAAGGGTTAGACCTCCTACATTGGCTAATCAGTATTCAATGTATTACGCCTAACAGAATGTCCGCCAGCAATCATCAGACACTGTAAAGCAGATTGTCTGGCTTCCAATGTCTGCAGTTTATAGAATGCTGTCAATTTACTGATGTGAGAAGACGGATAGAATCAATGCCTCCGATAATTACCTGCTCCAATCAAATCAATAGACATTCACCAGGGTGCTTTGCACAACGCCTTGGTGACATCTGACAATAGAGAAATTAGCCCTTTGTACGCATGCAACATACTTTCACCTACAAAAAATGTAATAATCTTTTTGTTTTTCCACAAAATTCAATTTTTATCAATAATTCTTTTCGAACTATATAATCTGAGTGTCAAACAGCTGATAGGATGCTGAACAGTCTTGATGAAACACTGACCTAGATCTTATCTGGATCCAGACTGTTACAAACATCGTCACAAATTTATCAATCGTTTTGGAAGAGATCATTCACCCTTTCCTCCATGAATACACCCTACTACGCCTCTGTAATAACCACTTCTTGAAACCATTGTGATAAATAGAGCATTTGCTCCTATAGGAGCAAATGCTCTATTTATCACAATGGTTTCTAAAATTTTACTTATCTCTAGTAAATGCTCCTTTTGGGTAGATTCATTCAAAGAGGTTGGGTCTAAAAATAGCCTATGGATGAATGGGTTAACCCTTTACTCCATAAATCTGCATTTAAATGCCTTTGCAAACAGAGCAGAGCTTAATGAGACAGCTCCTACAAGAGTCCTCCAATCTGGGTCTATAATGTTTGCAAATGAGTGTAAAATGCGTTTTTATCACATACAAATGGTTAATATCCACCATTTCATTAAACTTACAAGAATATTCATACAGCATTCCGGGTAAAAAGCAGATGACAGTTTTCGCACAAAGGTTCTACAAAATGAACATCTCTTTGTCAGAACAGAAGTACGAATTTTATGGCCAAAGCAATGGTACTTGTTGTACTAAACAACATTATTACGAAAATAAACCACAACCTATTTCCCCAGGTTGCCTGTCATTACTATTAAGAGCTGTTTGAACACTATGGGAAAATTTGTAAAAAGCTCAGCATACAGCCTAGATACAGAAAAAAATGTCTATAGCGACCACAAACTGAGCTACAGATAATGTGCGTACATCATTTCTCCACCAAAACCTATGATATGACCACTCTTTAGAATCATATCGAAGAGTGGTCACAACATAGGGTTTGGTGAAGTAATAAAGAAGTTACACACTTGAAAATATTGTAATTCACGCATCTTATCTGAAGCTTTGCATAATGGAGGTCAATAGAGTTGGCTTTACTCTTTCCCTCATAGCCTTTTTATAGACCCAACCAAATCTACTGAAAAGGAGTATTTACTAGAAATTTATAATTGTGTAGTTTTGAAACCTGTGTGACAAATTCATAATTAAGGATTAGCCCTTTATCTCATGAATATTCATATGCAAATGCATGACTTTATGAATATTCATCAATGGAATTTTTATATAGGCCATGCAAAGAACAAATTTTATTTTGCCATTTCAGAAACTGTAGAGCCAGATCCAAAGGCAAAAAGAACAGACCCTGATCAAATGGCTCCTGTAGGAGTAGTCTAATCAGGGTCTCCTCTAGATCTGTTTGCAAGTTTTAAATGGAATATCTATGGAGTGAAAGGTTAAGCATGACAGTAATGCTGAATAAAGCAGGCAACATTATTTTTCTAAACAGCAAATTTCTTAGCAAGTAATGCATGCAAATACCACGATCACAATCCTATTATATATAAACAAGTTTCTACAGCCAGTCAAGAGGGATTGACACAAGATGAAGAAAATTACCTACAATTGATTTTGCTTTTTGTGAGTTTTAAAATGTGGGAAACATAAGTAGACTGGTGTTTGCAAACAGTGTAGGTGCAGATCAGAGAACAGACTTAATGAAGCTGTCTGATCCAGGTCTGCAGTGTTTGTCATTCAAAATCCTATAGTAAATTCAAGGCTTTCATACCGACTGGACTCTGTAGCACTGTAAATACTGACAGGCCAGTCAGTTTTGAATATATCAGCATTCAAAAGGTCAATGGCAAGCAGAGAAATCAATGAGCAATAGATTTTACTATTATTCTACAGCTCCAGTTATCCTTTTACTCCATAAATACACCTTTCTACGCCTTTGCAAACAGATTAGATCCAGATCAGACAGCTTCTGTTGAAACCATCTGAACAGGGTCTGCTTTGTTTGCTAATGGTATAATATTGATATGATTCTAGTTTCTGCCATTGGTAAAAAATCCCTGTGCTATTATAATAAATTAATCATAATTAATATTCATGAACTCCTTATATCTTACATGAATATTCAAGGAGTAAAGGTTTAAACCTTCACCCATGAATATTCATGTAAGAAATAATGACGCCATGTCAGTGAATATAAATTAGATAAATTAAATATTTAAAAAAATGGCATATTAACCAATGAAATTTCTGCCAAAGTAGAAGCTACTGAATCAGACCTGTATTATTCAGAAGCATTAGAGAAGACCCTGATCAGATGGTTCCTATGGGAGCCATCTGATCTGGGTCTACTCTATTTGCAATAGCGTGAAAACATGTTTGTATGAGGGAAAGGGTTAAAGAATGTAGTAATACAAGCAAGTTATACTAAGTCCTGATTTGGTCCGATATGAAAATAGCTCAATAATTGCACTGTGAGGTCATGGTCATCACATGCTCATGATCAAGCAATCTTGTGAACTTTGAGGCCAGCATGGATCAGGAAAATCCACTTAAATTATACTTAAGACACAATAACACACTCTCAGATCTTAATCTGCTTATTTCATTTGCTGTTACATAGTGTTCCCTTTTCTTGCCTCATTGATCAGATTAACCCTTTCCCTCATAGGCTATTTTTATACCCAACCTCTTTGAATAAATTTACCGAAAAGGAGCATTTACTAGAGAAAAGGAAAATGTTAGAATTGTGTAATATTGAAACCATTGTGAAAAGAAGAGCATTTGCTCCATAGGAGCAAATGCTCTATATATCACGATGGTTTCAAGAAGTGACCATTACAGAGGCGCAGAAAGGTGTACATTTATGGAGGAAAGGGTTAACTGCAATATGTGTGCGGCCTAGATGATTTCTGAATGACAATTTTGAATACTATCAAACCTTTCTGAAGTAGCACCTTTAACCCTTATAATGATGTCATGAATATTAATTAGATTAAGTGATATAATAGTACATTGACACATGAAGTTTTGGTCATGGCAGAAAACATATCTATATCATCGATATCATAAGCAAACAGAGCAGACCCTGATCCTGAGGCGGCTCCTACAGCAACCACCCACCTAACAAAGACATAAATTCTTCATTACTAAAGTTTCCTGCTTTTACTGTATATGCATTAATTTGCAAACAGTGTTGACCCTAACACCAATCATTTAGATTCAATATAAAAAGCTGTCAACCAGTCCTACAGGTAAGCAGATCCTACTATAAGCTGATTAAAGGATAATAACAGCAAGTGACCTCTCCATGCTAAGTTTGTCAAAACAAGATTTCAAACACACTTAAGGTCACAGACTTGCAAAATCAAACAACTAAACATAGAAACACTTAACACCCTTAGACACCCAGAGATTGTGTTCCCTACACAATTCTATTCATTCCATATCTATCAACGACTGTTCTATTGCAACCTTTTGTGTAATCTACATATAAACCAAACTTCTGACAGCCATGTGATAAAAATAAATATTATGCTCTACAATCGCCTGGGCTTAAAACCCAAATATAGATTATGGAATTACACAAATCCACTGCATAAGGGTAGGAAGGGGAGGGTTGCTTATGTTCACTTCCTTCCTGAAGTCAAGAGCTGAACAAAGACTCCGCACTAGAAGTGGGACGGAAATCATAATACATTGTACGTCTGACATACGAAGATTTACAGCCTGATATTGCAAGCCTTTTTGATGATATTTCCAGCTGGTTGTTGCCAAAAATACCAGGCAAAAATCAAATATAGTCAAAACAAACAACTTGAGACCCAGATTTCAAATAAGTAGCTTGTTTTGTTGAGACCATTATGATTTACAGCACCTAAGTAATAAGAAAATAGACACAGGAATGTTTAGATGTAGCAGAAACTGTATAAATCATATCTATATTATTTCATAAGCAAACAGAGCAGACCCTGATCAGATGGCTCCTATAGGAGCCATCTGATCTGGGTCTACTCTGTTTGCAATAACGTCGAAAAGTGTATTTATGGAGTAAAAGGGTAATTAGTAAATAGACACAACTATCGGTACGCAGAAACAGCCGGTACGCAGAAACAGCCGATGATTGTTACTGAATAGACTACCCACAGTCATCAATTGGCCAAAGAGGTTCAACATCTTTATTATATATCATCAACACGTTGCAACAAAATAACAAACATGTAAATCTATCCACCAATAGGCACAACGTAAGTTATCAAATGATTATCATAACCTGTAAAATGTTATTCTACCATATTAAACTCAACTGATACAGCATACCCCTCTTATATTTGTGACCAGCTAAAAGAGATCCAATTCTGGGTCGAAGATGCAGACGGTTGCTTAATGCAGGAAAAAGTTTTGCAGAAAGCTCCCATAGGAGCTTTCTGCATTACTTTCATCCTGCATTAAGCCGGCCACCTGCTTTTAAAGAAACACATGTTAATTTATTAGGTGGTGGTTGTTTCATAGGGGTTCCACTGTACTTCCAAGAAAACCTCACATTTCAACAACAGCTGAGCAAGTGCATCTGATAAATGCTGGTATCAAGACTTAGTGTATCGAGTACTTAAACCCTTTTTATCATGCAACGTCACGAAATACAGTCACTTCCTACTAGCATAATATTTTCCACGTCGACGCTGTATTTTGTGAGGTATAGTGCATGTGTACTGACCCCACTGGAATGCAAGTTTTGTTCAGCCAATAGGAGGAAAACAGGAGGAGGAAAAAGGCATTATTAAACATAAACATCAAATTAACATATTTGCTCACCTTTATCTCAACTATTTGTCCATATAAAAGGATTAAATCAAGTTTGTTTATGTTGTAAAAGTCGATGACGTCACTGCATGCCAACATGACGTCACGTAATACGTACTTGCATGTATTTTCATGGGGACGAAACCGCTTTAGCAATCTTTCTTTTTATTCATTTTCTCCTTTTTTCTTGGAGTTGCATGATAAAAGAATTACTATGCTAGTAGTTTGGAAGTTCAGCTGTATTTTGGCTCGTCAGAAAAGTAGTTAAATGCTTGCCAAGGCTCGCATATAACAACTTTTCTAACTCGCCAAAATACAGCTGAACTTCCAAACTACTAGCATAGTAATTCTTATATCTCATGAGTATAATAAAACAAATCATGACTTCATGAATATTCATTAACTAGGTTTTTATTACAGTCACTATGAACATTTTTTTTATCATGGCAAAACACTGCATAATCAGATCTTTACCATGCAATAAGCAAACAGAGCAGACCCTGATCAGATAGCACCTACAAGAGCCATCTGATCTGGATCTACTCTTGATTTGTTTGCAAAGGTATTAAAAGGTGACTCCATCAGATAAAGGGTTAAAGCTACTTTATAACTATCACGTATTGCAGCATATCTATCCGTATTGCAGCATATCTATCCGACCTCAAAGTGCCATATACGGTAGTCATTCTACTTTTAATCCTTCACCTGTTGAATATTCATTTAAATTTATTACTGTTTGAATATTCATGGATTGAATTTTTAACAATTGTACATTATTTTGGGCTGTGACAAAAACTTCAGAATCAGATCCATATTAGTCCATAAGCATATAGAGTAGAGCCAGATCAGACAGCGCTTACAGGATCTGGGTCTATTCTGTTTGCAAAGTTGCCAATATGAGGGAAAGGGTTAACCACCAGTGTAATTATGAAACCATAATATATAAGAAGTATTTCAGACAGAAGGCAAACTATTTTCTACACTACTCTGCCAAAACCTTACCTTATCGCTACTCATTGAAATGCAGTGGTCTAGTGCTAACGCGCTTGACTATCAATCCTGAGGTCCGGGGTTCAAATCCCGGTGCCTCCCGGAAATTTGAGAGACGCTTTTCAGTGTCTCGCACCCTCACCTCTTCCCCACCCAGGGGTTAAAATGGGTACCTGTGAGGGTCACTAGCCGGTACTGCGGCTGCATGATTGCGCCATATGTTTTAGGCGAATGACTCAATGACCACTGGGGAGTAAATGTACAGTCAGCTGAACGGTCATTTGGACTGAAAGTAGACTATAACTAGGTACTTTACAGTTTTAATGAGTAACAACAGGACTGTTTGGTAGACAGAAATAAAAGTTTTAACCCTAAAATTTCTTCATGTAAATTTTCACTCATTTGTTCCTGTAGGAGTCGTCTGATCTGGGTCTGCTCTGTTTGCTTATGAAATTATGATAGATCTGACTTTACAGTTTCTACCAATACCAAAACATTCTGTGTACATATGCCATGTAAAAATTCAGCTAATAAATATTCATGATGTCATTATATCTTGCATGAATATTGAACAGGGAAAGGGTTAAAATAGATCCACGCAAATACTCAGCTACGAATAAACAGTGCAAGCTAGAATTTCTGATCAGAATCTACAAGAATAATGAGTTTACCAAGAAAACAATCTTGATGCAGCATCTCGGGCAGTGGCAGAAAAATTTCATTAGAGTAACCTAATACCATAAGCTTCTTCTGGTAGTCTGACAGACCGATAAAAGCTCTTTAGATGTCCACTCCGAGACAGCACTAAGGACGGAGGACCTGGTCAATACTGGTTTTCTATGCCTGTTCATCAATAACAACAAAACAATATAATGATTCATGATAGAGACCTTCAAACGAGACTGGCTACTACCAGTTTGCATTGACCAACCCCAGCCTCTCTAAGACTGTGTATATTATGCAGAAAATACTTTAACCCTTTTCACTGTTCTATGTTTATTACAAATTTCAATACCTACTGAATATTCATGGTCAAAATATTTATAATGAAACATGGAAGGTGGAAAATTGTTGCCATTTTAGAAAGTAAAGAAACAGATTTTTTTAAAATCCACTAGCAAACAGAGCAGACCCTGATCAGATGGCTCCTAGAGGAGCCATCTGATCTGGGTCTACTCTGTTTGCAAATGCGTGACAACATGTTTATACGAGGGAAAGTTCCCTGTTTAATATTCATGAAAGAAATAATGACATCAGGAGTATTAATGAGCCACATTTTTTTAATAGCATTATTAATAAAGGAATGTTTGAATGTGATAGACGGTGTGGAATCTGATCCATTTAATTGCAAAAGCAAACAAATCAAACGGACCCTACAGGAGCTGGCATCTGATCTGGGTCTACTCTGTTTCCAAAGGCATGAAAATAGGTTCGAATGACTGAAAGGGTTAACCCTTTACTTGATCAATAGTATGAAACAAGAGCACCTTATGCGGGTGCCAACGCTCGCCTGTGGAGACGTTTTAGGCTTTTATTTCCAAAGTACATAATGGGATAACTTGTAAAAAATCTTTACAGAGTAATGGCCCTTAGTCCAATTGTAGCCCTTGTGATGGTGACCAAATGTATGAAGTTTCATAAAATGCTTGAATAGTATTAAACGTTAAAGTCTTTTATTAAAGTTTAAAAAATTAGGTCAAAGTTAATAGTCAAACTAGAACTATCACTAAAGGTGTCAATGGAATACACCCGCTCAGCTGCCTAGATCACAAATCAAACCAGATGGTGCCATGGACAGACAGACAGACAGACCAACCAACACACTGACTCCTATATATCCTCTCTCAAACTTTGTTTGCGGAGGTATAAACAATGAAACATTGATGGAAAGACCTTGCCAAAGAGATTCACAAGAGACGGACGGACTAATGGGCAATCACAAAAGTTCACCTGAGCATACACAGCTGTTGCTAAAAACATAACAGACCCAGGGTCCATGCTTATAAAGCTTTTAGTTGAGTCTGAGATCGTTCTCAAGCTTTTGATTGGTCAGATTTGAGCCTTTGGCTCAAATCTAACCACACAAAAGCTTGAGAACTCAAATCTGACCAATCAAAAGCCCGAGAACGAAACTCAGACTCAACTAAAAGCTTTATAAGCATGGACCCTGATCAGACCCTATAGGAGCCATCTGATCTGTGTCTACATTGTTCGCAAAGATGTTAACACTGGGGTGTCCATCGGCTGAAAGGTTATAATAGATTTATGCTTGGTAAAGGACAACATGAACTACAGGAGAGACAGATCTAATTAAACGGAAGACATGATTATGTCATTTGGTTACCATAGAAACTCGCTACTGACTGACCAAAAATATGTCACAGCTAATGACAGTACATATCTATGCGAATAACAGTTTGGTATCAGAAGAGTTCTGTCATGAAGGTCAAAGCTTATGAGGGTCCTTAACCTAAATCTTGTAAGTCATCTTCTGTTGCAATTCTCAGTCTATTTTTAAAACAAATTAACAGAACAAAAGCATGTCCTAGAAAAGAAGAAAAAATTAGAGATACATGACCGAGACATAAATTACTTATAAATCTTGTAAGTCATCTTCTGTTGCAATTCTCAGTCTATTTTTAAAACCAACCTCTTGGAATGAATTAACAGAACAGGAGCATGTCCTAGAAAAGAAGAAAATTTTTAGAGTTGCATGGTTTTGAAACCATTGTGATAAATAAGAGTATCTGCTCCACAGGAGCAAATGCTCCAATTTTACAATAGCGACACAAAACCGTCTTAATTTAGGGTGCAACAGTTATAATATTCATTAAAGACAGAATAACTGTCCTGTTAACCTTGTACCTTTCAACATCTTTGCAAAAACAACAGACCTAGATCTAGGTCTGTTGTTTTCAGTCTGCTGTGTTTGCTTATGGAATTAGATATGTCTGATTGTACAGATTATCCTGTGTTTGTATATCAAAAACATCATGGCTAATTAATTTTTTATGATGTCATTATTTCGTACATGAATAGTAACCCTTTCCTCCATAAATACGCCTTTCTATGACTCTGTAAAAATTACCAGTCAAATTTTTTTTACCATTGTGATAAATAGAACATTTGCTCCTATAGGAGCAAATTAATGCTCTATTTATCACATTGTTGTTTCAAACTACAAAATTCTAAAATTTTCCTTTTCTCTAGTTAATGCTCCTTTTCGGTACATTCATTCAAAGAGGTTGGGTCTAAAAATAGCCTATGGAGGAAAGGGTTAACGAGGTAAAGGGTCAACAATGTGCTGTAACTATTAATCTGTCAGCCTAATTTAGGCTAATGTTCAACTTCATGTATTCTAACAATCCTGTGTCTTTTTAATTTGACAGTAATGCTTAATCCTTTCCCTCATATAAATACTTTTCCACACATTTGCAAACAGAGGAGACCTAAATCAAACAGATCCTGTAGGAGCCATCTGATAAGGGTCTGCTCTGTTTGCTTGTGACATGACATATATTTCATACTACAATTTTGTCAAAGCAAAAAATGTCCATGAAAATTATACATTATATAAAATATTCATGATTCAATGTTTCGTACACAAATATTGACCCGTTAAGGGTTTAGCTGACAGCTTAATTTCCTTGCGGTCAAGCAGTCATTATACAATTCTGACCTGATGAATAGGGCCAAAGCTATTTCAATTTTGAACCAATTTTCCAATTTGTTACCACATAAGATTGGCACTTTTCTTCCTTTTGTCCACTATCAAATACATGATGGTGTGGACACCCTTGTTCAAATGAGAAACGCTCAAAGCAGTTTTTGAGTGGGATCTGATAATTGGCTGGTTAGTGATAAAACAGTTTTTTACCCTAAAGGCCTTTACTCCATAAATACGCCTTTCTATGTCTTCGCAAACAGAGTAGACCAATATCAGACGGCTCTTCATCGGAGCCATCTGATCAGAGTCTGCTCTGAGTGTAGTGTTGGCTTATGATATAATATAGATATGGTTCTACAGTTTCTGCCATGGCAAAAAGCTCTAATGTGTCCCTTCGCAATCATAACAATTAATCTGATTAACATTCATGATGTTATTAATTTCTTACATTAATATTCATGGAGTAAAGGGTTAACTGATAGCTCGCGACAAATTGATAATTATAATATAATATCTGAATTACCCTAAGTATTCCGTAGGAGTGATTCTGATCTGGTTCTACACTATTTGTTATTGAGATAGTCTCTACTTGCAACGTGTTTTAAAAACGTCTAACAATTATATAAATCATTTGTACTTGAAAAGAAGTATATCGCAAGAAAACCAGTCGAATAAACACCAAAGATTACTAAGACACAACTTTCATGTGTTTGATATCGAAGACCCAATATATACCTCCATGTATTGTATTTATTCGGCTTGCGTTTTAGTTTTGTTAATTAACTGATCAACTAAGACTAACAATATTTTGTTGTAGAAATAAATGTATAAGTATCATTTTAAGAAAACGGTTTCTTTTGGTTTGGTTTTTATTGGGTTTTACGTCGCTTTAACAGTATTTCAGTCGTATCGTGATGTTAAATTAAAGTTATCAAATGCAGCGATGGACCATTCCATCTCAAATATTATTCAGCATTAAGACGAGCCAAGATTTCACATAGAATTGCTTACTAAGCTTATCTTACAGCCTTAAAGTCTCACAATTCAAAGTACTGTCATTTTATGTTGAATGTTATTCAAATAGCTGAAATTGAAACCCTTCCATGTTTAAACTCTACTGGCATAAGGTTGCGCTTTAATCAATCTTAAATCAGATAAGAGTATTTGAGTCTGTCTCGTCATACAGGAATCTGAGAACAGGATGATAAATTTCTACACCAATAACTAAAAGTTTCAAATTGGAATTACTCTATTTGGGCAAAAACTTTAAGGCAAACAGTGCAGACCCAGCTAGATCAAAAGACTCCAGATAAAACTGTTCGTTATCCTGAAATGGCTAAATCATTTACTACTCAAATTGTTTTGTTATACAGTAAAGTTTTACAATGATCAATAATTTTGAACAAAAAAAATGGAAAAAATACTTTTTCGGCGATCCAAATAAGATTCGTAAATTAAAACATTTTCGAGTATAACTTCTTCATTTCTCCACCAAACCCTATATGGTTTGACCACTCTTCAGAATCGTCTTGAAGAGAGGATTCTCAAGAGTGGTCACAGCATAAGGTTTGGTGGAGAAATGACAATTTTAGTACTTGAGCATGCACGTTTATCTGTAGCTCTGCTTTTAAGAATGATCATAATGAAGCAAACGATCAGTTAATTAGAAACCAAACCTTTAACCCTTTCCCTGTTCTATGTTTGTTTCAAATTTCAATACCTACTGAATATCAATGGACAAAACAAGGAAAGTTAGATATTGTAGCCATTTTAGAAGCTAGAGAACCAGATCTATCAAATTCTATTAGCAAACAGAGAAGACCCTGATCAGACGACTCCTCTAGGAGCCGTCTGATCTGGGTCTACTCTGTTTGCAAATGCGTGAAAACACGTTTGTATGAGGGTCCGGGAAAGGGTTAACAATGTCCGAATACCCGACGTTTATTATCAAAGCTACAAATGTACGTTATTTGCACTCATTCACCTTATTTCATATTCAGACTGTCAAACTATTTAGATTTCTCAACATCGGTAATGTAACAATATTTTATGGGAGCAGATGGTAACAAATATGGTTAGGCTGAAAAAAACATCTGCAGACAAATTCAATAAATGTACTCAATTAGGGAGAAAACAAAACACATAAAATACCCATCATGCTATGTTGCATACTCTTTTAGACTACAGTAAAACTCCCCTAAACCGGAATTCTAGAAGAGAATAATTTAGATACCTTTAGTCAGGTGGCTGCTCAATGCAGGGTCGTGAAAGCCATGCAGGTCCTCCAGGAACTTTCTGTGCATGACTTTCGCTCTGCATTAATTAAGCTGCCACCTGTCTCCAAGGCCGATATTTATACCAAATTTAATGTCAGCTTTAGTTAGGTTTTATTATCCCGTAGAATGCAGCAATTCCATCTGTCACAGTCTCCCTGAAGCTTACAATAGTCAGTCAAGTATGGAGAGTGAAGCGACATTCAAACAGGACCAATCAACTTATTACTTCAACCTTTAACTCCATAAATATGCCTTTCTTTGCCTTTGTAAACTGAGTAGACCCAGATCAGACAGCTCCTATTGGAGCTGTCTAATCAGGGTCTGCTCTGTTTGCTTATGGCATAATATAGATGTGATTCTACAGTTACCGCCATGGCCACAATGTATGGTGTCAATGTGCTATATTATAACGATTAATCTAAATAATGATTATTTATTGCCTAGATTTTTATAATGGTACATAACACATACTTTTTTACCATGACAAAAACCATGCAAATTCCATACCGAGGGCTTGGTTCAAAACTATTGTAACTCCTTCACAAAGTGAAGGAGTTACAATAGTCTTACACCAAGCCCTCGATACGCAATTCTAAGTCTCAGCAGAACCTGATCTGGATCTACTTTGATGGCAAATGTTTTAGGATTCAGGTTCAGGGTTAACCCTGTGATTTCTAGAAACTTGTATTTCTAAATGGTTTAGATCAAGATCACAGAAGATCCATTTTGACTAAGTCACAAATCTAACGGATTAGGAGACCTGGATTAACGGGGGCTCCTCAAGTTGAAAGTTTCACAAGTATGTTGCAGTCATACATTCATTGACCTGTACCTGCGTGCAAGATCATTAATGGGTTCAAGAGTTCAGAGCATAAAACAATTACAAAGACAATATTGATTGTTTTACCATAAAATAATTTAAGTGCAACAGTAGCTGCAACTGTTTTCCAAACAAATCACACAGCATGTACATGTAGTCGTACCAGGATGCTACCATTTATAAATTAATGACAAATTGACCGTCCCTAATAACCTCAAGTAATCAGACAGATAAGCTGCGGCAAATAGTTCAGTCCCAGATCAAACTGTTCCTTCAGGAACAGCTTAACCCTTTCCCTCATATAAACGTGTTTTCACGCATCTGCAAACAGAGTAGACCCAGATCAGACGGCTCCTAGAGGTCAGGGAAAGGGTTAATCAGGGTTTACACTGTGTGCTTCTATGCCAGTCTAATTTAAAGATATCAAAATGGTGCTTAACCCTTTCCCTGTTCGATGTTTATTCCAAATTTCACTACCTACTGCACATTTATGAACAAAATCTTTATTATGTAAAATGGGAGATGGAACATGGTAGACATTTTTGAAAGCTAAGAAACAAAGCTATCAAATTCTATTAGCAAACAGAGCAGACCCTATAGGAGCTGTCTTATCTGGGTCTACTCATGAGTGTTTGCAACTGTGTGAAAACATGTTTATATGAGGGAAAGGGTTAAAGGGTAAATTCAATTAATGAGTGGAATGGAGAGATCGGATGTTCAAATATACAGCCCTTTACTCCATAGAGGCTAGGGCTCCTGCACGAACAGTGTGATCAGGGTCTGCTCTGAAATAATATTGATCTGATTTTACAGTTTCTGCTATGGTCAAAAATTCTTTTCTTCATAATGGAGTTAATTGATATATTCATTATTTCTTAATAAATATTCATAGAGTAATGGGGGCTAGAGTATATAGGATAAGTACTTATGAAGCCGAGACAATTCGCGAGTACTTTATCCTTGACCTTCAACATGTTGCTCAAGATCTTCGCTGCACCTGAAAAACCTAATCAGACGGAGAAAAACTTGAAAAGTTCACCAGAATGAAGGTTGCATAATATATCAATGTCAGTCTTATTTTATTTCATTAGAGAAACTATCAGAACAATAGAGGTTCTCTTTTGACTATGGCAACATCTTGTCAGTCATCTGATATTAATGATTTGTTTTTGTCATGTGAATTACTTGATAAACAGCTATTTTGGGCTACACATTATCATGCGATAAATAACAATTCCATGTGGCCTAGATTCTCCTAATTTGTTTTTCATGATGTTCGAAACCAGAGCAACAGATAAACATGCTTACTCAAGTACTAAAATCATGCATTCTCCACTAAACCTTTTGCTATGACCACTCTTTAGAACCAAGTCAGTGCTATGTGCTGAGCGGTGACCAACTCTGCAAATGGTCACATAGCCACAACTCTTTTTATGTGGGAAACAGTCTAGACCCAGTCTGCACTGATTGTCATCCAAAATTCTCTAGCAAATTTATGTCTTTCATACTGAGTGGACTCATCATTAAAGACTGATGGGTCATACCACTTCAGCATTCAAGGAGGTAAAAATACTACGACTCCTATGTTTTTCATACATATATTACAACACAGTTCCAGCAACCTGTTTCACAAGTGACTCATAACAAAACCATAGCGCCACAGCCTTATCACGATATCTAAATATTTATTCAAAATTGAGTACAGATGCTGCTATCTCAGCAAAACACACATTCTTTGCCAAAAAAATACTGCAAACTCTTCGCCTGCTGTGAAAAATGGACGACTACTCAAACAGTGATATTCTGCATTTTCGAAACATATTTCAATTCCCTAAAGCCTTTATCGCAACCATGAGTTGAGTGGCAAACAGCTTGTAACATGGCAGAGTTACCCAGCATCTCATCTGAATCTAAGCTGTTAATAAATGTGTGGATTTGTTTATAATTAGCCCTTACCCCTTCTCATGCTATTAGCGTACCAATCTGTATTTGCAAATATTGTAGACCCATATGAGACAGCTCCTCTAGGAGCTGTCTCATATGGGTCTGCACTATTTGCCTTTATAATTCAGTGGCTACAACTGATCCAACTTTAGAATGATTCAGCTATTTAATATTCATAAGCAGATGGATTCACATTTGAATATTTCGCATGAGAAGGATTAACTCAGACTTTTATCAGTGAACTTGTTCACTCCGTACTGAGAGCCCCATACTCTTATGTTTTGATCTTCTCGCTGGGAAGATTGAAATATTTTTGCCAAATGAATATTATTGGGTCAGCTGCTAATATAAATCCACGAGATTAACCTTTTGCTCCATAAGTACGCCTTTCTATGCCTTTGCAAATAGAGTAGACCCAGAACACTGACGGCTCATGTAGGAGACGTCTGATCAGGGTCTACTCTGTTTGCTTATGATATAATATAGATTATTCAAATCTTACAGTTTCTGTCAATTTGCAAAAAGTTCCTGTGTTGTATGTGCTATTATACAATGAATCTAACTAATAGTTTCTTCAATGAATATTCAAGGAGAAAGTGGTTAAAGCTGAGAATACGTGTACAGATCTATCAAGATCAACACTGTCCAGACTCAGATCTTGAAAGAAAGAATAGGACAGGGCGGTTAGTATTGGGCACCCATATAGGTGTGGGGCCCTAACTAGAGCATTTGCAAACTGGCTCTAATTTATCTAAATGGTTTGAAAACTATACAATTCTACTTTGTTTGCAAAGGGGTCAAAACATGTCTCTACCAAGAAAAGGGATAATATGACTGTATCTGACAACTGTTTCTGCTGAGTTAGCAATATTAACATTTGCAGTAACGTCCACCGGTATATACTCTAATGTTGCCTATCGAAATGTCATACAGTGAACACAAAGTAACTTCGGTACAGTTGTTACAAAATGATCCAAGTGTCAAAATGAGATGCCAAATTATCCAACACCTTAAAGTCTTAGACCCAGATTGCTTTTAAAAAGTTATGTCAAATTCATCATCAGTGTGGAAAGAATAACCCTTAACCTGATATGGAAGCCTTTTCAAGCCTTGCAAACAGAGTTGACCCAGATCAAATGGCTCCTGTAGGAGCCATCTGATCAGGGTCTACTCTGTTTATTTAAGGAATAATATAGATCTGGTTCTACTGAGTTTGTGCCTAGGCAAAAATCCTGTGATCATGTACAAAAAATTGTACCATTGTAAATATTGGACACGATGTAAAGGGTCAAAGTCTTAATGCAAGTGATCTACTGTTTCAATCGTCCCATTTCCAATTGTATAATGGCCTGCTTACAATATATCATTTCATCCCCTCTAAAATTGTCAACAGGCCTGTGGTGAGATTGGGTACACATGTATGGGCGAGACAGGGTACATCATTTGTATGCTGTAAGCCTAGAACAAAAAATCACATCAACTGTGCTAGCAACTGAGATCTAACCTAAATCTCAAGTATGTAACTGAATATTTACCCAACTAAACAACTCTACCTACATTTTACTCTTAAAATGTTACATAATTGGTGTCTGAAATCAAATCTGTCGGCTTAAATTCTCAGAATAAATTCTTATGTCATTTCTTTCAATGGTTCTAGCCAAAGGAGGGTCATGCAGCATGGTGTTCTCATCCGAATCAAAACTGTTTCTACAGTTTCATAACAAATTCACTGTACCTATCATCACTGCTATTCTGCATATAGATAATTATGAATGAGGCCACTGTTCATAAAGTGTGAATTTTGAATTACTAATGTTAGATATATTCAACTCAGCATACGTCTGAATTCTTCACCTATCATAATCATGTTCTGAATTTAATTACTCTGAGGCAATCCACCCTTACAATTTAGACAAATTTTATTAAGTCAACTTGCAATTTCAAACAGTGTAGACTTCAAGATCAGAAGACTCTTACTCAGCCAGGAGCCCTCTGATCATGGTCTGCAGTTTGCGACTAAAACATCAGCCAAATGTTTCATACCCTTTCATACATCTAAAGACTCTACTCTTAATGATTCAATTTTGAAAACTAACTTTAACCCTTTACTCCATGAATATTCATGTCAGAAAAAATGACATCACAGATATTAATTAGGTTAATTTTTATAATGGCATATGAACACAGAAAAGTTTGGCTCAGATCTGTATAATATACGATTAGCAAATAGAGTAGACCCTGATCAGATGGCTCCTGTAGGATCCATCTGATCTGGGTCTACTCTGTTTGCAAAGGTGTAGAAAGGCGTATTTATGGAGCAAAGGGTTTAATGCTGGATGGTCCAATAGTGTTTAATGATAAAAGTCCATTCAATGAGAGTGGTAAAATTCATTTTGAACGGCAAACAATGCAGACTCTGATCAGAAGGCTCATCAAGGAGTCCTCTGATCTGAATCTACATCATTTGCAAATGGCAGTTGACTCATTCTCCGCATATATTGTCAGTGTAATTGCAGCAAATCATTTATCAACTTAACTTGACACAGAGATGAGAACATTAGTTTGTCTCCCTGGTGATGTGAATTGAGATCTGAATCCATACTAATTCAATAAAAACAATTTATTTCATCAATGATTAAAATGGTTGTCAACTTTTAATTTATAGCCATGTCAAACCTTTACAAAATTTATTTCCTTATATTGTGTTAACCCTTTACCTCATAGGCTATTTTTAGACCCAACCTCTTTTAATAAATCTACCGAAAAGGAGCATTAACTAGAGAAAAGGAAAAGTTTAGAATTTTGTAGTTTGAAACCATTGTGATAAATAGAGCATTTGCTCCTATAGGAGCAAATGCTCTATTTATCACAATGGTTTCACAAAGTGACTTTTACAGGATCGTCAATATGAGGGAATGGGTTAAGCAAGTAAAGCATTCATAACGATATTTTCCCCAATCTATAATCAGGAAACATTTTTGGTACCAAATTTCTACCCAATGTATCAGATCTAACTTAAGCAAATATGGAAAGAGTTTTGGTTGCATTAAAAATATAACCTTCTCAGTGTCTGATCTGGATCAACAAATTGCAGATCAAATCTTATTTTCTACTTTCGGAGAAGTAAAGACTCGAAACAAAGACAAATCTGTCACATCGTGACTATGCACAGCATTGAAGCAAACGATTTGAGGAAGTCATTTTTAACACTTTGAATGCATTATAGTTTCAAATTGAAATGATCAATCATTGTTTAAAAGAAGAGTCCATCCATTCAGTGTAAAAGGATTAATTTGCTGAAGGACTGTGAATGAGAAACAGTGCAGACTCTGATATGAAAGCCCTCTTATCTGGGTCTTCACTGTTTGCATTGTATTATAGTCAACTGACGTCCCACATTTAAAAGGTACTATTGTTGAAAAGGTAAACCACAAATAGTATCGTTTACGTATCACCTTGCTGACAGTTTTATCTTCCATAAAAAGTGTAAAATCTTTTGCCTATTATTTCACTACCACTAACCCTTTCCCTGTTTAATATCTATTCAAGATTTCTTCACCTTATGAGTACATTATGTTCATGACAAAATCAGTAAAATTGAACATGGAAAATAAATGTCCATAAGCAAACAGAGCAGAGCCTGATCAGACGGCTGACTTATAGGAGCCGTCTGATCTGGGTCTACTAGCTGTTTGCAAATGCGCGAAAAGTCATTTATATGAAGGAAAGGGTTAACACTTATTTCTGGTAATGCGTCACTCTTTCCTCTCAGTATATGGGACATAGCAGATGAAATAGCAGTTTTCATTCTGACACAACCTAATCACCTCATGAATATTCATGTAAGATATAATGACCGAATAAGTATTAATTGGCTGATTTTGAATAATGGTGTGACATCATGAACATGGAAATTTTCACCATGGTAGAAACTGTAGAAACAGATCTGGCATCTCATAAGCAAACAGTGCAGACCAGATCAGATTGTTCCTAAAAGATTCGCCTGAACAGTGGGTCTACTCTGTTTGCAAAGATCTCTATCTGGGAAAAGGTTAAAAGAATCCTTCTCCATGAAAACAGACATTTTTACCAATTCATGTATGTCCAGGGATTCTAATCAATGTCGCTTACGGTAGTGATATCGGTATTGCAAAGTATATCTACAATGTTTAACCTGTTACTTCATCAATATACGTGTAACAGAAATCGATGACATCATTAATCATGACTTACTAGCTTAACATTTATAATGGAATACGGACAAGAAAGCTTTGGCCCTGGAAAAAACAGTAGAATCACATGATTCAGATCTATATACAGTAAAACCTCGATTATTCGAATTTTCGTTATAGAAGAATTTAGACTCTTTTAGGCAGGTGGCTGCTTAATGCATGGTGAAAGTCATGCAGAAAGCTCCTAGAGGAGCTTTCTGCATGACTTTCACCATGCATTAAGTTGCCACCTGTCTTAAAGATCGATAAAAATACGTATTTTAGTGTTCGGATAATCGAAGTTTTACTGTAATTCCAAATCAAACCGGATGGCTCTTATAGGATTTGCAGAGGTGTTAAAAGGAATAGCTGTGGAGTAAAGGATAAACAAAACAGAAGGAATTTAGCACAGAATGGTGACCATAACAAATATAGAGGCCTCTATATTATATCTGCATATCTCTGTTGCTAATATTAATTGAGTCTCATTGTATACTACCAACCAACTCTCATAGGCAGAAACACATTGTCTTGTTTCCGCAATGTCTCGTTTCAATATTCAAAGTCGCTATCATACATTGACATCTGTTTCTGTTTTCAAACATAATACCATCAGAATCCTAAGCTAAAACAGTTTGGATTCTGATGAGAAACTCGGTAACTCTTAGACGGACATCTGGGTGAAAACTGATCATAAAGTTTATCACTAATCAACCTATTAATGTGATCAATACTGTAACCCAGAGCTACAGATAAAGGTGCGTACCCAGATACTAAAACTGTCATTTCTCCACCAAACCCTATACTGTGACCACTCTTTAGAATCGTCTCTTTGAGACGATTCTAATGACTGGTCACAGTATAGGGTTTGGTGGAGAAATAAAGGAGCTATTCTTGAAAATGTTTAAATTTACGCAATCTTATCTGGACCTCTGAAGTAATGAAATACCAAATTGAGGAATGATACCACCCATTGCTTGAGCACAGTTTATCTGGCTTTCAAAGGTGAATTTTTCAGAGTGGAACAGTCCATTATTGTTTATTGGGAGTCCATACAGTATGAAAGGGTCAAAATTTTCAGGAGAATCACAAACAATGTCCAGACCCTGATGAGAGGGTTCCTCTAGGAGCCCTCTGATCTGGGTTTACAAATTTGAAAATGACAGTGCACTATAATTAAATTTCCCCACATTCAAAGGTTTAAAAAACAAAACTATATATCAGAAATTTATTCAGATCCTGGATACAAGTTAATACTGACTGATGATCCATTCACCCTTAGACTGCTTAGAACATAGCCGCTGACTAGCATTTACAAGTGATTGGATCCAGATCAGACACCGATTAACCTAGCACATAATATTTGTAACATATTGCATTTAAATCATGATTTCAATGAACTGAAGTGCTTACAATCATTGTGTATCTTCTATTTGATCTTAATTGCATATTGCTCTCTTATCACACAAAAGCATTGAATTCTATCTGGCTAAAAAGACATTAACCTTTTAAACCGCTTTGATAATCACAAATTTATAATAACCTTTGAAAATGCGCTGGGCAGAGATTAGACGCAGAGCATTTACCAGCATCCCATCAGTATTTACAATGTATGAAACCAAAACAGAATTTAAACAAACATTACAAAATAATAAAAGACAAAAAATACACTTTTTTGGGGTCCCTTTTTCAGCCGCAGAAAGGTTTAAACCCTTTGAATGAGACACACATGCACTGTCATTTGCAAACAGTGTAGACCCAGATCAGAGGGCTCCTCTAGGAGCCCTCTGATCAGGGTCTGCCCTGTTTGTCATTCAGAATCCTCTAGCTTAAAGTTTAGGCCTTTCATACTGAGTGGACTTATTCCACTCTGTAAGTTCAGCTTTGAAAGGGTTAAAAGTACATGTACTAAGGACTGTGAATGTATTTATCTTCGAGCCATGTACCATGAAATGTATACATGTCATAACCGCATTTACGCAATTACCATGTAATGATCCGATGATTATGTCATTTCCACTGCTGATAAGTAACTTAAACTGCACCAAGCAGTGTCCCCCAACAGAGAACACAATGACCCTGTCATACTGAGCACTTGAAAACAGTGTAGACTGACCAACGGACTCATAACCCATAAAGTTACTAATCAATCAAAGGGAAAATGTCATACCCAGCCATTAGATCGAGTGTTCACTCAGCTCAGAAAATGTAAGCACAGTAGAACCCCTCTAATGCGACCACTTAAATGAATAAACACGTGTCTCTATAAGCAGGTGGTTGCTTAATCAGGGGTGAGAATGGCTGTTGGTGAAAAAAGAGGAAAATTGGCAGGGGTCAAGGGGGCCGCCTAGGCCCCTTGCGGGACATGGGCAGTGCCCATGTGGGGGGTTCTGGGGGGCAAAGCCCCCGACGCAAAATGAAATATAGCTTTCCTGAGCACTTCAGGAGCCTTCTCCTGCATTTTCACTTGGGTCTGTCATTCATGTGTTTTTTTTACAATTATACTTGAGTTGCATGTCATACATGATGAGCTGTGTTTACATGTCCATACAATTTACATTCAGTTTATTATTGGATCCATTCAACATTGGCAGATTAATTTCTTGTCAAACACAAGCAATTAAAACTCACACGTTTTAAAAATGAAATCAAATGGAACTCGGTGATCACAGATAAAGATACAAAATTTGATTTTTAAAGTTGGCATGGTATTGTTACAGTTAACTTTCTAGACAAGATTCACCAAAGTTCACATTACAGTCACAATTTCTAGTCAAAGTTCACATTCAAACTCTGATTCTGATTACTTTTTTATGTCAATAAACCATCTTCTAATTCATTAAACTGGTTTATTAAAAACAAAATATAACTTTTCTGAATCGATAAATCTTGACCAGTTCCTTTAACATTACCTATGAATAGCTATTGACAGACAACTTTCTGGTGAATACTTGACATTACAGGTTTTTACCTGTGACTGGAAATCCGCTGTTTCAACAACTGGACATGTTTAATGCTTTTCAGAAGGTTCTTATATGCTACGCAGTCGTGTTTTCCGTAATTCATTTGTTTGGAACAAAGTTTACACAAGGTTCCCTCGTCCGAAGTTTACTTTCAGTTTCACGAAATCGTCGCCAATTATCACTTTTCTTGTTTCTTTACCGAATGTCAACGTAATTTCTTTCTCTAGCCATCTTGGTTAGAACTTGTTTTCCACACTGTTATCGTAATCTCTGCCTATGCTTCTCATTTTTGTCTTAAATTCAGATTAATTGACAGTACAGATACAGAATTTCATATCACGGACGCCATCTTGGAAATGTTGAACGAACACTGCATAATACGAGCGTTTTGATTGGCTGTAGGACAAGAGTCTCGTTATTCGATTAGCTGAACCGAAATCTCGCTGTTAACGTGATATAAACGTCGTTAACGCGGATTTACTTGGAATACCGTAGTGAAAGAATATATCGGCAAATAATAATTTCCTGAATTAATCGCCATAACCCCCCCCCCCCCCCCCCCCCCCTCTACAAATTTCTCATCGGATTTACATCGATCTCAAAAACGGCCCTGAGTGAAACGAAATCCGCGGAATTCCGCGGATCCGCGGAAAATTCTCACCCCTGTTAATGCAGGACAAAAGTAATATAGAAAGCTCTCTGCATTACTTTTGTCCTGCATTAAGCTACCACCTGCATCTAGCACCCAGAATTATACCTCTATTAGGTGGTTGCATTAGCGGGTTTTTACTGTACCATTTCTTACATTTCTCAGATAAACTATGGTATTGTTACCCAACAGAATTGTCTCGCAACAGCCGTATCTTGTAGGTACTTATTAGAATTGCCTCTGGTATAGGAGCTGTCTTATCTGGATCTACTCTATTTGCACAAGCATAGAAAAACATAGATGGTTTAGAGCTATTTTTGAATTGCTTTAACAACATAACCCTTTCCTCCATATAAACACGTTTTCATGCATTTGCAACCAGAGTAGACCCAGATTATACGGCTCCTTTAGGAGCTGTCTGATCAGGGTCTGTTCTGTTAACTAATGGAAGTCAATAGATCTGTTTCTTTTCTCTCTAAAATGGCTGCACTGTTTCACCTTCCATATTTCTCTATAACTATTTCTGTCCATGAATATTCAGTAGGTATTGAAATTTGGAATAAAGATAGGACAAGGTAAGGGTTAACCCTTCCAAGTTCTTCATGAATTTTCATTGGCACAAAGACATAGTATGGCTACTAATAAGCCATCTGTATACCATATGCAATGCCTTGAAGCCAATGCTCTGTAACTGGTCCCAGCCTCCACCTGTCCAAATAGCCTTGGCCACCAACAAGTTCCACCTCAGGTGATGAAGAAATAAACAGACTGTCCCTACACAAACTGGTATTCAAAACATCAGCAGCTAACCAAACATACCCTAACAACCTAACCCATTACCTCATAGGCTATTTTTAGATACAACTTCTTTTAATAAAGCTACCGAAAAGGAGCATTAACTAGAGAAAAGGAATTTTTTTAAGAATTTTGTCCTATAGGAGCAAATGCTCTATTTATTACAATGGTTTCACAGAGTTGTCAATATGGGGGAATGGGTTAAGCATTCTGACAGACAGACCTAGGCAAACAGTATAGACTCAAATCAAAACTGCTTCTGAAGGAGATGACTGGTCCACACTATATGGTAAATTGTCTGCTTCCATTTAGTCCTTTGCCTGTTCCTTATTTATTCCAAATTTCAATACCTACTGAATATTCAGACACAATTATTATTACTTACAACAAACTATGAAAACACATTTGCAAACAGAGTAGATCCAGATCAGACGGCTCCTATAGGAGCCCTCTGATCGAGGTCTGCTCTGTTTGCTAGTAGAATTTCTTTAATTTTCAAAATGGCTACATTAATGTTCCACCTTCCATATATCATTATATCTAATTTGTCCATGAATATTCAGTAGGTACTGACATTTGGAATAAACATACAACAGCGAAAGGGATAAGAAACAACTAACCACCTAACAGAATTTCCCAGAATGGTTGAGAACAAACCCTGAGGCTCATATATTAATTCAATGCTGCAAGGATTCACACCTGAGCACCATAAATGTCCTATCAAATTATCACTAGTTCCTCTAAAACTGAGACCACATATTTTATGCATGAGGGAAGACATAAATCTTGTCCATTTCTTCTCTTTGCTTGACTGTGTGGTTTTGCTAGTGACAACAGCATAAAAATATGAAGTCATACATCACTTTTTTTAAAAAACAAAATTCACTTAAATACTTTATTCTGAGAAAAACTGCTGTTTTTGTAATAGAAATGTATCGCTTTCAGAAGGTTACCCAGTAATTCTTTATCTCATGAATATTCATGTAAGAAACAATTTTTTTTAAAATTATTTGTTGAATTTTTATCATTGTTTAAAAACACATTACCAAGTACATTGTCACTATGGCAGAAACTGTAGAATCAGGTCTATTATAATACCATAAGCAAAAAGAGTAGACCCTGATCGGAAGGCTCCTACAAAAGCCATCTGATCTGGATCTACTTTGTTTACAAAAGTAAGCAAAAAGGTGTGTCTACCAGTTAAAGGGCTAAAGACTGGTAAGACCCATTACCTCATGGCCTATTTTCAGACCTCTTTGAATGCATCTACCCAAAAGGAGCATTAACTAGAGGAAAGGAATCTTTTAGATTTGGGTAGTGTTGAAACCACTGTGATAAATAGAGCATTTGCTCCTATGGAGCAATGGTTTCAGAAAGTGGCTTTTACAGAGGCGTCAAAAGGCATCAATATGCGGGAATGAGTTAAAGACGTATGAAGAGTATGTGCCATTTTTCTTTTCTTTCACATCTGCAGCAAATTCATAATAATCAATGCAATCGGTTTGAATCAAGCTGGGATACCTGGTAAGTCAGCATACCATGAGGACGCAAACTGTTTGAAACAGAAGTAAAAACATAATTATGAGAAATAAAGCAGATATCAATATTTTGCAGACAAAATATTTTATACAAATCCACAAGGACTGTAAAAGATTGTACAAGAATAACACATATTCAAGTATTCTGTCCGAACAGTGCCTGATTCTTTGTTAGGAAATACAATTTTTTCTTCTCACCAGTCCAATAATGCACTAATTGGCCCTATTTTACGCAATATCAATGCAGATATACATCCTTAACAAAGTTTGCCAAAATTGCTTTATTCCCAGTGGCAATTTTCATCACAAACCTGGTCTCTGGAGCTGCCATACTTGGTCTATACACAATAGATTCTGCCCTTTAACGCTTTGAAAGTTACATGGAAGGTCCATCAGGATCAAATTTGCTGAAGGTTAAGAATAACAAACAGTGCAGACCCTGATCAGAGGGCTCCTGAAGGAGTCCTCTGATCTGGGTCTTCACTGTTTGCAGATATTCCTTGACTTGTTTCCCGCATTTAACGGGATAAATATTTGGCGTATCCAATTGCTCTAACACTGTCTGAAGTTGTCTGGGAGAAATTAGAAACAAATTGCATAAATTCATCAAAAGCTGAAGTCATCTGCAAAACATATATCCTCAGATCAATAGAAAAATCCAATGCTAACGGTATTCTCATCGCATTACTTTTTCTAACATCCAACCGGTTTGGCTAAGGGCAAATACTGTATTTGTAATGAAAACCTTAATTCATTGCATGTAATTGACAAGCCTTAACCCATTCCTTCATATAAACGCATTTTCACGCAATTGCAATCAGAGTAGACCCAGATCAGACGGCTCCTGTAATAGCTGTCTGATCAGGGTCTGCTCTATTTACTTTTGACGTGATTATAGGTCTGTTTCTACAGTTTCTGTCAAAGACAAAAAATGTCCTTGGAAATATTACATTATAAAAATTCAGCTAATAAATATTCACAATGTCATTATTTCTTACATAAATATTGACCTGGGAAAGGGTTAAGCATGATAAGCCTATGCAACCATTTTGGAACACGACAAGATTAAGAGTTGGTCTCTTATTAGGATCTGAACTGCCTGACACTGTACTTGACTTGGTCACTTAGAATGGAATGATATACGAAGAAAGCTGCATGCAACCTCTAGAATAAAGACATGGTTCAGAAAGCCAATATACCTAAATTACCCTATATATCTGGAAACCAATCTCCATTCTACTGGTTTGTACTGTTAAAAAAGCCAATTTGACACCATTTTGGTAACTTCAGATCAGACTGACACAGTAGCAAACATTGTAGACCCAGATCAAATTGCTCCTTTTGCCCAAGTATGTCAGTCTGAATACTTACGGTAATTAGAGAACCTAATACCCATATCAGCTGCATGTCACAAACCCAATCAGCTTTCATGTCAGGAATATCAATGCAGGAATAATCAGTTACAGCATGCACTCATACTTTGCTCAGAAAAAAAATGTCTTTCCACTTCATGGAACCAGAGCAAAACATCAATCAATAAAATGTAGTTCTGCCTTTGGTCTTCAATGAATACAAGAGTGTTCATGAGAACACATGTGTCACCTACTGAAAGTGTGACGAGATAAAGCATGACACAGGCCCTGCAAGTAAAGCATGACAGAATGACAGTCAGGTAACACAAAAACCTTGTGCAAAAAGGAGCATTTACTAGAGAAAAGTAAAATTTTAGAATTTTGTAGTTTGAAACCATTGTGATAAATAAAGCATTTGCTCCTATAGGAGCAAATGCTCTATTTATCACAATGGTTTCAAGAAGTGGTTATTACAGAGGCGTAGAAAGGCGTGTATATGGAGGTAAGGGTTAAATCATTTAGCATAACAAACTGGTTGAGAGGAGAGAATGGCTGCCCGAATACTTAGGGTAATTAGGGCGAGACTGGGTATTTATATCTCTAATGATTTCCGCCACTTTATTTCGCCAAAAGTTCAAAGAAATACATTGATCTTTAAAGCTACTGGAAGCCAGTGACTGGGTGTGTGTAGATGATTGGAGATAAAACAATCTCTTTGGCAATTAAATCTTCTTTTACCATGAAACCTCTTTCATGACATGCTGAGGCTCTGCTCTGCCATAAAACCATGCCAGTCAAATTCAGCTCAAAACCATCTAAATCTTTGCACTCTAAGCTGTTGTTTGGAAGAAATTTACAAACAAAAATTCTCTTCCATTCAATTTACTTTTTTTCTGATGGTCAAACAATTGGATTCTAATATGATACTGAGAGGATTGGGGAATAAACTATTTACAGAGGACCTCACAAACCTCACTGATATCATGCTATTAAGGATAAGTACCAGTACATACATAACCCTTTACCTGATGAATATTCAGTAAGAAATAATGGGATCATGAATATAAATTAGCAGAATTTTTATAATAGCATATGAACAGTTTTTTTTATCCATTACTCAAATATGTTATTCCATATGCAAACAGAGTAGATCCTGACCAGGTACCTCATACTAATTACCTGATCTGGATCTACTTGGCTTCCCAAGATATCAAAAGGTATCTCTATCAGGCAAAAAGTTAACAAGAGCTATAATCCTCCATAAGTGTGAAGTACTGGTATACTAAAAGGCTTGGTTTCTATAGCAATGAATACTGTCTTGACATAACAGGGAAAAGATGGCGAGTCTGTTAAATGTCAAATTCAAAACTTGCTTGCTGGTAACGGCAAAAACCTTAAACATTACACTAAAAATGATTAGATTTTTTGTATTCACTTTCACAGCCTCTGCAAAAATAATTTAGCTTTAACCCTTAGCTTAACTGTGCGAGACACAAGTCATGAAAGTCCTTTGCAAACAGTGTAGACCCAGATGAGAGGGCTCCTAGAGGAGCCCTCTCATCAGGGTCTGCACTGTTTGTCATGTTACACTTTTCTTTAGAAGAATCCCCAAATAGTCATCATAAGCTTGACCTGTTTGCATTTTGGAATAGTCTATTTTTTAAAAGTCAGTACTGCAAGCGTTAATGACCGTACTCTCCCTAATAATAGTTTCTGCTCCCACTCTATTAACCCTTTCCTCCATGAATCTTCATAAAAGAAATAATGACATCACAATGGTTTCAACACTATTTGTTATAAACACACATTTTTGGTCATGGTAGAAACTGTAGATTCGTATCTATACAATATCATAAGCAAACAGGGCAGACCAAGATCAGACGGCTTCTACAGGAGCTATCTGATCTGGGTCTTCTCTGTTTACAAAGGTGTAAAAAAGCGTATTTATGGAGTAAAGGGCTTATTAACTTCCCATTACTTATGAGGGGAAACTAACAATAAAGAAAACCAATTAAACAACTAAAATTCTATATAATAACAATTACATGTATATAAAGAAACAGTTCTCCTTGAAACTTTCTGAATTGCTATCTGTGTACAAAATGCAAGAAGCTCCTTTTAAAAATATTATGTCTCCGGAAGTATTTATCAGATATAATACTATATGTTGACATATATCCATGTTGGCCCTGGCTATGATGATTTTACAGAAACAATTATTTCAGCTAATAAACATTCATGATGTCAATACATCGTCCATGAATGTTGAACAGGTCATTGGTTAATAATTCACAGAATAAAGGGTCAAGGGACAATATTGAGTGTGCATACATTCACGATACATTGTATATCAAGCTATTGTCCTCAGCAGCCCTTCATCATTTCTTCAGTCAGCCATTTTGAGATTTCTTCAGAAAACGTTTTCCTAAATTATATACATGTATATTTATATTTGGAAAGCCTCTCAAATATGATTTATAAAACAGCATAAGGCATATAAACCATGCCGCTAGTAAGACCAGTGGCCTGTGGACAATGTTGTTTCTCTGAGACTCACCTCTGGACCCTGTGGCCATATCTGCTACTTTCTGGAAGGCATCAAGGAAGGATGTTATAGCTGTGAGTGTGGACCTGGAACAGTAAATGAATTAATTAGCCATTTATTGACAAAGTAGTTACAATGAAATATGAAAGGGGGAACATTGCAGCCATTTAAGAAAGTAAAGAAACATATCTATCAAATTCCATTAGCAAACAGAGCAGACCCTGATCAGATGGCTCCTCTAGGAGTCGTCTGTTCTGGGTCTTCTCTATTTATTACAATGGTTTCATAAAGTGACTTTTACAGAGGCGTAGAAAGGCGTATCCATGGAGGGAAGGGTTAAGCAACATTTAAATATTCAGTATTTACCCTGTTAGACAGATTGCGTGGAGAAAAAAGAGGCGAGACTTGATGCAGTGTGGGTAGATGATGCTGAAAGTGAAACCTGAGGATATGCCAGTGTTTTATCTCTCCTGCTGCAGACTTGCAATCTACCCTATATGCAATTAACCTTTCATACACAGTGAGAAAGCTTTGTTTCGATCCATTAGGAGCCAAGCTGTGTAACACTCTGATCATGTTTTTGAGAAGAAATGGATGACATCATGCAGTTGGTTGATATAACAAGAAATATAACCAATGAGAATTAGCCTGCTTGCAATTACTTGATGAATATAAATTATTCAATGTAATTAAAATGACATCATGAATATTTATTAGATAAATTAAACAAGAGCCATGTGTGGCGTCAACACTTGTCTGATTTGGTGCTTGTCCAGTAATTTAAAAAAAAAATGGAAAATAATAAAGGGCCATAACTCAAAAATTTAGAAATCAAGAGTTATGATCTTGATCAGATAGCTCAAATTGTGGATCTGGGTGTGTTCCGTTTGCTTGTGAAATCATAACACATGCTATAAATAACAAACACTCATGTGTGCAAGTTTAGTTAACCCTTTCCCTCATATAAACATGTTTTCACGCATTTGCAAACAGAGAAGACCCAGATCAGATGGCTCCTAGAGGAGCCGTCTGATCAGGGTCTACTCTTTTTGCTAGTGGAATTTGAAAGATCAGTTTCTTTTCTTTCTAATATGGTTACAATATTGCACCTTCCATGATTCATCATAACTATTTTCTCCATGAATATTCAGTAGGTATTGAAATTTGGGCTAAATATAGAACAGGTAACGGGTTAATAAATATTCATGATGGCATTATCTATTAAATGAATATTTAACACAGAGAGGGTTAAAAACATTTTTAACCATTTATAAATGTTGGGGTTTTTTTTAAACAAAATATCCCTACCACCTTAATATCTGTTTGTGGAAAGCTTAGATCCAGACCAGACACTGCAAAACTCTGTATCAGAGTAGGATCCAAGCTATATTAGATCATATTAGATCATGCCTGGCAAACAATTTGAAATTGAGTAAACTAGATGAAATTTCCAAAGTTTGAGCACATGTGTATGTTTTACGGCAGGTAAACAGTTAAGATCTAGTATTACAGATGGGCTAATGGATCAGAATGAAACATTTATTGAGATTTTTATTACCCACAAATGTTACATTTATGGCAGCAATTACAGATGTGTCTTAGTGAGTGATATTAATAAAATACATATTGGTTACCATGAAAACTGCACTTGCAGATATATAAGAAAGTCTTTACCTTCATTTGTAAACTAATCATACTAAGTATATGGACTGACAAACTTAGGCAAATAGTGCAGACCCAGATCAAACGGCTCCTCAAGGAGCCGTTTGATCAGGGTCTACACTTTTTGCTACTATGTCGGTTGTCAAAATTGTGCTCCATTGAACGATCCAGCTTGACAAGGAGATGGACAGGGGAAACTGAATATCAAAATATTTACTGTAATTAAGGTATGTGAAAGACCAGATGTGAACAAAACAGTTGGCCACTGTGTACAATGGGGTTCCATTCATAAGACTCACAAATAATTTATATTTTGAAAGCGGCTGAAGACACTTTCATTGGAAATAAAACTCATATTTCTGTATAAAATCACATGAATCTAAACAGACATTTATGCCAGTTTTATCATTCACTGCAGAATAAAGTGTTCCTTTTGCATCATATTCACCAATTTCTATTTTTTTGTTAGTCTTGCAATCTTGCTAACAGTTTAAACAGGATATGGTGAGGCTATTACCGGTTACATCGGTTCTATACTCTAAATGCTGTAAATTTTCTGACGGACAAATTCAGGCAAATAGTGCAGACCCAGATCAAAATGCTCCTGATAGAACAGTTTGGTCAGGATCTACACTATTCATTTTCTATATCAGTCTAATGACCAAATAATGGTCAAACTCAATAATTTAGCTGTGTAACCTGGTAAAGAGGGGAGACTGGGTGATTTGGAAGATAGGTGTTCAAATAATTATGGTAAATAAGACAGGACTGGTAATGTGTTTCCCAAAATTCGGCCAATTGAACTTTTATATACAATATAATGCATTTTCAAGTCTACTCTGCCAAAATAACAGATCTTATATTCATTTAGACGTTTTTCAAGCTGATGTGCAGCTGATGTTTTTCAAGCTGATGTGCAGCCTTGAAAATGAAAGCCAGAAAGTAAGGAGTTTGTCTGCAAAATATTGCCATCTGCTACACTTCTCAAAGTCAATTGAACAGCTCTATCTCTTCACAGGTACAGTCAGAGTGTCAAACAACTAGGTTCCTGATGAGACACCCTCTGTTTGTCAATTCTTCTGTTTCATCTGGATCCAAAACATCAGAACAGTGCATATCAAATTCACAAAATATCACATGCAAAAGATTAATTTGTCGCCTGCAACAATTGTTGTCTGCTTCAATATTAATTCTTGAAAATAAAATTTCTCTCATTCCTCTGCAAAACTATGGTCAGAGTGTCAGACAGTCTGGATCCTGATAACACACTGCATTGTGCAGTGTCTCATCTGGATCAAAACTGTTTGCATAAGCAATCAAGGTTTTGCCACTAGCCTGCAAAGAGTTAACCCTTCGCTTGCTATTCACGTCAATATATGTACCTGTTAATAGTGAAGACCCAGATGAGACAGCTCCTGCAGGAGCTGTCTTATCAGAGTCTGCACTATTTACAAGTTGATTATGCAATTAGTGCACTCCACTGCAGTGATTGCACAGCGATACTTGCACACAGTGAAGACATAATCATATAATTATACAACAGGGCATGGGTTAAGAAGGAGGAATGTATTTTAAAATTCAGCAAGCGAAGGGTTAAAACAATATTCAGATTCAAAAGTACAAATACTAATTTATTTCAGTGATTTTAAACCTAGACATATGAAAAACGCATTTACTCGAAATCCTGGCATGAAATAAACATAAGCTGTAGTTTATAGCAGCGTTTAAACCAAGGGATTTTGTTTTTATCAATTGCATGCCCTCAGATAGTTCTCACATGCTCCTAGGAACAAGGTATGATTATGCACAGGGATGTCTAGCACAAAAGATAGTGTCAAAGAAGCGCATATGGCAGTGCAAGATTAGGCAATACATTATTATGGTGCAAGATAACACTGTTTGCTATTCTTCCACCCTTGTTTTGCCGTACAATTCTTTGTAAGCCCAATATCCGATCTTGTTCATTTTTAAAAAAAAATCCAGTTGGTGAAGTATTTACAGAAATTATTGAATGAGCAACAATCCACTTGGATCAGAGTAATGTAACCTGAAGACTTCTCAGAGCATTTTACAGATAAACGTACCCGGTACATACTCAAATTCTAAAATTGTCATTTCTCCACCAAACCCTATGTTGGGACCACTCTTTAGAATCATCTCTTTGAGACGATCCTAAAGAGTGGTCACAACATTGAGTGTGGTGGAGAAATAAATAAGTTATTCTTCAAAATGTTTTAATTTACACATGTTATCTAGAACTCTGATTGTCTAGCTCCCTAAGCTGTATGCAAATTCCAGTCAAGTCAAGATTTATAAATAATGTGTTATTATTATCTAAACAACCCTTGTGTACATATGTATTTATTCCAAAATCTGTTAGAAGAGTCTGCAATTTGTCTGGCTGGAACATAATCAACAAATGCTAAGGTTTTCCCTCGTACTGATGACATTTGGCGCCACTGAAAACTATAAGCAGACCAGATCAGATAGCCCCTGTTGGACCAGTCTGAAACAGTTAACCCTTTACTCCATGAATATTCACGAAAGTAATAATGACATTACAAATACCGGTATTAATTAGATTATAATTAATTGTGATAATAGCACATGTACACAAGAACTTTTGGCCAAGGCAGAATCTGTATATTATGAGCAAACAGAGAAGCTGGCCTACAAGAGCCGTCTGATCTGGGTCTTCTCTGTTTGCAAAGGCATAAAAAGTGATGATTATGAAGGAAATAGTTAACCCTTTCCCTCACATAAATGCTTTTTCACGCCTTTGCAAACAGAGTAGACCCTGATAAGACAACTTCTGCTGTAGCCATCTGATCAGGGTCGGCTCTTGTGCTGTCTGTTTGTTAATATTATTTTTACTACAGTATATATGTATCTACCAATACCAAAATATCCTGTGTAAATATTCCATTATTAAAATTCAGCAATTAAACATTCATTATGTCATTATTTCTTACATGAATATTCAACTAGAAAAAAAGGTTATAAAGCCAAAACTTCCACTTGAAAATTCAGCTACCAATGGGTTTGGTATTTAACCCTTTCCTCCATAAATACACCTTTCTACGTCTCTGTAATAACCACTTCTTGAAACCATTGTGGTAAATAGAGCATTTGCTCCTATAGGAGCAAATGCTCTATAATAGACTATTTATCACAATGGTTTCAAACTATAAAATTCCAAAATCTTAACTTTTCTCTAGTAATGCTCATTTTGGGTAGATTCATTCAAAGAGATTGGGTCTAAAATAGCTTATGGAAGAAAGGGTTAAGTAACAGCTGTAGAGTCAATTAATCCATTATAATTTGATATAAAGCACACAAACCAGACCCTGATCAGAAGTCATCTGATTTGGGTCTGCTCTGTTTGCAAATACATGTACGTGAAAAGGTGTTTATATGAACTGAAAGGGTTCAACAATTTCAGCAACAGGTGCCTCAAAGCAAATAAAAAGCATTTCTTCAATACATACATGTTTCTTGCATAGAGTAACAGTTGAGATTTCATCAAAATACAATCCAACCTTGTTCTATCAAACCTTCAGGGAATTTGAGAGGAAGAAGGTCAAAATTTCACACTAAAAAGTTCAATTAAAATCAATACAATCGCAATTAAAGCCAAAATCAGCATCCTCCATCTAAGGTGCTTTTGTTTCTCAAACCTGTTTCTTGAGTTGCATGCAATCGCTGAGATCAACGTCTCTGATTACTTCATCATTAACTCTTGGCATGCTAGTCTGGAATTTGTGATCACCTGAATGCAAACAGTTTGGATCCACATAAGACACTGAGTAACATCAGGATCCAAACTGTTTAACTGCACTTTTGTAGAGAAGTAAGTGAAAAATTCACTTTCAAATGTTTGAAGCAGATTCATTTACATTGCTGACAAGAGCTAATGTGTAAAAAAAAAACCTCTTTAGCTTTTTTTTTTTTTTTTGTCAGCCCAAAATTTCATGTTTTATTTTTAATCCTTTCCCTCATATATAAATGATTTTTCACGCATTTGCTAACTGAGAAGACCCAGATCAGGGTCTAGAGCTGCTCTGTTTGCTAATACAATTTGATAATATCATTGTTTCTTTACTTTCTAAAATGGCTACAATATTCCACCTTCTAAATTTCATAAAAAAATATTTTATCCATGAATATCCAGTATGTACTGAAACATGGAATACAGTGAAACCCCGCTAATGCGACCACTTAATAAACAGCCACTGGTGTCGTTTAAAGCAGGTGGTTGCTTAATGCAGCACAAAAGTTATGCAGAAAGCTCCTACAGGAGCTTTCTGCATAACTTTTGTACTGCATTAAGCAACCACCTGCCTCTGCCACCCAGAATTATGCCCCGTTTTGGTGGTCGCATTAACGGGGTTTTACTGTAATTACACAGAACTGGTAACGAGTTAAGCAGTACAATTCAACTACCTCAGTGTCTTGACCCTTTCCCTAATGAACATTTATACATGAGCTGATCACATCACAAACATTATGTAAGAAATAATGACATCATAAATATTAATAAACTGAATGTTTAAAATGCTTCATGAATACGGGAAAACTTGGTCCAGTGAAAAACTGTCGAATCAGATCTATATTAAGACATAGCAACACAGAGCAGACCCTGACCAGACAGCTCCTATAGAGTGAGTGAGTGAGTTGGGTTTTGAGTCCGACCAACAGTATTTCAGTTATTTGCAGACGGCACCCGCATGAGACAAGTTATAGTGCTGCCTCACTGGAACACCCCTGCCGCAGGCACATGGCAAGGGCACCCCATCCAGTCACATTATCCTGATATCGGGCCGACCAGTCCTAGAACTACCCGTTAAATGTCGAGTGTAGACAAGGGAGCTATTGTACCAACTTTTAACGACTTTTGGTCTGTCGCGGCCGAGGATCGAACCCACGATCTTCCGTACCACAGGCGGACGCTCTACCACTGAGCCACGCGGCCGGTCCAGCTCCTATAGAAGTTTCGTAAGATTGGCATAAATAGTAATGAGGTAATAGCCAACATCAAAGTTTCCGGATGACAATGATGGCAACCATGCAGACACGGTAGTTATGAAATAGCTCATAATGTTTTCATTGAAAAACAGTTGAGCTAAAACTTGCAGATTATCAGAGACTGAATGTGATTCAACTTTTCCAGCAGGGCAAGTGCTAACAGATATGTACACTTGTATTTATATCTTCATATCAGCTCTCAACACTTAGGATACAAACCCACCTGTTTCATTGAGGATTTAGGGCAAAAGCATTAACCCTTTACCTGTTCAATATTCATGTAAGAAATAATGACATCATGAATATTTATTAGCTGAGTTTTATAATAATAAATGTTCAAGGGTATTTGTTGCTTTGACAAAAACTGTAGAATCAGATCTATATCATGTCATAAGCAAACAGAGCAGACCCTGATCAGACAGCTCCTATCGGAGCCATCTGATCTGGGTCTACTTTGCAAAGGTACGAAAAAACGTTTACCAGTGAAATATTCATGTGAAAAATAATGAAACCATAAATACAAATATGCTTAATAATTGATACTACTGTAAAATCTAGATTTATATAATTCCTTAGTTATATGAAAACAGAGCAGACCTAGATCAGGGGCCCCCTTTACTCTGTTTGCAAAAGTGTCAAATGACACCTCTATCAGATCTAGAAATAGGGTTAACCCTTACCCTTAAAATTCAAACAGGTCAAGCTTATGGTGACTATTTAGGGGTTTTGTAACATGACAAACAGTGCAGACCCTGATGACAGGGCTCCTAGAGGAGCCCTCTCATCTGGATCTACACTGTTTGCAAAGGACATAAGTGACTTGTGTCCCACATTTTAAGGGTTACCAAACAGATCACTATCAATAATTTATCCGAGATGAAATTTTCGACCATAGGTTAAAACGATTTCAATTTTCGTAACTATTATGTTTTACATTAATTAGGATGTTAAAAGTGCCAACAACCAGAAAATGAGGCTAATTTAGGTCATTAAATGATATTTACACTTAAAAAAATCTGTTTAACCATTATAATAGATCTGCCAACAGCAATTTACAACTAGCGTAAAATAACAGAGGACCAATTTTCTAACTGATTAATAGTTTTAAGAGGAAAACAAAGCAGCCCTTTGAAAGTTTCTGTGACACTGCTAACAGCAGGCTTTACCTTTTTCCTAATAGAAACACCTTTTCACGTCTTTTCGAACAGAGAAGACCCAGATCAGATACACAACACTGAATTTTCAAATGGACTATTTCAAAACTCAAACAAGTCAGGCCTATGGCGAATATTTAGGGATTTTTCTAAAGAAAGGTGTAACATGACAAACAGTGCAGACCCTGATAAGAGGGCTCCTCTAGGAGCCCTCTTATCTGGGTCTACACTGCTTGCAAAGGACATTAATGACATGTGTCCCGCACTGTAAGGGTTAATATTCATGGTGTAATTATTTCTTACATGAATATTCATGGCATAAAGGGTTAATACTTAACCCTTTCCCTGTTCTATGTTTATTTCAAATTTCAATACCTACTGAATATTCATAAACAAAACAGTTATATAAGAATTACTATGCTGTTAAATGCGAGCGTTGGCGAGCATTTAACTACTTTTCTGACGAGCCAAAATACAGCTGAACTTCAAAACTACTAGCATAGTAATTCTTTTATCATGCAACACCAAGAAAAATGGAAAAAAATCAAGAAATAGAAAGATTGCTAAAGCGGTTTCGTCCCCTGAATGAAAATACATGCAAGTACGAATTACGTGACGTCATGTTGGCATGCAGTGACGTCATCGACTTTTACAACATAAACAAACTTGATTTAATCTTTTTATATGGACAGATAGTTGAGACAAAGGTGAGAAAATGTGTTAATTTGATGTTTATGTTTAATTATGCCTTTTTCGTCCTTCTGTTTTCCTCCTATCGGCTTAACCAAACTTGCATTCCAGTCGGGTCAGTACACATGCACTATACCTCACAAAATACAGCGTCGACGTGGAAAATATTATGCTAGTAGGAAGTGACTGTATTTCATGACGTTGCATGATAAAATAAAATATAGAGGGTGGAGCATTGCAACCATTTTAGAAAGTAAAGACACAGATCTTTGAAATTCTATTAGCAAACAGAGTAGACCCTGATCAGACGGATCCTAGAGGAGCCGTCTGATCTGGGTCTACTCTGTTTGCAGATGGGTGAAAAAAAAAAGTTTATATGAGGGAATGGGTTAAGGCAATGTTGGTAGTATATAATATATATATATGTCATATGTACATGTACTTACTTGAGAGATGTGTGAAGTTTTGTGGCTTTGGAGCAGAAGTCCTCCCATATTGGTGAACTGCTCTGTAAAAAGAGAAAATAAAAAACGTTACCATGGCAATCTATATGTCAAGAACTTTACCATCTGGCAATCTGTCATGTCAAGAACATAAGTGCATCTACAATAATTACATAACAATCTATAACACTGAAGATTGAAGAACCAGTTCAAAGTTACTGTGAAGGCACAATCCTTTTAGTTCAATTCAATTTAATTGAAGAAATTTATTTGTCAATGTTTTCATTTAGAGGAAAAGGCATGATTAGACTTTTCCCATTTTAACCCTTTGTGGGAAACAACTATCCAACATTCGCAAACAGTGAAGACAAAGATCACTGAACTCCTGAAAGAACCCTCTGACCAAGGTCTACAGTTTTTTAAAAAAACTTCTCTTGTAAATAACTTTATCATTTCATACAAAAAATGTTTTTATTAATACAATTAAACATTGATGGATTATATTCCACCTTGATAATTCAGCAATCAAAGGGTTAAAAATGCTGGGAACCCTTTCCCTGTTTAATGGACAGGATAGTTATGATGATATATTGAAGGTTGAACATTGTAGCCATTTTAGAAAGTAAAGAAACAGATCTTTCAAATTCCACTAGCAAACAGAGCAGACCCTGATCAGACGGCTGCTTTAGGAGCCGTCTGATCTGGGTCTACTCTGTTTGCAAATGCGTGAAAAGGAGTTTATATGTGGGAAAGGGTGAACATGGGTCTGTTCAGAGAATAACTCTTTATTTTAAAAGAAATCATGATTATACATGCAATCTGGGAATTAGATGGGCCAAGTGCTGAAAATATCTGCCACAAGACTGATGTTAATAAAACAAAAACTATGTACAAGATAGATCAGTCTTGCTCTGGGTCCTCTAACAGTCTGGATCAATAGGCACATGGTCACTATCTGCTGAATCACCTCTGGCCTGGATATTAATTATAACTTGATGGACAGATACAACTCCAACACATCTGTTGTTAACCTCAATGAATCCTGCATCTAATGAACCTGCAGTTCCAAACCCATCAACAAATAAATATGGAGCCTTAGTCAAAAGAACTTTAACCTTTACTCTAAAGATACATGTATACCATTTAACCCTTTACTCCATATGGGAATATTCACCCATTCCCTCATAGGCTATTTAACCCATTCCCTCATATGCTATTTTTAGATACAACGGTAACAACGTCTTTGAATAAATCTACTGAAAAGGAGCATTAACTAGAGAAAAGGATTTTTTTTAGAATTTTGTAGTTTGAAACCATTGATAAATAGAGCATTTGCTCCTATAGGAGCAAATGCTCTATTTATCACAATGGTTTCAACATATGACTTTTACAGAGTCGTCATTCCCTCATAGGCTATTTTAGATCCAATGATTCTTTTTTTAATAAATCTACATAAAAGGAGCATTTACTAGAGAAAAGGAAACTTTTAGAATTGTATAGTTTTGAAACCATTGTGATGTAAATAGAGCATTAATTTGCTCCTATGGAACAAATTTATGATCTATTTATCACAAAAGTTTCAAAAAGTGAATTTTACGTACAGAGATGTCAAAAGGTGTCATTATGAGGGAATGGGTTTTAATGTAAGAAATAATAATATAATAGATATTAATTAGATGATTTTATAATATGTTTGCAAGCAGAGCAGATTCAGATCAGACAGTATTGATCTGAGTCTGCTCAGTAAATGAAAAAGAGCATTAAAAGGTATATCTATGTGGTAATGGGTTAATGTCTTCGAAATCAGAGTTAAGACCCAGATCAGCCAGCAGCTTAACCCTTTACTCCATCAATACACCTTTGCAAACAGAGTAGACCCACATCAGATGGCTCCTATAGGTCTGCTCTGTTTGCTTATAAATGAAATAATATAGATATGACTCTATAGTTTCTACTATGGCCAATATTTCCTGTGTCCATGCACCATTATGAAATGGACCTGTGTAGGCGTATTTATAGAGGAAAGGGTTAACTTCTGACTGCAGCTTCTATGTGCCAATTTGTCCAAATTATTTCTTCCCACTGCAGTGAGTGTCGAGTCAAATACACATATGAACTTCAATCCAATTTCACAATGCCAAAAGTATAGATTAGTGTGAATAACAATTTGTCAATACCCAATAGCCTTCAAAAGGTTTTGGAAAACTTGATTGACATATCAACTAAACCAATCTGAGCCATGAAATTTACAAAGCTTCCAAAAAAGTCAGATAAACCTTGTGATATGAGCTAAAGTAACCCAGGATTATTTTCACAGTCAATAGGCATACAAACTGCTCAAGCCGTTACAAACTGTAAGCATGAAAAGGAATGAAAAGTGACAGCATGAGAGTTAAAAGATTGGAAAAACCATATAATAAGACACATGCAGAAAGACAAAGCTACAGACAAATGTCTGTACCCAAATACTAAAGTACTAAAATCGTCATTTCTCCACCAAACCCAACAGTTGTATCCTGTGACCACTTTTTAGAATCGTCTCAAAGAGACGATTTTAAGGATTGGTCACGGTATAGGGTTTGGTGGAGAAATAAAGTAAATATTGTTGAAAATGTTCAAATTTGCGCATCTTATCTGGACCTCTGACGATGGATTCAGATGTAAACTGTAGAATCAGAGCCATATGTATATTATTTCATAAGCAAACAAATTAAAGCAAATGCAGATCAAATGGCTCCTACAAGAGTCATACAATCTGGATCTACTTTGTTTGCAAAGGTGTTAACCCATTACCCATTAGTTTGAAACCATTGTGATAAAAAGAGCATTTGCTCCTATAGGAGCAAATGCTCTATTTATCACAATGGTTTCACAAAGTGACTTTTACAGAGTCGTCAATATGAGGGAATGGGATAAAAGGAATAGTTCTATGAAATCATGATGTCATTTCTTACTCGAAAATGTATCATGTAATAGGTTTACGTTCCATCTTATGCAGCTTTAACATTGGCAGACTGTGCTCAGCCTTGTCAGACTACGAAAACGTCTATGTTATAATTTACCCTTCAGACATTTAAAATTCAATTACAGACACATCTAATATGATCTTATTTGAAAGATAATTGGTTATATCTCTGGAGAATAAATGGAGAGCTAAACAGTACACAGAGCAATTGATAAATGTGCGTACTCGGATACTAAAATCGTCAATAATCTCCACAAAACCCTACATTGTGACCACACTTTGGAATCATCGAAGAGACAGTGAAACAGTTAACCCTTTCCTCCATAAATACGCCTTTCTACGCCTCTGTAAAAGTCACTTCTTGAAACCATTGTGATAAATAGAGCATTTAAATTGCTCCATATGAGCAAATGTTCTATTTATCACAATGGTTTCAAAACTACAAATTTCTAACATTTTCCTTTTCTCTAGTTAATGCTCCTTTTCGGTAGATTTATTCAAAGAGGTTGCATCTAAAATAGCCTAAGAGGGAATGGGTTAAGTCCCTATGTCCTCACTGTTTTGGACTGACTGTCGTTGTGTTGGCCAATGTAATTCACCTTTCTCTGCATTCCATGACGAGCTTAATCTTCAGATTTGAAAATCTAATGCGAGATAAATCAGTAATTCAAATCAACCAAGTTAGGTTAATCCTTGTAAAGTCTTAACCCTGTTCCCTGTTCAGTATTCATGAATTTCATGTAAGAAACGACATCATGAATACTTATTAGCTCAATTTTTATAATGTACACTTTTCAATGATTTTTTTCCTTTGACAAAAACAGAAGAATCAAATCGCCATCATGTCAAAAGCAAACAGAGAAGATCCTGATCAGATGGCTCCTATAGGAGCCATCTCATCTGGGTCTACTCTGTTCGCAAATGCATAAAAATGTGTTTATATGAAGGAAAAGGATTAATGCAAGATACAAGAACTAGGATTTTACAACAAATCTATTTAAGTTTTGAATATACATAAATTTTATGCTTTGGATAAAAATTAAAACTATTTCGTAAGGGAGTTGACCATCCTCAAACATGTATTTTATGGAGAATATTAAACATTATTAATCACTAAAATATCAACAAAAGTACAACTTTGGGATTGACGAGGTGCATCAATGTACAAGTTACACTCATGTCCAGTCATCTAGAACAAACCTGCAGCTTTTTCTGTAGGTGAAATGACTAGGATCATATTTACACTCCACCCTGCACCAAATCTTGAGCAAACAAATCTTCCTATTTACTTCAAAATGCATTTCCGCTCATTTAACACACCTGCGATAAGTTTTTCATTGAAAATGGATGGGGTTATATGTATACAATAAAACCCCTCTAAGGTGCCATGGACATTCAATTTAGTATAGATATTGGTATTGGAGACAGGTGGGAGCTTAATACAGGTTGAAAGTCATGCAGAAAGCTCCTCTAGCTTTCTGCATGACTTTCACCTCGCATTAAGCAGACACCTGCCCAAAAGTATTGAAATTCTTCTTTACTAGAATTCCGGTTTAGAGGGGTTTAACTGTATATATATATCTGATCTCACTTCAAGTAGGACTAAACTTGCACTTGGCTTTCAATTTTATTCAAACATGTACAAAAGACAAAAATCCTCTTCAAACTATTTGAAAGAGAATAATAATATTATTATGTAAGTCCATATAATAAACCTTTACCAATAATTATGTTCTGAATATTTATGAGCCGATTTATTATAATAATGGCATAATTATGAACACAGGAAGTTTTGGCCAAGGCAAAAACTGTAGTGAGATCTAATCAGATCTATATAATTCCAATAGCAAACTAAGCAGACCCCGATTAGACGGCTTCAAGTTCAGGAGCTATCTGATGTAGGTCTACTCTGTTAGTTGGATCTACTCTGAATGTTGGTGATATGAAAAAGTCAGTTTTTTTTTTTTTTTTTTTTGTTTTTTTTCAGTCAATGACAATTCAGGAGCAACCGACACTTTGAGCAGTGGAGCAACTGACACTTTTAGTTGTTGAACAACTGACACTTTGTGCATAAAATTTGAGTAACTGACACTTTGAACCGTCTAAAGATCTTAATGAAATGTAAACCGGGCCATGGGGAATAAAATATACTTTAAAATTGACAAAAGCATTAAAACATTACCATTTGGAACCTTATGAACCTCTAGGAACCCTCTCATCTGGGTCTACACTGTTTGCAAAGGACATTAGTAACTCGTGTCCCGCATGGTAAGGGTTAATATTACCCTAAAAAGGACAGACTCTCAGGTAAAGAGTGCAGACCCAGATCAAACTTCTCCTGTCAGAGCAATTTGATCAATGTCTACGCTATTTGCTACTATGTTAGTCTAATTTAAAGTTATCAAAAGAATTTGCCAGATTGTCTTATCCTTCTCCTCCAAATAAACACTTTTTATTGCATTTGCAGAGTAGACCCAGATCAGACGGCTCCTATAGGAATAGGAGCCGTCTGTCAGGGTCTGCTCTGTTTGCTAATGGAATTTGATAGATGTTTCATTACTTTCTAAATGGCTACAATGTTACACCAACCATATTTTTTGTTCGTGAACATTCAGAAGGTATTGAAAATTGGACTAAAAGTCTAAATATAGACCAGGGAAAGGGTTAACCCATTCCCTCATACTGATAGGCTATTTTTAGATACAACCTCTTTGTATAAATCTACCGAAAAGGAGCATTAACTAGAAATGGATTTTTTTTTAGAATTTTGTAGTTTGAAATCATTGTGATAAATTGAGCATTTGCTCCTATAGGAGCAAATCGAGGGCTTGGTGCAAAACTATTCTAACTCCTTCACTAAAGTGAAGGAGTTAGAATAGTTTTCCACCAAGCCCTCGAAATGCTCTATTTATCACAATATTTCACACAGTGACTTTTACAGAGTCATCAAAAGTTGTCAATATGAGGGAATGGGTTAACCAGCATTACAGAGAGGGCGAGAGAGGGGAGATTGGGTGTCCCAATACTCGGGGCAAATCTAACTTGCTACTGTTGTTATCAGGTCACAGTGTTGGAAGTACACATCATTTATCTAAAGTACCTGGCGTGTTCAACTCTTTGAACACCAAGTAACTGTGCTCTTCAAAACTTGTCATCTGCCGCAATATTTTCTTCTATTCTTATTCTAAGCCATGTGTCTGAGTATCAAGCAGTAACTAAAGGTAAACAAGAAATGCAGCAATGCCACGAAACCAGGTTTTCAGTTGTATTAAATTATTTTATCAACAGCCTACAAATTTGGGGAAAAGTGGCACTAGTCATTATATTGCGTATGAGTTAATGGAGGAAATGAATGCAGTGTGCATGAAGCCATTTTTCTATTTTTAGTAACAGTGACCTTGACCCATGAACCCTGAAATACAATTTTCATGTAAGCTTGCTAAATACAAAGTTTGGTCAAAATTGGTCTATCCAAACTTAAGTTAATTTGACTGGAAACCATTTTTCTATTTTAAGAAACAGTGACCTTGGCCTGAAAACCTCCAAATACAATCCCAAGCTAGGTCTTCATGTAAGCTACCTACATACCAATTTAGGTCTAAATCGGTCAAACCAAACTAAAGTTTATACAATGTATCAACCGGAAACCACCTGTTTGATGCCGCTCACCCGCCATGTAAACACCAATCTTTAGAAGTTATTCTATGAAAACCTGGTTTAAAATAACCTGAACTAGAAAATGGTATCCACAGAACATGGATGGCCTGCTGGTGATATTGTCTCTAAATCAAGCACTTTTAAAAATATATAATGTTATATAGTGAAGAAAATTTTCAAGTCCCATAACTGTAGTAGAATAAATTTTATTCCTTACCTACATCTTCACATCGATGCTGTTCATTAGAGAAAAAGAGGAAATTCTCCCATTGGTGTATGAGGAGTAAAACATACAAAATTTGCCGGACGTACTATATGGATATAGACTTATGGACGTACAGACTGACTGACAAAGATATGCGTATGGCTGTATCATACAGTATATATATGCCTCTCAAATTGTGGGTGGCATAAAAAGTCGTACCTGAAGAGTATTTGACAAATTGTGAACAGAGTAAACAATATAAACTCAATCACCACTGGTCGAGTCTATATCAGACATTATAAGTAGCAAATAGTGCAGACTCTGATCTGGGTCTGCACTATTTGCATAAGCTTGTATGTCTAAATACTTCAGGTGATTACAGAGCTACAGATAAATGTGCGTAGTCATTTACTAAAATCGTCATTTCTCCACCAAACCCTATGTTGTGACCACTCTTTAGAATCGTCTCTTCGAGACGATTCTAAAGAGTAGTCACAACATAGGGTTTAGTGGAGAAAAAAAGAATTTATCCTTGAAACTGTTTTAATTTACGCATCTTATCTGGACTTCTGTGACTAGGATATTCAAGTTATAACAAGATGTCATTTTCTACTGTTGAAGGCTGATTAAAAATAAATTGGTAAGTTCAGAAAGAACATCAAGTCTTATAACAGACAAAATCAATTTTCGTTCCAACCTTTACCATCTTGACATTTTGGCTTCCAACAGAGAGACCGATCCTCAGGAATTTGTCTAGCTGTATAAACTAAATTTAGAAACCTTGAATGTCTCACAATTGATTTAAATCTTTGAATGCTGAACTTTCAAAATGGAATGGTCCATCGATGTTTTAACTATAGAGTTCATTCTGGATGAAATGCTTCAAGTTGCTTGAGGATAGTGTAGACCCAGTGATCAGAGGGCTCCCCTAAGTGCTATGGTTACACACTGTCTGTTTGCCAATGCCAATACATTCATTTCCCACATTCAAAGGGTTATTAAATTGTTGTCGGAATGCAATTTCTAAAGCACTGTCTCAAACAAAACTTAAACAGAAATAAATGCTGTATGGTCCTAGTTTAATAAACTTATGTCAGACTTCAAACAAGCTTCCAAACCACAAAACTCAATTCCAGCATGGAACAAACAGCAGTGTTATCTGACAGATTCTGCACTATTTAGGTGCCTTAATAGTAAACAACTACTGTAGTTGCTGATGAAAGTCAAACAGTAAAACTGACCCTGATCTGGTGTCAATTTCAAAAAGCTTTACACAATTTGAAAACATTAAAGTACTCTTCAAGTAGGTAATGCAATTTGGAATAAACATAGAACATTTAAATCTAAGTTTGAAACCATTTTGAAAGTTTACATTACACTCATGACATAGTAGCAAATAGTGAAGACCCTGATCGTGCTGCTCCTTCAGACGTAGCTTGATATAGCGGTCTGCCGAGCAACAGATAAATGTTTGTATGCACGGATACTAAAACCATGATTGCTCCACTAATGCAGAGATCCAGATAAGATGCGTAAAGTAAAACATTTTCAAGAATAACTTCTTTAAAATAATAGTTTATTTTTCCACCAAACCCTATATTGTGACCACTTTAGAATGGTCTAAAGAATGATCACAACATAGGGTTTTGTCGACTTTAGCATTTGTGTATGCACCTTTATCTGTAGCTCTGCCTTTGTTATGACCACTCTTTAGAACTGACGTCTCGAAGAGATGATTCTAAAGAGTTACAGGTCACAACATATATAGGGTTTGGTGGAGAAATTAAGGAGTTATTCTTGAAAATGTTTTAATTTATGCATCTTATCTGGACCTCTGGGTCTGCACAGTTTGCATAACTTTGACTGTTTGAATACATACGGTAAAATGGGTAATGGGTAATTGTGATTTGGGCCAAGGATATGAGACAATGTCTATGTCTGATCATGGTAGACATTTTTTGCATTTGTTTACCTCCGCGAAGAGTCACTCAATGGATCACTGCTTTATGTCTATCGAGCTATGTATAAACAATTGTTTTAAAACGTCTCAGGAATTTGACTTTAATTTGTCGTCTGCCAGTAGACATTTTCATGATCAACAGCCTGAATCTACACCCAGTATCAGCAAACACAATATAAAAAGCACATTTTTTAAAATATGAACAGTACATACTTTCTAGTTATATTTGGATAAGGAAAAGTCCCACTTTTTGTAATCTTCAGTTAAATAATTTCAGCATAACCTTAATTGCAATGCATGCATAACTCTGTATACCAAAGTGGCAAATACAGAAAGTTTGGATCCAGACCGTGTCACGCCAGAATCCAAACTGTTTCAAAGTCTACGTTTTTTCTGAGAAATATTAAAAAAATGAATTTTCAGGATTGCATGAGAATGCACTTTTTGCAGATTACAACTACTTAGCATGCTAAGAGTCCAATTACAGCTATTATATGTAATGTTGTGCAATGAGGTCAAGATCATGGAGAGATAGTTCCAGGTTGGGCTGTTGTCAGACAGGTACAGGGGACTAGTGCTAACTCAAGGATTACAATGCTAAACTAATTTAAGCACACTTAACAAAATTTAATAATCTGCTCCAAGATATTTACTATTGCTGAGTTTCTTGAGCAATGCATTCCCTAGTATGTTAACTTTTTTGTGATCATTCAAGATCCCTTTTCCACATAATTATTTCCCCTGAAGTTTAAATTTTTACTTCATACATACGCCATTCTATATCTTTGCAAACAGAGTAGACCCAGATAGGAGCCGTCTGATCAGGGTCTGTCCTGTTTGCTTGTGATATAATAGATATGATTATACACTTTCTGCCATGGCCACTTGGCACTTCATTCACTCACTTTCTCTCTTCCTGGGTGCCTCAGGTTCACACCATTTTACACTATAATGTACGACCAAGTTATCTTGTTTTCCCAGGTTAAGGGTTGGCTACGACATATCATATTTTACACACCTATTTGCATTGCCTGACAGACTTGAACCAATCCTGTACAAGGTATTCAGTCCTTTATATTTATTATGTAATTTAATGTCTGTCTGAGTTTCACTGATTGATTTTATTGCATGATGATTACATGACATTTTACAACCCTCCACTTAACCCAGAGTCCTGTTGGATAGACAGTAAAATCTTGATTATTCGAATTTTCTGTATAAAAGAATTTAGACCCTTGTAGGCACGCAGCTGCTTAATGCATGATGAAAGTCATGCAAAAAGCTCCTAGAGGAGCTTTCCGCATGACGTTCACCATGCATTAAGCTGCTACATGTCTTAACCCTTTCCCTGTTCTGTATAAGGACAAATTTAAATACAGTAAAACCTCTCTATAACGACCACTAAATTGTGTTAATTAGTTGGTGTTTAAGGCAGGTGACTGCTTAAAGCAAGGTGAAAGTAAAACAAAAAGCTCCTGTAGAGTCAGATCTATTGTAATTTCATACCTGTAAATTTAATTGTTTTCATTTTTGGTCATGAACACTGTGATTGTATTACATGTATACTGTTAACCTTTTACTCCATAAATATGCCTTTCTAGGCCTCTGCAAACAGAGAAGATCCTGGTCAGAAGCCTTTCAAGGCTCCTATAAATTTAACCTTTGAATGAGGGAAACAAGACTTTGTGCACTGGCATTAATTTATAACCAGCTATCAAAAGGCTCCTACTGGAGCTTTCTGTATCACTATTGTCCTGCATTAAGCAACCACCTGTTTTAGAAATCCTAATTTATACTTTTTTATGATGCTTATGTAAAAGTTACTTTATGATCGAAACCATTGTGATAAATAGAGCATTTGCTCCACAGGAGCAAATGCTCTATTTATCACAATGGTTTCAAAACTAAACAACTGTGATAATTTCCTTTTCTCTAGTTAATGCTCCTTTTTGGTAGATTTTATCAAAGAGCTTATGTGTAAAAATAGCCTAAGCGGGAATGGGTTAAGCAACCACCTGATTTGTACTTTTTTATGGCTCCTATGACAGGTTCTACTGTAATTCATTCTAAGAGAACTAAGTCTGTCTTTCAAATATATTTTTCAAGTTGTCATGTCAGATTTTTTTTAGATAAAATGAATACAAAATCAGTATGAAGTATTACAAAATCATAATAAAAAAGATTTCAAGTTGAAAACATTTATACTCCAAAAACAAATTTGTTTTCCATTAATATGATAAATTTTCTGTCTTCTGGGACCAAATCTAATTTACAAACCATTATTTCGTTGATGCACGTTATGAATGACTGCTTGCTGTAGAAGCCCATTAGCCCACCCGGACGACATTAGCCCACCCGGACGACAGCCCACCCGGATGACAGCCCACTATTTCGCCGAGGGCGGACATTAGCCCACTCGTGTTTTTGTGGGGGCGGACATTAGCCCACTCGTGGTTTTGAGGAGGGCGGACATTAGCCCACTCGTATGTTTTTGATGGGCGGACATTAGCCCACTCGGACACTAGACCCCTCGAGGTGTATATTAACGAGGCGGACATCAGCCCACCCGGACAGTAGACACCGTAATTGACTCACCTATTTCTGTAGGTCTGTAAGGCCAAATGACTGTAAAAATAATATCTTCGACTTTAGATCGGAGCAACAAATGACGAACAACAAATCTTCACTCATTTCATTTAAAAAAATCTGTTTTAATTTGGTGTATACTGAGAAACTCTAACATTCCCGCATCAATTGTTTCAGAGATTCGGCTAAAGGTTTATACATTGCCCGGCAACGGAAGTGATCATATTGACAGCAGTGCTCGTGTTTATGAAATAGAAATAAATGTGGGGAAAATAAAATAAAACTCGTTCAATTTACAGTATCAGTACAGTATTTATCAGGTTTACTAACAATCAATGCAGCTAATCATCCATAATTTATCAAACAGTGCAGAGCACTGAAACATAAACAAACATATAACTAAGATAATTAGGGGCCAAACATCCTCGGTCCGAAAAAGATTTTTTGAATATCTGATAAATCATTGGTAATTACAACGATTTTCACTTAATTGGGAGTGTAAATAAACATATATTATTGGGGTCTACTGTCCGGGTGAGCTGTTGTCCGCCTCGTTAATATGCAGCGCGAGGGGTCTATTGTCCGAGTGGGCTAATGTCCGCCCATCAAAAAAATACGAGTGGGCTAATGTCCGCCCTCCACAAAACTACGAGTGGGCTATTGTCCGCCCCTTCAAAAAACACGAGTGGGCTAATGTCCGCCCTTAGAGAAATAGTGGGCTGTCATCCGGGTGGGCTGTCGTCCGGGTGGGCTAATGTCCGTTTACCGCCCAGGACAAAACAAGCCTTACCAGAATTTACAAGCTAACTCAGTTATGTGTAACATTTGACCAATATGTCCTGTAATCTACGTATACCCTTAGGTTTTATTTTTTCTATGACTCTTATTTTTCTGGAACAAAAGGTAAAGGCAAGATTCTTGAGTAAACACTTTAAATCAGAAGAGCTCTAAGACGCCTCTTGAACAGAGTTTGCATCCCCCCACACACACAAACCATGCCATAATAGACTAACACAGCAGACACCTTAACCCTTTCCTGCATTTGCAAACACAGTAGATCCAGATCAGTGGGCTCATATACGAGCCGTCTGATCAGGGTCTGTTCTTATAGCCGATTCTGGTAATTGCATATGTCTATTTGCTGCCGATTCCTGTAAATCAGGCCGATTCCTGTAAATCGTGTGACAGGTTTAAACATACAGATCCGATTCTACAGTTTCTGGTTGAGCCAAAACATCCTGTGCATAATTATATGCCACCATAAAATTCAACTAATAAATATTCATGATGTTGTTATTTCTTGCATGAAGATTAAACAGGGAAATGGTTAAATCAGTCATACTTGCATACTTGTAAACTTTAGAACACCTGGTAAAGGATTTCACAGGGCAATAAACTAAGACGGTTGAAAGGACTGTCAACTGTTAACAGATGTATGTTAACCCAGTCAGGTCAATATCTAACACCAGGGGTCAGTATTATACTATATATTCACAGCTGGATCACATGCCAGCAGCTTCAAAACTGTGGACTGCATGATACTTTATTGAAAATGATCATGATCTTTAACCCTTTACTCCATGAATATTTGTGTAAGAAATAATGACATCATGAATATTAATAAGATTCATTTTTATAATGGCAAACGGACACAGGAATTTCTGGCCATGGCAGAAACTGAGGAAATCATATCTACATTTGTATATTTATTATTATATCATAAGCAAACAGAGTAGACCTCGATCAGAATCAGATGGTAAACACTCAATGTACAATGATCAAATGAAGTCTGCAATTACACACGGCTGGAATCAGGACAGATGTGGAATTTTATGCACAAAGTGTACTCCTAACTGTAATGTGTTCTACTGTACTTGCTAACAGCAGTAATTTCCCACAAGCTATTGGCAACAGCTCCCAAGTGTTTTCTTTGCTCTTTGCTCCTTTGGCTTTTGGACCAGATGGTTTTGGTTCAATACCAATGAATTGTTTATGTTCCTGAGACAATCTGTCCAAACATGTTTTCTAAATATTTCACCAACTGCAAAAGAATCGTACACCTTTCTCACCCTTCCATGCCCAGCCTGGAAGGTGAGTTCTCCATTTAGCAGGAACTGACTGACTCATTCAGGTATCAGAGACAAAACAACTTCAAAATTTACTTCTAACACCACATAGATCTAAAGACTATGATCTAATTTACTTCTAACACCACATAGATCTAAAGACTATTGTATGAAATATTCAGCATGAATCATATTTAAAATTAACCCTTTACTTCATAAATATGCCTTTCTACACCTTTGCAAACAGAGCAGATCCAGATCAGATAGTCCCTGAAGAGCCCTCTGATTAGGATCTGCTCTGTTTGCTTATGATATAAGATAGATATGATTCTACAGTTTCTGTACATGTCCTGGCCAAACGTTTCTGTGTCCATGTGCTACTATAACAATCCAACTAATTCATAATACATGATGTTATTATTCATGATTCTTTATAACATTTCTCAGTTGCATAGCAAGAGTGCTCCAGACAGGAACACTTCCTTGCTTGGGTTCAAACATGGCAGGCACCATTCCAAAGAACTTAGCAGTTTGTTAACCCATTCCCTGTTCATTATTCATGTAAGAAAATATTAATAACATGGATATTTATTAGCTCAATTTTTATAATGTAAACTTTTCAAGGGATTTTCAGTTTTGATAGAAACTGTAGAATCAGATCTATATCATGTCAAATGCAAACCGAGCAGACCCTGATCAGACGGCTCCATTAGGAGCTGTCTGATCTGGTTCTACTCTGTTAGCAAATGCGTGAAAACAGGTTTATCTGAAGGAAAGGGTTGAACAGCAGAATCCTATTGTTAAATACTCTTACACTCCAGACTCTATGGCAACCTGAGGCATCGTACCAGTTCCTTCCGCTTTCATGACTCATTAACCCTTTACATGCCGAATATTCATTTCTACGGTGAAATTGTGCATAAGTATTCAGCTACAGAGATCATTCAGAATGAGAGGCTTACATTTACTAGAGTCTGGAGGATCTTGAATGACAAACCAGCATAGACCCTGATCAGGGGTTCCTTTACAATTATTTACAAATGCCATTTGACTTGATTTCTGCATTTAATGAGTACGCTCCTTCAATTACTATTATCTGAAAATCTTGTCATCTGCTTAATTTAGATTAAGCAGATTTCTCTTCAATGTGTTTACAAAAAACGATACGAGAGTGTCAAACAAGTTGGATCCACACTCACCACGAATTAACCCCCGCTAATGTACAGAGAAATTACAATTTACTTCGCACAACAATAATATGATGAATAAAACAGTAAACGTTCTGCTGAGATCAGGATCTTCTTTATACTATCAGACATTTTTCTATGTACAGTGAACCCTCATTACAACGGAGGTGTATGTTTCCAGACATTTTGCTGGTATAACGAGGTTGCCGTTATAACAAGTTTAAATACGAAAGGAACCATATGGCCAGTTTTAAACTACTAAGTACCAACAGGTGAATGCTTAATGCAGAACACAAGAAGTGCAAAAAGCTCCCTTTGGGAGCTTTTTGCACTTCTATTGTTCTGCATTAAGCGATCGCCTGTCTTATTGGCAAGGAATGTGATTACTGAAACTATTGAGGGGAGGAAAATGCCCTGAACCCCCCTTATATGATATTCCAAAACCATCAGATCTGAGCCGATCTCACTGAATGCGACAACTTTTGTAATTTGGATCTCAAGCTCAAAGGGAGAAAATGCCCTGAAAGGAGTAAAAATCATATACCCTCTTTGACAAGTAAAGAACAATCTCTTTCATTTATCTATTTTATAAACAAGTTTTCACGCATTTGCATCTTAGAATAAACCCAGATTAGACTGTTCCATGGATGTATAATAGAGAAAGGGTGATTCAGTAAAAAGATAAATTTATAATTTGAGAGCAACAATAAAACCTCTCTATAACGGCCACTAAATTACATCAAGTATTTTGTGTTAAAGGCAGGTGGCTGCTTAAAGCAAGGTGAAAGTAAAACAGAACGCTCCTATAAAAGCATTCTGTTTTATTTTCACCTTGCTTTAAGCAGCCACCTGTCCTAAATAGCAACTAATTAACACAATTTAGTGGCCGTTATAGAGAGGTTTTACTGTAAAGACAAGGTAAAGGTGCATATTCAAAAGTTAAAATCGTCATTTTCTACCAAATCTTACATGTGTATGTTGTGACCATTCTAAACCAATCTGCAACTTATCTGGACCTCTGTATAAAGAACCCTTTCCAAGTTCTATTTATTCCAAATTGCAATACCTACTGAATATTCATGGCCAAAATCGTTATGCTGAAATATGGAAGGTGGAACATTGTACATGTAGCCATTTCAGAAACTAAAGAAACATATCCAACAAATTCCATTTAATTATTTAAACAGAGCAGACCCTGACCAGACAGCTCCTATAGGAGCTGTCTGATCTTGGATAGATCTACTGTGTTTGCAAGTTCCTGAAAATGCACTTATATAAATTTATATGCGGGAAAGGGTTAATATATTTTTTCACTCCAATAAAAAATGAAATCCATACGGCCAGCAACATATTCACACCAGCTGCTGTCCCAAGCTGAGCTTGAAACACCTCTTCCAACAGACAGGAAACCAGAGTTCTTTTGTTTACGAATCGAGGAATCCCAGGGACTGTGAAACAGATCTAGGTCTCCTTCTTCATTTATGGTTTGTTTGAGACTGAACGAATATCCAGGCATCTTAATTGAAGCAATGCTTAGAAATTACCCTTAAAACACACGCTTAAAAACAGAGCTAACCTTTTGAGGCCTACAAGGTCAGTGTTTACAAAGGCAGGGCTCAGGATAAGAAGCATCTTTAGGAAATCTCTAAAACATGTTTTTTCTCGATTTCTCTACTAAATCCTACAGTATATCATTGGTACTCGGTACTCATTAGAACCACCTCTGAGAGACAATTTTAATGAGTACCAACAAAATAGCAGTTGGCTGAGAAATAATATGTTAGAAGTATGGTACCCTCATTACCCTATGAATAAGTACAACCATGAGTGTACATGTAGGCAAATAGTGCAGACTCTGATTAACCCTTTCCTCCATAGGCTATTTTTAGACCAAACCTCTTTGAATCTACCTAAAAGGAGCATTAATGTTGTACAAGAGAAAAGTATAGTTTTAGAATTTTGTAGTTTTAAACAATTCAGACACTATAGGAGCTGTCTGATCTGGGTCTGCTCTGTTTGCTAATAGAATTTGAAAGATCTGTTTCTTTACTTTCTCAAATGGCTACAATGTTCCATCTTCCATATTTCACTATAAATATTTTGACAAATTTGTCCATGAAAATTTAGTAGGTATTGAAATTTGAAATAAACGTAGACCAGGGAAAGGGTTAAGTGAAAGACATTTACTGATTCAATTACTTCTACACTAATGTGTACAGAGTAAACAACACAATGAGCCATCTTTAGATCAGCTAATCTCATGTGCATGTTAGTAATTAGGATTGCAGCATGAACAGATGTTTGTAAATATAATTTCGTATCATGATAAGGCGGATGATGGCATTTATTAGCTTTACAGATAGATCTGTAAGTTTTATTTTTCAACAGATTTTAACTACGGTACATATATTTCATTTCCTGGGTTTTTTTCTGTATCACATTGGCTCCTTAACATGCAGTCTTCTTCACCCTTTCTCTGTCCACTGGTATCCATGTAAGAAATAATGACATCATGAATATTTACTAGCTGAAGTTTTAAAATGGCATACATACATCATTACATGTACACAGGGTGTTTCGGTATTGGTAGAAAATGTAGTCAGCTCTATTATAATTTCATAAGCAAACAAAACTGTTTGCTTTGACAAAAGCTGTAGAATCAGATAGATATATCATTTCAAAAGCAAACAGTACAGACCCTGGACTCGGATAGAGCCATCTGATCTGAGTCTACTCTGTTTGCAAATGTGTGAAAAAGCGTTTATATGAGGGAAAGGGATTAAATAATCCTTTAATGATTCCAGTTCCCTACAAGTCAATTCCGGCCGAAAACATTTTTTAAATTTTAATGTTTCCTGGTGAAATATAAATTAGATGATTTCTTTATGCCATGCGAACACACGAATGATTGGCCATGGCAGACACTGCAGTAACAACAGTGCAAACCTTGATCACATGGTTCCTATGACAGTTGTCTAAATCTGTGTGGACTCCTATAAAATTTGCAAAAGCATGAAAAGGCCGGCCCTCCCTATTAAGTAAAGGGTTAACTTCTCTTTCCACTAAATGCATAAAGCAATAAAATGAATGTTTAACAGGAAAAACTTCTGAGAGCTGCAAGACAAGCTGTCTGTAGAGAACTGTATTATAACATTTGGCCTTTCATGTCAATGATGTCACACAGACTCAAAACAGACGAAATCCAGTATGTGAAGCCAGATATAATTTTACTGGCACTTAAGCTACTACATGTATTATGAAGTATAAAGTTCAAAGTGTGAGAGAAAAAGTTCAAGTAGAGAAAATTGCCATGATTTATAAGTCATCACATTAGCACATGAAGTACATGTACCATGAATTTTTTGACATGAAACATCAAACAATTTCTTCAACAGTACATTACAAGGGCTTTCGGGGTCATATCATTATAAGGTTACAGGTTAAATTAGGTGACCCTAAACAAGCCACAGGACTATTAAACCTTTACTACGTACATGTAGATACACCTTTTAATGCCTTTGCAAACAGAGTAGACCCAGATCAGACGGTACCTGTAGGTATCTGATCAGTTGTTTTGTATTGATAGAAAATGTAGTGTCACCTCTATTATAATTTCACATTAACTCTTTGCACGCTAAGTAATTTTTCGTCTGCAACAATTGTTGTCTACTTCAATTCTTAAAATAAACTTTCTCTCATTTATAAAATTTGCAAAAATATGGTCAAGATGACAAACTGTTTGGATCCTGATGAGATGCCGCATTATGCAGTGTCTCATCTGGATCCAAAACTGTTTGCATCTAGGTAATCAAGTTTCGCCGCTAGCGTGCAAATAGTTAAGCAAACGAAACAGACACTGATGATAGAACAGACAGCTTCTATAGGAGCCATCTGATCTGGGTCTACACTGTTTAGAATGGCGTAAAAATGTGTTTATAAATGAATGCCAAACTCATCAAAAATGTACACATTTTTAAAAACTTTACATTAAATTTTGCAATTACCTCAAATCATGAGGTCATCCAGGTCCAGATAATATGCGTAAATTGAAACCTTTTCAAGAATATTTCCTTTTTTTCTCCACCAAACCCTATGGTGTGACCATGAATCTTTAGATTCGTCTGAAAGAGACGAATCTACAGAGTGGTCTCACCATAGAGTTTGGTGGAGAAATGGCGATTTTAATATTTGAATACGCACATTTATCTGTTGCTCTGGTCATCATAGGGTCACGCTGATGTTTTGACCAACATGATTATGCTTTGACTTGCAGGCAAATCTCTCATTCATTAAACTCATCCATATAAAACTATTTTAACCCTTTCCTTCATATAAATGCTTTTTGCATACAGAGTTAACCCAGATCAGACGGCTCCTATAGGATCAGGGTCTAATTTGTTTGCTAATGGAATTTAATAGATCTGTTTCTTTACCTTCTAAATGGCTACAATGATTGTAACTATTTTGTCCATGAATTATCAATATTATTAAGTTAGTCTTGAAATTTGGAATAAACATAGAACAGGGAAAGGGTTAACCCTTTACCTGATAGACACAACTTTTCATGCCTTTGAGAAAATAATAGATCCATACCAGAGGGCTCCGGACTGTAAGTCAGTAAGAGCTGTCTAATTAGGGTCTGCTATGTTTGCTTATAGAATTATATAGATCTGATTCCACATTTACAGAGCTCCAGATAAGATGCGTAAATTAGAATATGTTCAAGTATAACTTCTTTATTTCTCCACCAAACCCTATGTTGTGACCATTCTTTAGAATCGTCTCGAAGAGACGATTCTAAAGAATGGTCACAACATAGGGTTTGGTGGAGAAATGACGATTTTAGTATTTGTTCACGCACCGTTATCTGTTGCTCTGCATTTAGTTTCTGCCTTGGACAATAAATCCTTTATTCATACATGTATGATATATGTACCATTATAAAACTTCAGCAAATAAATAATAAAATATTGATGATGAGTTAAGTAACATCAAAACAAAACTGACAATAAGTATTCCTGAGTGACACATTAACATGTCTTCATCAGTACATTACATGAATTTTCAATCAACCGGATCTTATAACAAAATATTACAATGCATTTTTTCAATGATGTATTTAAATAAAAACAGCAATACATGACACTCACGTGACTGTATACACAGTTCAGGGTTGTTTTTGCTTTGGTTTTTTGTTTTGGTTTTTATTGTATATATTTACAATATTGTTATTGTCATATTCAAAAATCCCAAATTACAGAACACATTTACTCATTCATAGTTTCATACTGCCTTAAGCCTTTACTTCATAGATACGCCTTTAAATTTAATACTAAATGGAAAAGAGTAGACCCAAATCAGATGGTCTGGTCTTTTTGCTTAATTAGCAGAATTTGTATAAAAGTGCATGAACAATGAAATATTTGGCCATAGCAGCCACTGTAGAATGGGCCACTGTAGAATTATACAGATCTGTCTTATATAAACTCTCTGATGACACTTACGGTTAACCCTTCCAAATGTAATATCATAAACCCTTTACTGCATGAAAATTCATGTAAGGATTAATGACATCACACATATTAATTTGCTGCTGAATTTTATAATATATATACGAAAACCTGAATGTGTGTTCATTGCGCAAACTGTAGAATCAAATCTGTATTAATATTTCTTATCTGGATCTGTGTGTCATGTGTCACAGCTACTGTGGACCATTGCTACCTATTGCAGACCCTATCTTCTAATCTTCTGCTGACCCCTACTACTGGTCACCCATTGTGCAATGGGGACCGGTGCAATGACTGGGTTTATCACAGCACCTAGCTCCCTCTCCTACCCTTCTAGCTACTTTGGCCAATAAACCTAAGCATCATCCAGCTTCTGTAGAGCTTTTATAAATAAAACAACAAGCCTGTCATTGAAGATTCAAAGTGTCATTCAATGATTCATGTGTTTGTTACGTTTTTATCAGCTTGCTGCAAATATCAAGCAGAGCAGATGGCATCTTCACACATGGGTGGAGGATATCCATAATTGGTACGTGTACAGTAAAACCTCTCTATAACGACCACTAAATTACATCAATTATTTTGTATTAAAGGCAGGTGGCTGCTTAAAGCAAGGTGAAAGTAAAACAGAACGTTCCTATGGGAGCTTTCTGTTTTACTTTCACCTTGCTTTAAGCAGCCACCTGCTCTAAATACCAACTAATTAACACAATTTAGTTGTCGTTATAGAGAGGTTTTACTGTATATGAAATTATGAACACAGGATTCTTTAGACAGAATCAGATCTATATAATTACATTATAAGGAATCAGAGTAGACCCTGAGCAGACAAATCCTGCAGGCACCATCAGAATTGGGTCTACTCTGTTTGCATAGGTGTCTGCAACAGGCTGGATACTATGTGAAGAACAGTAAGTGGTCTCGATAGCTCAGTCGGTAGTGAACTCGCACTGTAAGCGAGGGGTCCTGGGTTTGCGCCCGGTCTGGCTGCACGTTTTTCACCAGTCCTGTTACAGTTGTCACCAACTTGAAAATGGGACTTGTGCATGCCCATGATTTCTCATCAGTTACAATGAGTTCCTCAGGGGAAATGGGGAAGTAGTGCAACAGGCCAGGAACAGGTAACTGGGTTAAGAATAAGCGGTCCGGATAGCTCAGTTGGTAGAGCACTCATTTTGTAAGCGAGGGGTCCAGGGTTTGAGCCCCAGTCTGGCTGCATGTTTTTCAACATCCTGTTACAGTCTCTATATCATGTAAAGGCAATATCCGGACAATACAATAACATTTTCTTACAAATTACGGTTCATCTGCATTACAAATTATTAATATATGTATTAACCCTTTTCTTCATACAAATGATCTGACCAGGATCTGCTCTGTTTGCTCATGTTTCTTTACTTTCTAAAATGGATGGTTAGCTACAATTAATGTTCCACCTTCCAATTTTCATTATAACTATTAATTTTGTCCCATGAACATACAGTAGGAATTGAAATTTTGAATAAACATAGAACAGGGAAAGGGTTAACCCTTTTCTTAGTAGAATAGCCCAGTGTTGTTTACTATATAGTCCACTCAGTATGAGCTACAGGTGCATACTCAAATACTAAAATCGTCATTTCTCCACCAAACCCTATGTTGTGACCACTCTTTAGAATCGTCTCGAAGAGACGATTCTAAAGAGTGGTAACAACATGGGGTTTGGTGGAGAAATAAAGACGTTATACATGAAAATATTGTAACTTACACATCTTATCTGGAGCTCTGCACTCAGTAAGAACTTTGTTTCTTAATCTTGTTATGGGGTTTGGATGGGGTATTCTTTAGATGACAGACAGTGCACACCCTGGTCAAAGGATCTGCACTGTTAGCAGATGGCAGTGCATGCATGACACGCATTCAAAAGGTTAAACGAAGTATTCTATTCTCTACTTGCATAGTGTGCAGAAGTGACCTATGGCCCGGCCAATTCAAACTCATAAAACTTACCCTCAAATCTGACATAATTGCCAGAAACAGACCGCCGTAGGCACTGCAGTCTTTGTCTAAGCTGCCTTCCATCTTGGTTTAATGATCACAAGTTAATCCTCTGTGAATGAATATCCGTTACACAATATTGCAGCTGAATACACAACTATCCACCGTAAACCGTTTTGTTTTTCACACCTTCCCCACCCACATCCAACTTTTCACAGCTCCCACGAAAATCGATCAACTTATAATTTCCTTTCTAGTGCGCCGTTAGAATGAATGCAGTTCAAGAATGTTTTACTGTTAAAGTCATTTTCTTTCAAACCATAGACCAAATCAAAACAGAAATGAGGATCCACTTATGAAAGATTGCGAAAAAGCACTTTAACTCCCATTGTTGTCAATTTCAGCTGGACCTACGTCGATCTTCCATGCATAGTTCCGCTTAATTGGTCCAGGGCACGTGACTGACTCGAACCGAAATAATTGGTTAACTATGTATGACGTCATCATCAGAAGTACTGAGCCTCTGCTTTGAACGTAATGAACTCTCTGAAATTTCATCTACTACGTTTTTGTTTGGATGGTATTGGATCTACATTATACAGTTAATTAAAACAGAAAATCTGGCAACAAATATGTATTTAAATGTTTCACGTTTCGAGTTCTGAGAGGTTACACAAAACAACAACAAAACAGACGAAAAAAAATAAAATCTGAGCAATAAAGTTATAAAGATTTTATTATGATTAAAAACTGTTAATTGAAAATTTGTTTTCCAACTCAAATCAATTAACGAAGTCATCCGATCTCCATGGTATTTTAAAGAACACGATAAAACACACATTTACTATTAATAATGAAAAGAGAATAGATCATTAGTTTGTTGTTTTTTTTATTTAATACCAATTAATAAATCAATAGCCCTTTTTAAGACAAATTTATTCCTTGTTTGCAGACTATTTCAAATATCCATCCAGCTTTATACTACATGTATGTATCTATTGAAAAGTTTAAGTTGAAGTTAATGTAATCTTTCTGAGATTGATTTCTTTTTGAACGTCAGTTGATCATTTTGTAATAATGGAATGTAATTCATGTCATCCACTAGTTGGCATTTACAGGATGGATCAATGTGAGATATGTTAAGTAATTAATCCTGTTTTCCATATGGATCCAAATTTAAACTTGTTTTAATCTAGATGATTGTATTTTTGTAGAAAAATAAAGGTTTCAGTGTTTAACATTAAAAGACAGAGACACATTTTCACAATTTTTGCAAACAGTGCAGACCCAGATCAGATGATTACTGTAATATGGGACTGCTGTGTCTGCTTTTCCCTTTCCCTGTTCTATGTTTATTCCAAATTTCAATACCTACTGAATATTCATGGACAAAATAGTTATAATGAAATATTGAAGGTGGAACATTATAGCTATTTTAGAAAGTAAAGAAACGGAACTATGATATTCTATTAGTAAACAGAGCAGACCCTAATCAGGCTGCTACTATATAAGACCTCTGATCTGGGTCTACTCTGTTTGCAAATGCGTGAAAAAGCGTTTATATGAGGGAAAGGTTTATTATGGATTTTTATAGATCTGATTCTACAGTTTCTACCATGGTTTTAGATTAATTCTTTCTTCTTCTTTTTTTTTAAATTTTCTTTTGCTTCTTTCCTTGTTTTGTTTATGTTTTGCATGGCACTGTGCATTATTCATAATTTTGATATTTTAATATGTCACAAGTCGAAAAAATGCTCATCGGATAATGTTATTTTTAGTTGTATCTGACATGAAATAAAATTCCTTGTATCTCTTGTATAAAAATATTTTGTATTCAGATGCCATTATAAAACAAATCAGCTAATTTACATTCATGAATAATGAGGTCATTATTTATATATAAATATTCATTTTTAGTAGGTCAATTAGATACTTCAATTTATTTAAAATTGTCCCCAAAACATTTGGAAATAATACCAAATTGTTAACCTTTAATAAGTTAAAAATTAATCTGAACTACAAGTTTCATTTGCCGCAATATTCGGTTTTAAAAAAAGAAAACAATTGAAAAAATGAATTTTCTGGTTCAGATTTATGGCATTTACAGTAAATTCATAAAGCATTTCGACTAAATTGCATTCATAAAGCATTTCGCCTAAATCACAACAATGGTATTAAAAGCGAAATATGAATCCTTCATTTTTTAACTAAGATTAAATACTGTAGTTTAGATCTACAGGTATGCCTCACAATGCCCGAAAGGCGCCGGTATATTTAACATTAGCAATTGAGTTGTCCAGAAATTAGTGTCCTCATTAGACGAGTCACATGACATACAAAATGGCAGACAGCACAGAACCGAATGATTTTGGAATAAATTAATAAATCTTAAAAGCTTGATTCGAATAGTAAAAAAGCAACCATGACAGACAAAGAATATGCGCCACTGACAACACTTTGTGTGCGGTCACTGAATGACAAGCTGTATGAAAAAAGGAAAGTCGGCGCTCTTGAAATTGAAAAGTAATTCCCCCACCCACATTTTGCGAAGATGCTAGTACTGTAGAATACTCGAGTCACTGTTGATTATTTTTATGTGTAATAATTTTATTCAGCATGAGATTATGAAGTTTGTTATTGATTAAAATAAAAGATTTTTACTGTCGTTCCTGTTACTTGTAGTTGACCAAAATGTCATCATTTTCTGTCTTTCAATCGGGAATAGTGACAGTTCAATTCAGTTTCTTTATTGCATAAAACATATATAGTATGCTTATATAGCAAGCATGATAAAGAATACAATACAGTGATATATATGAAGTACCTCAAGTAATTACTGAGTACTGGTAGCTTGAAAACTTAAAAAGTACTGATTACTCACTTTTATGCACATAGTTGTGTAAGTACTGAGTACTCTACCAAATTACTCATGAATATATTTACATGACTAATTAAACCATATTTGTGTAGCAGATGTGCTTTTCATCCGCCGAGTCTACCGGTGTGAATACTATTGAACTCTGTTGATCATTTGATTACACTTTAAGTTTTGGTCAGTATATTACAGTAACATTATGTACATGCATTTCAAAGCCTGTTTCTATTTAAATTCCATCGGTACACTTAGTAATTCATTTATAATCCAACAAATTGTCTCTCATCATTTACTTTGGAGCGTGTTGTCAACCACACTGGTGCACTTTGACCTTAGCCAATCCGATTGATAGACAGTTTTCTCACACATCTATTACTTATTATAAATGAGACATAGTGGAACCAGCATTTGTAACACTACAATAGTCCCTATATAAAGTGGTTGCACGTGTGACTCAGCTTCTTTCTTTCGGCAGAGTTTGTGGTACACACATGCTTCCTTCATATGTTGTTTCTCACTTGATGTATTTTTAAAAAAAAATTGAATTCTAAATTTGCATATAGTTATTTAGCGTTACATAGGCTACTTTATTGTTGTTGCAGCTGCAGTTTACAAGGGGGGTCTCAGTTTTATTCTGTCAGTACCTTTCCATGGGACATTTACAGAATATAGTTTTAGGTCAGACCACCGCCGGTGGTCATTTGTGTTTAATTTCTTGCAATTGCACTGCCAGTGCATAACACTAGAGCATAGCACCCCAAATCTCATTCCCCACAGACAGAAGTCTGACAGTCACATGAGCTGCTGCCAGTAACAGGCGACTCCATGTCAACACCCCGTTTTTGTGTCTGGGGGCAGCCTTTGAATTATTTTAATGTGCAATTAGAGTTAAACAGGGTATAATAAACTGTAAAGCAAACCTCTATGCTTGTCTTGTGTCCGGGCCACTTCCCATGGAAAGCAATGATGTATACATAAAACAAATCCTGCTACATTTGTAATTAATCTGCACACACTCAGATGGCTCCTATTTCAAAAGGCTGATCAAACTGAAACAAGGACATGGATCTTTCAAGTAGTGTTAACTAGTTTTGTCTTGGCTGCACTTGTCAGAATGTCCAAATTATATTTCAAATAATTCAATTGATGAATAAATGACAGCAAATGTTTGCAATCACTTAATCTACTACATGTACATTGATGATAACTGTACAGTAGTTTTTACACCAACAACTTATTTATGTATACAGGAATTTTTGGTGTTAGTAGAAACTAATGTGTCAGATCTCTGACAATAATCCATAATGATCCATAAGCAAACAGAGCAGAACCTGATCAGATGGCTCCTATAGGAGCCATCTGATGTGGGTCTACTCTGTTTGTAAATGTCATACATATTCATACAGGGTTCAATTGTATGAACTAGAATGTAACCAATATTAATTTATTTGTATTTCAGAATGGTAAGGGAATTTAATCAACAGAATCAGGAGCAACATATCAAGAAGATTCTGAAGATTCTTGGGAAGGATTTTGCTTGCTCCAATAATGCCAACAGTAAGAATGGTGGCCTAATTGGCTTGGCAGCAGCAGCCATAGCTCTGGGAAAGGTATGGTCATAACTGGATTAACCCTTTCCCTCATATAAACGTGTTTTCACGCATCTGTAAACAGTAGACCCAGATCAGACGGCTCCTAGAGGAGCCGTCTGATCAGGGTCTGCTCTGTTTGCTAATGGAATTTGAAAGATCTGATTCTTTACTTTCTAAAATGGTTACAATGTTCCACCTTCCATATTCCATTATAACTATTTTGCCAATGAATATTCAGTAGGTATTGAAATTTGTAATATACATAGAGCAGGGAAAGGGTTAACCCTTTCCCTCATGAATTTGTGACTTTGTAAATATTTCTTTTCCAGTATTTGTATATTTGTCGGTGAAAATAATTTTATTCTACTACTTCCGAAAGTGTAGAATCATTTCTTTATTATTCCATAAGCAAACAGAGTAGATCCTGATCAGAAGTCTGGGTCTACTCTGTTTGCAAAGGCATAGGATAGTGTATTCATGGAGTAAATGGTTAACCTTTTCCATGTTGGTTATTCATGTAAGACATAATGACATCATGAATATTAATTGGATGATATGGCATATGAACTAAAAAATATTTTGTCATTGCAAACACTTTAGAATCAGATCTATATTCAGAGGAACAGATAAGAAATGCTTTTAGTTGGTTGATCATTGCCTTTGTTAACTGAGTGAAATGTAAGCTTAATGAGTTCCCTTCACTCACATATAACTTAAATAATTGAGTGTTAGTTTGTTACCTTCGAACAAGTCATTGGTCATACAATGCAGATAGATAAATACATGTACTACAACTTGTGCCATCGCCAAAATTTCTTGTGTTCAACTGCCATCATAAAAATTCAGCCAATTAGTATGCATGTAAAGGGTTGAAGAACACCCACTGTTTGTTTCAGGACTCCAGTATGTATGTGAATGAGCTGGTGCTGCCTGTCTTAGCCTGTTTCAAGGATGCAGACAGTCGGGTGCGGTACTACTCCTGTGAGGCCTTGTATAACATTGTCAAAGTGGCTCGAGGGTCAGTGCTGCCATTCTTCAATGATATATTTGATGCACTCAGCAAGGTATGCATATCTGGATGGCTAGCACAAAAGTATTGTTAAGCCTTTCCCTGTTGAATATTCATGTAATAAATCATGAAATCATGAATATTTATTAGGTTAATTTTTTTAATGGTATAAATATATGATAGGATTTTTTGGTATTGGTAGAAACTGTAATGTCAGAGCTATTATAATTTCATAAGCAAACGGAACAGACACTGATCTGACAGTTTCTATAGGAGGTCTGGTCAGGCTCTGCTCTGTTGGCTTCTGAAATAATATACTGAATCCAGTTGCATGATGACATTAGAAAAATTCAGCTTGTAGATATTCATAAATTCGTCAGAAAAAGGGCTGATCCTTTCCTTCATATAAACGCTTTTCCAAACAGAATAGACCCTGATCAGACAGCTCCTGTAGGAGATATCTGATCAGCATCTGCTCTGTGTGATTATGGGAATTTATAGATCAGATTATGCAGTTTCCACAACAGTGAAAAAATCCCTCTCTCTGTTCCATTTTGTTATTCTGATCATGAATATATATTAGGTGAAGAAATCTTGAATAAATATTTAACAGGATTAACAGAAATGGGCTAGACATGTAAGAGAGATGGCTGCAACTGCTCATAAAGGTAAAAGAAGGTGGAACAATGTTTTGTCTAGACCAGAATGTGTCTGTTCATAGAGTTTGTAATCAAAGTAAGCTTTCTTTTTCCTTGTTTGATATTTACTTAGCCATATACTCCATGACTGTTCAAACAATCAGAGCAGAACCCGATCAGACGGCTCCTGTAGGAGCCATCTGATCTGGGTCTGCTCTGTTTACAAAGGCATTTAAAGGCATATCTATTACATGAAAAGTAAATTCACAAGCTTGTACATTTTAACTGCCACAGATCCATTTTCAAATTCCCGTTATCAATTGACAATATTGTACAGCATAATGTTTTGTGTGATATGTTTGCTTTGTTTCATTCACAGCTTTCTGCAGATACTGACCAGAATGTAAAAAATGGAACAGAACTTTTGGACAGACTCATTAAGGTAAGTCTAGGTATTATGCTAAAAGATATTAACTGAACATCAGTAATTGGCATTGCAGATTGCAGTAATGAAATTATTTACCTGAGAAAAGTTGTGATATACGGTATATAAAGCTGTATGTAATAGGGAAGTTTTACTCATTTCAGACCCAACTTTGAATACTGAAAGGAGCATTTACTACAAAAAAGGAAAATTTTAGAATTGTCCTGTTTGAAACCATTGTGATAAATAGAGCATTTGCAAATGCTCTATTTATCACAATGGTTTCAAAAATTGACTTTTACAGATGTCAATATGAGGGAATATAAACGCCTTTTCACGCATTTGCAAACAGAGTAGACCCAGATCAGACGGCTCCTATAGGAGCTGTCTGATCAGGGTCTGTTCTGTTTGCATTTGACATATTAATATAGATATGATTTTACAGTTATTGTCAAAGTAAAAAGTTTCCTTGCAAAGTTTACTTTATAAAGCTTCAGCTAATAAATATTCATGATGTCATCAATTCTTGCATGAATATTGAACAGGGAAGGGTTAAGTAGTTACTTATCTACTGTGTGTTAGATAAGATGCGTATAGATCTTTCAAAATCCTTTATTTCTCCACAAAACCAAATTCCAAGATGATTCTAATGATTAAGGGAAATATTGTGTTGGCCCCTGTTAAGGGAGAAATGTAAAAAATATGAAGCTGAACTTTGATATCTCAAACTACAAAGGACCATACAAATTACTTTGTAACAGAGGTTCGAGTCATCCGATTTCTGATCTGAATAGTTTCTCAAATTCACAGGTTAGTACAAGTCTAAAGTAATGCTGAAAGCTCCTGTAGGAGCTTTCAGCATTACTTTCGACCTGCATCAAGCTGTCATATGTGTTTCTAGATATGTGTAGAGCCATCTGATCTAGGTCTACTCTGTTTGCAGTGATGTAGAAAGGCGTATTTATTGAGTAAACGGTTAAAAAGCGAAACATATATTTGTTTTCAATAGCACATTATATTGCAGGACAACTGTATAAATTGTTATTTTTTCAGGACATTGTTACTGAGAGTTCCTCATTTGACCTTGTGGCATTTATCCCATTGCTGAGGGAAAGGATCTACACTGTCAACCAGTTTGCTAGGCAGTTCCTGGTCTCTTGGGTAAGACTTAGACTTTAGTATATTCATTTGAAAGCTCCTTTGTCAGTTAATAAATTCTTAAAATGGCATATGAATCAGGAGGTTAGGGGATTACAGAAACTGTAGAATCAGATCTGTATTATTCCATTAGCAAACAGAGCAGACCCTGATCAGTTTGCTCCTACAAGAACCATCTAATCTAGCTCTACAAAAATATCAAATATTCATATGCCAATATAAAAATTCATGTTTTTATTTCTTGAATGAATATTCATACAGAAATGGTTAGGCAAATGAAACATACTGGCTCAATGGAATTCAGAAACAAAAGTTGTGGTTTCTCAAAATAGAACTTCATTACATTGCTGTCTAGAGTTGCTGTCCAAAACAACACATTTTAGACCTCAATTAAAGGTCAAAAGGTCTGGAGGCATGTTGCATGTGTTGCACATTGTTCTGAAGGTACACTTTGCTTAGCCTGCTTGGGGTCAGCATCGACATAGTCACCAAAATGGCGGTTAAGTGTTTAGATGTTTGGGTGTTTCCAATGCTACATTTTTGACGCTAAGGACAAACTTAGGTATAAGTAGGTGCATATCATGAATAGATGGTGTGCAAGAGCCTTAACTTTAGCATTACCCATTGTTTAATTATCTCCCTTTTATAGATATGGATATTACCTGCTCTAGTGCTCGCCATGCTGTTTGCAGGCACCTAGTTTTCTCAGTTACCACATATCTATGGTAAGCTGGTAAATGTTTTTTCACTCATGTTACTTATGTTGTATTGACAGGTTCAGACCCTGGATGCTGTCCCAGATATAAACATGCTAGTCTTACTGCCAGAGATATTAGATGGACTGTTTGAGATTCTAGGTGATCCAAGTCAGGAAATTAGGAAAATGTATGTACATACAACAGAAACCCACTAAAACAACCACTTAATGAATAAACACAGGTGCTTTCAAAAACAGGTGGTTGCTTAACCCTTTCCTCCATATATACGCCTCTGTAAAAGTCACTTTTTGAAACCATTGTGATAAATAGAGCATTTGCTCCTTAGGAGCAAATGCTCTACATGTATTTATCACAATGGTTTCAAAACTACAAGATTCTAAAATGTTCCTTTTCTCTTGTTAATGCACCTTTTCGGTAGATTTATTCAAAGAGGTTGGATCTAAAAATAGCCTATGAGGGAATGGGTTAATACTAGGTGAAAGTAATACAGAGACCTCTTATCTGGATTTTATCTTCTGTTTTGTATTAAGCTTCTACTACCTTTTTAGACCCAGCTTTATGTTTGGTTATATTAAAGATATTTTACTGTTTATCTTAATGACAGTTATGAAGCAAAGGCCCTTGATGATGGAAATATGTTTATAATGATGATGATGATGATAATGCTAATACTGCTGTTGATGATAATAACGGTTGTAGGATTATTGAGGATTGAAAATACATTACAGTAAACCCCCTCAAAACCGGACATTCAATGGAGTATAAATATCAGTCTTGGAAACAGGTGGCAGCTTAACACAGGGTGAAGGTGCAGAAAGCTGCCTAAAAATACATGTATCTAAATTCTTCTGTATTAGAACTCGGGTTTAGAGTGGTTTTACTGTCTTATGAATATCATTGCATATCTACAATGTTTAGTAGCAATTTGTTATTGTAAGTCAGGTCTCACTTACAATTTAACACTTGTCCTGCTCAATATTCATGTGAGAAATAATGACATCATGCATATTTATTAGCTGAATTTTTAAAATGTAAAACTTTTCAAGGAAATCTTTTGCTTTGACTAAAACGGTATAATCAGATCTATATCATGTGTAAAGCAAGCAAAGCAGACCCTGATCAGAAGGCTCCTGTAGGAGACATCTGATCTAGGTCTACACTTTTTGCAAATGCGTGAAAAGGTGTTTATATGAGGGAAAGGGTTAACCACTGCAAACAGTGAAGACAGCAGTCAGAGGCTGCATTTGAATGACTTAGGGACTGGTTATTGTTTACACTGTATGCAGATGCCTAAATGACATATACACTAACACATTTAATGATGTAAAGCAATGAATGAGCAATTGTTACACCCATTTTCAGGTGTCAGAATGTGTTGCAGGAGTTCTTACATGGCATCAAGAAGACACCTAACAATGTGAACTTTGCTGGAATGGCTAATATACTTATTACCCACAGTCAGAGTGAGAGTAAGTCTGTATGTTTTGGGAGCATTTGCAGTAGCCCTATACTTGATGTTAGAAATAATGACATCAAGAATATTAAGTAACTGCGTTTTCATCATTGTCGTCATCGTTGTCATCGTCGTCCGAAATCTTAATGTTGACCATAACTTCTTCAATTTTTCATTTACAACCTTCATTTTTGGTATGCATGTTCATCTTGACAATGACGACAGACAAGCTTTGGCAACCACTTGCGGTGCTCTTGTTATATTGCATTATGAACAAAGGAATCGTTGACTGTGGCAGGCACTGTTGAATCAGATATACATGTATATAATTCCATAAGCAAACAGAGCAGAGCCATGATTTGGTCTTCTCTGTTTGCAAAGGTGCTGCTTAAAAGTATATCGGTTAAATACTGATTTACATTCTTTTAAAATTTAGCAGATATAGGCAGTACATAAGCAGACGAAATTTTGATTGCATCTCTTGTAAGAAAGATTTATTCAAAGTTACATTTGTTCACATATACAATATTATATCTTTGTGGAAATCTTATCAGAGACTATAAAAAAACAGTACTAATTCTTTACCTGATAGATAGATTTTTTGACTTTTTTTTACAAACGGATTAGACCCAGATAAATAAAGGTGTAGGGGCCATCTGATTAGGGTGTGTTACGTTCACTTAAGAATTACAGTAAAACCTCGATTATTCGAATTTTCGGTATAGAAGAATTTAGACCCTTTTAGGCAGGTGGCTGCTTAATGCATGGTGAAAGTCATGCAGAAAGCTCCTAGAGGAGCTTTCTGCATGACTTTCACCATGCATTAAGCTGCCACCTGTCTTAAAGATCGATAATAATACGTATTTTAGTGTTCGGATAATCGAAGTTTTACTGTATATAGATCTGATTCTGCAGTTTGTTGCCATGGTCAATGGTGTCCTTGTTCATGATGCCAGTGTAAAAAATCAGTGAATGAATATTCATATAGACATTGTTTCTTACATGAATATTCATATAGACATTGTTTCTTACATGAATATTCGTGAGGTTAATTGACATACATAGTGGAAGTGATTGATCCTGGAGGTGTTGAAAATCAATAAAGGTTTATGTTAACCCTTTACTCTATGAATATTCATGGAAGAATTGTTGACATCATGAATTTTTATAAGCTGAATTTGTACACAGGATGTTTCGATATTGGTAGAAACTGTATAATCAGATCTATTAAAATTTCATAAGCAAACAGAGCGAACCCTAATCAGACGGCTCCTACAGCAGCCATCTGATCTTGATCTACTCTGTTTGCAAATACGTAGAAAGGTGTGTTTATGCAGTAAAGGGTTAACACATTGTAGGTTTTTCTGTTGAGAAAATTTTATCAACCTGTGTTATTAGATCATTGATATTACTTTTGCATAGATGTGTACTTCATTGCTTGAATGCGCTAAACACCTGATGTATACTATCCATTTATATATATCCTTTTCCTTTTATTTACAGATGATGATCTGATCAGTTACACAGCCATCGTCTGGCTGCGAGAGTTTGTCACCAAGGCAGGACGCTCGATGTTACCATTCGTATCTGGCATACTGGCGGCTGTGCTTCCTCGTCTTGTGTCAGCAGACATTGACACCAAGTCTAAGAAAAGGTATGTTAATCCTTTACTCAATGATAATTCATGTAGGAAGAAATGACAGCATTAATATTGAATGAGATTAATTGTTATAATAGCACATGGATTCAAGAATTTTTTGATAATGGCCGAAACTGTAGAATCATATCTATATTATGTCATAAGCAAACACAGCAGACCCTGGTCAGTCAACTCCTACAGGAGTTGTCTGATCTGGGTCTACTTTGTTTGCAAAGGCGTAGAAAGGCGTATTTATGGACTAAAGGGTTGATAGCCTGCACCCATTACTATACCAAGCATCAGAGTGCAAAACAGTTTGGATCCTGTAGATTTGTCAAGTCATTGGGCATCTCTTCTGGATCCAAATTGATCCTATGGCATATGAAAGGTTAACCCTTTACCTCACATAAACGCCTTTTCACGCATTTGCAAACACAGTAGACCCAGATCAAACAATCCTGTATGAACTGTCTGGTCAGGACCAAATATGTTTCCTGATATGTTACAGATAATGTATATTGCCATGGCTATAAAAAAAATCCCAAATTCTTTTTCAAATACAAGAATTAGATTACCGTAATTAATATTCATAACAGGTTGAGTCTCAGAGCATGATTATTCATGAAGTAAAGCTATGGAAGATGGTTCAGCGACATCAACGTTAATTTTTTTTGACTTTATACAGTAGAACCTCTCTATAAAGACCACTAAATTACATCAAGTATTTTGTGTTAAAGGCAGGTGGCTGATTAAAGCAAGGTGAAAGTGTTTACTTTCATCTTGCTTTAAGCAGCCACCTGCCGTAAATACCAACCTCATGTAATTAACTGAATTAAGTGGCCATTATAGAGAGGTTTTACTGTAGCTGTTTACTTCTGCAGTCAAAACATCCTGTGATTTTGGCAAAATTCCCGTGTTCTTATGCCATATTAAAAAAATCAATTAATTAATATGCATAATGTCATTATTTGTTTCATGAATATTCATGGTGTTACGGGTTAAATAAGTAAAGTTCATAGACTTCTCTACCTTTCTGCTAGCTGTTTCATACATGCAAATACCATGTACTTAAATTTTAACATAAGGTATCACTATGCATTCCAGGATGACAGTCAGCTCTATATACTGGTATATGATACGATATAATTCTGATTAGCTTACATTGATTTGCTTACATGATATTAACTCTTTCCCTGTTTAATGTTCATGTCAAAAATATTGACATCATGAATATTTATTAGCTGCTTTTTTGTCGAACCCACTTACGGTGATTTCGACATAGTCGCCACAATGTCTGTTCTTGGTGGGTGCATGTTATTGCGGCCACCCGTCCGTCCGGATGTCCGTGCATCAGTCCGTGCCATCGAAAGGGGACTGGGGGCCTTTTCAGCGCTTGACAGGTATACTATGGGCCATTTTACAGCAAAGGGCCATGGCCCCCTGTTTATTGTCTTAAAGGTATCCATGGGTCTGGTGGGTATTGAAAAAATACATTACAGAAATGGCCCTTAAAAAATCTGTCCATGTTTTGGTGTCATGGACATCCAAGGGTGCCCAAGGGAAAAATAGCCCTTTAAAATCACCTGTCTAATGGGAAGGGGTCATATTGGCCCTACAGTGGCCCTTTAATTTGGAAAAATGGCCCTTTTTAATGGCCCCTAAGTCAAAGGACCCCCAGTCTCGTTTAACACGTCCGTCCGGTCTTGTCCGGGCTCTAAATCAGAACTCAATGAATGGATTGTGAAATGTATTTTTTTGCTTGTCTGGGCTCTAACTCGGAACTTCATGGATGGATTGTGAAATGATTAGGCATAAATGTTTCTGTAAAAGGCACGGCATGTCGCACACAAAAAAGTAGCTGAAAGGTCAAGGTTACACTTTGAGGTCAAAAGTCAGATTTCGCAAACACAATGTATGCCTATATTTACCCTTTACTTGATACTCATGCCTTTTCATGCTTTTGCAAAGTTGAACCAGATAAGGCATTCCTATAGGAGCTACCTGATAAGGATCTGCTGTCTAACTTTTGCATGTACTATTGGTGAATGGCCAGCGGGCTCGACATGTTGCCCGTGGACATTCTAGTTTTATAATGGCATTTATACACAGGAGTTTTTGGTAGAAAGTTTAGAGTCTACTCTATTTGCAAATGGGTGAAAAGATGTTTTTATGAAGAAAAGGGTTTAAAGATTTTGACTTTGTATTTTGGTATTTATATTGGTATATGGATGAGAAACACTCTGTTTATATCTGGAAAAAAAGTCTTTGTCTATACATATATAAAATGGAACAGTAGTGAAACAGAGTTTCTCAAAAATAACCAGTGTTAATGACTGAAATCAATATATAATTATGAAAAATTACATCCACAAACAGGGCTGACCATTAACTGTTTTACTTACTAGACCGGTCGGGCTAGTGGTTTTGAAAACTACTAGCCCTGACCAAAATTTCTTGTGCCCTGACTTGGTGAGAAACTATTTTGGTCTTTAAAAACTGGTGAGATGTTGAACCAGTATGAAGTGTCAAATCCTGCTTTAAATACATTTTATCAAGAAGATTTAGAGAGGAGCAGGTTTGTTAAAATGTGTTTATTGGTTGTGAATAATGTGTTATATTTGAATGTTCATGAAAACATGACACTACAATACTATATTAAACACGATACAGGATCAGGAGCCATTTAAAATCTCAAGCCATTTTGGAAGAAATTGACAGTTTTGCTTCTCTTTTTAATACGTATTCTTTGTTTCTGGTAGGCCCCTTCGATTTATTATATTGTCATCGCTACTACCACTGCATTTTGATGTAAAGCCGAAGTTTAAAAGTGACATTTCTTTCAACAGATGAATTTTACTTATGATAAAGCTTCCATACATTGTTATTGTAATCAAACTTAAATGAGTCTAAATGTCGTAAATTTTTGGCACGTGTTTTATTTATTCGGGAGATTAATTCAATACAGCATTTCGCGTATTAACTCATGTATTGTTTTCAAAATGTTGAACACTACATGCAAATTAATGCATTGTACCGACGCCTTTTTGCAACAACTTCCTCAACGGTGTTCCCTGTTCGATAGCAAAAATAGATACGAAATTCCAAGACTTGTATCCGTACGTAGGTCACCACGTGGTGTTGTAATGGCTAGCTAGTAGTGGGGGAAAATATCGCGAAGAGCAGTCCGTATTTTAGCACATGCTTACTATGTATATGCACAATTATAGATGAACCCGACTTGACCTATCTGTAAGTATTTCAACCAGTGAATGTCTGTCGGACATAGGTTAATGTTGAGCCCTGCACAAATCAGTTTATCAAACCCCCAATGAATTATGTAACATCATCATGAACATGTGCTTATTTTTGGTCTCCACAAATATCATCTCAAAGCATATGCTGAGATGGTTTCAGTTTAATATTAAGTTTAAGGGGAGTTAATTATATAAACAACTGTTGTTTACAGCCTTATTTTACCTGTACAGTAAAAACACTCTAAACCAGACATTACATTTAGTATAAATATCAGTCTTGGAGACAGGTGGCAGCTTATCCCATTCCCTCATAGACTATTTTTAGATCCATCTTTGAATAATCTACTGAAAAGGAGCATTTTCTGGAGAAAAGGAAACTTTTCGGAATTGTGTAGTTTTGGAACCATTGTGATAAATAGAGCATTTTTCACAATAGTATCAAAAGTAGATCTTTTACAGAGGTGTCAATATGAGGGAATGGGTTAATACAGGGTGCAAGTCCTACAGGAGCTTGGTGTATTACGCAGCCACCTGCCAGAAAGTATCCAAATTCTTCTTTACTAGACTTGCAGTTTAGAGGGGTTTTACTGTATACAATATGTGGTCATACAATAATTGATCCTAGTTATATCAAACCATCTGTCACCAACTAAAGTACTTTGAACTACAGAATACTCTTACTAAGTGTATGCTGCAGCAATTTGTAGCTGTGTTAACATATTGTATTGACAATTTATTTTGTTGAAATGATTTATGCAGTTTCCCCAGCTATCCCTTTCCATGTTCTGTGTTTATTCCAAAGTTCAATACCTACTGAATGTTCATGGACAAAAGAGTTATAATGAAATATGGAAGCTGCAGCATTATAGGCATTTTAGAAACTATAAAAACAGATCTATCAAATTCGATTAGCAAACAGTGCAGACCCAGATCAGTCGGCTCCTACAGGAGCCGTCTGATCTGGGTCTTCTCTGTTTGCAAATGCGTGAAAACACGTTTATATGGGCTATATGGGTTTATATGGTTACAGGGCTATATGGTACATGCAAAGAACAAAAAACATGGCACTTGATAAATAAAAATAATTTCATGTATCTTCAGTGTTAGAGAAGCAGCGGAAAGCCTCAATGAAGTGTTAATGAACTTGATAGACTTTGTGGATGACAGTCCAACTCCTGCAGTTGGTACTCCGTTACAGGAGAGCTTACCAGGGGAGTTTAAAGGCAATGGTACAAGGGAGGTCACCATAAATGCTAAGGGAGAAGTCACTGGTCCTGAGCAACAGAATGATACAGAATCTGATATGTCATTGAGGTAAGCTTTTTACATCATTGGATATTTTTCAGACTTTGCCACCATAGTTTTTATTTATTTTCTCTGAAAAAAACTTTTTCCGCAGAAAATCGTATTTAATCAATTAATAGAAGGAATCTATTTTTTTTTATAAGTTAACCCTTTCCTTCATATGAACACCTTTTCATGCATTTGCAAATAGAGTAGATTCAGATGAAATGGCACCTTTAAGAGCCATCTGGTCATGGTCTGCTCTGTTTGCTTATGATGAAATATTGATCGGATTCTACAGTTTCTGTCTGAACCAAAACATCATGTGTACATATGCCATCATAAAAATTCAGCTACTTAATATACAACATGTCATCATTTCTTATGTGAATATTACTTAGTATAAATAATGTCATTATTCCTTACATGAATATTACATAGGGAAAGGAAGGGTTAATTGGCATTAGCAAAAAGAGTGGTTCATTTCAGTTTGCTTAGAACAAGTAGATATTTCTTCCATTCTTTCTGTTATAATATAGAGCACGATATCACTCAGTTTGGATCCTTGGGTGATGGTTAGGTACTAGGCGTCCCATCTGAATTCAAACTCCATGCAAACTGCAAGGCTTTTTTTCTTCATCATTTTGGCAAGATTTCCTGTACTCCTGACATTGAAAATTCTGTCTGATTTGGGAATTTATAAGCTGTAGGTGTAAGAAGATTTAATTCCCTTCTACAAATGTTCATTGCAAACACAGTAGCAGATCCAGATCAAATAGCAGATCCAAATCAGACAGCTCCTATAGGAGCTGGCTGATCTAGGTCTGCAGTTTGTTTAAGAATTTTAGAAGTTTTGGTCTGACTGAATTTTCTGGCTAAACACTTTTACCTCTGAATAGGGAATTTATCAATGAAAATTGAGAAAAGTCACACACATTTTTGCTATTATGAACATAGCCCAATAACAGCTAAAAAATCACTTGAAAAAACGCCCTGCAAACGCCACTGTGAGGCAGCAAGGGGGGCAACTCTTATCTGGTCTATAAGACCCATTGGTGTCCATGGACAGCATTACTCTCTCACTCAACAGCTCATTGAGGTGGGAGTTTCTTATTTTCTAAAAAGCAATAGATAAAGGATCATACATGTTTTCAAGTACTAGAATTGTAGTTTCTCCATTGAACCCAATTTGAGACAATTCTAAAGAGTGGTCACAACATTAGGTTTGGCAGAAAAATGAAGGAGTCGCTCTTGAAAATATTTTGATTTATGCATCTTATCTGGGGTTTTAACCCTTTCCTCCGTAAATACGCCTTTCTACGCCTCTGTAATAACCACTTCTTGGAACCATTGTGATAAATAGAGCATTTGATCCTATAGGAGCAAATGCTCTATTTATCACAATGGTTTCAAAATACAAAATTCTAAAATTTTACTTTTCTCTAGTAAATGCTCCTTCTGGGTAGGTAGATTCGTTCAAAGAGGTTGGGTCTGAAAATAGCCTATGGAGGAAAGGGTCAATTTAGAAGTAGTCATGTTTTTGTTTTTGAATATATTTGGACACTTGTAAAATGAAATAATGTTGATTTGAAGTAATATGTTCTTGGTTTAAGCCTTTACCTGATAAATATTCATCTGAGAACTAATGTCATCATGAATATTGATTTCTTGAATATTTATAATCGGATATAAGCATGGGCTTTTTGCCACTGCAGAAATTAGATTCAGAATTACAGTAGAACCTGTCTTAAGCTATTATTAATTTTTTGAACATCGGAGTCTTAAATACGTGGTGGTTGCTTAATGTAGGGCAAAAAATAATGCAGACAGCTCCTATAGGAGCTATCTGCACTACCTATGATCTGCATTAAGGTACCACCTGCCTTACAGACCCATAAGTACTAAGTAGGTCTCTATTTGATGGCCGCTTAACCCATTCCCTAGTATCCCTTTTGACGACTCTGTAAAAGTCACTTTGTGAAACCATTGTGATAAAGCCATAAATAGAGCATTTGCTCCTATAGCCTTTTCGGTAGATTTATTCAAAGTGGTTGGATCTGAAAATAGCCTATGAGGTAATGGGTTAAGACAGGTTCTGCTGTAGAAAACTCCATAAACTAAAGAGTTTTTTAGCCCATACAGGGGCCATCTGATCTGGGTCTACCATATTTGCTTAGGCATCAAAAGGCCTCTGTATCAGGTAAAGGGTTGTGTTTTGGGGAAAAAATGAAATCCAGACACTTTTGATTTTATTTGAAGTGAGTGCGGATACAAACTCCTATTTGCGTAAGTTTATAAATTACTCTTATCAGCTTGCTTGATCATAAACATGCTGCTAATAGTAAATCTGATAATAAACTGGCTGCTAGTAGTAAGTCTGATAATAAACTGGTTGCTAGTAGTAAGTCTGATAATAAACTGGCTGCTAATAATAAGTCCGATAATAAAATGGCTGCTAATGGTAAGTCTGATAATAAACTTGCTGCAACATGTAATAGTATTTTTTTACAAAAAGAACTGAGCGTCTGACAGTTTGAATCCAGTATCCATGCTTATAAAACTTTTTAGTTGAGTCTGAGTTCGTTCTTAAGTTTTTGATTGGTCAGATTTGAGTCTTTGGCTCAAATCTGACCAATCAATAGCTTGAGAACAAACTCAGACTCAACTAAAAAGCTTTATAAGCATTGACCCAGATTAGACTCTGAGTCACTCAGTATCTCACGGTGGTTCATTCTATTTGTAAAGGTCATTATAATTGGTCCATAGGTTAAATTAGCTCTATCTCCTTTTCTGTGTAACTCTTCACTGGATACAGACACCTTTGGTGCCTTTGCAAACAGAATAGACCCAGATCAGACGGCCTCTGTAGGAGCTATTTGATCAAGGTCTGCTCTGTTTGCTTATTGTTTAATGATTTATGATTTTTCCTTGTCTGCCATGGTCAAAAAAAGGTCTCATGCTAATATGCCATTATAAAGAGTAGCTTGTTAACACTCATAAAGACACTTTTTTTTTCTTGGATATTCTTCAGATTAACCCATTCCTGCATAGACTATTTAGACCCAACCTCTTTGATCAAATCCACCAAAAGGGAGCATTTAATAGAGAAACGAAATTTTTCAGAATTGTTTAGTTTTGAAACCATTGTGATAAATAGAGCATTTGCTCCTGTTCATGTAAGAAATAATGATGTCATGAATATCAGTTAGATTAGTTGTTATAATAGCACATTGACACAGGAGTTTTTTTGCCTTGGAAGAAACTGTAGAATCATATCTATATCATATCATATAAGCAAACAGAGCAGACCATATAGGAGCCATTTGATCTGGGTCTACTCTATTTGCAAAAGCGTAGAAAGGCATATTTATGAAGTAACGGGTTAAAAGTGATTAGAGTACTCAGTGAAGCTCTAGATGGAATTCTAGCTGGGGTAATAGGTGACTCGTCTTGATCTAAATGTTTGCACAACTTTCTTCTTGTATAGCATGGTTCAGGTGCAACAGAACCTGCGTATAGTGAAACCTCTCTATAATGACCACTAAATTATATTAATAAGTTGGTATTTTGGGCAGGTGGTTGCTTAAAGCAAGGTGAAAGTAAACCATAAACGCTCCTATAGGAGCGTTCTGTTTTACTTTCACCTTGCTTTAAGCATCCACCTGCCTTTAACACAAAATTCTTTATGTAATTTAGTGGTCGTTATAGAGAGGTTTTACTATATAGTGACTGCATAATGAATAACCACTGGGGGTGTATAGAGGAGCTTTCTGCATTAATCTAATCCTGCATTAACCCTTTCCCTGTTCTATGTTTATTCCAAATTTCAATACTTATTGAATATTCGTGGACAAAATAGTTACAATGAAATATGAAAGGTGGAACATTGTAGCCATTTTAGAAAGTAAGAAACATCTTTCAAAGTTTACTAGGAAACAGAGCAGACCCTGATCAGCAGGCTCCTATTGGAGGCTTAGAAGCCGTCTGATCTGGGTCTACTCTGTTCGCAAATGCATGAAAATGTGTTTAAATGAAGGAAAGGGTTAAGCCAGCACTGCTATACATGTATTTGCTTATGGGATAACAGAGATCTGATTCTATAGTTTCTGCCTTTTTAAAACTTTTCCTTGTTGATGATGTCATGATAAAATTGAGAAATTTAATATTTTTACCTTCATTACATTGTATTTCTACAATGGATATTCATGAAGGAAAGGTTTAACCCTTTCCCTCATATAAATGTGTTTTCACGCATTTGCAAACAGAGTAGACCCAGATCAGACAGCTCCTAGAGGAGCCGTCTGATCAGGGTCTACTCTGTTTGCTAGTGAAATTTGAAAGATCTGTTTCTTTTCTTTCTAAAATGGCTACAATGTTCCACCTTCCATATTTCATTATAACTATTTTATCCATGAATATTCAGCAGGTATTGAAATTTGTAATAAACATAGAACAGGGAAAGGGTTAAAGGTTGGCCCTTTCCCTGTTCAGTACTCATGTAAGAAATAATGACAACATGAATATTTATTAGCTCAATTGTTATAATTAAACTTTTCAAGGGAAGTTTTCATTTTGACAGAAACTGTAGAATCGGTTCTATATCATGTCAAAAGCAAAAACCGCAGACCCTGATGATATGGCTCCTATTGGAGCTATCTAATCTGGGTCTACTCTGTTTGCAAATGTATGAAAAGGTATTTATATGATTGAAAGGGTTTATTTTGGATGGTCACTGTAGACAGGTTTTACTGTATAACCCTTTGCTCCATAATTACACCTTTGCAAACAGAGCAGACCCTGATCAGACGGCTCCTATAGGAGCCGTCTGATCAGAGTCTGCTCTGTTTGCTTATGATATGATACAGATATGATGACAGATTCTATAAATTTCTGCCATGGCTAAAATTTCCTGTGTCCATGTGCTGTTATATCAATTTAATCTAATAAATATTCATGGCGTCATCAATTTTGGCATGAATATTCATGGAGTAAAGGGTTAAGCTAACAACTGTAAGCTTACTTGTAATTTTTGTACCCTACCTCAGGCAGGAGCCATCCTACAAACTGACGTCTAGCGATTTACCGGCTGGGTAAGGCTGTTGCTGTTGTGCTTGCATGGTTGAATAACTCTGTTACTAACATTGTAACCATTACTAGCATTGTCTCCCTTGAATGGCAGAAAAGTAGCTTCTTGTTGAAGAGTGTGCTTGTTCTTTGTTTTTTAGATCTACTGTGATTTGTTGCTTGACAGAAAGCTCAAACTATTATTACACATTAACCCTTTCCCCCATAAGCTATTTTTAGACCCAACCTCTTTGAATAAATCTACCTGAACGGAGCATTAACTAGAGAAAAGGAACTTTTTTTTAGAATTTTGTAGTTCTGAAACCATTGTGATTAATAGAGCATTTACTTCTTAGGAGCAAATGCTCTATTTATACAATGGTTTCAAAAAGTGACTTTTACAGAGTTGTAGAAATGTTTATTTATGGAGGAAAGGATTAAATGAGGGTTAAATGAACCCTATCACTGCAGTGTTTGCAAATGACTGCCGACTTGTTTCTGGCATTCAAAGTGTGAAATAACCAAGTGGACTGCCATTTTCAAAAAGGGACCAAATACAGAAAATATCTGATGTATATCTACAAAGTTTGTCATTCTTAAATCTTTATGAAAACTTTATGTTTTGGGATACATGGAGTAGCTTTACTGTTTACTATTTATGTTAGACAGAATGACATCATGGAGATTAATCACATGAACACAGGGATTTTTTATCATGACAGAAACTGTTGAATCAGATCTGTATTATTGCATTGACAAACAGATGCGACCCTTATCAGATGGCTTCTACGAGAAGTGGTCTGATCTGGTTCTACTCTCTTTGCAAAGATGTTTAACCCTTTACTCCATGAATATTCATGTAAGAAGTAATGCCATCAATTAGCTGTATTTTTAAAATAACATAAATACCATACTATTAATACAGAAAGTGTAGAATTAGATAGATACTATCCCGTAAGCAAACAGAGTAGATCCTGATCAGATGGCTCCTGCAGGAGCCATTGGATATGGGTCTACTCTGTTTGCAAAAATGTTTATGTTTATGGAGTACATGTATAAGGTTAAAGGCATTTTTATGGAGTATCTGGTTAACCCTTTCCTTCACATAAATGCCTTTTACACCTTTGCAAACAGAGAAGATCCAGATCAGACAGTTCACACAGGAGCAGTCTGGTTAGGACCTGCTCTGAAATTATAAAAGATCTGACTCTACAGTTTCTGATGGGTTAATGTTTATTTCAAGAAATGCAATGTTATATACAGCAATGTTTATATTGATATCAATATATTATGTTTATTCCAACTTATTTTCGAATAATTAACACTACCTACATGTGCTGTAATTTTTGTATGTCTGCTGTGTCAGGTAGAGCTGTATTAGAGCTGTGTCAGCTAGAGATGTAATGGGTAGAGCTCTATCAGGTAGAGCTGTGTCAGCTGGAACTATGTCAGCTAGAGCTGTTATGGGTATTTAGAGCTGTGCCAGCTAGAGATGTGTCAGCTAGAGCTTTGTCAGCTAGAGCTGTCATAGAGCTTGTTAGGTAGAGCTGTGTCACTTGGAGCTGTGTCAGGTAGAGCTGTGTCAGATAGAGCTGTGATGGGTAGAACTGTGATGGGTAGAGCTGTGTCAGCTAGAGCTGTGTGTCAGGTAGAGCTCCTGCTAAAGTGTTGTATGCTTCAGCTTAAACATTTACCTGTTCAGTATTCAAGTAACAAATCAATGACATCATGAATATTAATTAGATTATTTTTTTGAAGTAGCAAAGGAACAGTGGAAAGTTTGACTGAAACAGAAACTACAGAATCAAATCTTTCTAATACCATAAGCAAACAGAAAAACCCCTGATCAGATGACTCCTATATGAGCCATCTGATCTGGGTCTACACTGTTTGCAAATGTGTGAAAAGGAGTTTATATGAATGAAAGGATTAAACCTTTATGAATTAGAAATGCATTTTTACACCTTTGCAAACAAAGATCAAGCCGCACCTGTAAAGCTGTCTTTACCACGATCTGGTCTGTATTTAATGGGATAATAAAAAAAATGATTCTTCAAATTCTGCCATGGTCAAAAATTCCCTTGTCATAGCAACCAATAGATGTATTTGATTGAAACTTCACACAAGGCTCCTCAGAGTCTAATACAGTAAAATCACTCTAAACTGGAATTCTAGTAGAGAAGAATGTAGATACATTTAGGCAGGCGGCTGCTTAATGCAGGGTGAGAGTCATGTAGAAAGCTCCTGGAGGAGATTTCTGCATGACTTTCACTCTGCATTAAGCTTCAACCTGTCTCCAGGACAGATTTGTACTAAAATTAATGTCCGGTTTAGAGAGGGCTTATTGTATCCTATAAGAGTTAGATAACTGTGGGTTGAAACTTACGCAAATTATGGCCTTTGTTGGACTTTGATAAAAGTCTGACTTTGTTAAAATTATATGTGCAAGTGCTCTATAGCAATCCATGCATGTATTACATTGTAATTGCACACAAGGTTTTTCAGGCCTCTGACCAACTATCCTTAACAAGTAAGATAACATAACTGTCATATTTACTTTAACTTTCCTCCAGACAGTAACTCCTTGAATTCTAATGCATATTATATTGATAAATTCTTTCAAGAGTCAAGCATGCAGTCCTTCCGACAGCTCTTGTTAGTTCATCTGTTATTTTGAAGATAAAAGTTGAGATACTGCTGTAGCCATGGGGTCATAGTTATGGACATTATCATTGTGTTCGATGTTCAAAAACTTTTATTTAAACTTATTTACTACAGTAAAACCTCTCTATAACGACCACTAGTTTACATCAAGTATTTTGTGTTAAAGGCAGGTGGATGCTTAAAGCAAGGTGAAAGTAAAACAGAACGCTCCTATAGGAGCATTCTGTTTTACTTTCACCTTGCTTTAAGCAACCACCTGCCCAAAATACCAACTAATTAACACAATTTAGTGGTCGTTATAGAGAGGTTTTACTGTATATAACAATTGTGACATCAGTACAGCTAGCTATCCCTATCAAACTTCATACATTTGTTCACCATTTTAAACTTTCTTTTAACTGTTTCCTCCATAAATATGCTTTTCCATCTATGCTTTTGCAAAAAGAGTAGACCCAAATCAGATGGCTCCTTAACCCTTTACATGTTCCGTCTGATCAGAGTCTACCCTGTTTACTCGTGTTATAAAATAGATATGATTCTTTAGTTTCTGCCATGTCCAAAAATTCCTTTGTCCATGTGCTATTATAAATTTTAATCTGATTAATATTCATAATGTCATTTTAATTCTTACATGAATATTCATGGAGTAAAGGATTAGAGTTTTGTCAAATTATAAAGAATGATAAAAATGAATGAAGGAGCTTGAACATTACTTTTCCATTGCATCTTGTGATCTGTACTTGCATGTCACATTATCGTAATCACGGTGTAGCATGTTCAGTTATTCAGGCCTTAACCCGTTCCCGCACACAGACTATTTTTATACCCAATCTCTTTTAATAAATCTATTGAAAAGGAATATTTACTAGAAAAAAAGGAAAAGGTTTAGAACTGTATAGTATTGAAACCCTTGTGATAAATAGAACATTTGCTCCAAGGGAGTAAATGTTCTATTTATCACAATGGTTTAAAAAGGTTACTTTTACAGAGGCATTAAAAGGTGTCAATATGTGGGAATGGGTTAACACAATTATCCTAGACATCTAGCTGGGCAAACCAAGGGAAATGGTATAGACACTGCTAAAACTGTTCCCTCAGGACCAGTTTGATCAGTCTTATGTTATTTGGTTCTGCCAATTAGTTAAATTTAAAGATTTTTCAAAATTGCCCCAAATTGACTTACCATACATTGTAAACACATGGAGAAGGAAGACTGGGTGTCCTAACATAGTTGAACTTCAACATCTTGAACTTCAAGGAACAATACAACCATACAAGTGATTGTTAACCCTTGCCCTTTCAATACTGTAGAATTAGATCTGTATAATGTTGAAAGCAAATACATGTACATGTAGTGCAGACAGGAGCCGTCTGACCTTGGTCTACTCTGTTTGCAAATGCATGAAAAGGCATTTACAGTAAAATGTCGCTATAACGACCACTAAATTACATTAAGTATTTTGTGTTAAAGGCAGGTGGATGCTTAAAGCATGGTGAAAGTTAAACAGAACGCTCCTATAGGAGCGTTCTGTTTTACGTTCACCTTGCTTTAAGCAACCATCTGCCTAAAATACCAACTAATTAACACAATTTAGTGGTCGTTATAGAAAGGTTTTGCTGTGTATGAGGGAAAGGGTTAACTGCAAAATTTGTCATCTGCATCAAATTCTTAGAAGGGTTTTCTCCATTAATTCTACAAAACGCCATGATTAGCGTGTCAAATTGTTCAAATCTAGAAGAGATGCCGAGAGAATAGGCATCTCATCAGACTCCAAACTGTTTGCATAGGCTAGTATGAGTTTGCCACTAGCATAAACTGTTTGTATAGGCTAGTATGAGTTTACCACTAGCATAAACCATTTGCATAGGCTAGTATGAGTTTGCCACTAGCATAAACTGTTTGCATAGGCTAGTATGAGTTTGCCACTAGCATATAAACTGTTTGCATAGGCTAGAATGAATTTGTCACTAGCATAAACTGTTTGCATAGGCTAGTTTGAGTTTGCCACTAGCATAAACTGTTTGCATAGGCTAGTATGAGTTTACCACTAGCATAAACTGTTTGCATAGGCTAGTATGAGTTTGTCACTAGCATAAACTGTTTGCATAGGCTAGTTTGTTTGCCACTAGCATAAACTGTTTGCATAGGCTAGTTTGAGTTTACCACTAGCATAAACTGTTTGCATAGGCTAGTATGAGTTTGTCACTAGCATAAACTGTTTGCATAGGCTAGTATGAGTTTGTCACTAGCATAAACTGTTTGCATAGGCTAGTATGAGTTTGTCTCTATCATAAACTGTTTGCATAGGCTAGTTTGAGTTTGTCACTAGCATAAACTGTTTGCATAGGCTAGTTTGAGTTTGTCACTAGCATAAACTGTTTGCATAGGCTAGTTTGAGTTTATCTCTAGCATAAACTGTTTGCATAGGCTAGTATGAGTTTGCCACTAGCTTAAACTGTTTGCAGAGGCTAGTATGAGTTTGCCACTAGTGGGCCAAGAAACAACTACCTAAAATGGAGAGGAAAGCCATGATGGCTTTTGTTCCTGCCTTGGAGAAAGTGAAGGCCACTGTTAATTCACTGGTGTTTGGAACTGGATCAGTTTTTACTATCAATTATTGGTTTGATGGAACCCATTGATGATTGATTGATAAACAACACCACTGTTAACCCTTTGCTCCATGAATATTCATGTAAGAAATAATTACACCATGAATATTAATAACATAAATAAATAGCAGATTAATGTCAAGATTATTATTATTCAGAATTCGACCAATGTTATTTCATAAGTTAACATGGTAAACCCTAATCAGACAGCTCCTACAGTCTGACCTGGGTTTACTGTTTGCAAAGGCATAAAAGACAAATTGATGGAGTAAATGGTTAACCCATTTCCTCATTGCCTATTTTTGGACCTAACCTCTATGAATAAACCTTGTGAACAGGAACATTTATTAGAAAAATGGATTTTTTAGGACTGTGTAGTTTTGAAACCGTTGTGATGAATAGAGCATACATTTTGCTCCTGTGGAGCAAATGCTCTGTTTATCACAATGATTTCAAAAATTGACATTTTCAGAGGCATCAAACTGTGTCAGTAGGAGGAATGGATTAAAGATAAACTTTTCTTTCTTGTTGCAACTGTTCTTGGTTTTACCTACCAAAGCTGCAGAAAAGTCCTTATAAGTTCTATGTTATTGGTACAGTAAAACCTCTCTATAACGACCACTAAATTATGTCAAATAGTTTGTGTTAAAGGCAGGTGGATGCTCAAAGCAAGGTAAAAGTAAAACAGAACGCTCCTACAGGAGCGTTCTGTTTTACTTTTACCTTGCTTTAAGCAACCACCTGCCCACAATACCAACTAATTAACACAAATTAGTGTCCGTTATAGAGAGGTTTTACTGTATTTGTTAGAATCAGCTGGGAGAGACGATTCTATTGAGTACCAGCAAGATAGGGTTTGGGTGGAAAAATTAATATAGAAAACAGTTTATCTTGATATTCTAAATACTTCTGTGATGTACATCTCTGCTCCTGTTTTTCAGTTTATTTTGATATTCTAAATACTTCTCTGATGTACACCTCTGCTCCTGTGTTTATAGGATATTCTAACTGTGATTTACAAGTCTGCTCCTGTGTTTCAGTTTATTTTGATATTCTAAATACTTGTGATTTACAAGTCTGCTCCTGTGTTTAGATATTCTAAATACTTCTCTGATTTACAAATCTGCTCCTGTGTTTCAGTTCTGTTCTACTGGATGTGGAATCTGTTATAAAGGTGTTGTGTGGCACAGTTGAGAGCCATGACTTCCAGACTCGTATAGCTTCGCTGAAATGGTTCAGCCATTTATTGATCAAAGTGCCAAATAAGGTATAACCAAGTCACATGATGTCATGCTGTTTTTGTGAAATATGGTACATACGGTAAAACCCCTCTAAACTGGACGTTAAATGCAGTATAAATATCGTTCTTGGAGACAGGTGGTAGCTTAATGCAGGGTGAAAGTCATGCAGAAAGCTCCTCTAGGAGTTTTTTGCATGACTTTCACCATGCATTAAGCAGCCACCTGCCTAAAAGTATCTTAAATTCTTCTCAACTAGAATTCCGGTTTAGAGAGGTTTTACTGTATACTGTATTGTCTTACTTTACCCTTTCCCTGTTCAGTATATTCATGTAAGAAATAATGACATCATGAATATTTATTAGCTGAATTTTTATAACGGTAATGTACATAAGATGTTTTGGTATTGGTAGAAACTAAAGAATCAATTGTATTATAATTTCATAAGCAAACAGAGCATACCATTATCAGACAGCTCCTATAGGAGCCTTCTACTCTGGGTCTACTCTGTTTGCAAATGTGTTAAAAGGTGTTAAAATGAAGGAAAGGGTTAAGCCTTTGCTCTATGAATATAAGTAGGTATTGGAATAAATATAGAACAGGGAAAGGGTTAATATTTTTAATAAGCTTTATATTTATAATTACATATGAACAAAAATGTTTTTACCCTGGTAAAAATTGTTGACTCAGATCTATGCTGTTCCAAAAGCAAACAGTAGATCCTGATCAGAAGGCTCCTACAGGGGCTGTCTGATCTGTGTCTACTCTATGTGCAAAGGAGTGAAGGGTTACCCTTTCAAGACTGTAATTTGTTCAAAATGTGTTGTCTGCTACAACTTACAGTAAGTATTTTGTTTTTATACCCCCCTTTTGAAAAAATGGGGGTATATTGCTTTGCACATGTCGGTCGGTCGGTAGATCGATGGTTTCCGATCGATAACTATTAAACAACTTTGCATAGAATCTTCAAACTTGCTGTGGTGGTTGGTCATGACAACTGGATAATCCTTATTGTTTTTTAGGTCAAAGGTCAAGGTCACCATGACCTTAACTGATAAAATGTTTTTTGATCAATAACTGCTCAAGGGTTTGGCTTAGGATCTTCAAACTTGCTTAGGTGGTTGGTCATGACAATTAAATGAGTCCTGTTGTTTTTGAGGTCTAAAGGTCAAGGTCACCATGACCTTAACTGGTAAAATGGTTTTCGATCAATAACTGCTCAAGGGTTTGGCTTAGGATCTTCAAACTTGCTGTGGTGGTTGGTCATGACCACTAGATGACCCCTATAGTTTTTGAGGTCACTAGGTCAAAGGTTAAGGTCACCATGACCTTAACTGGTGAAATGGTTTCAAATCAATAACTGCTCAAGGGTTTGGCTTAGTATCTTCAAACTTGCTGTGGTGGTTGGTCATGACAACTAGATGACCCCTATTGTTTTTGAGGTCACTAGATTAAAGGTCAAGGTCACCATGACCTTAACTGATGAAATGGTTTCTAATTAATAACTGCTCAATGGTTTGGTTTGGGATCATCAAACTTGCTGTGGTGGTTGGTCGTGACCACTACATGACCCCTATAATTTTTTAGGTCTAAGGTCAAGGTCACCATGACCTTTACTTGTGAAATGTTTTCAGATCAATAAATGATCAGTGGTTTGGCTTAGGATCTTCAAAGTTGCTGTGGTGATTAGTCATGACCACTGGATGACCTCTATAGTTGAGGTCACTAGATCAAAGGTCAGGGGGTCTGGGGGGTATACATGTTTTACAAACATCTCTTGTTTCATTTCGTTTAAAAGTGTTTCAGTGTGTCAAGCAGTGTTGATCCAGATGTATGTAATCTTCTTCTATTTTAACCCTTATCCAGCTATTCATGACTTTATACAAATGCCTTTCCACACATTTGCAAAGAGCTTGGATCCAGATGAGACGCTGAGTAACTCTGTGTCTCATTAGGATCCTAGCTGTTTGTCCTTGGATCAATGGTTTTTCAAAAGTGCAATCAAATCAGAAGTTGTCAATATTGCCCAAGATCAAAATTCAGCAGACATCATATTTTTGCAGTTGGGTAAGGATCGAATAAGGCTTCCAATGTTGTCTACAAATTACCCAAATAGAAATTACTAGCACATTTTGCAAGTTTGCGGCTTGCGGTGAGCATGCTTGAAATGCAAGTTCGTGCAAGTTTGAAATGCAAGCTGGTGCAAGCTTGAAATGCAAGCTTGCATAAGATTGAAATGCAAGCTTTCACAAGTTTGCCACACACTTCCTTGCAAGCTAGCACAAGCTTACACATTCCAAGCTTACAACTAGAGTGCATTTGGAACCACAAAGCAATCTTGTGCAAACTAACGCTACCTTGGGCAAGCTTGTTCGAAACTTGGTCTCCAACTCAAACCAGTATGCAATTTCATTGTCATTTCAGATTTTCATTTTCTATTCTCAAAGTAGATTTTATTTTAACCCTTTCCACATTTGATATTCTTGGAAGAAATGATGACATCATGGATATTAATTAGTAGTATTTTTGTAATGGCATATATGCACAGGGTGTGATGGTATTGGTAAAAACTAGAATCAAATCTCTAATATTTCATAAGCAAACAGAGCAGACCCTAATCAGACAGCTCCTAAAGGAGCTGTCTGATCTGGGTCTACTCTGTTTGCAAATGTATGAAAAGGCGTTCATTTGAAGAAAAGGGTTAAGGCTTCCAATACTGTCAACAAATCATTCTTCATTGTCATTTTAGAGTTTTATTTTCTATTCTCAAAGTAGTTTTTCATTTTAAAAACACAGAGATTTTACACAGTTTTGTTGTTACTGTTCTAGCTGTGCTTTTGGTTGTTTCAGACATTCCGCTTCATGTCTCAAGTGTTCCCTGTTCTTCTGAAGACTCTAGGAGACACAAATCAGTCGGATGAGGTAGGTGGAACCATAGTGATGCTAACTTTGATACTCCCATGAAGTTTATAAGGTCCTGATCAGATTATTATGACAGAGTTATAGCCCTTTGATTATTCAGCAACCAAATTTGTGTCCAGGCTGTTTAGCAGCAACTTCTTACAGGATTTCAACAAAACACTTTTCCATATAAAATTTCACATATAAACACCGGTATTTGATTATTATCCCTTTCCCTGTTCTGTACTTATTCCAATTTTCAATACCTTAATATTCATGGACAAATTAGTTACAATGAAACATGGAAGGTGTTAAATTGTAGCCATTTTAGAAACTAAGGAAGTAGATTGATCAAATCCATGAGCAAACAGAGCAGATTCTGATCAGATGGCTCCTATATGAGCCATCTGATATGGGTCTACTCTGTTTGCAAATGTGTGAAAAGGTGTTTATATAAAGGAAAGTGTTAACTCTTTGAAAGCTAGCAATTAGTTCATGAGATGATGATCTATGCATGCATACAGGAACCGTCTGATCTGGGTCTACTCTGTTTGCAAAGATATGAAAAAATGTTAATATGAGGGAAATGGTAAATAGAAACTGTAGTAGAGTTAAATCTATTATAATTTCATAAACTAACAGAGCAGACCCTGATCAGAGGCCTCCTAACAGCACTGTCTGATCTGGGTCTACTCTGTTTGTATGAAGGAAATTGATAAAGAATGATAATGATACTTAACTAGTGAGGTTTAACTGTATTTTCATTTTTTTCTAGGCAGCTTTGTTAACTTTACAAGTTCTGGCAGAAATATCCTCCAATCCAGCAGGAACAAGTGTTAAAGATAAAATAGACCAGGATGTGTCAGACTCCAAACACACCCTCACAGAGGGAGGTAACTCCAGTGCTACAAGTTGTGCTGATGAAGAAAGTATGGGAAGTACAAATAGATATTTCAAAGACTTTATGGTTCAGTTGTTACACATGTTTAAAAAGGACAGATCCATTCTCGGGAAAAGAGGAGCATTTATTATAAGGTATAGAATTTCATTTGCACCATTTCTTATTTGCCTTTTCCTTTTCTCCATAAGCTTTCATGTAAAAATTAATGACGTCATGAAATATCTATTAGATGAATTGTTGCAATTGCATGTAAACACAGGAATCTTAGCCCATGGCAGAAGCTGTAGAATCATATCTACACTATTCCATATGCAAACAGAGCAGACCCTGATCAGATGGCTCCTTCGGAAGTCACCTGATCTTCTTTGTTTGCAAAGACATTAACCCATTACCTCATAGGCTATTTTTAGACCCAACCTCTTTGAATGAATCTACCGAAAAGGAGCATTAACTAGAGAAAAGTAAAATTTAAAAAGTAAAAATTTTGTAGTTTGAAACCATTTTGATAAATAGAGCATTTGCTCCTATAGGAGCAAATGCTCTATTTATCACAATGGTTTCAATAGGTGACTTTTACTGTGGTGTAGAAAAGCGTATTTATGGAGGAAAGGGTTAAAAAGCGTACTTATGGAGTAAAAGGATGAAGCCTTTGGACACCAAAGTATTGTTTGCCAAATGTGCCATTTGTTTTTTATTTTCAAAAAGTTCAGAATGTCAAATGGTTTTGATGGTGAGGCAAAGATAAACAATTTCTCATCTGGATCCAAACAGTTTGTAAAAGTTATCAAGCATTTTCCGACATGGTAGAAGGAATTAGGCAAAGTCTTAGGAAACCATACTCGGACCTTACCATATTTATCATAACCCATTACCTCATAGGCTATTTTTAGACCCAACCTCTGAATAAATCTACCCAAAAGGAGCATTTACTAGAGAAAAGGAAAATGTTAACTGTGTAGCATTGAAATCATTGTGGTAAATAGAGCATTTACTCCTATGGAGCAAATGCTCTATTTATCACAATGGTTTCAAGAAGTGACTACAACAGAGGAGTAGAAAGGCGTATTTATGGAGGAAAGGGTTAACCCTTTACTTCATGAATATTCATGTAAGAACTAATGTGTTGGCCTGGCAGAAACTGTAGAATCATATCAATGTTATATCAAAAGCAAACAGAGCAGACCCTGTTTAGATGATTCTGGGTCTACTCTGTTTGCAATGGCGTAGAAAGGTGTATGTCTGGAGTAATGGGTTAAATATTAGGACACCCATTCCCCCCTCTTCACTAGTTTGGAAAAGCTAAATGAGTTAATTGAACATCATTTGATAATATTAACTCTTGACTTCGTGAATATTTATATAAAAAATCATGACTTCATGAATATTCATAAACTTGCATTGCATAACCCATTACCTCATAGGCTATTTTTAGTTACAACCTCTTTGAATAAATCTACCGAAAAGGAGCATTAACTAGAGAAAAGGAAAATTTTATAATTTTGTGGTTTGAAACCATTGTGATAAATAGAGCATTTGCTCCTATAGGAGCAAATGCTCTATTTATCACAATGGTTTCACAAAGTGACTGACAGAGTCGGCAAAAGTCGTCAATAAGAGGGAATGGGATAATGGTGAATGAACAAGGGACCTTTTTGACCATTCAGTCAGTTAACCCTTTCCCTCATATAAACGTGTTTTCACGCATCTGCAAACAGAGTAGACCCAGATCAGACAGCTCCTATAGGAGCCGTCTGATCAGGGTCTACTCTGTTTGCTAATAGAATTTCATAGATCTGTGTCTTTGCTTTCTAAAATGGCTACAAAGCTCCACCTTCCATATTTCATAATAACCTTTTTGTCCATGAATATTCAGTAGGTATTGAAATCTGTAATAAACATAGAACAGGGAAAGGGGAGTCAAAGCTCTGCAGAGCCTGTGTTATTACTGTTATGGTAAACCTCCGACTTTAAATATGACTTTACTTGACCCTTTACCCGATGAATATTCATGTGAGAAATAATGACATTATGAATATTTATTAGCTGAATTTTTATAATGGTATACATGTATTACAGACAGCTGTGCTTGTTGCTAAGTCCTGAAGACATATTCCGTTCGCTGTCGGAGATTCTGATGATGGAGGTGGATGTTAAGTTTGCCTGTACAATGGTCCAACACCTTAGTACCATTCTTCTTACATCTACAGAATTGTTTGAATTGAGGAATGAACTTAAAGATCTACAATCAAAGGTAAATATACAGTTAATACAGTAAAATCTTACTGATCCAAACCGTTTCAGCCAGTGCTAGGGGGTGTGAGTGGTGTTACACTTTTAACTGCTCATGAAGAGACTCAATAAAACAGAGTCTGCAATTTTCTCTTTTTGCATAGCTACTTTTGCTTTCGAAGTATCTCCTTCTTATCAGAATTTTCCATTTAGTTGATATTGTAATTTATTTACATTTTGTTTTTGGAATGAAAATTATAGATTGTTTATCAAATTGCTCGACTTGCATTAACTTTTAAGTTTGGATTGGTTTTAATGTTAATGCCATAATGATTTTATTTTTCCCTATCAATGCATTTATATCCATTTGCAAGGGGATTGTTTATTATTAATGACTAATATCATGTCCATGTTTCCATACACCTTTAACCCTTTCCTCCATAATGTATGTCTTTCTACGCCTTTGCACACAGAGTAGACCCAGATCAGATGGCTCCTACAGGAGCCATCTGATCAGGGTCTGCTCTGTTTGCTTATGAAATAATATAGATATGATTCTACAGTTTCTAATTTTACACAATATCATGTGTTGATATGCCATTTTATAGAAATAAAATTATTTTTTAATATTCACAATATCATTTCTTTCATGAATATTCATGGAAGAAAGGATTAGAGTATACAGTATTAACAGAGCTGTTTTGTATTTTCCAGGAGAGCTGCCAGTTGTTTTGTTGTCTGTACAAGTCTTGGTCTCACAGTCCTGTCGCTACCATAGCCCTGTGTTACCTGTCTCAGAACTACACCCATGCCTGTAGACTGCTACCTGTCTTGTATCCTTTAAAAAATAGAGTTGCTCAATTTCAAAACAGTTCTGTAGGTTTTCTGCAAACAGTTTACTGGTTTTCAATGCTGATTTTTCTAACAGACTGCTCCAATATTCAAATGTGGTTAAGCTTACCATGAATATTCAGAGATTTTTAGCTCTTCTGTTTCTAAGAAATCAGGAGCTATTGTTGTAACTCCATCGTCCGCGTCGTCGTCCGCGTCTGAAATCTTAACATTGACCTTAACTCCTTCAATATTACTTACAACCTTCATTTTTGGTATGCATGTTCATCTTCACAATGACGACAGATGAGCGTTGCACCCGCTTGGGGTGCTCTTGTTAAAGAAAAGTGTAACATGACAAACAGCGCAGACCCAGATGAGAGGGCTCTAAACTGTTTGAAAAGGGCATTTGTGAATCATTTTCCACACTGAAAGGGTGACACTAAGCCAAGTCACCATGTAATACAGTAAAGTTCCGCTAATGCGACCACCTAAAAGAGGTATAATTCTGTGTGTTAGATGCAGGTGGTAGCTTAATGCAGGACAAAAGTAATGCAGAAAGCTCCTAGAGGAGCTTTCTGCATTACTTTTGTCCTGCATTAAGCAATCACCTGCTTATAAAGGCACCCATGTTTATTCATTAAGTGGTCGCATTAGCGGGGTTTTACTGTACTATGTAATATGTCTGATCAGTGTCTATACTTATATTCATCAGCATTGGCAAATATTCAAACATGTAAACCTATCTACAGTGACACTGATAATATTCTGTCTAATCTTGATCTAAACTGTTTCTTAATCTCCCCGTTCCTCATTCAGCATCTCATTAAAATTCTGTGCAAAGTCTATATCACTTTAACCCTTTATTTATTACAGAAGCATTTATACATGATAGAGTAGACCCAGATAAGACATCTCCTGTGGCCAAACATTATGTTTTTATGCTACTATAAAATTTAGATAAATTGGCATTAAATGATATTCATTAAGTCGTTATTTCTTCCGTGAATATTCATCAAGTAAAGGGTTGAAAGGAAAATACAGTGATCTAAAGGTCCGATGTTGGCTGTTTTTTTCTTTCTGATTAAGCTTGTATCTCAGATGTGACATTTCCACTACTGATGGTCAATACAGTTTTCACAAAACTGTCAGAAAAGCATATCAGAATACCAATGTTAGTGCACAATACTCACATCCCGAGCTCAATGGTAAAGGCCTCACTTAGAGTTTGAAACCCCTTTTTGTGGACCACTAATGGTCCATATTGATACTTGTTAAAAGTAATATACCCAAATTACCTTAAATATTGGGGTACTAAATGTCCCCTTCTGTCAGTTTGTATTACTGAATAATTCATTATGACTTTGTTAATTAGACTTACATAGCGACATACAGAGACATATACATACAGAGATTGGCAACTTGTGACAAATAATGTAGACCCTGATCTGACATCTCCTATATGCCTATGTTTATCTGTTCAAATACCCTGTAATGCTTTCCTTCATATAACTGCCTTTTCAAGCCCTTGAAAACAGAGTAAAACCAGATCAAACGGCTCCTGTCGGAGCAGTCTGATCAAGGTCTGCTGTGTTTGCTTATGAAATTATTATATACATATATAAGACTCTACCATTTCTATCATAACAACATGACTGTGTACATATGATATTATAAAAAAAATCGGCCAATAAATATTAAAGTCATTATGTCCGACATGGAATATTGAATGGAGAAAAGGTTTAAATATGGTAATTTGGGCATATTAGGATCAGATTTACAAATATTCAAATTCAGCTAGGTATGAGCTTTCTCAAACATGCATTTTTATTTCCTTGACATTTTCAAGTGGCAATTTGGAGATCACAGTTGACTTCCTCAATGAAATCGACAAACTGATCCAGTTGATTGAATCACCAATATTTGCATGTAAGTAACATCCTTGTATATTAATACCTTGCAAATCCGAATACTCAACCATTATATGTCTTTAAGACAGGGGGCAACTTAATGCAGGGTTTTCTGAATGACTTCCAGTAGCCACCTGTTTACAAGTTTGCTTACATAAATTTTATAAAGTAAAAAAAAAAGGTTAAGAGATATGTTCTGATTGGAAATATTTTAATTATGTTGTGCTGGCAATTTGAGCATTTTCACCCATTTGCAAGCATAGTAGATCCAGATCAGATGGCTCCTATAGAATCCACGAAAATTGATGTGATTCTACAGTTTTTATCAAAGCAAAAAAAGGCTCCTCTAGGATCAGTCTGATCTGGGTCTACTCTGTTTGCAAAGGCATAGAAAGGCATATTTATGGAGAAAACCCTTCACCTGATAGACACATTTTCAAACTTTTGCAAACAGAGCAGACACAGGGTCCTATAAATATTCATGATGTCATTATTGCTTACATGAATATCTTTGAGGTAAAGAGTTAACCCTTTACTCAATAGATATGCCTGTCATCTCCTTTGTTCAAGGATTTTCACTTGATTGTGATCCGTTTTTCCAGATTTACGGCTACAACTGTTGGATACTACTCATAACCAGGACCTCATCAAGAGCCTTTATGGTCTTTTGATGTTACTGCCGCAGGCTGAGCCTTTCACCTTGTTACGTAATCGCCTCAGCTGTATACCCAATTTCCAGATAACACCTGGCCAGGACAGGCAAGAAAATAGTTTCTGAAATCTTTTAACCCTATATGGGTAGACTTGTGATAATGTTTGCAAGTTGTTTTGATCCAGATGAGATGCCTCGTGATTCAGCACCTCAAATGGATTTAAGCATTTATTTTTTTGAGTAAAGAATCCATTAACTCAGAGCAATTGATTATTTACCTTGATACATGTAATTTGGCTTTATCGCAAAGCCTTCGTCAGCACACTGAGATGTGGTCAGTGGGTGTCACATAACTTTGAGTCGTCATGTGACAATAGAAGAGCGTCGTACACTGCTGGAAGTTCCAACCCCTTTTCCCGGTAGAGTGATGGTCGTTGCTGTTTTATGAGTATAGCCATACTCATAAAACAGCAGCGACCATAACTCAACCAGTACGAGGGGTTGAAACTTCCAACAGTGTATGACCCTTTTCTGTTAACCCTTCCCTTCATATAAATGCCTTTTCTTGCATTTGCAAATAGATTAGATCCAGATCAGATGGCTCTTAACCCTTTCCTCCATAGGCTATTTTTAGACCCAACCTCTTTGAATGAATCACCCAAAAGGAGCATTTACTAGAGAAAAGTAAAATTTTAGAATTTTGTAGTTTGAAACCATTTGTAACCATAATACTGTTTCTATAGTTTTTGCCAAAGCCAAATACTCTGTGCTCAAATTTCAACTGATACTGTAAGTTTTTCTAACCCATAATTCACGAGGGAAAGGGTCAAGACAGGTTGCAGTTTAATGCAGGGTTGAAGTCATGCAGAAAACTCATCTATAGAGCTTTCTGTATATCTTAGACTCTACATCAAGCAACAACCTGCCTAAATGCAAAGTTCTCAATTCTTCTTCATAGTAAGATCAAATTAGAGAGGTTTAATTGAACATGTACATTGTGTTTGATTTATGCCATTTAGTTCCACATTTACTCATTCTGTTTCAGATGTTTAACAGAGAAAACCTTAGAGACTCGGAAGTTTGTGTGTGATATAGACTTTGATGATCTTCTCCAGCACTTTATCAAGGTGCAGACCCAGCATAGAGAAGCACGGAGAAAGCACTCAGCCTTTATAAAGCCTCTCACCTGATACTGGGCTTGCTAATTATTTCAATTATATTAACTGTTGTCTGCAAAAATTGTCATCTGCTTCAGCATTAACCCATTACCTCATAGGTTATTTTTAGACCCAGTCTCTCTGAATAAATTTACTGAAAAGGAGCATTTACTAGAAAAAGCGAAATTTTAAAATTGTGTAGTTTTGAAACACTTGTGATAAATAGAGTATTTGCTCTTATGGAGCAAATGCTCTTTTTACCACCATGGGTTTCAAAATGTGACTTTTACGGAAGCTTCAAAAGGCGTCAATATGAGGGAATACATTAACCCTTTCTTTCATATACATTTTTACACATTTGCAAACAGAGTAGACGGAGATCGGATTGCTCCTACAGGAGCAGTCTGATCAGTGTCTGCTCTGTCTGCTAATGGAATTGGATAGATCTGTTTCTTAAGTTTCTAAAATGGCTACACTGTTCCACTTTCTATATTCATTTCAACAATTTTGTCCATGAAAAATCAGTAGGTATTTGGACTAAATTTAGACTAAATTTGGACTAAATATAGAACAGGGAATGGGTTAACCCAATCCCTCATATTGACACCTCTGCAAAAGGCACTTATGAAACCATAGTGATAAATAGAGCATTTGCTCCAATGGAGCAAATGCTCTATTTATCACAATGGTTTCAAAACTACACAATTCTTAAATTTCCCTTTTTGCATGAAAATGCCCCTTTTTGGTAGATTTATGCAAAGAGGATTGATCTAAAAATAGCCTAAGAGGGAATGAGTTAAAGCTTAATAACAGTGTCAGAGTGTCAAATAGTCTAGATCCTGATCACACACGGAGTTACTCAATGTCTCATTTGGATCCAAACTGTTTGCAATCATCATCACAAATTTGTCTGTAGTGTTGATATGGTTAAGTTTATTCTTCTTATCATATACATTGAACTCCGATATCTCGAACTCGGATAACTCGAACTTCCGGATAACTCGAAGTAAAAGTTTGATTCTTCCTAAATCTACAATACAGAATTCTTCGATAATGTATCAAGACACATACCTAGAAACCACATAACAGCTTAATGCAGTCGAAAGTAATGTTGAAACTCATGTAGGAGCGTTCAGCATTATATTAGACCTTGTACTACATTAAGCTGTGAACTTGAGGAATTGTCCAAATTAGAAATAGGATGGCTCAATCTTCTGTTATCTCGAACTAATTTGTATGGTCCCTTGAAGATATCGAAGTTCAATTGTAATGTTTGTTGTTGTTACTCATATAAAAGTTTTGTTAAGCATATATCTAAGAGCTGGAATACCTTTACACATTTTCATATTGTTGCACAATATGCTGCAAACTTCTTAGGAATCTGAGAGATCAACATGCACCAGAGGTTTTCATTGAATGAAACCAGAAATTATTCATGTACATATATTGCCAGATTGGAAACTTCAGAAAATATGTGGCCATGTTAGCCTGATTGCTTGTTTCTACCATGCTGGCTACCGAGCAAACTTGACTATGAATATTTATTAGCTTTGAGTCTGAGAATGTGTTGGTGAATTCCAAGCCCTGTCTCATGATTTTGGTTGAGGGGGACTTTATTCTCAAGCCTCTGATTGGTCAGATTATGAGTTTAACTCAAAATATAATCAATAAGGTACTTGAGAATGAAGTCACATTCAATACTGGGCATAGTGTCTGAGAATGTGTGAAGGTATTCCAGCAGAGCACCTGATGCATTTTAGATTACAGTAAAACCTCTCTATAACGGCCACTAAATTGTGTTAATTAGGTGGTATTTAGGGCAGGTGGCTGCTTAAAGCAAGGTGAAAGTAAAACAGAACGCTCCTATAGGAGCGTTCTGTTTTACTTTCACCTTGCTTTAGGCAGCCACCTGCCTTTAACACGAAATACTTGATGTAATTTAGTGGCCGTTATAGAGAGGTTTTACTGTATTTCAAGTGGAAATCACCCATTCCTGTGGGACCACCACTTTTCTTACCCCTTTACTCCATGAATATTCACGAAAGAAATAATGACACCATGAATATTAATTAGATTAATTGATTTAATATCACATGAATGAACACAGGAAGTTTTGTCCATGGCAGAAACTGTTAAATCATATCTTTAATATATCATTAGCAAAACAGAGAAACCCTGATCACATGGCTCCTATAGGAGCAGTTTGATCTGAGTCTGTTTGCATAGGCGTAGAAAAGTCATATTTATGGAGTAAAGGGTCAACCCTTTCCTCCATAAATACGCCTTTCTACGCCTCTGAAAAAACACCTATTGAAACCATTGTGATAAATAGAGCATTTGCTCCTATAGGAACAAATGCTCTATTTATCACAATGGTTTCAAACTACAAAATTCTAAAATATTCCTTTTCTCTAGGTAATGCTCCTTTTCGGTAGATTTATTCAAAGTGGTTGGATCTAAAAATAGCCTATGGAGTAAAGGGTCATAATTATTGATATTCCTAATTACCTACACTAATAACAGCAAATAATAAATAATAACATTTTAATCAAATTCTTTGTGACAGAAACGGGTAGCTTTGAGTTTTTCAAATGATTTTGACACTGATTAGCTGCTGTGTTTAGATACTGTATGCAGTAAACAGTTTTTAACCCTTTCCTCCATAAAGTTGCCTTTCTATGCCTTTGCAAACAGAATAGACCCAAATCAGACTGCTCCAAAAAGAGCCGCCTGATCAGTGTCTGCTCTGTTTGCTTATGGGATAATATTGATCTGATTCTATAGTTTCTACTTTGGCAAAAATGTCATGTGTTAATATGCCATTTTAAAAAAATATCTAATTATTATTCATGATGTCATTATTTCTTACATGAATATTCATGGAGTAAAGGGTTAACTTAAGGTTGAATGATGAAATTATTCCACCTCTGACAAGTGTCAAACAGTGATAACACTTATTAGATGCCACATTGTAAAAGTCATGACTTGTCTTACTCTGTTTCTAAACTGTTTGCATAGTATAAAATACAGTAAAACCCCTTCTAAACCGGAAGTCTAGTAAAGAAGATTTTAGATACTTTAAGGCATGTGGCAGCTTAACCCTTTCCCTGTTCTGTGTTTAGGCCAAATTTCAATACCTACTGAATATTCATGGACACAATAGTTCTAAAGAACTATGGAAGGTGGAACGTTGTATACATTTCAGAAAGCAAAGAAACAGATCTATCAATTTCTATTAGCAAAAAGAGCAGACCCTGATCAGACGGCTCCTCTAGGAGCCGTCTGATCTGGGTCTACTCTGTTTGCAAATGCGTGAAAACACGTTTATATGAGGGAAAGGGTTAATGCAGGGTGAAAGTAATGCAGAAAGCTCCTAGAGGAGGAGCTTTCTGCATGACTTTCACCCTGCATTAAGCTGCCACCTGTCTCCAAAACCGATACTTGTACTAAATTTCATGTCGGGTTTAGAGGGGTTTTACTTTTTCTTGTGGCAGGGCCCATGTCTTTTTATGTCACCTGCAAAACAGTAATACCTTCACCTAATAGATATGTCTCTGAACACATTTGCAAACAGAGTAGACCCAGATCAGATGGCTCCTATAGGAGCTGTCTGATCAGAATCAGCTGTGTTTGCTTACAGACTAATATGGATCTAATTATACAGTTTCTGATATGGTAGAATCAGTGCTGTATTATTTCATAAGCAAACAGAGCAGACCCTGATCAGATGGCTCCTTTAGGAGCCATCTTATCTGGTTCTACTCTGTTTGCAAAGATGTGACAAAGAATTTATATGAAGGAAATGATAGACATGGAGTAGCAAATAATGTAGACCCTAGTCTTTTACCTCATGAATATTCATGTAAGAAATAATGACATCATGAATATCAATAAGATGTATTTTTTACCATGGCTCAAACTTTAGAATGAAATCTTTATTAGGTACCTGGTTATTTTAAGTACAGTATAACTGATTTCCTTTTTTGGGTTCGAATTGTTGTGATATGGACTAGAAACAAACAACTCATTTCTCTTTTTTTTTCTGGCCAAAGTCGATTGATAAGAATGTCAGGGAAATGGCATGACAATTCTGAATATTTTCTTTTAATGTGAAGGTATACCATTTCAGGGAAGATTTCAGAAATCATGTTTGTAGTGTCAGTGCAGTCTATTTAAGACATATTTGGTTTTAAAATGCATTAACCCATTCCCTCATAAGCTATTTTTAGAACCAACCACTCTTAATTATTCCACCGAAAAGGAGTATTTACTAGAGAAAAGAGGAAAAAATGAGAAATAAAATGTTCTATTTATCACAATGGTTTCAAAAAGTGACTTTTAGAGAGGCGTCAAAATGCGTTATGTTGATTAATAGTTCTGCTAGAATGGACTTTTTATTTTACAAACACTAAATGAAATTTATAGTAACCACAGAGGTGTGAAATTCTGTGGTCATTGAATAGTCAATGAAGAGGGTGGGGTTTAATTTGATTGGACCAAACTTTAAAGTTTTTTCGTTAAAATGTTTTTAACCCTCTGCCTGATATACTATTTTTAGACCTAACCTCTTTGAATAAATCTTTAAAAGGACCATTAACTACGAAAAAGGAAGAGTTTAGAATTGTATAGTTTTGCTCTTATGGGACAAATGCTCTGTTTATCACAATTCTTTCAAAAAGTGGCTTTTTCAGAGGCGTCAAAAGACATCAACATGTGGGAATGGGTTTATAGTATTTGGACATATTCTTATGTTTTTGGATCAATACATTTCAATAGAAATAATAAATCACAAAGTCTCATATTCAAGTCAACCCAACCCCCCCCCCCCCCCTTTGTTATTCATGGCTACACTGTTTAACATCTGAATGGTTACAATAAAATCTTAACCCTTTCCTCCATAAATCCATTAATACGCATTTCTACGCCTCTGTAAAAGTCATTTTATGAAACCATTGTGATAAATAGAGCATTTGCTCCTATAGGAGCAAATGCTCTATTTATCACGATGGTTTCAAACTACAATATTCTAAAATTTCTCTAGTTAATGCTCCTTTTCGGTAGATTTATTCAAAGTGGATGGATCTAAAAATAGCCTATGAGGTAATGGGTTAAAGGATTAAGCATACCATGTTTTTATGTTACAGTTATGAATAAGATATCAACCCTTTACTCCATAAATACGCCTTTCTACACACAGACCAGACTGCTCCTGAAGGAGCCATCTGATCAGGGTTTGCTCTTTTTGTTTATGAAATAGATAGGATTCAACAGTTTCTGCTAAAGCAAAAATTTCCAGTGTTCAGCCAGTCTACCCAATATTCATGATGTCATGTATTTCTTGCATGAATAATCATGGAGTAATGGATTAAGCAATTTTGATTATATATACATGTATCGTCATATCATTATGTCATCTGCAGAGCAGGATGGCACATTTTTAATTGCTCATTGACTGTATGTTTGTACCTGTTTACTTGTGTATGGCTGACTTTTGTGAGTGTAAATTTTAAAAGGCAGGATATAACCTTTTGCTTCGTATAAAAACATTTTCACTCATTCACACATTAGACCCAGATCAGACATCACTAAAAAGAAAAAGTCTGATCATCTGACTTCAACCCTGTCCCTAATATAAACGCCTTTTCACGCATCTGCAAACAGAGTAGACCGAGATCAGACGGCTCCTCTAGGAGCCGTCTGATCAGGGTCTGCTCGGTTTGCTAATGGACTTTGAAAAATCTGTTTCTTTACTTTCTAAAATGCCTACAATTTTTCACTTTCCATATTTCATAATTACTACTTTGTCCATGAATATTTAGTAGGTATTGAACTTTGGAATAAACCTAGAACAGGGAAAGGGTTAACCTTTTACCTCATAGAGACACCTATGCAAACAGAGTAGACCCAGATAAGACATAGGAGTTGTTTGATCAGTGTCTGCTTTGTTTGCCTACTGAATAATATACAGTAAAACCTCTCTATAACGGCCACTAAATTGTGTTAATTAGTTGGTATTTAGGACAGGTGGCTGCTTAAAGCAAGGTGAAAGTAAAACAGAACGCTCCTATAGGAGCGTTCTGTTTTACTTTCACCTTGCTTTAAGCAGCCACCTGCATTTAACACAAAATACTTTTTGTAATTTAGTGGCTGTTATAGAGACGTTTTACTGTAGATCTGATTCTACAGTTTCTGCCATGGTAAAAAAAAAATTTAGCAAATAAATTTTCATGATAATAATATATTTTACATGAATATTTGTCAGGAAAAGGGTCACCTACTTTTCTTGGCAGTTTAAATTACTTTCTTTAACTCATTGTAAGCTCTTTTATAGAGTTTCATAGTGGAATAGTAGATCGTTGTTTAACCTTTAGCCTGTTGTGGGAGGATGAGTGATTATCTTTGCAAACAGTTTGGATCCAGATGAGATGCAGGGTAACTCAGTGTCTCATCAGGATCCAAAATGTTTGATACTCTGACCATGCTGTTGAAAAGAAATACAAGATAAATTAAAAGTGACAGCTGAAATCGATGACATTTTCTACAAACAAAACGGTTAACTCATTATCTCCTAGGCTATTTTTAGACCCAACCTTTTTGAATTAATCTACCGAAAAGGAGCATTAACTATAGAAAAGGAGAGTTTTAGAATTGTGTAGTATTGAAACCATTGTGATAAATAGAGCATTTGCTCCTATGGAGCAAATGCTCTAATTATCACAATGGTTTCACAATGTGAATTTTATAGGGGCGCAAACATGTGTCACTAGGGGGTAATGTGTTAATTCAGAATGAACTTTGAATGACAAATATTTGCAAACAGTGTAGACCCAGAACAGAGGGCTCTCAGAGTAGCCCTTTCATTAGGGACAAAGCAATTTGCCATTAAAAATGCCTGAGCCAATTTAATCCTTTCTCAAAGAATAAACTTACAATCCCTTTTGAAAATTTAGCATTGAAAAGGATATGCAATATGGAGTAGTCAAGCACTGTATTGAGTACCAGTCATGTGCTGTCTTGAGTACCTGTCATTGCTATCATGAGTACCAGCAATGTGCTGTCTTGAGTACCTGTCATTGCTATTTTGAGTACCATTTGTGTGTTATCTCAAATACTAGTCATGTGCTGTCTTGAATATCATTCATGTGCTATCAATACCAATCATGTGCTATATTGAATACAAATCATATGCTATATTGAGTACATGTCATGTGCTATCTTGAGTACAAGTCACATGCTATCTTGAATATTAGTTATGTGATATCTTGAGTACCAGTCATGTGTTATATTGAGTACCAGTCATTCATTATCTGCAACATGCTATATTGAGTACTGACCAATACATTCATATTGACATGTCCATGTACTTATATTTAAACTCAGCATGTGTTCATAGTATCAAGTTTTTATCTCCTTCCTAGATGTTGTTCAAGGTTACTATTCAACTGTTGAATTCTGATGCTGCATATGGACGCAATAAGAATGGAATCTTTTTTTGCAGCATTGCTTATTCTGCACTGATTGATAGAATGGCTGATAAATGAAATCTTTCCCTCATATATGATAGAACATGCTTTAACCTTTTCCCTGTTCTATGTTTATTCCAAATTTTAATACCTACTGGATATTCATTGAAAAAATAGTTATAAAGAAATATGGAAGGGGGGGAGGGCATTGTAGACATTTTAGAAAGCAAAGAAACAGATCTATCAAATTCTATTAGCAAACAGAGCAGACCCTGATCAGACGGCTCCTCTATGAGCCATCTCATCTGGGTCTACTCTGCAAATGCGTGAAAACATGTTTATATGAGGGAAAGGGTTAAGCAGTCATCAAAAAGAAGTGTAAACTATGGGTTTGTAAGGCAGGTGGTAGCTTAATGCAGGTCAAAAGTAATGCAGAAAGCTCCTGCTTTCTGTATTACTTTTGCCGTGCATGAAGCAACCACCTTCTTTTAAGACTCCAATGTTCAATACATGACTTGCCGCTTAGGGCAGGTACTACTGTGGACATCTTTTAGCACCTGTGCAAACAGGGACGACCAAGATCAGGCAACTTCAGTAGGAGCTGTCTGATCAGGATTTAGTCTGGGTCCATGCTTATAAAACTTTTAGTTGAGTCTGAGTACGTTCTCAAGATTTTGATTGGTCAGATTTGAGCCAAAGGCTCAAATCTGACCAATCAAAAGCTTGAGAACTCAAATCTGACCAATCAAAAGCTTGAGAACGAAACTCAGACTCAACTAAAAGCTTTATAAGCATGGACCCAGCTTTCTTATGGAATATTATAAATCTGATTCTGAAGTTTGTGTCACAGCCAAAACATTTCCTTGTTAATGTGATATTATAAAAAATCATCTATGAATAGTCATACAGTTATAAATTCATACATATGAAGGAAAGGTACTGATAAACTATTTGTAGAACTTTTACAGTTTAAGAATTTATCAATAGTTCACCTCTCTTACTTATAATTTATTGATTTTTGAAGATATTGCAGATAACAGTCTGACAAGGACATTCATGAGCAAACCTGGACACCAGTTTATGACTGCATTAACCCTTTAGCCAGTGAATATTCATGTTAGAAATAATGGCATAATGAATATTAATTAGATGAATTTTTATAATGGCATATGAACACAGGAATTTCTGATTTTGACTGAAACTTTAGAATCAGAGCCATACTATTTCACTCCAGATTCTAATCAGCCAGCTCCTATAGGAGCCATCTTATCTGCTCTGTTTGCAAAGCCATCTGTATTGGGTAAAGGGTCAAGATTTTAACCCTTCCTCCATAAATACACCTTTCTACGCCTCTGTAATAACCACTTCTTGAAACCATTGTGATAATTAGAGCATTAGGAGCAAATGCTCTATTTGTCACAATAGTTTCAAACTACAAAATTCTAAAAAAAAATTACTTTTCTTTAGTAAATGATTCATTCTAGTAAATGATTCAAAGACACTGGGTCTAAAAATAGCCTATGGAGGAAAGGGTTAAAGCAGATGCTTTTGAGATCAGAGATAAGTTTAACCCCTTCTCTCAAATAAACACATTTTCACTCATTTACAAATAGAGTTGACCCAGATCCTAAAGAAGTCGTCTGATCATCATCTGTTCTGTTTGCTTTTGACATGATATTGATCTGATTCTCCAGTTCTTGTCAAAGCAAAACCTTCCCTTGAAAAGTTTGCACATTATATAAATTTAGCTAATACATATTCCTGATGTCATTATTTCTTACTTGAATGCTGAACAGGGAAATGGTTAATGAAATTTGAATATTGGATTATGTCTCAGGTATGGCATCTGTTCTGTATTTTTTTGGAATGACCTATTTACTAGTATTTAGTGTCGGAGTTTTGTAAAACCCAACTCACTCATTTTTTTAAGCTAAAAAAATCAAAATGTCTCCATGTCACTCATTTTTTTAAACTAAAAAAAATCAAAATGTCTCCATACACCACTGGTGATGAGGTGTACTTACAAACTCAGATATCCTTAAATACTTAACATTAAGCACTCTACCGGCAAAGTCATGATAGCCAATGCAGTTTAGATTCCTCTACCGGCAAAGTCATGATAGCCAATGCAGTTTGGATCCAGATTAGACATTGTGTAATTCAATGTTTTATCAGCACCCAAATTGATTGACATTCTGATTATATTTTTAAAAAAATTTTTTAAAAAAATCTACACTAAGCGTTTAAAAAGAGAAGACAACAATTGAGCTTTGCTATATGAAAACCAATCTCGAGACTTTGAAAACAGTGTAGAACAGCCTCCCCCCTTTTCAAAATGTAATGTCTGATCTGCTTCTACACTGTCTGTCACACCAGTTAGTGGAACAGAATAGGCTCTGATGGGTAACAGGTGACAAACTGCAGAATCTCATCAGGCACCACATCCTCCTTTAACCCTTTCTTCCATGAATATTCATGGAAGAATTAATGATGTTCATGAATATTAATTAATTGGTTATAATAGCACATGGACACAAGAAGTCTTGCCCATGGCAGAAACTGCAAAATCATATCTATATTATAAGCAAACAGAGCAGACCCCGATCAAATGGCTCCTATAAGAACTGTCTGTTCTGGGTGTACTCTTTGCAAAGGTGTAGAAAGGCAGATTTATGGAGTAAAGGGTTAAAACTGCTTCTGGTCATGCTCTACAATGTTTCCTTTCATATGATGGGGCTCTTTGCAGTCATTTGCTTGGGGTATGAACATTTTACTCCATGAATATTCATGTAAGAAATAATGACGTCATGAATATTAATTACATGTAGATGGGTTTTTGTTTCAGATTTCATATCAACATAAGAAATTTTTGCCACTGTAGAAACTGTAGAATCAGATCTATATCATACCATAAGCAACAGACCCTGATCGGATCTGGGTCTACTCTGTTTGCAAAGGCATTAAAAGGCAGATTTATGGAGTGAAGGGTTCAGTTTTGCCTTGGAACAATGCCTTCTTGCAATACGTAACATGTGCAATATTTCTGATGTATTGAATTGTATTGAGGGCTTGATATTAAAGTCACAAAATTATTAAATGTCTTCTCTGTTTTCTTTTCATATCTGCAGATATTGTTGCAGGGAATTAAAGATTAATTAGTATGCTTATAAAACTTTTAGTTGAGTCTGAGTTCGTTCTCAAGTTTTTGATTGATCAGATTTGAGCCTTTGGCTCAAATTTGACCAATCAAAAGCTTGAGAACTCAAATCTGACCAATCAAAAGCTTGAGAACGAACTCAGACTCAACTAAAAATTTTATAAGCATGGACCCTGGATACTCTGCCAATAATTGTTCATTCGAAAATTTTCCTCAGCTGCTATTGCACAACCTCCAATTTATTTCTAGATCAATGGCATGTTAAAGACATGAGGTGTCGGTTTATTCTCATCGCACTGGCCGTTTGGAACGACTAAATAAAGTTTAGCGGTAAAACGCCGCACACCACACAAGCTATTTGCCGAAAAGTCTTCATAACAGTAAATATATTACTATTCGCCGTACACATTGGAAACTATTCGTCATACAGTCTTCTGAACACATTTAATTATTCGCCATCAACACACCTTGCTTTTGTTTTTATCAAATTCAAAGCCAATTTTGACCATATTCTGCAATCAATGCTGACATAGGAGTATATCCGTTGTGTGATGACAAGGAATGTTTAAAATCGTGCGCAGGAAGATAAGAAAAGTGATTGCGAATACGGAAAAAATGTCTTCTTCACTGCTATTTCGGTTTTACCAATCTGAGAATAATGCACCCCAAATGATTTACATACGTGAATTTGAATTGATCAGAAACCATGTAATCATTGGTTGGTCTTTTTACTAGTGATTTTAAACATTGCAATGCTAGATATATCATATTTAACATAAATTTACCCCCCAGTGACATTTGTCACTGACCGTTCCAAGGCGGTACTTCCATCTTCCCCCTATTGTTTGTTAGCTCACCTGAGCCAAAGGCTCAGGATGAGCTATTGTGACCGCAATCCAGTGTCCGGCGTCTGGCCACATTTTCAAACGACATCTCTGAAACCGCTGACCCGATTTTAACCAAATTTTGTCAGAAGCATCAGTGGCTAGGGGGGAATGAATTAATGTTCACATTATGACCCTTGGACCAAAAATGGATCCGCCCAAGAGCTCATCAGTTTTTCAAAGGAAAGTCTTTAAAAATCTTCTTTGAAACTGTAAGGCCTAGACCTTTGATATTTGGTATGTAGCATGATCAAGTGGCCCTATACAAAGATTGTTCAAATTATGACCCTCAAACCAAAATTAGCCCCGCCCAAGGGCTTATCAGTTTTTCATAGGAAACTCTTTAAAAATCTTCTTCTCTTAAACTGTAAGGCATAGACCTTTGATATTTTGTATGTAGCATGATCTAATGGTCCTCTACAAAGATGGCTCAAATTATGACCCGGACCAAAAATGGCTCCGCCCAAGGGCTTATCAGTTTTTCATAGGAAAACCTTTAAAAATCTTCTACTCTGACACCTTAAGGCCTAGACCTTTGATATCTGGTATATAACATGATCTATTGATCCTGTACAAACAAGGATTGTTCAATGACCCGGACCAAAAATGGCCCCACCCAAGGGCTTATCAGTTTTTCATAGGAAAATCTTTAAAAATCTTCTCTGAAACTGTAAGGCCGAGACCTTTGATATTTGGTATGTAGCATCATCTAATGGTCCTCTACAAAGTTTGGTCAAATTATGATGCCTTGACCAAAATTGGCCCCGCCCAAGGGCTTATCAGTTTTTCATAGGAAAATCTTTGAATATCTTCTTCTCTTAAACTGTAAGGCCTAGACCTGTGATGTTTGGTATGTAACATGATCTAATGATCCCCGACAAAATGTGTTCAAATTATGACCCCTTGACAAAAAATGGCCCTACCCCAGGGCTTATCAATTTTTCATAGGAAAATCTTTTAAAAAAATTCTTCTCTGAAACTGTAAGGCCTAGACCTTTGATAGTTGGTATGTAGCATCATCTAATGGTCCTTTACAAAGATTGTTCAAATTATAACCCCTCGGTGGAAAATGGCCATGCCTAAGGGCTTATCAGTTTTTATAGGAATATCTTCTTCCCTGAAAATGTAAAGCCTAGAGATTTGATATTTTGTATGTAGCATGATCTAATGGTCCTCTACAAAGATTGTTCGAATTATTACCCCTGGGTTGTAAATGGCCCTGCCCCAGGCTCTTTAAACATCTTCTCTGAAACTGAAATGCCCAGACCTTTGATATTTGGTTTATATCATTATTTAATAGTCCTCTACCAAGATTGTTCAAATTATGATCCCCAGGCCAAAATGGCCCCACCCTGGGTTTTATCAGTTTTGCATAGTCCTTTAAAAATCTTGCAGCTTTGCAGTGTGGTTCTCTACCAAGGTTGTACAAATGGTGACTTCTGGGTCAAAAATGGTGAGCGCTTCAGGGCCTCATGGCTCTCTTGTTTGTTACGTCTGTGCGTCTCTGTGTGTCTTTTATATACATGTACATTTGCTGTTTGTCGTGGTCGTGCTATTTGGGCGGTTGTGTTTTGTATGCGGTGTTTCCTGCATGACTTATACATGTACTACTATAAATATATCGAATTACTAACCTGCCGTTGTGCCCACCATCTATCAGCTTTCACTTCGCATGGTAGCTATTTCCGGTGTTGTTGATAGGCGGGGGTTTGGAAAGTACTGGGAGAGTGTTAATCTGTGATGTCTCATCTGGATTTAATTTGTTTTCAAATGTAAATGAGGTCACGTGTAGTTAAAACGAAAATAACACAAATAGCTCTTGAATGTCTCTTGAATCAAGAGCTATTTGTGCTAGTAAAAAGACCAAACCAATGATTACATGGCTTCTGACTTCTTACTTCCAACGCCTTACTTCAGCCTTCTTCCGACTTCTTACTTCTGACTTCATGCTATTATCAAGAGTTCATTGTATCTATATATGTGGAAGGGCGGGAAATTATAGAACAGTGGTTGTCAGGTCTGCACGTTCTGCGTATCGAACCGACATTATGAGAGGTGGTACACGTTAACTTGTATCACGTGACTTAAGTAATCATGTTACTCTCGCACGCATATTCAAACCACTCAAAAAACCCGGACCTATATCTCTTTCCAATCCTGGACACATAAATAAGTATAAGCAGACCTTGATTAGATGCCTCCTACAGGAGCTGTCTGGGTCCATGCTTATAAAGCTTTTAGTTGAGTCTGAGTTTCGTTCTCAGGCTTTTGATTGGTCAGATTTGAGTTCTCAAGCTTTTGATTGGTCAGAAGCTTGAGAACGATCTCAGACTCAACTAAAAGCTTTATAAGCATGGACCCTGATCTGGGTCTATTCTGTAAAGGTGTTAAAAGGTAGATTTATGGAGTGAAGGGTTACTACCGTATTGTCTAAGTTTGTCATTCCCAATAGGAACAATGCCTTCTTGCAATACGTAACATGTGCAATATTTCTGATGTATTGACTTGTATTGAGGGCTTGATATTAAAGTCACAAAACTATTAAATATCTTCTCTGTTTTCTTTCCATATCTGCCCATATTAGATGTCGTCATGTCAGGCAGACATTGCAGATTTACTTTAAGAATGCATTAATACAAAGACATCACATATTTAGGGCAGCATACACTCATGGTCAGCCGGGGCAATCCTCAAATATCCTGATATTGTTTACACAAATATCTAACTGGTATTTTTTTGAGAAACTATAGATCGGTCCTGATGAGAGTAAAAGTTAATTGTTGTAAATAACTACTCGTGGACGGTTTTACTGTACATGTATAGGTGCTGTGAGTGTATTGATAGCGATGTCTTATATTAGTCCGGCAGAGAAGCTGGATTTTTGGACCGAACCTTGCATTTTGGTCTATTTTTTTTCTTTGCATATATTGATAGTGTGAAGAGTTCTGAAGATAATAGGACCGTGTGCCACTCTGATATCCTTTGGAATTTTGAGTTATTGAGCATTTTATCCACCCACCCATTTTACTGTTGCGAGAAACTGAAATTCGGCATACAGTGATACTGGTAATGTTATAAGTTTGTGCCTCATATAAAGGCTTTGTATGTCCAAGAACAACAATTAAATAATAGTTGCACATATGGACGAGTGGAAATCCTTTTTTCCATTATTTTATGCTTTAAAATTACCCCCTCCCTGCTTACCTGCTTAGAAAATGTGCTCATCCCAAATACCAAATTCCCTACCCTTACTGGATTTTTTAACCTAATTTTGCATTGTGGTCTATAGTTTTTTCCTTTGCATATAGTGATAGTGTGAAAAGTTCTTAAGATAATATGGCCGGGTGCCACTCTGATACCCTTGGCCATTTTGAGTTATTGTGCATTTTCCCCACCCACCCATTTTAACATTGAGAGAAATTGAAATTTGGTTTATTAATAATGTTCTTAGTTTGTGTCTCATATAACTTAAATACTTTGCATGTCCAATAACAACAGTAATATGATAGTTGCACGTATGGACGGGCGGAAATGCTAATTTCCATTAATTAATTCATGCTTTACAATTACCCCGTATCACACAAGGTAGCTGTTACAGCAATACCTCTTAAAGTTTCTAACACTAGATCTGAGAAGTTGGACTTCGCCTCCTTTAATGATGTATGCTTTGTGGTAGTGGCTTAGCGTTGAGCTGATAACCCAGGAATCCAGGATTCGAATCTCTGCTGGACTAGCTCGACATTTTAGAGACGCTTTTCAATGTCTCCCACTTCACCCAGGGGTTCAAATGGGTATCTGTAGGGGTCACTAGCCAATAGTGCGACTGCGTAATCGCCGTATGTTAGCAGTGCTCAATATTGTAGGCGAATGACCCAATGACCAGGGGAGTAAATGCACAGTTGGTTGAGTGGTCATTCGGACTGAAAGTAGACTATAACTAGGTACTTTACTTCTGTATGCTGAAACTTAGAATCCCTGATTTAATGGATAATGGGCATCACTTAGTCAAGAATAAGGCAGACCTCTACAGCCAAACAACAAAGCTGAACACCTGCCATTGATAGACCCCATCTAATCGAGATACAATGATTGACAGTGGTGGCGAAGACGGGATTAACTCAGCACGTCAGTCCAGAGTTGTCTTAATCAGGTGTGGTCTGCAGCTATACAATGTGGCTCATGATGTTAAATGGGCTTACACATCCTGCAGCTTGGCGAGATGCATTTGCTAATGAGCTTTCATTGGAGCAGTTGGAACTCTCATGTCAGATAGTGGTTTAGACGTTACAGGCAAAATGTTCAGAGAAGTACCAACTTGCCTGGTAAAATGTTTTCTCTGATTGCAAGAGCAATGCAATTGCTTGCAGATCGTCAACCTAAACCAGGAGAGGATATTGTGAACTTTATGGATCACAATGAAGAAAATATTTCAAAATAGGGAATTAATATAATACATAAATACTTGAAATGCTCTGATCTAATATTTCGACCACTAAGGGCCTTTTTCAAAGATTTTCATGTCAAAATACACGTCACATTTTTGTTACATGCATTCAGCCATAAAATCAAAGAGAATAATGTTGATCCAGCGTCATGGTGACATTGGTTGTTATTTGAAATGTCATGACGTCATTAAAATGACGTCATCAAATGACGTTATCAAATGACGTCATGGGTGCAACGACGTCATGCATGCATTAGCGCATTGTCCTCTTTGATGTTACTTAAGAAATGAATGACGTGCTTCCGGTGTTCATGAGGTTATGCAACGCATAGCTTTACGAGCAAAGTTAGTGAAGCCCGAAGGGCTTCACGTGAATCTTTGCTCGTAAAGCTATGCGTTGCATAACCCATGAACACCGGGAGCACGTCATTCATTTCTTATATTTATATTCCATTGTATTTCTTATATTTAAGAAATGAATGACGTGCTTCCGGTGTTCATGAGGTTATGCAACTTTCTTTTTAGAATAAGGTTATATAAGGACGTTGCAGGGCGAATGTAAATATAGCCAAATGGCCTGTACGTTCTCAGCCTTCATATCCAATCAGTTTCATGGATCTGTCTTTCAGTTCTACATGCATGGAACATCCGTTTCAAAACTACAAATCTCACATCATCACTGCTATGACCACCGATTCCAAAATGTATGTTTATTGGCTTCTCTCTCTCATGCCTCACATCACTCAAATGTTCTTTCATTTTCTCCCGAATTTCTCTCTCAGTTTCACAAACATACACCATTATATTGCATTTACTGCATTTAATTGCATATACTACATTTCTTTCTCTACAGTTAATATTGGTTGATACAGTATTAGTGACACAAATAGGCAATCAGTTAACAATGTATCAACCAATATTAACTATATGACACAGATTCCCCTGGCGATATTGTCTCTAAATCAAGTACTTTTCACTATATGATTTATCGTAAAGAACATTTCACAAAGTCCAATAATTCTGGTGAAAATGTTCAGAGCAAATTTCCCTTCTTAATGTACACCTTCATATCAATTTTGATCATCTGTGAACGTTTGAAGTAAATCCTTCCGTTGGCCACACAATTGTTTTTCACTATATGTTATTTTTAAATAGCGAAGAAACATCCAAAGTCCCATAACTCTGGTAAAATGGTCGGAGCAAACATTCCCATCTTAACGTACATCTTCATGTAAACGTTGTTCATAAGTGAAACATGACTGTATTGGACATCTCTGCTCAGTATAGAACATCAATTACAGGACAATGTAGGGTACAATCTTTTCCCCTTATATAGGATTTTCGACGCCATTTTGCCAATTATATTTGTTTATATTTTCGACAATTTACATCCGAACATTTAACAGTTTCTTCTTCATATCTAATATTAAAAGAAATAATATACATGTACTGCACTTAACATTATCCGCCTGGTAACATATGCAATTGATGATTTGTACGTCATATTGGCCGCATTCTTGAATATCACAAAATGCCCGAGGGTAACAAAGTTGAACGCTGTCTAGTCTAGTGCCAGTCCATGTGCCCCCCCCCCCCAACAATAATTAGGACTACTATGCAAGGCCCAACTTATTCTCTGGCTACACTAAACATTATCCATCAGATAAAAAGTGGCATGTTTACGCTGTATTGGCCGCCATCTTGAATATCATTAAATGCCCAAGGGTAACAAAGTGGTACCCAGCCTAGTATCAATCCAATGACCCCTTAACAATAATCAGGCAAGACAAAAAGCTATAGACCACTATGCAAGGTTCACCTTATTCTCTGCTGGACTATATCGACTTTAGATCGCTGTCTACGTGTGCTCCTTGATGGACTATGTCATTAATTGTGTTGGTCATTGTATATTCGACCAGTTGAATCAATATAAGAACACGGGTAGAATTAAGTACACGGGTAGAAATTCAGAGGACGGTAAGATTTTGATTAGATATTGCTGAGAGTGTCAAAACCGTTTTATACCTTACCTCATAAATATCAAGATTGGTTTGCAGATGACAATTATTAGAAACATGGCGCCGAAAGGGCTAAACCGTTTAAATAAGGAATCACAGATGCGACATTGGCAGCGAAGTAGCTGGTCAAGCAGGATTTCCACAGTCCCTCTAACCAATACCGCGATTGTTTGACCGAATGCTCAATACCAATGATCGTTTGGAAATATTTATGTCATATGGTAAGATATAGCCGCATGTTCAGTACAACCTCTTTAACCCTTTACCCAATAGCCTGTTTCTAGTTTTGAAGACATGTGACCACTTAACGCAGGTTGAAAGTAAAGCAGAATGCGCCTTAAGGCGCATTCTGCTTTACTTTCAGCCTGCTTTAAGCTACCACTTCTAGGATATAGAAAATATTTATTATGCAATATGTTTATGACTGTATGAATTTGAACTATTTTCTTCAGCGGAGGAATAAATCAAACACGCTAAAAGCCGCTTCTATCAGGTAAAGGGTTAAACCGGACTTTCTATTTTGTATTAGCGCTGGACAACTGGGATGAAAGTGATGGTTTATATTCTGCATTGTCCTGTACACAAATAATCAAAGCGTTGCAGACGCTGCAGTGTTCCTTGCATGGAAGCAATGTGTTAAAACGCTTTGGCACGAAAAAAATGCGTATCTATACGGGAAATAGTTGGGCATCCAACTGAGGAAAATGAGTCGAGCCATGGCATGAAATAGTAGAATTTGGCATGCACTGGATATGTAATATTTGATGTCTTAGTATTCAGAAACTGCCCCATGCCACCTGAAATTTTGCCCTGGTTTCTCTTAATTAGGTCAAAGGTCAACTAAGTGCATATTTCATATACGATATTTAAGAAATCATTATATCTTTATCAATTTTAGGTGTAAAATAATAAACATGGTACCAAAATGAAGGTTAAACATTGGCCTTTAATTTGCACTTATTTTGTGTAAAATAAATTATTTAAATATCCATGAATATTAATGAGAACATCCAAAAACAGTACAAAATCGTTAAAATCAACATTTAACGATGATACATGTTCTCATGTTTTCGCCATTGTTGCTAATTAACAAGCATAAATGACATCAAAATAAAGGTTAGACAGAATGCTACTTGAACAAATAACTGTATGCAGTCATACCAGCTATATATTATGCACAAGTACTTTTTAAAGTAAAGTGGGTGGGGTAAATGAACACATAAACAAAACTTTCAGTTCTTTTTAAAGTAACTAATTAATTCACTAAATTTGTATGGATATTTGCTGGATTGGTACAATTAACACCATCGCCACCACATATACGTGTGCTTTTTAAAGCTGCTTTGCATTTCAGCAAATAGATTTGCCCTTGATTTTGCATCCATAACTTGTTTAATGCATGCATCAGGTGCAGTTGGTACATTTCCAAACCACTTATAAGGGTTCGGCACAATCTTGCTATGCGTTAGTATCAATAGCATTAATTTCTGTATCTATGAGCTCAGATCCATATATCAGCTTGATAGTTTGCTCTTGCAATTTTTAGTTCTACTGCATACTTTGTTGGTGGAAGCATTTCAAGTGTTTTCTTAACCTTAACCATATTGTGTAATTCTTGCATCATCAATAGATTCTCCATTGGCATCAAACGTCTGTCTTGTATGACCGTACACCTCTTCAAATATCTGAAAGCAAATCGGGCATGTAAAATATTTCTTCCAACAGGTCTTCTTTACAATTCCAGTGAAGGCAAGGGTTGCGTCACATCCGGTTATTGCATGAAACCCAAACATGTTTCGGCAGACATCTTGAGATAACTTGAGGAAAATACATTTTGTTTTCTTGGAGGTCCCAGCCCTCATCCAGACTCCAATGCCTTATAAAGGTCCAAGATGGTATATCAGTACTACTAGTACATCGAAATATTGGCATTTGACAACTATCCTGCCTTGACCCTTTCTAGCAGCATCCAAGCCTTGGAGGCATGCAAGACAATCCATGTATCCACCTCGTCATGATTTGGGATACTTCATGTCTGCATTTGCCTTGAATAACGATATTCCAATGCATCTGTTGAATACTGCAGTACTAGTATACTGCATCAACTATGTGTTTGTGGCTTCTTCTTTTGCTTCTTATTTTGTTATGCTTGGTCGCTTTAAATCAGGCTACTTGTACCATTGTGATATACACATAGAGGAGGGAGGGTCCAACGTTCAAATTATAAAAGCAAGTTAAAACATTGAAAACAGAAGAATATTATATGACAGCTGAGTTCCTAGCCTGGAAAGTTGGGAGCTATCACCTGATGTTATGGTAGCTTGTTTCAGGTGATATTGACAACAGAGTGAAAACAATATTCCGTCAGGAACTTGGTCCTGCAAACCATGGAACAAATCTTAAGGAGTGTCCTCTTGTAGGTGCACCGCGAGGGCGTCAGAAGGTGGGGTGTCAGCTGCAACAAAATAATCCAAGGACATATAGAACATCGCGGCCTTTGCTTTTTTCTGCCTCTGTTTGAGCAAATCATGATGAGCATGACACCAATGCTGCTGCTTCTGCAATAATTCAAATAACAAATCTGGTAGCTCTATGTTGGATCATCTCCTCGCGATTTTTCATGGCCTTGGTATGTGGCTCCAAAACGCAGGATGTGTACTCAACCTGCAGACTGACCAGGGGTTTGTAACATGCCTCTTTGGTTGACCTTTGGCAGGATCCAAGGTTCTTCTTTATGACCATATCGGCATGGGCTTTCCAAGACAATTGAGAAAACGGTAGCGTCCAAAGGAATTTTGCCTTCTTTGTTGTATTCCGTCTCTTGCTATGAACAGTATAATTGGTCTCTATGTGTGTCCGCTTGTTGATAATAAGCAGGATCTAGCACTTCTCTGCACTGAACCCAGTCTCTCCCCTTTCCTACAGACTATCGATGTCATTCTGGAAGCCGTCTGCATCTGCTATTGACACAGCACGAAAGTGAGGCGCCAGGGAAGAGTCGACAGACAGGGAGAGCATAGGAATTCCGTGTGCTCATCATTTCCTGTGAGGGAAAGGAAAGGACTGAGAACGGCACATTGACGAACATCGGATGTTATCCGTACTGACTCGAAGGAAACACCTTCCAGCGTGATTACATTGAAGTTGGATATAATCAAGCATTTTGCAATACGTGTACACATCATAGTGTTGGAGCTTAAGAAGCAGGTGTCTGTAAGACACTTTGTCAAATGTTTTGGAAAAGTCCAGCAAGATTGCGTCAATCTAATGGAACTGGTCCAAACCTGACACAAGGTCATGACCATATTGATCACTTTGTCTCACAGAAGCGCTGCTTCCTGACGCCATGCTGGCATTGACTGAAGACATCAAGGCACTAAGAAACACCAGGTTACGGTGTATAATGTATTCCATGATTTTACATGTAACAGAAGTTAGGGATACAGACAAGTAGTTTGAAGGGGTTATTCTGGACCATGCTTTTGTAAATAGGAGTAAAGTGACAGTATTCCAATCACTGGGGACTTTATCCTGGTAAAGAGGCCTGGAATATCAGAGCAAGAACAGGAGCCAGGGAATGTGCCTCTTCTTTCAAGAACCTTGATAAGACGGTGTCTAGACAAGTAGCTTTGTGGAGATTAAGGCCCTTAAGAACCTTACAAACACTATTTATCGTGACATGAATAGGAAGGGCATCCGAATAAGGATACTCTCAAATGGCACAAAGGAGATATATATCCTCACGTGTAAAGACAGAGAACTAGTGGTTCAGTATTTCAACATTGCTTTGTGTATCAACATGGTTAATGTCATCATTCGTCAGTGGGGTTACTCACGAGCTGTCACATTTCTTGCTCCTAACAAAAGCGTAGAGCTTCTTACAGCTGGTGTCTGTCACTAGGTCAATCACATACCCATCATGAGCTTCCTTGCACCTTTTCTTTGCAAGTTTTCTGTAGCTCCTTGTATATGCACAGTTCTTCTGTACATTGGTCCTCAGCACTGTTTTGTATGCACATTTCTTTTTTCGTGAGAAATGGCGGGTAGTGGAGTTGCACTATGGCTGGCTGAAGCTGGTGGATATTAACTTAGAAGGGACCACTAATTTGATGGCGGCTGTGCACACTTTTCTGAATATATCCAATAGAAGACGGATTGGTAAAGGGACCGATTTGCCAAGTGTGCTGCAAACTCAGTCATTTTGATGGGTCACAGAGCATGTGTTAACCTCCTTCCACAGGTGGACAAGATGTGGGGTAGGTTTCCTTCGTGAAAGATATTTTAGTCAGTACTATGACATGCTCACGTATTCCGGTTTTTGAGGTATATCTGTTTAACAAGTGATCGTTTGTGGCAATAATATATAGAGTGTTGTCATCACGGATAGGGAAGGTTACTCATATCCAGTGGCACTGAATATGTCTATGAGTTCATTGTTTAGTGCGAGTGGGTACATATGGCCAGTAACTGTTAAAATGGTCAATCAATATCCGAGAGATTCATTTTCCTGCAAATGTAGAAAGGGTTTTTGTCATAGGAGCTGCTGGTGTAAGTAAAATATATCAATTCATTATGTAAAAACATCGCCATACTCACCAGGAGCTATGGCGTTTCAATCACTAATGAGTTGTGTACAATCAAACAGACTAATATTACACTGAGACTATGGCAATAAGAGACTAATCTTCTGGCGTTTTTATTATCAGCTCTTAATAATACATGTACATCTGCGTGAAGAGGTACTATATATGTATCAACGTTATAATTATACCGTATGATAATGTACTGTAAACGTATTTAAAACGATGTTTTCCGAACTTGAAATCATCACAGGTCACTAAAATCTTCCTTAAATGTGCAATAAATATATCTATACTTACTGTGAAGACATTGCTAAGAAATTAAATGCAAAAGAAGTGTCGAAATTGTCAAAATTACGGTTATTTTATACTGTATAGAGATTTTATTACATTTTTGCACTCATTTGACCTTTGACCTAGTTTCTGACCTTCAAAGAGGGTTTTGGCAGTGGCATGGACCAAAACCACAAATGATTAGTATCTGGCAACACAAATATGATATTCAAACATTTCTACTAAAAAATGCCATGGACCTCGAAAAATAAGCGACTTTTTACACATCGGATGCCCAACTAAAAGGATTAACACTCTTTCAGCTTTAAGATGCAGCTGACACTTCAGCCGTTTCACGCTATGCTTATTAGGCTACAGTCCCACTAGCGCTTGCGATCGTTAAAGACCACTGGCGACCTATGAGACCTCTGAAACCGCTGATCGTCTACGATTGTCGGCGACTAAATTCCCAAAAATGATTCGCAGTCACATTGGCGATGTATCGGCGACCACCGTAAGACAGGTTGTTGACGATCGTGCGTCAAGTCACTGATATTCGAACGATATTCGTACGAAGGTTCAACAATCACTTCCGACCTGTTGTGTGGTCACGTGATCTTTGCCTAGTCGCGGAAACTCTTTAGGCAGTCGCTGGTGATCGCACGACAGTCATAGGTAATTGTAGAATGGTCGCTGATTGTCGTACGACTGTCGGGAAGATCACCAACGACCAATTAAATATTGTTGGAGACCTTCGTACGACGATCGCACGATTAGCTAAAACCCTCTAAGGTTATCACTTAAAGAATACAGGCGACCAATTCGATCGTAAGGAGGTTATTGTGCATGATCAACAACCTCTCTGCGACTAAAATTGGTCGCACGACAAGAAACGATTACCAACGATTACTGAAGACCACCCGCGATTATCAGTGACTTGTCGTGCGACCGTTGTACGAATATCGGCGACAAGAGGTCGCTTGAAATCGTAAACAGGTCATAAGTGGTCGTAGGCCTAGTGGGACTGGACCCTGAGGTTGTTGTACATGTCTACGACTGAAATTGGTCGCACGATTGGAAACGATTACCAACGATTACTGAAGATCACCTGCGATTAACAGTGACTTGTCGTGCGACCTTCGTACGAATATCGGCGACCAGAGGTCGGTAGCACTCGTAAATAGGTCTTAAGGGGGCGTAAGGCCTAGTGGGACTGGGCCCTCATCAAACTGACCACTCGCAGTTTATAGGCGTGATTACCTAATCGCTTGCATAAGGTCATCCGACACACACATCTTCATTCATTAACCCAAAGACCTGTCATAACGTGTTATCATAGGTCTTTGATTCCCTGCCCTGTGTTTATTTCAAATTTCAATACCTACTGAATATTCATGGACAAAATAGTAATAATGAAATATGGAAGGTAGAAACACTGTAGCCATTTAGAAAGTAAATAAACTGGTCTATTGAATTCCATTAGCAAACAGAGCAGATCCTGATCAGACGCGCGAAAACACGTTTATATGAGGGAAAGGGTTAAGTAACTGCCTCTGGGAGAATGTTTTCATTCATATTATGGTCACGTGATTTCGTCATGTGAATGATAACTGTATATTCGTGCGCCCTTCCTACACATTGCTATATTTTGTGGATTTTGTTGCACATACTAAACCAAAGCTAATGTCACGAAGCATTTTCATGTCAGAAGTAGTATACCATGATTGTTTCCGGATGCCATGCTATTAAACGCCTTTTGTATCCATCGACTACAGGTCAATAAATTGCACTAGACTGCTACGCGGAGTGACAGTTGTCGGGTAGGCAAGTTTAACATGGGCCTAATGGTGGTACGCCACCTATGTATTCAAAGAATACACAAACTGCTTGAATTTCCACCTGGTGCCACTGTGGCTACTTTCCAACTCATGCAAATTTTAAGAAACTGTTGGCCGAATGTCAATTAGTTTGGATCCTTATGAGACGTGTATCACCTAGATCCAAGCTGTTTGCAATTGCCGGGTCACACATAGCCGGATCCCTCATATTGACGACGTATGGCGACTCTGTAAAAGTCACTTATTGAAACCGTTGTGATAAATTGAGCATTTGCTCCTAATGAGCAAATGCTCTATTTACCACAATTATTTCAAGCTGCAAAATTAAAAAAAAATCATTTTCTCTAGTTGATGCTCCTTTTCGGTAGATTTATTCAAAGGGGTTGTATCTTAAATAGCCTATGCGGTAATGGGTTAAGCAGCCATCTAAATGCGTGTTCGACGACACACGCTTTGATTCAGACACAGTGTGCATACATACCCATCAATATTAGGCTGATCAGTATATTAGCCCCTTGCCACTCTGCTTCTAATCCCGGTCTGGGTATTGTATTTTTCATGTGAGTAAAGCAGTAGGTCGGTGGTTCTACACACAGGAGTTCGGCTCATGAAATATGTCTAAAATAAGTCAAAATGTCCCTAAATTGACGTTTTGTAACATTTGGAGCCGAAAAATAAAGTTTGGGGTGTTTTGAGATAAAGCTGAAATTTCGTATATTCGCCCCAAACTTTATTTTCGGCTCCAAATGTTACAAAACGTCAGTTTAGAGGCATTTTAACTTATTTTAGACATATTTCACGAGTCGAACTCCAGTGGTTCCAACCAGGTGTTTTTCTGAGCCTGGGTCTATACACGAAAAAAAATGCTGGCGTCCTTCTATTGTAATTAGCTGGACGTCGCGATATGACTGAAATATTGTTAAGCCATTCCCGCATATTAACTCCTTTGACGCTTCTGAAAAAGTCACTATTTGAAACCATTGTGATAAACAGAGCATTTGCTCTACAGGAACAAGTACTCCATTATCACAATGGTTTCTAATTTACATAAATTAAAAAAAATCCTTCTCTCCAGAAAATGCCCCTTTTCGGTAGATTTATTCAAAGAGGCTGTGTCTAAAAATAGCATATGAAGGAATAGGTTAAGCGACGTAAAACCCAAAAAGGATGTCTCTCTGATTTCCGGTTCCGGTGTAAATGTTGTTTTCTTCTCTCGCTATTTTAATGCAGGAATATTGTCGCCATTCCTCTATCTATGTTATATAAACGGTCTGATTGTTAAATTACAGAAGCTCAATGTTGGGTTTTCTATTAATAATGATAGTTTCTGTGCTCCAACTGTAGCAGACGACATGCTTTTGCTTACCCTGTCAAGGAGTTCGTTACAGTTGATGCTAGATGAAAGTGATCGTTATTCATGCATATGGTTGTTCCAGTATAATCCTACTATGTGTGGGATTCTAATATTTACTGTTAAACATTCAAACGCCGCTTATAGTGTTTCTAATTTTTCACATGGCACATATATGATACCATATGTTGACAATTACAAGTATCTTGGAATGTTAATGAACAGAAATATGAAAGCAGGGTCCATGCTTATAAAGCTTTTAGTTGAGTCTGAGATCGTTCTCAAGCTTTTGATTGGTCATATTTGAGCCTTTGGCTCAAATCTGACCAATCAAAAGCTTGAGAACTCAAATCTGACCAATCAAAAACCTGAGAATGAAACTCAGACTCAACTAAATAAGCATGCTTTATAAGCATGGACCCAGATTGTGTTGTAAAAGGATGCTGTAACAAGCTTCGATGCACGTTCTTTGGCATTACGAATCTTGGTTTTAATGATAATGGGTTGCAGTCATCAAGTTGTAAACGTATTATAATTCAGTGGTTCTTACGAAAGCATTTGTATGGATGTGAATGTTGGCATCCCTTGACAAACACTGCCATTCTAGATCTTGAGCGAGCTCATTGTTTCTGTTTAAAGTACAGTAAAACCCCGCTAATGCGACCACCAAAAAGGGGCATAATTCTGAGTTACAGAGGCAGGTGGTAGCTTAATGCAGGACGAAAGTTATGTAGAAAGCTCCTATAGGAGCTTTCTGCATAACTTTCGTCCTGCATTAAGCAACCACCTGCTTTAAACGGCGCCACTGGCTGTTTATTAAGTGGTCGCTTTAGCGGGGTTTCACTGTACATACAAGGTCTTATGCTGCGTTTACACGCAGCCACGATATCCACGTATTAGAAAATGCACAGAAGCGTCACGATTTATTGTTTCAATTTTATTTTACTACGGTTTTCCAAGCTTTCTTTCGCCCCCTGTGCATTTTGCTACCTCCTGTAGTGTTTTGTTACGAAATCAACACGATTCTTGTGAAGATCTACCACGTCCTCACAATTTCTCTGATGATTACTACGATATGCTATCACGTTTTGCTACATTCTTTTTAGATCTATCGCTTTATTAAGTCCTCTTAAGCTCTCCTACGATTTATGGCAACGATTTGTTCAAGATTGCCGCGTTTTGAGCACGATTTGAGTATACAAAGGAGGTATCCTCTCATTCTAAAATGAGAGTCCAAAGAGAAACGAGCTACCGGTATAAATCTAATGAATCCAAGTTATGAAAAAGATGCCGAACTGGCAGTTGTTATCTATGCATTATAGTTACTCGAAGACAGGAGAATCAACAGCAGCAACAAGGGATCGAACAGGACAAGATAGAACCGAGAAGAAGAAGAAGAAGAAGAGAAGGCACAATACCTGCTGGGTTAGGCCATGGCTGGCTGATATGGGAGTTCTTCTGATCAGACGCGGTAGGTTCTGTTCCCTCGGTTCCACGGGGACTTCTGCTGGAGCGTCTTCAGTTGCTGGTTGTGATGGTGGGGAAGAGTGGGGGCAACCTGGCCATTCAAGGCAGAGCCATTCCGTCCTCTTTTAGTAGGCATCTTCAAACCTGATATCATGAAGACTGCGACACATATCTTGCAGAGCGTGGAGTCAACATGTAAAACCGTGCCAGAGCGTATACGAACTTTTCAGAGCGTCACAGAGCGCGGGATCCAATCGGGATGATTGTAACAGAACGTGTCGTAGCGTGGTCGAGTTACCAATAGGACTCAATATATATTAACGAATCGTAGAAGAGAATGATAAAGCGTGAAACAAACGTGATAGAATCTTAGTTGAACTTAAAGAATCGTATTTTCCAAGTTCAAAGAGATCCCCTACGATGGGGTATCAAGGTTCGGTGCGCTATATGTTAAGGTCTGTTAAGTTGTCTTACGTTCTGCTATGATTTCCACGTTTCATTGCGCTCTCTCAAGATATAACAACCAATCGGGATAGTCGTGGCAAAAAATTTGGCAAAAATTTTGCCACGATCCTTGCGATCAGCACGATTCCTCCAAGCTCCCTAAATATTACCAATATTCGACCCCGACGCTCAACACGCTTCTCCCAAATCGAGGAGATCGTAGACATCGTTGCTAAGTGTAAACGCAGCATGAACGTAAGAACTAGTATTGGTTGTGTTCTAAGTATGCTTGATTGTTTACCGCTGGAATAAGAGATTGAATGCAGAAAATTACATCTATTTGGTCCGATATACAGACTACATGCAGATAGCGGGATCAAGACGGTGTTTTTGTTTAGACTTTGCTCATTCATGTTAATCAGAGTCACATTTGATTTCCTGCTAGACGTGATCTGACCAGGATCTGCTGTTTACTTAGATATACTGAGAGTAAATATGATGTAAGACATTTTATGTTGACATACTTGAAAGATGGTTCTTTTACAGACAAATTGGCATGGAAACAACTGGTTAAGAAAGAAACCAGAAACACATATAGCATAGAATGAATACCCGCACGTCTGTTTATAGACTCAATAGAATCAGATCAGTACATTGTATTAACTATCAAATGTGTAGTTCAAGGATTTTTTCTCAACTGTTTCATACAATGTAACCTATGTCAAGTCAGTTGCCCAGTTAGTAGCTTATTTGTCTAGGTACGATTATGTCTGCTATAACTGTACAAATGATTGCAGATCATCTTATTTTAGATTGTCCCATGACATAAGCAGTAAGGATAATATGTTAGATGTTATTGTTTGCCTGTTTCGGCAGCACGTTGGCAATTGTATAAATGATTGCCCTCGACCGATCAGTGTTAATACACTACTAGGTGTATATCATCCAAATTGGACTGTCACTTCCGGTTGAAAAATGTTACAATGATTTGTTAATATTTACATTCGCCCTGCAACGTCCTTATATAACCTTATTCTAAAAAGAAAGTTGTATTTTCCATTGAACGTTCATTTCAATACCGGTTTGAGCCGGTGTAACGAAGTAAAGTGACCCCCATAGAATACTGACCCCCCCGGTCACTATTCTTCAGAAAAAGCGACCCCCTTTCTGAAAAATATTGACTCCCCTCTGAAAAATAGTGACCCCCTCCGCGATATATCTATAAAATATTGACCCCCGTCCCAATTATTACTAACAAATTAGTAACCATTGCAAATACTTGAATACCTAATATTGTTGCGGCTGCAGTTTTTTTGTTGTTGCTGTAGCATCGGGTGGGTGGGTGGGTGTGCGTGCGTGTGTGTGTGTGGTAGCGTGTGTGTGTGTGTGTGTGGGGGGGGTAAACGAAATTTAACGGAAACACTTTATTATTTAGAAACTGTCAATATTTTGAAAAATGTTGACACTAGCAGATGAGTGACAGTGGGTGTGAAGTAGTAGTTGTATTAGTAGAAGTAGTGGTAATATAACTTATTTTAAGGGGACATTTACAATGCATTTTGAGTATAACAACCTTTTCTGTGCGATCTAATAAATGGTTCTATACTTCTAACAGCGACCGACCTTACTTGTCAAATCATGTTTTCAAATCTATACAGTAAGTAAACTGTTCTTTTTATAAAGGCAAATACTACTACTTGTGTATTTTATTTTGTACCCTTGAGTAATAATTCCCAATATAAACGAACACAAACGCAAATTAAGTTCAATTGAATATAAAAGGATAAAAGTTGACGATTAATCTCAGTCTGATTGGCAAACTGTTTTGACACTCAACAGGTGCTGATATTTTCGATGTCATACATTTGACTTACTAGGCAGCCACATATAGGTGACGAACACACAAGGAAAACTATCTTCTCTGGGTTATGTTATGAATAGAATATAAGATTCGTGTTCGTGATTTATTGGATCTATTAAACTCGTCCTTTTAGACAAAAATAAACACGCAACAAATCTTTGCTGTGTGGTTTCTACAAAGCTCGTTTAAAACAAAAGTAAAAACATTATGAACAACTAATCTAATGTTTATTATCTGCAGAGGACAATGGCCTGTTACAAATGTACACACTATATTGCTATGGTATATGTCACACGTGCTTGACCTTTTATATAAGAAAATCAACAGCATCTCTTCGACAATAATTGACACAATTCTCTATAAATTAAATTGTATTCCGATGTTGTGTAGGGGTGTGTGGGTGCGTGCGGAAGGATGTTTATTTACTATAAGTGATTGTTACGTGCATGTGTGTGTGTGTGTACATGCGCGCGCGTGTGCGTGCCTGCTTGCGTGCGTGTGTGTGCTAGTCTGAACGAACAATGATTACAAGTCGTATTACTTGGCGTCCATTGTGCGCATTAGTCATGATATATTAAACGGGGCTCAAAATGATATTACTAGGGGTCACACATCTGTAACAATTATGACCAAGGTTAAATATTTTTTTCGAAATACGTGAAACCCTTTCTTTAAAGTATACTTGAGGCAAATTAAAGTTGCTGGTGTTGTTCAAAATATCACGAAGGTGGGCCAAAGCATTATTACCGGGGATCATTATTGGTAAAAAATACTGACCGGGGTTCGATATTCTTCAGAAAAAAAATTACACCCATCCTTTCTACAACATACTTGAGTTCAATTAGCATTGGGCGCATTGGTCATTATATAATAAACATCTATGAAAGGGGGTCACTACATCTGTAAGAATTATAACCAAGGTTAAATATGTTTCGAGTAAAGTTAAACCCTTTCCTTAAATTATACTGGAGATAGATTTGAGTTTCAGGGAGTTGTTCAACATATCATGAATTTGTGTCAAAGCAATATGACCGGGTGTCGCTATTTTTTAAAAAATACTGACCGGGGGTCAGTATTCTTCAGAAAATGTGACCCCCTATATACAAAATGCTTGGGTTCAATTAACATTGTGCGTTGTTGCAACCTGAATTGTAATGACAACCGGAATTGTAATAAAATTTATTACAAAACTGGTTATGATGCGAAAACGTTATTACAATTGGTGGTCAACCTGAATTGTAATAACAACCTGAAGTGTAATAAAATTATATTTAGTCTGTATGTGTGTGTCTATGTGAGTATGAATGTGCGCACGTGCTAGTATGTTGATAGTATGTGTATGCGTGTAGTTTGTATGGGAGGGGCGCATGCGTGTGCGCGCATGTGTACATGTATGAAGTTATACATCAGATATTCTAGATGAAAGTGCAACGACTTAGAATTTTTTATTACAAAACTGGTTATGGTGCGAAAACATTATTACAATTGGTGGTCAACCTGAATTGTAATAACAACCTGAAGTGTAATAAAATAATTTTGTGTCTGTATGTGTGTGTCTATGTGAGTATGAATATGCGCACGTGCTAGTATGTTGATAGTATGTGTATGCGTGTAGTTTGTATTGGAGGGGCGCATGCGTGTGCGCGCATGTGTACATGTATGAAGTAATACATCAGATATTCTAGATGATAGTACAACGACTTAGAAATTTTTATTACAAAACTGGTTATGATGCGAAAACATTATTACAATTGGTGGTCAACCTGAATTGTAATAACAACCTGAAGTGTAATAAAATAATTTTGTGTCTGTATTTGTGTGTCTATGTGAGTATGAATGTGCGCACGTGCTAGTATGTTGATAGTATGTGTATGCGTGTAGTTTGTATGGGAGGGGCGCATGCGTGTGCGCGCATGTGTACATGTATGAAGTAATACATTAGATATTCTAGATGATAGTACAACGACTTAGAAATTTTTATTACAAAACTGGTTATGATGCGAAAACATTATTACAATTGGTGGTCAACCTGAATTGTAATAACAACCTGAAGTGTAATAAAATAATTTTGTGTCTGTATTTATGTATCTATATGAGTATGAATGTGCGCCCGTGCTAATATGTTGATAGTATGTGTATGCATGTAGTTTGTATGGGAGGGGCGCATGCGTGTGCGCGCATGTGTACATGTATGAAGTTATACATCAGATATTCTAGATGAAAGTGCAACGACTTAGAAATATTTATTACAAAACTGGTTATGATGCGAAAACATTATTACAATTGGTGGTCAACCTGAATTGTAATAACAACCTGAAGTGTAATAAAATAATTTTGTGTCTGTATTTATTTATCTCTATGAGTATGAACGTGCGCACGTGCTAGTATGTTGATAGTATGTCTATGCGTGTAGTGTGTATGGGAGGGGCGCATGCGTGTGCGCGCATGTGTACATGTATGAAGTAATACATCAGATATTCTAGATGATAGTACAACGACTTAGAAATTTTTATAACAGAACTGGTTATGATGCGAAAACATTATTACAATTGGTGGTCAACCTGAATTGTAGTGCGTATTAGTCTAGTATAATAAACAAGGTCACTATATCTACAAGAATTATGACAAAGGAAAAGGTATATTTCGATTAACGTTAACACCCCTTTTTAAAAAATAAATACTAGAGTTGTTTAACATATCATGAACATGAATCATAGAGTTATGACCGGGTCCGCTATTTTTGACAATATACAGGCCGGGGTCGATATTCTTCAGAAAATTTGACCCACTATGTACAAAATACTTATGGGTCACTACATCTGTAAGAATTATGACCAAGGTTAAATAAAAATCGAGTAAAGTTGAACCCTTTCTAAAATTATACTGGAGGTAGATTAAATGAAAAAGTAGTAAAGTCAAGCAGGAAAAGCCACACACATAAGTTCGCGGGAGCTGTTCAACATATCATGAACGTGTGTCAAAGCACAGTGACCGGGGGTCACTATTGGTTTTTAAAAAAATACTGACCGGGGGGGGGGGGTCGATATTCTTCAGAAAATGTGACCCCCTATGTACAAAATACTTTGGTTCAATTAGCATGGCGCGCATTAGCCACGATATGATAAACACGGCTGACATTGCTATGGCGGGGGTCACTAAATCTGCAAGAACTATGACGCAGGTTAAATAAAATCGAGTAAAGTTAAACTCTTTCTTAAATTATACGGGAGGTAGATTAAGTTCGCAGGGAGTTGTTCAACATATGAACGTATGTCAAAGCACTATAACCGGGGGTCGCTATTTTTTAAAAAATACTGACTGGGGGTCGATATATTTCAGAAAATGTGACCCCCTATGAACAAAATACTTGGGTTCAATTAGTATTGCGCGCTTTAGTCAAGATGGGATAAACACGACTGGAATTGCTATGACCGGGTGTCACTACATCATTAAGAATTATGAAAAAGGTTAAATAAAATCGAGTAAAGTTAAACTCTTTCTTAAATCATACTAGCGGTAGATTAAGTTTCCGGGAACTGTTCAACATACCATGAACGATTGAACGTGTGTCAAGCACTATGACCGGGGGTCGCTATTTTTAAAAAATACTGACCTGGTCGATATTCCTCAAAATATGTGATCCCCTATGTACAAAATACTTTGGTCAATAAGCATTGCGCGATTTAGTCATGATATAATAAGCAAGGCTGAAATTGCTATGACCAGGGGTCACTACAACTGTAAGAATTATGACCAAGGTTAAATATTCTTTTTTATATGTCTTTAAATTATACTGGAGGTAGATTAAGTTCGCAGGAGCTGTTCAATATATAATAAACGTGTGTCAAAGCACTATGACTGGAGGTCGCTATATTTTGAAAAATAATGACGGGTGTCGATATTCTTCAGAAAATGTGACCCCCTATTTACAAAAAACTTGGGTTCAATTAGCATGGTGCGCATTAGCCATGCTATAATAAACACGGCTGAAATTGCTATAACCGGAGGTCACTGCATCGTTTACCACTGTTTTTGCCATCGCGGTTGTTGTAGTTTAGCCGGAGAGGGGATACGTTTGTTTACACTGTTTATCTTTTAGGGTGGGGATGGAATAAGTGTGAGATTGGGCGCCCATAAACCAGTTTATCCCCCCAGTGGCATTTGTCAATGACCGTTCCAAGGCGGTACTTCCATCTTCCCCCTGTTGTTTGTTTGTTATGTCCGTGCGTCTCTTTGTGTCTTTTATATTCATGTACAGTTGCTGTTTGTCGTTGTGGTGCTGTTTGGGCGGTTGTGTATTTTGTATGTGCTGTGCCCTGCATGACTCGTACATATAATTATACCATGAACGTGTGTCAAAGCACTATGGCCGGGGGTCACTATTTTAAAAAATACTGACCCGGTCGATATTCTTCAGGTAGTGTGACCCCCTATGTACAAGATATAAAATATAGTTTACGAGTAAAGTTAAACCCTTTCTTTAAATTATACTGGAGGTAGATTACGTACGCGGGAACTGTTCAACATATCATAAACATGTGTCAAAGCACTGTGACCGCCGGGGTCGCTATTTTTTAAGAAATACTGATCGGGGGTCGATATTCTTCAGAAAATGTGACCCCCTATGTACAAAATACTTGGGTTCAATTAGTATTGCGCGCTTTAGTCATGACAGTATAAACACGACTGATATTGCTATGACCGGGGGTCACTACATCTGTAATAATTATGACACAGGTTAAATAAAATCGAGTAAAGTTAAACTCTTTCTTAAATTATACTGGAGGTAGATTAAATTCGCAGGGAGTTGTTCAGCATATCATGGACGTTTGTCAAAGCACTATGACGGGGGGGTCGCTATTTTTTTAAAAATACTGACCGGGGGTCGATATTCTTCAGAAAATGTGACCCCCTATGTACAAAATACTTGGGTTCAGTTAGCAAGGCGCGCATTAGCCATGATATGATAAACAGGGCTGAATTTTCTATGATTGGGGGTCATTACATCTGTAATAATTATGAGCAAGGTTAAATAGTTTACGAGTAAAGTTAAACCCTTTCTTTAAATTATACAGGAGGTAGATTAAGTTCGAGGTAACTGTTCAACATATCATGAACGTGTGTCAAAGCACTATGACCGGGGGTCGCTATTGTTTTAAACAATACTGACCGGGGGTCGATATTCATCAGAAAAGTGACCTCCTATATACAAAATACTTTGGTTCAATTAGTAATAAAATCGAGTAAAGTTAAACTCTTTCTTAAATTATACTAGAGATAGATTAAGTTCGCGGGAGTTGTTCAATATATCATGAACGTGTGGCAAAGCACTATGACCGGAGGTCGCTATTTTTTAAAAAGTACTGAGCGGGGGTCGATATTCTTCAGAAAATGTGACCCCCTATGTACAAAATACTTGGGTTTAATTAGCAAGGCGCGCATTAGCCATGATATGATAAACACGGCTGAAATTGTTATGACCGGGGGTCATTACATCTGTAATAATTATGACCAAGGTTAAATAGTTTACGAGTAAAATTAAACCCTTTCTTTAAATTATACAGGAGGTAGATTAAATTCGCGGGAACTGTTCAACATAATTATCATGAACATGTGTCAAAGCACTATGATCGGGGGTCGCTATTTTTTAAAAAATACTGACCGGGGGTTGATATTCTTCAATCAATGTGACCCCCTATAAACAAAATACTTGGGTTCAATTAGTATTGCGCGCTTTAGAAAAGCTAGGATAAACACGACTGAAATTGCTATTACCGGGTGTCACTACATCTGTAAGAATTATGACAAAGGTTAAATAAAATCGGATAAAGTTAAACTCTTTCTTAAATCATACTAGCTGTAGATTAAGTTCGCGGGAGTTGTTCAACATATCATGAACGTGTGTCAAAGCACTATGATCGGGGGTCGCAATTCTTTAAAACAAATGACCGGGGGTTCGATATTCTTTAGAAAATGTGAACCCCTATGTACAAAATACTTGGGCTCAGTTAGCAAGGCGCGCATTAGCCATGATATGATAAACACGGCTGAAATTGCTGTGACCGGGGGTCACTACATCTGTAATAATTATGACCAAGGTTAAATAGTTTACGAGTAAAGTTAAACCCTTTCTTTAAATTATACAGGAGGTAGATTAACTGTTTAACTGATTAACTGTTCAACATAACGTGAAGGTTTGTCAAAGCACTATGACCGTGGGTCGCTATTTCTTTTAAAAAATACTGACCGGGGTCGATATTCTTCAGAAAATGTGACCCCTATGTACAAAATACTTGGGTTCAATTAGTATTGCGCGCTTTAGTCATGATAGGATAAACACGACTGAAATTGCTATGACCGGGTGTCACTACATCTGTAAGAATTATGACACAGGTTAAATAAAATCGAGTAAATTCTGAAGGGAGGTGATCCCCCGAGAGCAAAAATTGCAACACAAAAAGAGAAAATTGCAGACTCGGTTTTATTGAGTCTGTTCATGAACAGTAATTGAAAGTGCAACACTGCTCACGCCCCCTAGCACCGGCTTAAGCGGTATTCAATTTTCAGAACAAGAAGTACCGAAATTCATGATCTCGAAGGATCAGAAGGTATAACAACACTGAGAATGAAGTTAAATTCTGTCTTAAATTATACCAGAGGTACATGTAGATTAAGTTGGCAGGAGTTGGTCAACATATCATGAACGTGTGTCAAAGTACTATGACCGGGGTCGCTATTTTTTAAAAATACTGACCGGGGGTCGATATTCTTAAGAAAATGTGACCCCCTGTGTACAAAATACTTGGGTTCAGTAAACAAGGCGCGCATTAGCCATGATATGATAAACAGGGCTGAAATTGCTCTGACCGGGGATCATGACATCTGTAATTATGACCAAAGTTAAATAGTTTACGAGTAAAGTTAAACCCTTTCTTTAAATTATACAGGAGGTAGATTAAAGTCTCGGGAACTGTTCAACATATCATGAACGTGTGTCTAAGTACTATGACCGGAGGTCGCTATTTTTTTAAAAATACTGACCGGGGGTCGATATTCTTCAGAAAATGTGACCCCCTATGTACAAAATACTTGGGTTCAATTAGTATTGCGCGCATTAGCCATATGACAAACAGGGCTGAAATTGCTCTGACCGGGGATCATGACATCTGTAATTATGACCAAAGTTAAATAGTTTACGAGTAAAGTTAAACCCTTTCTTTAAATTATACAGGAGGTAGATTAAAGTCGCGGGAACTGTTCAACATTTCATGAACTTGTGTCAAAGTACTATGACCGGGGGTCGCTATTTTATAAAAAATACTGACCGGGGTTCGATATTCTTCAGAAAATGTGACCCCCTATGCACAAAATACTTGGGTTCAATCAGTATTGCGCGCTTTAGTCATTACAGCATAAACACGGCTGAAATTGCTATGACCGGGGGTCACTACATCTGTAAGAATTATGACACAGGTTAAATAAAATCGAGTAAAGTTAAATTCTGTCTTTAAATTATACCAGAGGTAGATTAAGTTCGCAGGAGTTGGTCAATATATCATGAACGTGTATCAAAGTACTATGACCGGGGTCGCTATTTTTTAAAAAATACTGACCGGGGGTCGATATTCTTCAGAAAATGTGACCCCCTGTGTACAAAATACTTGGGTTCAGTTAGCAAGGCGCGCATTAGCCATGATAAGACAAACAGGGCTGAAATTGCTCTGACCGGGGATCAAACATCTGTAATTATGACCAAGGTTAAATAGTTTACGAGTAAAGTTAAACCCTTTCTTTAAATTAAACAGGAGGTAGATTAAAGTCTCGGGAACTGTTCAACATATCATGAACGTGTGTCAAAGTACTATGACCGGGGGTCGCTATTTTTTTTAAAAATACTGACCGGGGTTCGATATTCTTCAGAAAATGTGACCCCCTATGCACAAAATACTTGGGGTCAATCAGTATTGCGCGCTTTAGTCATTACAGGATAAACACGGCTGAAATTGCTATGACAGGGGGTCACTACATCTGTAAGAATTATGACACAGGTTAAATAAAATCGAGTAAAGTTAAAGTCTGTCTTTAAATTATACCAGAGGTAGATTAAGTTCGCAGGAGTTGGTCAATATATCATGAACGTGTGTCAAAGTACTATGACCGGGGTCGCTATTTTTTTAAAAATACTGACCGGGGGTCGATATTCTTCAGAAAATGTGACCCCCTGTGTACAAAATACTTGGGTTCAGTTAGCAAGGCGCGCATTAGTCATGATAAGACAAACAGGTCTGAAATTGCTCTGACCGGGGATCATGACATCTGTAATTATGACCAAAGTTAAATAGTTTACGAGTAAAGTTAAACCCTTTCTTTAAATTATACAGGAGGTAGATTAAAGTCGCGGGAACTGTTCAACATATCATGAACGTGTGTCAAAGTACTATGACCGGGGGTCGCTATTTTTTAAAAAATACTGACCGGGGTTCGATATTCTTCAGAAAATGTGACCCCCTATGCACAAAATACTTGGGTTCAATCAGTATTGCGCGCTTTAGTCATTACAGGATAAACACGGCTGAAATTGCTATGACCAGGGGTCACTACATCAGTAAGAATTATGACACAGGTTAAATAAAATCGAGTAAAGTTAAATTCTGTCTTTAAATTATACCAGAGGTAGATTAAGTTCGCAGGAGTTGGTTAGCATATCATGAACGTGTGTCAAAGTACTATGACCGGGGTCGCTATTTTTAAAAAAATACTGACCGGGGGTCGATATTCTTCAGAAAATGTGACCCCCTGTGTACAAAATACTTGGGTTCAGTTAGCAAGGCGCGCATTAGCCATGATATGACAAACAGGGCTGAAATTGCTCTGACCGGGGATCATGACATCTGTAATTATGACCAAAGTTAAATAGTTTACGAGTAAAGTTAAACCCTTTCTTTAAATTATACAGGAGGTAGATTAAAGTCGCGGGAACTGTTCAACATATCATGAACGTGTGTCAAAGTACTATGACCGGAGGTCGCTATTTTTTAAAAAATACTGACCGGGGTGTTGATATTCTTCAGAAAATGTGACCCCCTATGTACAAAATACTTGGGTTCAATCAGTATTGCGCGCTTTAGTCATTACAGGATAAACACGGCTGAAATTGCTATGACCGGGGGTCACTACATCTGTAAGAATTATGACACAGGTTAAATAAAATCGAGTAAAGTTAAATTCTGTCTTTCAATTATACCAGAGGTAGATTAAGTTCGCAGGAGTTGGTCAACATATCATGAACGTGTGTCAAAGTACTATGACCGGGGTCGCTATTTTTTGAAAAATACTGACCGGGGATCGATATTCTTCAGAAAATGTGACCCCCTATGCACAAAATACTTGGGTTCAATTAGGATTGCGCTTTAGTCATTACAGTATAAACACGGCTGAAATTGCTTTGACCGGAGGTCACTACATCTGTAAGAATTATGACCAACGTTAAATAAAATCGAGTAAAGTTAAACTCTTTCCTAAATTATACTGGCGGTAGATTAAGTTCGCGGGAGTTGTTCAACATATCACGAACGTGTGTCAAAGCACTATGACCGGGGGTCGATATTTTTTTATAAGATACTGACCGGGGGTCGATTTTCTTTCAGAAAATGTGATCCCTATGAACAAAATACTTGGGTTCAATTAGCAGTGCGCGCTTTAGTCATGATATAATAAACGCTGCTCAAATTGCTATGACCAGGGGTTACTTCATCTATAATAATAATGACCAAGGTTATTTTTTTTCGAGTAAAGTTTAACTTTCTTTAATTATACTGGAGATAGATTAAAAAGCACTATGACCGGGGGTTGCCCTTTTTTAAGAATATTGACCAGGGTCGATATTCTTCAGTAAAAGTGCCCCCTTTCTAAATAATACCTTTGTTCTAATGAACGTTGTGCACATTGGTCTCAAAAGGGCTCAAAATGCTATGACCGTGCGGTCACTAGGTAGGTGGGTAGGGTAGGGTAGGTAGGTAGGTAGGTAGATAGTAGTATTTAAAGTAGTAGTAGTATAGGTAGTAGTAGCAGTAGTATAGGTAGTGGAAGTAGTATAGGTGGAATGTAGTAGGCAATAGCAGAAGTAGTACTGGGAAGTAGGAATTGTAGTAGTAGCAGTTGTAGCAGCAGCAGCGGCAGTAGTAGGTGGATGGGTTTGTGGGTGGTTGGGTTTGTGCTTGAGTGGGTGGCTGGGTTTTGGGTGGGTGGGTTTTTTATTGGGTATGTGTGAAGGTAGGTAGGTAATAGGAGGAGGTATAGGAGTAGTAGTAGGAGGAGTAGTATGTGTAGTTGTGGGATTAATAGTAGTAGTAGTAGTTGTAGTAGTGGTAGTAGTAGAAGTAGCGGTAATTATAGTAGTAGTAGTAGTAGTAGTAGTAGTAGTAGTAGTGACGGTGGTGGTGGTGGTGGTGGTAGACGAAGCAAACACAACAACAACAACAAAAATATTATTTCCCACTTCGCTAAAATAATTCAAAAGGCATGATGTCGAACACTTATGTTGCCTCACTTCGATGAGACTTATTTCAATTAATTTCATTAGGTGATAACTTACAAATGTATTCAAAATATGGATATGATATAAGGCATTGCTCACAGCATTGACCATACAAAAATCCACTGCCAAATGAAGTTTTGTTTAGTTTTACAGTGACTGACACAATGTTCCATTCATGAAATTTTAAGTTAGAACTTAGATTATTGAAATTTTAACAGCTATTTACGTTTTGTAAAGTGTCAGATAGAAGTCAATACAACATTTTACAATTCATTAAGTGATCTCTTCATATATACATGTGTTCCTACGTGCGTGTGAGTGTGTGCGTGAGTGTTTGTGTGCTTGCATGTATGAGAGTGTTTCGAAGTGTATGTGTAAGTATCGGTATATGTGTGTGCGTGCGTTCATATGTGTACCAGTATGTGTGCGTGCATGCGTTCGTGTGTGTAATTGTTTATGTACATGCGTGTTGTGTGTGTGTGCGTGCGTGCGTGCGTGCGGGCGTATGTTTTGTTGAAACAAAGACAGGGAGTCACTATTCTATGGGGGGTCGCAATTCTTCGTAAGGGGTCAGTTTTCTTCGTGTGCAGGGGTCGTAATATTATGACCGGGGGGTCAAAATACTATGACCGGGGGGTCACTATTTTTTAAAAAATACTGACCGGGGGGTCAGTATTCTATGGGGGTCACTGTACTTCGTTACACCGGTTCTCCTTTTCCAAGAATTCCGCTGTGTCAGCGCGGAGTAATACTTTACCGACCCAGTTATGACCTATTTTAAGATTTATCAATGGGGAATCGGTACGTGACAATGTAAACATAAACACTCAACTTACTGAAACGTCAGCGATTAACGACGCCTTATTTAAGTACTTATGTGGTGAAGACCTCCAAATGTTTATTTTGCAATGCACGAATAAAAATGAAATAAATAAATCTAAATCAATGCTCTAGTAATGTACAGCTTCGTCTTGTATGTCTGAGAAGTAAGAAGTACCTATTACCAGCAGCAAACAGGGCAGACCTTGATCAGCCGGTTCCTACATAGGCGGTCTCATCTGGGTCTACTATATTAGTACAACAAATGTTGACGTCAACATTAATTAGATCATCACGTTATTTGGGTCTACTATATTAGTGTATCATTTTTCGTCCGATCTGGGTCTTCTATATTAATTAGTGCGATAAATGAAGACGTCGATCACCATTAATTAGATTCATATTCATTAATCACGTAGTTAGCGGTGGTCATTGCAGAAAATGTATAGTCTAATTTACAATATCTGAAGCAAACAGAGAAGACCCCGATCAGACCCTGACCAGTCGGCTCCTAGAGGAACCGTATAATCTAGATAAAATCCTGTAATTGAACTTGTACATGATGATACAACACAGCATGTTGTCAATGGGTGTGAATCAAGTGTAGCAGACATTTACTGGAGCCTCCATGAGTTTTAAGTGTAAAACAGAAAATGGATTGCCATTCAAGCGGCCCTGAAAATTTGAAATGTGGCGTCTTCTTACTGAGAATTACCGCTTGAATACATAATATTGCCAACTTTAACAGCCGTGGCATATCCAAATATATTATCAAGTAATGAGTGAAGCTTATATAAGTCAATGTCCTTACCGTGAAGAAAGAAAAATCCGAGAATAAAATCCAACGTTGTGACTTGCTTGCGATCAAGCATGGCCGTTGAGTAAATTGGCTTCGACACCGCGACCTACATTCAAGAAGATGCTTTAATACCAACATTTCGTAAATATATATGGTTTGAAATATCTCGATAATCTTTTCTTTAAACATAGCTGGAAATTTACTGATTAAAATCTTGTATTCATTCTATATTTATAATATGTGTTTGGTACTATTTTTCATACCATATATAGAGATCCTACTACGTTAGAAACGAACCTGGCAACGACCTAGATAGCGGCTATTATTACGTGACCGGTAAAAAAATCCGTTGAAATATAAGAAATACAATGGAATATAAATATAAGAAATAAATGACGTGCTCCCGTTGCTCATTGGGTTATGCAACGCATAGCTTTACGAGCAAAGATTCACGTGAAGCCCTTCGGGCTTCACTAACTTTGCTCGTAAAGCTATGCGTTGCATAACCCAATGAACACCGGGAGCACGTCATTCATTTCTTAAAAAATTATTTTCAAGCATGTACATTACATTTGCAAAGTTGGCAGTCTACAGAATCAACGTTGCGTCGATTTAGCAAACATGAAAAAAAGTCAAACACTTTGAGTGTCGGTGTACATCATATACATGCAAGCTTGTAATTACATGTATGTAATCTTGTATATTCTCTGTATTTCGTTTCGATCGGAGTGATACATGACACATGCATGTGGTTTGAATAGTATTACTATTGTGTAGAATCTCGCTCTGAAATTGATATTTACTCGCCATTCTTTGTACATTTGTTTCATATATTTATCTGATGTGTTTGTCTAAGGGTGTTTATGCATGTTCATGTATGTTTGTTTATATTTAATTGTCACATACAATTCGCATGTACCTGTTTTATACATAGTTAACATGTTCTCTTGTACAGTCTCTACTTTTCGTTTCGGTTAGAGGCGTACTGTTAGGGTACATGCATGAATTATAATTTTGTGTTTGCAGCATAGGTTGCGTATGTACTATGTGCACGTGTAGTATGAATGTTGGGTTGTTGTATTGTCCTTGTATGTATCTTTTTTCTTTCTTTCTGTTATTATCATTTACATGCGATTTGTCATCTTCGAACATGGAGGTAATAAACGTATTCAACTTATACATAATATAATTTATGCTATTAACCCTTTCAATGCTGAATTTTCAAATGGACTATTCTAATAATTCTAAACAGGTCACGTTTTTGGTGAATATTTAGGGATTATTCTAAAGCAAAGGGTAACATGACAAACAGTGCAGACCCTGGTGAGAGGACTCCTCTGGAAACCCTCTCATCTGGGGCTACACTGTTTGCAATGGACATTAGTGATTTATATTCAACACTGAAAGGATTAATTTTCGGTCAATATTCGCAAATGTATTAGACATTCTAACGCATAATTAGTTTAATTAGCATTCATCCTGCTGAGCAAACGCTTGTTGCTAGAAAATATCCTCAGCAACAGTTTTCACAGCTGATTTATTGCTACATTTCTATCCAATCGCGAAGTGTATCAATCGGTTAAGATCCTGATGAGGTGCCGAGCTACTCTGTGTCTCATGCGGATCCAAACTGTTTGCATAGGTTATAACTCATCATCTCGTAACAGGGTAAACTAGAACTGTAAGCCACAGGCTAACGAATACCCCCCCACCTGACTGCTTGTCAGAACACCTATCATCAATCGTTGAACATATGTACATACAGAAATATGAAGAGATTTATAAAATCCAATTTATGTAATAAAAATGACAAGATGTTCAGCAATAAAGAAAAATGTAATATTCAATCCAAGATCAATCAAAAACATAAATAAAGCAACTTTTACCAAATATTGTCAAATCCAAAAAGGGAGATAAGTCTGTTGTTAAAATTCTAAGAAGTGTTATGGCTGCTGCCAGACAATGTCATCCAATAAGTTCAAGCAGCTTTGTTTATTTTTGTGAAGTGTCAACTCCAAAGTTCTAAACAAATAGGTACCTTTTCAGAAAAACCTTAAGTTCAAGGACCATAACTCTGGGAAAAATTATTAAACCAGACCGATATTCAAACTTAAGCTGCAACTCTTCTAGATTTAGATTTATGTCAAATATAAAGTTAATATCTCCAAGCACTTCCAAAGAAACACCAGAAAATTGAAAATTTGATAAAAAAAATAAGTTCAAGGGCCATAACTCTGGCAAAAATTATTCAACCAGACTGAGATTGGGAATTAAGCTGTAAATCATCTATATTTAGCTTTATGCCAAAAATAAAGTTAAAATCTCCAACCACTTCCAAACAAGTCTGGAAAATTCAAAATTTGAAGAAAAAAATTGAAATTCAAGGGCAATAACTCTGGAAATAATTGTTCAACCTGACTGAGATTGGATCATAAGCTGTAACTTATCTAGATTTAGCTTTGTACTAAATATAGAGTTGATATCTCCAGTCACTTCCATTAAAAGTCCAGAAAACCGAAAAACATTGGTAGGGGACTAAAAGGGGGAGATAACTCCTGAAGTAATGGTCCGATCATAATGAAAATATGCGGTGCACAGGTTTATATGGTCATATGGCTATACATGAAGTTTCAACAAAATTGAAGCAAAAGTGTAGAAGAAGAAGGCCGGGCAAAATTGTGTCCACGGACGGACAGACGGACAGACGGACGGACAGACAGACAGACGGACAACCTGATTCCAGTATACCCCCCCAAACTTCGTTGTGGGGGGTATAATAATAATAATAACGTATTGTTTGCAACCTTAATCCGCAAAGCAAATGTAAGCTTATCAAACAGCTGTGACGTGTTTGTTAATTACTTAGGTGTAACGTGTGTAGTACTAGACAAAATCGACACGATATTATTTTAATGCATTGTCTGGTTATAATTTATTAATGTAGCAGACAAGACCAGTGTCATGTGGAAATGCATACAGAACGTCGCTATTGCAGATAAACAAACTGCTAGTAGGTCTGGCAGTTACGTCAAAACAATAACAAAACTAATCAAAGCGTTGCAGACGCTGTCGTATTCTTTGCATGGGAACAATGTTTTGAAAATCAAATTTCTGATATTTGTCATAAAAGAGCGGGTCTAGAAGGGAAAGGATTACCACTCTTTCTTGTGGATAATTCAGCTGCAGCTGACATTTCGGCCGTTTTCCGCTATGGTCATCAAACTGACCACTCGGAGTTGCTTCCAAACTGAAAGTTATAGGTGTGATTACCTAATTACTTGTATAAGGTTATCCAACGCGCACTTCTTTATCAATTGAGTAACTGCCTCTGATAGATTGCTTTCATTCATATTATGGTCACGTGGTTTCGTCATGTGACTGAAATTTGTATATTCGTGCGCTCTCCTTACCCACGGCTTTATTTTGTAAGCTTTCTTACACATACTAAACCAAAGCTACGACGCCTTTTCATATCAGAAATAGTATACCTTGATTGTTTGCGCATGTCATGTTAACCCATTCCCTCATAGTGACGACTTTTGACGACTCTGTAAAAGTCACTTTGTGAAACCATTGTGATAAATAGAGCATTTGCTCCTATAGGAGCAAATGCTCTATTTATCACAATGGTTTCAAGCTACAGAATTCTACAAATATTCATTTTCTCTAGTTAATGCTCCTTTTCGGTAGATTCATTCAAAGAGGTTGGATCTAAAAATAGCCTATGGGAGAATGGGTTAATAAACGCCTTTGGAACCCATCGAATCAACGTCAATAACTTGCACTAGACTGCCATGCGGAATGGCGGTTGCCAGATAGGCAAGTGAAGCATGTGACCAACACGAGTATACGACCTTAGACTTTGTATTCATTTGTTTACGCAAAGAATACAAAAATAGGGTTTCCTCAATATATGCGGTGCATGGGCTAATTAATAAATAAGACAAGTTTTATACCAAGGGATATCCAATACCGTGGTCTAAAGGGCGTATATGCGGCTTTGCGTGTGCGCTACCCGAGTTCGAAACTCACCGGTGTTTATACTTTTATTTGTTTGTGTTGTTTGTTAAAGTTTTTAGTTTCTCTATGCTTTATGCTTGCTTTCTTATATCGTGCCGCACCAGAAAAAAACAAATTGGGACATGTGTGTTGTTGAGGCAAAAAAAGAGAAGAAAAAAAGATTTGATTTACGTGGGTTTCGAACCAGTTATATTTTGATTCGGACGAGAACGCCTTTATTCACTGAGCTACGGACTCCACAAGCATGTCATCTTAATCAAATAGTCACAGTCTTCTCTTTTAAGAAATAACATATTATATATGAATATTCAAGTAAACTAATTATGACCAAACTGTCAGGAATTCCGTGTCGGATTATACATCTTAAAATGTATACAATGTAGGGCTAATGTATTTGGAAAATTTTGTGCAAATTTGTATCTACGCCCTCGCTTTGAAATAAGTAAGTTTTGAAATGTTGGTCATTGGTAAATTATTATGATCGCCCTTTGTTTCATTCTGGATATTGTTTCTGTTAAACTATAGTCTGTTTCATTCACTTGTAACCATTTTCAGTTTAAAGCATTTTATAAATCGCATCGTTCTATTGGGACTGATCTGGATAAAGCCTTGTGCAAGAATCTCTCGCGCCTATCGCTATCCCATTCTCTCCTACTGACGCCTTTTTGGTCCTCATTGAAACCATTGTGATAAATAGAGCATTAGCTCCATAGGAGCAAATACTCTATTTATCACAATGGTTTCAAAACTACGCAGTTCTAAAATTCTCACACCAAACATTCCGATTAGTATACAAATTAGATAAAAGTGGGGAAAGTGGGAATACACCTAGGAACCAACGGGTTTTTCTCCTAGACCAGGAAGTACAGTAAAGAAAAAGCCCCCATATACATTGTAAGACACACTGGCAGACCTGGAACCGCGCTCGATGAGAGACAACCTAATGTTTTACGGGCTTAGAGATACTTCCGAGGAGGAAAACTTTGAAGACCTACTAAAAAACCTATACATTGAGATACTCAACATACCAGAATACTCAGGGAGTCAATAGGACCTACCGTGCACCCGCCCCCTCTTAGATTTTTTTCATGGGTACCAAAATGTTCAGAAAGGTGTCCTGAATCAGAATCGCGAATGTACTCAAGTTTAAATTATTTTAGGCTATTTTTTTTAACCGTTTGCATGGCAACCCCCAATTTTCGTAATGATGACCCATACCTACAATTTCGCCCATATCACAGCCAGTTTTTGTCCTAAAACTATAGAACTGGTACCAAATGGAAGGTAAGACATTGTGCTTTTATTTCCAAATTGATTTTTTTAAATTACCCTTTCTGCATACTCATGAATATTAATGAGAACATTAAAAATAGTAAAAAAAGAATAGAAATAACGTACACCTTTCATTATTTTATCCTACAAATATCAGAATATAACTTCAAATGCAGTTTAACATGAAGAAAGAACCCCAGGAAACAAAATATCCAATTTGAGAACAAAAGCATTAACTTTAAGTACCATTTTTACCGTTTCCATGGCAACACCCCAGTTTTCGTAATGATGGCCCATACCTACAAATTCGCCCATATCACAGCCAGTTTTTTTCCTAAACCTATAAAACTGGTACCAAATTGGAGATAGGACATTGTGCTTTGATTTCCAGCTTGTTTTTATTTGCATACCCATGAAAATTAATGAGCACATTAAAATACAATATAGAAATACTATTCACTTTTTATCCTACAAATATCAGAAAACAACTTCAAATGCAGTTTAACATGATGACACAATCCTCAGAAATCAAAATATCAAATTTCTTAGAGTTAAATGTTTGGTCCTCAAATTGGATATTTTGTTTTCTGAGGTTTTTTGTCATCATGTTAAACTGCATTTGAAGTTATTTTCTGATATTTGTAGGATAAAAAGTGAATAGTTTACAATATTTACGTTATTTCTATATTGTTTTTTACTATTTTTAATGTTATCATTAATATTCATGAGTATACAAATAAGGTAATTTAAAAAAATGGAAATAAAAGCACAATGTCCTATCTCCAATTTGGTACCAGTTTTATAGGTTTTGGACCAAAACTGGCTGTGATATGGACGATTTTGCAGGTACGGGCCATCATTACGAAAACTGGGGTGTTGTCACGAGTCAACTGATGCATTTTTATATTTTTGTAATTATTGTTGTATTTAGCCTCAGATTGCTGGGCCTCTTTTTGAATAGCAGGTCGATAGCTAACGTAATATAACCCAGCTAGATTTACACACTGAAAAAAGTGTTACTGCGTAAAAGTACACTTACGCATTAGATCTAGTGTAGGGTTTTATTGAATAGGTTATTCTGTGTACTTACATGTTTATTTTACTTAAATTGATGCAGTAATGAAGATTTTAGATTTTTGTCAGTAATATTAAATATAGGTTTTTCGCATGACGGGCCTCAGTTTTTCTATTTTGCACAAGTCAGTTATCGGATGATTTAGATATGCATTTCAGTGATTGGACGTTTTAAATCTTGTTCATCTGATTCACGTGGAATTCAGGCAAGGATTATGTATAATTGGACGTGTAGTCAAGGACATATCGACACACACACTGATACCGCAACGACTGACAGGTTGCGCTAGGAAAATCTAGCTTCCATTATACACGGCAATTGGGTGAGTTTTTAATATTTATTGTTGATTATTTCTTTACTGTTACTTTGGCGAGAGCGGTTGTTTTTCTGCTGGGTTCCGCTGTTAACGACAATGAAATTTAGTAGTAAAAAGCTTTAGAGTAGCCAGTTTACTCTAAAGTAGCCAGTTTACTCTAATAGGGTTTTGCAGAGAAGTTAGGCTGTATGCTAAATTTGTTACGTTGCAAAGTTTGAGCAGGAAGCAGTTGTTATTTATCATTGTTGAAAGGCAACTTGCGTATACAGTATGTCTGTATTAAGCAGACACTAAAAGGTTTACCAATTCAATGCTTTCGACGAGTTAGTCTTGCCTTTGAGGGCTACCATCTTTAGCGGTCATATTTATTACCTACCCTTGTGTTGTCACGAGCCAAATGCTGATGAAGATGTGTGCGGAGCGTCCAAAGGACTAGACACAACGCGTACGTGTACTTTTACTCAGTAACTCATTTTCAGTGTGTAAATCTAGCTGGCTTATATAACGTCAGCGATCGACCTGCTATTCAAAACGAGGCCCGGCAATCTGAGTCTAAATACAATAATAATTACAAAAATATAAAAATACATCAGTTGACTCGCGACAACAAGCTCCCCTTAGTTTAAAGTGGTAACACTTTTTCCACTAGAACTGTATATAACAATGTTCAACAGTGTTTTAAACTGATGCAAACTATATACAACTATAAACAAAAATCCACAGCTTCCTACTGTCTACTATCTGCTCTCTAAATACGGGACAAATAGTCCGCACCTACATTCTCTCTACCTGGAATTGCCTGCATTCGCATATTGTAGGGATGTAATAGCAAAGCCCATCTCATCAATCTTGAATTTGCCGTTTTTGACCGACTCAAGTATGTAAGAGGCTGATGATCAGTTTCAAGAATAAACTTCTTCCCATACAAATATCTGTGAAATTTTGAAACTCCCCAGACCACAGCCAAACACTCTTTCTCTATGACCGCGTAGATTTTCTCTCTATCTAAGAGTTTCCTGCTTGCATAAGCTATGGGTCGTTCCTCACCCTCACACTCCTGAAGTAAAACCGCCCTTAAACTAATATCAGACGCGTCTGTCCTGAGAATGAAAGGCATGTCTAAGTCTGGTAATATGAGAATTGGCGGATCTACCAACATACCTTTTAAGGTCTCAAACGCCTTCTCTTGAGCCTCTGTCCAGACCACCTGATTTGGTTGTCCTTTCTTAGTCAGATCCGTCAACGGTACCGCAACAGCAGAGAAGTTCGGAACGAACTTCCTGTAAAAACCCACCAAACCAATGAAAGAACGCACCTGCTTCTTTGTTTTGGTCTCTCAGCATTCTGTATTGCCTCAACCTTAGCCTGTACTGGCATCAGTGATCCACCTAACTTATAGCCCAAGCATTCAATGGTTGTAAACCAAATGTTACATGTTGTTGGCCTAGCTGCCAAACCTGATACACGAATACGTACAAGTACACTCCGAATATTTCTTATATGGTCCTGAAAAGTCATTGAAAATATAAAAACGTTATCTACAAAACTATCAGCACAACCCAAACCTTTCAAAACATTCCCCATCCTACAAAATGTTGCACATGCACAAACCAGCCCAAACTGCATCTTACGAAACCAAAACAGACCCTTTGACGTCTGAAAAGATGTCAAATCCTTTGCAGATTCGGTCATTGGCACCTGCCAGTACCCTTTTGACAAATCAAGTTCTGAAAATTACTTGTAGCGAGACAACTTTGAGAACATTTCATCAACATTTGGTATGGTTTCACTGTCAAATACTGTGACTTTGTGATAGTTAGATAATTTATATAAACACTTTAGTTGTTGTCAGATAAAGTGTTGAAAGTAATGTGTTTATACTTTTTGTAGCACAAGAGTAATAGCTACGGGGTAAAGCGTAGTACATAGTCGGTTGTATTATAATATATATTTTGCTTTACATATACAAACAATGAAAGTACAAAAATGAGTCATGCAGGAAACACCACATACAGAACAAACACTCGCCCGAACAGCAACACAAGGAAACAGCAAATGTACATAGGTAGAAAAAACAACAAGAGACGCACAAAGACAAAACAAACATACAATAGGAGGAAGATGGAAGTACCGCCTTGGAACGGTCAGTGACAAAAGTCACCGGGGGTTTAAACCGGTTTATGGGCGCCCAACCTCACCCTTATTCCATCCCCATCCTAAAAGACAAACAGTGTAAATAAACGTATCCCCTCTCCGACTAATCTACAACAACCGCGACAGCAAATACAGTGGTAAAGTGCATGTATAACAAAAAAACATTTTATTGAAAATACTGTATCCACCTATCGCTATTGTACTCAATGATTGAGCTGCAAACAGAGTAACTGTAGAAAAGTAATAAAGGGTACGACAAAAATGAAATAGTACAGATATCCGACGTTCTCCTTCCATTTCTGGATTTAAGAGGTCGCCTTCATAGAGTACTAAACCTTTCTTGTCGGCGTACATGCAAAGAGGCCAGCGTGATTGCCAACTGTAAAAGGGTTCACAACCAAACATGCAGTATGTTGTAGTAATACAGGATCATATCCCTTTTTAATGAATTGTTTTATATATTTGATGAACAAAGTGAGAAAATGGGTATGTCCAATAATTTTACGAAGTTTGTAAATCACATCACCATAAAATTCCGGATGTGAAATACCGTGTCGCAAAAGTACCTTGAGATTACATTTGTACTTGCCAATAAGCGAGAGATTTCGATAGTAAAATTTAGAGAAAGTTTTTCTTAGTTTATGGTATCTATATCCTTGTTTAAGCAGTTTATCAGTTAAAATGAGATTTCGACTGTTAAAATCGTCAATAGATGAACAAGCTCTAGCAAAACGCATAAGTTGAGATATATAAACCCCGTAAGATGGAGCACGGGGAACATCCCCGTCAAGATGAGGAAAATTTACAATATTAAAATCAAAATCATCTCTTTTGTCATATATTTTAGAAGAAATCATTCCATTATTAATTTTAAGGTCTAGGTCAAGAAACGCTGCATAATTGTCGGACGGGTTAGCTTTATTCAATTTGAGTTCTTTAGGATAAATTGTAGGAATCAGAGCATCAAAGAAAGGGTTATCTAAGTTAAAAATATCATCCAAATATCGACAAGTTTCATTGAGTTCTATAAAGCAACTGACAGAGGCTGGTAAGGAATTTGGGGTTTAGTGGAGAGGAGTTGAAAATTTTCGTTACTCAGCAACAGACTGAATAGAGAGAAAGAAAGCATGAGGAACAGGAATGGAGAGAGGCAGAAGGAAATGGACAATAAATTAGCCCTGGAGTTACATGAACGGAGAGAAAGGGAAAGTAAACTAGAGGTTTTTGTCACAAAATCGGATGTCTCCCCTCTAATAAAACAATATGTAAAGGGAAATCACTAAAATGTTATGGACCCGATGATTGATACTTCCCTTTATTATGCACTTTCCAAACAAAATGATAACAGCTAATAACTCCAAAAATATTGATACCAGAGTTATGGCCCTTGTGCATGACACTTACTTTCATCATGCCCTTTCCATCAATAAAATGTCATTCCAATAGCATCAGTCGAACAGGAATTATTGATCGGCCAAAAATTAACAAAGGGCAATAACTCCAAAAGTATTGAAGCAAGAGTAATGGCCCTTATTTATGACACTTTCTCTTATCATGCTCTCTCCATGTATGAAGTTTCAATACGATGGCAAGAGCCATGTAGGAGCTATCGTCTGGACAAGAAAGCGTTAAACAAATGTACAAGGGGCAATAACTCTCAATTTATTGAAGCCCCAGTTAAAGATCTTATGCATGACACTTTCTCGTATTATGATCTTTCCATTTATGAAGTTTCACTCCAATGGCATCTGCCATATAGGAGTTATCGTCCAGACAAAAAATTGTATTTTTTTACAAAGGGCAATAACTCCAACATAAGTGAAGCCAGAGTTATGGACATTGTGCATGACACTTCCTCTTATCATGATCTTTCCATATATGAAGTTCAATCCAATGGCATGAGCCATATAGGAGTTATCTTCCGGACAAAAAAGTGTGAATGTTTTACAAGGGCCAATAACTCCTATATTAGTGAAGCCAGCGTTATGGACCTTGTGCATGACACTTCCTCTCGTCATGATCTTTCCATATATGAAGTTTTAATCCAATGGCATGAGCCATATAGGCGTTATCGTCCGAACAAACAAGTGTGCATTTTTTACAAAGGACAATAACTCCTATATTCGTGAAGTCAGAGTTATGGACCTTGGGCATGACACTTCCTCTCATTATGCTCTATCCATATATAAGTTTCAATCAACTGGCATCAGGCATATTGAAGTTATCGTCCGGACAAAAAGTGTGACGGGAAGACGGACAAAAGGACAGACAGACAGACAGACAGACAACTCTCACGAAAACAATATGTCTCCCCCATATAAATATGGGGGAAACATAATTAGCCCAGGAGTTACATGATCGGAGAGAAAGGGAGAAGGAAATGGAAAGTAAATTAGCGCTGGAGTTACAGAAACGGAGAGAAAGAGAAAGGGAATAGATCATAAGTTAGAGTTGAGTTAGAAGAACGGAGAGAAAGGGAGAAAGTAAGAGAGCACGACCTAGTACTCGAGTTAAGGGAAAGAGAGCACTAAATGGCCATAGACTTAGAGGAAATAAAAATAGGTGCTTCTATAGGTAAAAAGGTGGGAGAACCTGCTTTGAAACTTAAAGCTCCAAAGTTACCTTGAGAGTAAGGATAATATGGATAGTTATTTGTCCCGCTTTGAGAGATATGCGGAAGTACATGCATTAGACAGAAGTATGTGGAGTTTGCATTTAAGTAGTTTATTAAAGCGTAAGGCATTGGATGTCTACTCTAGACTTCCCAGAGAGTGTGCATCAGATTATGACACTTTGAAAGCATCAGTGTTAAAGCGGTTTGAGCTTACAGGGGAAGGGTTTCGGCAACGTTTTCATACTTGCAGACTTGAGAGAGGTGAAACGTTCGTGCAGTTTATTACTAGATCACGTAGTTACATTGAAAGATGATTTCAGCTGGGAGAGGTGAAGGTTACTTATGAGGGTGTGTTATATTTTTTGGTAAGGGACCAACTTCTTTCAGTTAGCCAACGAGAGTTGTATTTGTTTTTTAAATCAAAGGCAACTGTAGATAGTAAAGAGTTGGCGGTCCAGGCAGATTTGTTTGCAGAATCGAGAGGCGGAAGTCATTCTGTGGTATTGAGGTTAAACAAGCACAGACGCTCAGCAGAAATCTGCTACAGGTACGAACTATGTTAAGTGTACTTATTGTTCAGGTGAAATGTTCTCAAAGTTGTCTCGGTACAAGTATTTTTCAGAACTTGATTTGTCAAAAGGGTACTGGCAGGTGCGAATGGCCGAATCTGCAAAGGATTTGACATCTTTTCAGACGTCAAATGGTCTATTTCGGTTTCGTAAGATGCCGTTTGGGCTGGTTTGTGCATGTGCAACATTTTGTAAGATGATGAGAAAAGTTTTGAAAAGTTTGGGTTGTGCTGATAGCTTTGTAGACAACGTTTTTATATTTTCAATGACTTTTCAGGATCATATAAGATATATTCGGAGTGTACGTATTCGTGTATCAGGTTTGGCAGCTAGGCCAACAAAATGTATCATTGGGTTTACAGCCATTGAATCCTTGGGTTATAAGTTAGGTGGATCACTGATGCAAGTACAGGCTAAGGTTGAGGCAATACAGAATGCTGAGAGACCAAAACAAAGAAGCAGGTGCGTTCTTTCATTGGTTTGGTGGGTTTTTACAGGAAGTTCGTTCCGAACTTCTCTGCTGTTGCGGTACCGTTGACGGACCTGGCTAAGAAAGGACAACCAAATCAGGTGGTCTGGACCGGTGCTCAAGAGAAGGCGTTTGAGACCTTAAAAGGTATGTTGGTAGGTCCGCCAATTCTCATATTACCAGACTTAGACATGCATTTCATTCTCAGGACAGACGCGTCGGATATTGGTTTAGGGGCGGTTTTACTTCAGGAGTGTGAGGGTGAGAAACGACTCGTAGCTTATGCAAGCAGGAAGCTCTTAGATAGAGAGAAAATCTATGCGGTCATAGAGAAAGAGTGTTTGGCTGTGGTCTGGGGAGTTTCAAAATTTCACAGATACTATGTATGGGAAGAGGTTTATTCTTTAAACTGATCATCAGCCTCTTACATACTTGAGTCGGTCAAAATCGGCAAATTCAAGATTGATGAGATGGGCTTCGCTATTACAGCCCTACAATATGCGAATACAGGCAATTCCAGGTAGAGAGAATGTAGGTGCGGACTATTTGTTCCGTATTTAGAGAGCCGACAGTAGACAATAGGAAGCAGTGGATTTTTGTTTATAGTTGTATATAGTTTGCATCAGTCTAAAACACTGTTGAACATTGTTATATATAGTTCTAGTGGAAAAAGTGTTACCACTTTAAACTAAGGGGGGCATGTTGTCACGAGTCAACTGATACATTTTTATATTTTTGTAATTATTGTTGTATTTAGCCTCAGATTGCCGAGCCTCTTTTTGAATAGCAGATCGATATCTAACGTAAGAAAAACATTTCTAATTTTCATTCAGATTATGTTCTTGTTCCTGCTGACAAGGCATCAAACAATGTAATCATTATTTGAAGATTGTATTATGTTGATGTTTTAAAGAAGGAGCTGAAAAACTGATTCAAAAACTTATATAACAGTTCAAACACCTGAAAAAGATATAGTCTCGGAACATGTAAAAATGTGCAATAATTTTAAGTCTGGTCCTAACATAAAACAACATAAACTTTCTACTTTGTACTGGATTGCGAAACTACATAAAACCCCTTATAAGGCGCGTTTTATTGCTAACTCTAGCTGTTGTACCATTACTAAATTATCTATACTTTTGACGTCCTGTCTTACTACGATCAAAGAACATGTAAAACGCTAATGTGATAAAATATATGAAAATTCTGATGTTAATGTTTTTGGTCCATAAAAAATTCAAATGATATTTTAACAAAACTTGAAAATGAACAGTATAACATTTCTTTACTGAGCTTGTATGATTTCTCTACACTCTATATTACTCTACCCCACCATCTTATAAAGGATAAACTTATTAAATCAATAGAAAAAACCTTTGCTAGAGAAAACAAAATGTTCATTGCTTGTAATGTTCAACGTTCATTCTTTTCGAATTCAGAAGTTGAACATTACACAGTGTGGACTTGCCTTGATGTTTGTAGATCCCTTACCTTTCTTTTAGATAATATATTTGTGCGTTATGGGGATACCATATATATAGTTGTTGGTATACCCATGGGTACATGGTGCCCCTCTTGTTGCAGATTTGTTTTTGTATTGCTACGAGAGGGATTTTATGCTTAGCTTAAAACCTGATACACAGACCGATATTGTTAATGCTTTTAATAAAACTTCAAGGTATCTAGACGATATTTTGAATTTAGATGATCCTTATTTTGATACTATGATTTCTTCAATTTACCCAAAAGAACTGTCATTAAACAAAGCTAATCAATCTGACATTAATGCTTCATTTTTAGATTTGAATCTTTCAATTACAAATGATAAAGTTTCGTCCAAAGTATACGATAAAAGAGAAGATTTTAATTTTAAAATTGTTAATTATCCTTTTCTAGATGGAGATGTGCCACGTTCTACATCTTATGGGGTTTATATTTCTCAACTTATTAGGTTTGCCCGAGCCTTTCTTTGCTTGAAGATTTTAACAGACGTAATTTAGTTATAACTGATAAACTTCTTAAGCAAGGTTACAGATATCACAAACTTCGGAAAACTTTTTCTAAATTTTATTATCGAAATTTACCTCTCATTAGTAAATTTAATTGCAATCTGCGGACGTTACTGCGACAAAGCATTTCTCTACCAGAATTTTATGGGGATGTTATCTACAAACTTAGGAAAATTCGGGGTCATATCCATTTTCATGATTTGTTTATAAAACGCATTAAAACATTTAAAAAGAAAGGTTATGATCCTATTATATTGCAACGCACTGCATGTTTGGTTATCGACCCTTTTACAGTCGGTAGCTACGCTTCCCTCTTTGCTTGCGCGATGACAGGCCGAGGGTAGTACTCTATGATGGTATACTCTTAAACTTGGATACAGGATGGGCTTACCAGACTCATGTATTACTTTTTCCCTGTCGTGCCCTTAACGGCTTACCTGCAGGTGCTCTGACTTCAGCAAAGTCATTGAGTACATATTTGACAGATTGTCACAGTTATTATGCTATGTTTTACATGTTGTCCTGTGTTCGCCGTCGTCTATGTTGTGGGTAAGTCCACCGGGGATACCTTTATTTACAATATTTGTAAAGCTAGGGTGACTTTGAGAGAAGTGTGAGGTTAGGACGTCCGTAAACCGGTTTAAACCCCCAGTGGTGTTTTTGCTACTGACCGTGCCAAGGCGGTAGGTACTCTCTTTGTCACCCTTCCTTTTGTTTGCCTTGCGTCTTTGTGCTTGTGATTTTGTTCATGTTTGGGGCGTTTGTCTCTGGTTCTTATGTGTCTTTTGGTGTTTTCTGTGTTCATTTCGTGTGTGTGTGTGTGCGTTTGGAGTTGTGGTTGTGTGTGTGTGAGTGTCATGCTGTCTATCGGTGTTTGGTGGTGGTTGCGTCTTGTATGTGGCTTTGCCTGCTTGACTTTACTACTTTTCCATTTATATAAGCCAGCTAGATTTACACACTGAAAAAGTGTTACTGCGTAAAAGTACACGTACGCGTTGGGTCTAGTGTAGGGTTTTATTGCATTGGTTATTCTGTGTACTTACATGTTTATTATACTTAAATTGATGCAGTAATGAACATTTTAAATTTTTGTCAGTTATATTAAATATATGTTTTTGGCATGACGGGTCTCAGTTTTTCTATTTTGTACAAGTCAGTTATCGGATGATTTAGATATGCAATTGAGTGATTGGACGTTTTAAATCTTGTTTACTTTATGCACGTGGAATTCAGGCTAGGTTAATGTATAATTGGACGTGTAGTCAAGGACTTAACGACATACACCTTGATACCGCCACGACTGACAGGTTGCGCTAGGAAAATCTAGTGTCCATTATACACGGCAATTGGGTGAGTTTTTAATATTTATTGTTGATTATTTCTTTACTGTTACTTTAGTGAGAACGGTTGTTTTTCTGCTGGGTTCCGCTGTTAACGGCAGTGAGATTTAGTAGAAAAAAGCTTTAGAGTAGCCAGTTTACTCTAAAGTAGCCAGTTTACTCTAATAGGGTTTTGCAGAGAAGTTAGGCTGTATGCTAAATTTGTTACGTTGCAAAGTTTGAGCAGGGAAGCAATTGTTGTTTATCATTGTTGAAAGGCAATTTGTGTATACAGTATGTCTGTATTAAGCAGTCACTAAAAGGTTTATCAAATTAGTGCTTTCGACGAGTTAGTCTTGCCATGGAGGGCTGCCGTCTTTAGCGGTCATATTTATTACCTACCCATGTGTGACGGGTATTTATAACTTCCCTTTAGTGGCTATTGTATGTTTGTTTTGTCTTTGTGCGTCTCTTGTTGTTGTTTTTTCTTTCTACCTATGTACATTTGCTGTTTCCTTGTGTTGCTGTTCGGGCGAGTGTTTGTTCTGTATGTGGTGTTTCCTGCATGACTCATTTTTGTACTTGAAACAGGGTTTGATTGTTTTCATGTTTTTGTTACGTTTGCAATTCATATTTATTTGCATATTATAATATTTACGTAGCTGTAAGCAGCACGTGTATTTAATACTTGTATCACTGTCGCGTGTAGGCAACGGTGTATGTGGAACTTCATTGTGTATGACCACACTGGTATACATAGGCGAGGTAACACGTGGCTGTTATTTGAGTTAAACTTAAGTGGCATAGTGCTTTTATATGCAGTTATGGATATGTATATGTATGACATAAGGGCATGTATGTGACTTATGAATAGTAGATTTGCTGTACTTAGTTACGTGAGGAAAATATAAGGCTGTCAGTGTTTATTATATAATTAGTGTTATAGCTGAGGCAAAACACTTATACTGGTTATATTGTTGTAGCCGTTCTTACTTGAGATCCAGAGGCAGGCATGCAGCAGACGCCATAGGGATGTACTGATCTGCCGAGGCCATCCACGTTGGTGTTCCTACTCTGCGGGGGTGTTCGTGCCATAGACGTTGGGGACCACCCGGGATCCAAGTGTTCATATTAGACGTGAGATCAGAGATTACAGAGACATAAGTTAAGAATTCATAGAGACGTGAGATAAGAGTTAAAGAGATGTGGGATAAATGTAGCTCTTTATTGAGTGCTTCATCATAGACTGGGTAGTGCATTATATACCCTAGTGAACACGCCTGTGTGCGTTATATATAGTTTAAAGACAGCAAGAGACAGTTTTCAGCTAGTGGCCACAAACATTTAAGGGAATAGTGTTTTCTATTTGATTGTATTTTGTATATTTGTGAATTTCTGTTTGAATAGATTTATTTTGTTGAATTTATTTCTTGTTTGTTGTTGGTTGGCTATCTAAGATATCACTCTCGGTAGCTTGTCGTTACAGGTGTTGCCATGGAAACGATGAAAGTTAACTTAAAGTTAATGCATTGGTCCTCAAATTAGATACTTTGTTTCCTAGGGGTTCTGTCATCGCGTTAAACTGCATTTGAAGTTATTTTCTGATATTTGTAGTATAAAACATGAAAGGTTTACGTTATTTCTACACTTTTTTGCAATTTTTAATGTTCTCATTAATATTCATCAGTATGCAAATAAGGAAATAAAAAAAACCAGTTGGAAATAAAAGCACAATGTCTTATCTTCTATATGATACCAGATTTATAGTTTTAGGACAAAAACTGGCTGTGATATGGGCGAATTTGTAGGTATGGGTCATCATTACGAAAACTGGGGGGGGGGGGGGGTTGCCATGGAAACGGTTAAAATACACATAGGCTTAAAGAATTTAAACTTAAGTATATTTGCGATTCTGATTCAGGAAACTTTTCTGAACATTTTGGTACCAATGAAAAAAGTCTAAGAGGGGGCGGGTGCATGGTAGACCCTATTGGCGCCCTGAGTAGAAGCAAAGGACTAAGAAATCGACAGGGTGCACAGGGTAGGGAGGAAAACCGCGGGAAAGGCTAGTACGCGTACAATAGTAGCGAAGTTTCACAATTACAAACCTCGTGAAAACGTTAGACAGACGTCTTTTATAAACTCAAACCAACTCAAAGCGGAAGATGTTGCAATAGGACTGCAATGGCCAAAAGCTATCAGAGATAACAGCTATGGTTAGGCATATTAAAGTATGAAACGATAGGGAAAGTATACATAACAGGCAATCTTTACAGTAGAATCTCAACCTTAAATGATCTCTTAGAGTACGATAATTATCTAGACCAACTGCCAGATAAAACGACGGATAAAATTTCACCGCCGCGAGTCAATCAGGATAAAATAGCCGATAGCAATGGGCGGCGTGTAATTCTCTTCTGTCATACAACTGAACTCATAATATAATATTTACATTTGCCCTGCAACGTCCTTATATAACCTTATTCTAAAAAGAAAGTTGCATTTTCCCATGAACGTTCATTTCAATACCGATCCGTTGAAATATAAGAAATACAATGGAATATAAATATAAGAAATGAATGACGTGCTCCCGGTGTTCATTAGGTTATGCAACGCATACCTTTACGAGCAAAGTTTTACGTGAAGCCCTTTGCTCGTAAAGCTATGCGTTGCATTACCTCATGAACACCCGGATCACGTCATTCATTTCTTAATTAGATTCTCAGACCACGCCCCTTGTATTTCAGCTTATCGGAGAAGCGCAAAACAGGTAAATCAGACGACAACAGAGACATAGTATACCCGCTTGATATGGTGGAATTAACCCTTACTTTTTCAAGTGGGATATCTCAAATTTCAAACAGGTCAAGCTTATGGTGAATATTAAGGATTTATCTAATAAAAAGTGTAACCTCTAGGAGCCCTCTCATCTGGATCTACACTGTTTGAAAAGGACATTAGTGACTCGTGTCCCGCATTTTAAGGGCTAGAAAGTGCCCAACTTTGAGTCACAGATTAGAAATAATCAACATAAACTTAGAGTGCTAGACAATAATGTAGACACTGACCCGGTAGATAATCTTGTAGAAACTTTAACAAACATATTAACAGATATATCAAGCACTGTGTTTAGCAAAAAAATCTCAGTGTTGTTATATTTTGTGGTCCTGCGGGATCACTAGTTTTGATAATATTTGTTTTAAAATTGATACTGTTTAGGCCGGTGCTTGGGGGGGGGGCGTAATTGGTGTTGCACATTTATTTACTACTCATGACTAGACTCAATAAAACCGGGTCTGCAATTTTCTCTTTTTGCATTTCTATTTTTGCTCTCGAAGGATCACCCATTTTCAGAAAATATTTTCATAACAAATAGAAATAACAAACACTTCCGAAAACAAATTACAACTAAAACAACAACAAATGGTTTAACAAACGGTTTAACAAATGGGCGGCTGGTTGTTCTGTATGTTGTTTTTCTTGCATGACTCATATTAATACTTTTAACAAAGACTGTAAAGAGGCAAAGCGGAAATTCCATAGAATCAAGAATAAATTTTCGAAAGATAAAAGCGACCAAAATAGACACGAACTATGATAGTTAAGAGAAGAAAAAACCCAACAAACACAGAACAAAAGAGAGTAAGCGAATACATTTACTGGCAAAAAGAGAACCGAGAAAATTTTGGAAAAATATAAAAAAAAACGCTATAAATCAAATACTAAGAACTAAGAGAATTTTAATACTGAATATCTCCAGGCTCATTTCAAAACACTATTCGACACCATGGCGGAGACAAATTCCATGGACTTATATGAAGAAAGCACAGGCACTACATACCATATATTAGACCAAATGATCACCGATCGGGAATTAAAAACAGCAGTCTTTTAACAGAAAAATAATAAAAGTCCAGGCATAGATCAGATAACAAGCGAAATTATAAAATCCTCTTCTGAACATATAAGCCATTTTCCTCTTAGTTTATACAACAGGATTTTTAGTAATGGAGAAATCTCTGCCGGATGGTGTCAAGACCTTATCATCCCTATCTATAAAACGGGGGATCTGGATGATCCCAAACACTACAGAGGAATTACGCTCATTAATATATTGGGTGAAATATACTCACAGATCGTACTCAATCGCTTAACATCGTTGTCAGAACAAAATGAAAAAATACAGCAAATCGATTTGGCTTTCAAAAACGAAAATCTATATTATACTGCAGGCCGTAATACAGAAAGTTTTACATAAAAGAAATAAACTATACTGTGCATTCATAGATTACGAAAAAGCCTTTGACAGAGTCGATAGAAAAATGTTACGGCATGTATGAAAGCTTTTGGCAGAAAATATAACATAAATTTGTTGAGCACTAAGAGCCATGTATTCAGTTGTTAAATCGTGCATTAAATTTAACCCATTTGTTCCCACGGTCCCATATATTGGACGAAGGCAACCAGTGCAGACTCTGATCAGACGCCGTATAATGCAGCGTCTGATCAGAGTCTACACTGTTTACTGATAGGAATGTCAATATAAAACAAAACGAAATTGAAAATTTAGGCCAGGCACCCATAATATAAAACATGGACTAATGCAATATATAAACATGGAATACTCCACTGGGCGCAAATGGGTTAATCACAAGTATCCGAGAGCTTCGAATCGCAGATCGGATTGTTCCGGGGCGATCAGGCCTCGCATCTTATTTTCATGTTCTTTATAAACGATATAGTGCAAGCGATTAATTCAGATTCAGATTTGACGACTTTAAAACTGTTTATCATTATGTTTGCCGACGACCAAGTAGTTTTCGGTAAAAGTCCGACTAAGTAACAATCAATGTTAAATGACATGGAAACTTACTGTAACACATGGGGCTTAAAACGTATTGTTTATTGCGCTCTTACGCGACACATAACCTGTTTTAGATATTTAAAGAAATTAAAGAAATTAACATGAAACCATCCGATGAATTAAACAAATGTTTGATAATTTGTCAGGATCCATATTAGGTTACTGTTCCGAAATATGGGGATACAGTGCAGCTAATGTTGTTGAAAACGTACATTTAAAGTGTTTTAAAAGGCCGCTAGGGGCAAGAAAGTTAACCAATACAGCTACCATTTACAGAGAACTGAGAAGGTTCCATTTAAAAGTTATTCCACAGATACGTACTATCAAATATTGGAATAAAATATTATCAGCAGAAAGAAGCCCTCTAGTTCAGAAAATATACAAGGTTCTCAAAAACTATTCTGAAAGCAACATTCATTATAGTGGGCACAATTGGGCCACACAAGTTGAAAAACATTAGACAATATAGGAATGTCAACGATATGGATCAACCAATCAAACACACACGTTAACATTCAAATGTAGCTAAGACGTTCAGCTACAATGCTATACAAGCACACAATGTAGACTTTGATTAATAAAGATGCAAGATGGGTTTGTTAGAGCTATAGAAGTGCAGACGGGACGGAAAGACATGTTACAGGCATCATATTTTATATACCTACCATTCAGATATAAACACTGCTAGAATACAATATAAACGTTTTTAGAATTTGACGCCTAATAACAAACCAAGAACCTGTAAAAAATCATGGTTACTACAATACACATTGGCACGTATGAATCATATGCCAATGACAAAGCTTACCATATGACTTAAAATAAGACTGTTAGGTTAACACGCGGTCAGTGTGGCTTGACTACCTGGCAAGAAAGAACATTATAGTCAAAGTGACATGCACACGAGTGTATAAATTCTAAAGTGTAATGAGAGTATAGAATATTTTAGAACAATATTATGTGCATTGTGTTTTGCATAGTACATATTCAATTCAACAGAGGGTGAGTCAATTTATTTTTCATACATATTTGGCAACCTGGTATTTTATTACAATTTACCAATTCACCGATTATTCAAAATACCAGGTCATACTTAGACAAGTCACCAGGCAGATTTAGATTTATTTAGATTTCACTACATGTATTTCTACCAAATACAATTCAAATAGGATCATTGGTTTTGGAGAAGGTTTTAAAGGGTTTCTATTTATTATTTATATAAGGAAATCCAGCCTTGCCCCTGGTGACCACGTGTTTTGAGATACCCATATTATTTTTAATAATGTTGATAAAGGGTCACCAGGCAACTACTCCTTTCAAATACCATTCAAATTTGACCACAGAATTTGGAGAATATTTTTAAAGGTTTCTATACATATTTTATGTGCCAAGAGGGAAGGCTACATTGATTTTGATGTGAACATAGATTTGAGAGGAAATACTTCATACAACTTTCTGAAAAGTGAGAAAAGTGACAATGAAGTGTGAATATATCTGTGTACTCTTTATGTTATTTCAATGTGTGATTTGACAAAAAACAATTTTCTCTTTTTGTGTTGCAATTTTTGCTCTCGGGGGATCACCCCCTTTCAGAATTTATAATCGTCACAACAGCAGGTGTTAAGTGCTTGTGTGGCGGCCGTAAAACGTCGCCCCGCACTTCATTTTCAGTGTTGTTATACCTTCTGATCCTTCGAGATCATGAATTTCAGTACTTCTTGTTCTGAAAATTGAATACCGCTTAAGCCGGTGCTAGGGGGCGTGAGCAGTGTTGCATTTTCAATTACTGTTCATGAACAGACTCAATAAAACCGAGTCTGCAATTTTCTCTTTTTGTGTTACAATTTTTGCTCTCGGGGGATCACCCCCTTTCAGAAATTATTAAATAATTATTGTGTACTATTGGAGTTTTAAATTCAACACTTGTTTGCCCAAGGCTACAGCCGGATATATAGATGACAACAATCGTGAAAAGATATCTACGGGAAGTACGTTACTCCATCTTTCTACTATAGGGCAAATTAGTATCGCCCATTTTAAAACCCCAACATCTATTACTATCTAGATTGAAACAGTTAGGGCTGTTAGACTTCGGGCAATTTGGCTTAGCTAAGTTAAGAGGTTCGAAAGGGGGCAACTCAAAATCAGAGCGTACTTAGGATGTACGAAGGTTGTCCCAAAATAGGGCACATGTTTTAATTTGAAAAATATTATTGCGACTTCAATACAAAATTAGACCGAAACAAAAATATTCATTTGTGAATAACTCTACAAATATTCTGAAAATGGATGATCGTATTACAGCTCGTATATACTTTTTGAAAAAGTAGTAAAGTCAAGCAGGGAAAGATATACACAAAACACAACCACCACCAAAACACCGGCAGAAAGCAACACATACAAATATTCTGAAAATGGGTGATACTTCGAAATCCAAAGTAGAAATGCAAAAAGAGAGAATTGCAGACTCGGTTTTATTGAGTCTGTTCATGAGTAATAATTAAAAGTGCAACATTACTCACGCCCCCTAGCAACGGCTTAAGCAGTATTCAATTTTCAAATCTAATAACATGAAAACTAATGATCCCGAATGACCAGAAAATATAAAAACACCGAGAATGAAGTACGGTGCGACTTTTTACGACCGCCACACAAGCACTTAATATCTCACACAAGCACTTAATATCTGCTGTTGTGAAGTACATATATTCTGAAAATGGATGATCCTTAGAAAGCAAAAGTAGAAATGAAAAACGAGAAAATTGCAGACTCGGTTTTATTGAGTCTGTTCGTGAGTCGTAATTAAAAGTGCGATACTATTCATGCCCTAGCACCGGCTTAAGCAGTATTCAATTTTCAAAACTAATAACATGAAAACTAATGATCCCGAATGACCAGAAAATCATTGCTGGATTTATAATAATGTATTTGATACCGTCAGAAGAGTATACTTTCTCGGTAGTGAAAGAATTACGAAATTATCATATAAAATGCAAGAGTTACAGAATTGTTTGTACTTGAGGTACAAGGGTGTCCGTTCTGTCAGTTAGAACCCTTGTTTATTTTATAGTATATATAGACTCATGAAGCGGTATAGACCGCTGTGAGCTGAATGAGTTGGGGCGTTGTCTTGATGTAAAATGACCGACTCTAAGTTTTTGTAGAGAAGAGGGCGTTTCTTTCGCAAAGTGTTAAGTCATGACGAAAAACGTTAATGCCTAGGTCACACACTCACGGATCACCTCGCTGGTTCCACTACGGATTAAATCTCTCGGATGACCTCGGAAATGCCAATTTCCGTAGTGCGTTACTGATACACACAATGGCGTGACAACGGGATTGAGGGTCACAGATTCACGGATTTGACACAGGATTAGTTACGGATACGATCCGGCATCATTCGTGGCAATATGTACTGTCCGTAGCTTTCTGTAGCTTAGCCGTAGTCATTCGTAGTAGTACTTGTATATTCGTGTCAAAATTTGAAAATGGTCAAAATTTGACCGTTGATTAAACAACCGTAGTACATTCTTACTAAATATGGAAAAATAGTCAATTAGGGAGGAGAACCACACACGAAATGACACCGCACCAAACACCATCAAACAAGAAACGGTAAAGCCACAAGACAAAACATAACAGGACGCATATCAAGACGAAACACATTAAACATTAAGCATATTAAACAACAAAATGACCGTAGGCTGAAAGCAGAGGTGCCGCCTTGGAACGGCCAGCAACGAAAATAAGCTACTGTGGGACTTAAACCTGGTTTAAAGCTACAGACCAATACAGGTTGCCACGAATGATTGCTAATCCGGCGTCAAATCCTTGAATGTGTGACCTAGGCATAAACGATATAAGGGGGCACTAAAAATCAGTCGGACTGATTTTCGCTTTCTATTTACCTGTCTGTTGTAAATTAGTACACCATTTGATAAAATTGGCATCATATTATTGGGTATTGTATTATCCACTTGCTTTTCAGATTTGATTTTATTGATAAACAAGATGTGTTTGTGAAACACTATGCTACCTCATATATTTGTCATTTGACCTTGAAGGATGACCTTGACCTTGACATGTCACCCCTCAAAATGTGCAGCCTCATGAGATACACAAGCATGCCAAATATGAAGTCTCTATCTCTACTGGTCCAAAAGTTATGGCCAATGTTAAAGTCGGCGATTTGACCCATATATTTGACCTCTGACCTTGAAGGATGACCTTGACCTTGACACGTCACCCCTCAAAATGTGCGGCCTATGAGATACATATGTATGCCAAATATCAAGTCTCTATCTATACTGGCTCAAAAGTTATGGCCAATGTTAAAGTTGCTGACAAACAAACAGACAAACAGACAAACGGACAAACAGACAAACAAACAAACAGACAGGGCAAAAACAATATGCCCCCCGACTATCGTCAATGGGGGCATAATAAAATGAAACATCGTATCTTTGAGTAATATGCGGCATTCACTGTCTGTCCTGAAGGAACCAAATGTACCAATATCATCCTGTGCCTGTCAAAGAATACGATGAACATGTTTTCCCAAGGGACTTCATCATTTTGGCTTTCTTAGGTGGTGGTGCGTCGGTTCTTTTGTCTCTTTCCTTCCGGTTCGAAATAGTGCAGCAACGTCTCGTTTGTAGTTATGATCCTGTCCAATAATGTATCGTCTGCTGGGTTACGACGCAGAAACCCACTGCTTTTCTTTTGTCTTAAATAAACGTGGGACCCATCGGGCACAAACACGTGCTATATTTAAGTCATCGGATATAACTGTATATTGACGATTTCGAGAATCCAGTTTTGGAAGAGATTTCAAGCACCGTTTGTCGTCTGTCCGTGTTAAGAGCGTCACGAACCTGCCGTTTCCCCTTTCGCATATCTATGATGCTCGTAAATAAAGGTGTTCATTTAAACAAAGTAAGAGAAATACCTCAGTCAATTCCAATTGTTTCAGAAAACCGTCAGACTGAAAGCAAAGCTTCTTTTAATGGCGTAAATGTCTATCACGTTAAAGTGTTGAAAGTCACATACACTGGCGACACCAGCCTGGAACGGAACGATTTGTATACCCTTGAGAGGTTGTCCCTTGAAAATAATTATTGTATAATTTGGTAGAAACTCACTGGATTGTTTAGGGAGATGTTATTTATAGAAAATGTTCATTAGGTTTACTTTTCAGTCCTTATATATATCTGATAAAAAATCACCTGCATATCAGTTATCTGATAAAAGATCACCTGCATATCAGTTATGTAAAATTTTGTGAAAATGTTTAAAAGAACGAAACAGAAACATTTTGCGCATATTGGGAATGGAATTCCGTAATTCAATCTGCATTGTGATTAATTTTAATGCCCCCATCGATCAAGGGAGTGGGGTGTTGTTTTTGGCCTGACTGTTGGTTGGTTTGTTTGTGGATAACTTTAACATTGGTGATAATTTTATAGCCATTGCACACACATACTTCAATATGGCAGGCATATGTCACTTAAAGAGGCGAACATTTAAAGTGATGATGTATTAAGCTCAATGTCATATATCAAGATCAAAGGTCAAACTACAAGTCAAAATTATATTGGCGATAATCGACGGAAGCATAGTATTTTACAAACACATCTTAAACTTTTTTATTTGCATATATTATAGCTAGATCATATCAATGTTAGTTTTCAACTTATGTAACCTCTGTACATTCGACATTGAGTTTGCACTGACTATGAATGTTTATTTTATTGTTCTCATTTAGACACCTGTGGACACAGACGGTGGTTTGGGTAATACTTTAGCATATCGTTTCACTGCCCATTGTACACAGAAGTTCAAAATGAATCCGGGATGTCTTATACAAGGAATCGGACTGAAGAAAGCATTTGGAGTACTTTTTACATGTTTGACCCTAACAGGTAAATTATATAATTCTCAGTGTTATTATGACCTTTCCTGATACGTTACGTGATATCATTATGAGACATTGCAGGTTTTGGAATTTCGTTTAAACATTTATGTCTGCTTTGCCAATGTTGTAGGCCTGTTGATTTGTCCAATCATAACTCGTTATATTTTATTGTCAGACAATGGATGAAGTGGCAGCTATATTAACCTCATGGTTATATCGGGTTGTAGACGTTATGTATTACTAGTTGCAGCTGAACGTCGATATATCGATCTCGGATAACGCAAACAATTTTATCTTTAGAATCCCCTTGTATTAAAAGTCTCATCTCTGTTTTTAAAATGTCGGTATAGACATGTTTGGCTTTATTACGTCATTTAATTTATGACGTCGCTTGTTAAATTTTTCAGATTATTTGAATTAATATTATTTGGTCTTGACAACGTTACTCATGCTGTGGAGTTGTCCGGAGCGGGAATTTTACTTTACATGTTGACCTGGATGAAGGCGGGAAGTCCGATAATCGAGAGGAGGGGTACCAATAAACCTCGTTTAAACCCCAAATGTTTTGTTTGACTTCTGGTCGTTCCAATGCGGTATTCCTGATTTCACCCTATGGTCTACCTTGTTATCTTTTATATGGCTAATATTTAATGTTATATGCCTTATGCGTTTCCTCACGTTTTATCTAGTAATTGTGCCGTGTTACTGTTTGACTGTTTTCCACTTACACACACACATGATGCACCACAATCATTAATCGTATTACAGCTCGTATATACTTTTTGAAAAAGTAGTAAAGTCAAGCAGGGAAAGACATACACAAAACACAACCACCACCAAAACACCGGCAGAAAGCAACACATACAAATATTCTGAAAATGGGTGATACTTCGAAATCCAAAGTAGAAATGCAAAAAGAGAGAATTGCAGACTCGGTTTTATTGAGTCTGTTCATGAGTAGTAATTAGAAGTGCAACACTATTCATGCCCCTAAAACAGGCTTTCAGCCTATGGTCAATTTTGTTGTTAAATATGCTTAATGTTTAATGTTTTCGTCTTGTTGTTATACCTTCTGATCCTCCGAGATCATGAATTTCAGTACTTCTTGTTCTGAAAATTGAATACCGCTTAAGCCGGTGCTAGGGGGCGTGAGCAGTGTTGCACTTTCAATTACTGTTCATGAACAGACTCAATAAAACCGAGTCTGCAATTTTCTCTTTTTGTGTTGTAATTTTTGAATTTCAAAACTAATAACATCAACACTAATTATCCCGAAGGACCAGAAAATATAAATACACTGAGAATGAAGTACGGGTCGACCTTTACGCCGCCACACAAGCACTTAACACCTGCTGTTGTGAAGTACATATATTCTATAAATGGGTGATCCTTCGAAAGCAAAAGTAGAAATGCAACAAGAGAAAATTGCAGACTCCGTTTTATTGAGTCTGTTCATGAGTAGTAATTTAAAGTGCAAGTGAGCACTGCTCACCCCCCTAGCACCGGCTTAAGCAGTATTCATTTTTCAAAACTAATAACATCAAAACTAATGATCACGAATGACCAGAAAATACAATTACACATGCGCGCACACATATAAAAACACGAGACGAAAACATCCAACACGAACAAACGCACTAACACAAACATTCTATAAGTGGATGTCCTCACTGTCTGTCAACAACTCCGAAAATAGCTACTAGGCTAAGCGACGAAATTGGTAAAACTGATCAATATCATGTCAGACAATCCTTTAATATCATGTCAGACAATCCTTTGTTATTTTAACTCTCATTATCTTAACCATCATAAATAAAGCACTACCGGGTTCATGAATATTTGATTACTCCACTCAGAGTTTAAACTCTTGCATAATTTGGCAATATCAGAATATTTAACCTGTAAAATGCTTCCCTAGTAGCGAGGAAAAGTCAACGCCACTTGATATTTGGGTATTATTTAAGGAAACTTGTATTTGTACATTCATGAATTAACTACCAAATCGAAGCATATGATTGTTTTGTTTTATGTACCAACAATTTATCTTTCCATTCATTGGGAGAGAAGATATTAAAAAATTCATATGTAGGCTTGTGTACGGCGAATAGTTGTTACGGTGTACGGCGAATAGCGTTTCTGGTGATTTTTAGTGTACGACGAATAGCTTCAACAGTTTTCGAAAGAAAATGCTTTAAATAAGGATGGTATTAACCGACAGTGTCGAACAAGGACCCGTTAGTTAAATTACATTAAACTACTAAACAATTTAAGAACATTTCTTTAGAGTTGGTCAATGTGCTCATTTAAGTTGAAGTTCTATTCGTAAGTGCATTACTTATGGCTTTTCATGAATACGTTTCCTGCTTTAGGACAGCCATCCGAAAGCGAATAGAGCAGAGAAATTAATCTGGTCCTACTATGTTTGCAAAGTCTCAGACGTGTGTTTCTATACAGAAAAGGCATGCTATTTGTTTCTGGCAAAGAATATACAGAATAGTAGTAGAATATGTCTTAACCGACCATCAAAAAGGTCCAATTTCGGATCTGTAAGACAGATGGTAGCGTAATATACAGGCTACAATTAATACAGAAAGTTCCTATGAGCTTTGCACTACCTTTGCCTTGAATTAAGTAACCACCTGCTTTTAAGACTCCTATGTTCAATATACAGTTACGTTTTATAGTATTAACGCCTTTCCACTAAATATATTTAATAAGAGTTATTTAACCCTTTATCTGTTCAATATTTATGCAAGGATAATGGCATCATGAATATAAGCCATTTTTTATAATGTAATTTTTTCAAGTCAGGTGTTTCTTTTGACAAAAAAAAATAATTTGGTCAATAAATCTATACAAGTTATGTCATAAGCAAACAGCAGATTCTGACCAGACGGCTCCTAAGTGCAATCTGGTTTGGATCTACTCAGTTTGCAAATGCGTAAAAATGAGTTTAGCCTGTTCTTTGCTTGAAGATTTTAACAGACGTAATTTAGTTATAACTGATAAACGTCTTAAGCAAGGTTACAGATATCACAAAGGAAAACTTTTTCTAAATTTTATTATCGAAATTTACCTCTCATTAGTAAATATAATTGCAATCTACGGACGCTACTGCGACAAGGCATTTCTCAACCAGAATTTTATGGGGATGTTATCTACAAACTTAGGAAAATTCAGGGTCATATCCATTTTCATGATTTGTTTATAAAACGCATTAAAACATTTAAAAAGAAAGGTTATGATCCTATTATATTGCAACGCACTGCATGTTTGGTTATCGACCCTTTTACAGTCGGTAGCTTGCTTGCGCGATGACAGGCCGAGGGTAGTACTCTATGATGGTATACTCTTAAACTTGGATACAGGATGAGCTTACCAGACTCATGTATTTCGTTTTCCCTGTCGTACCCTTAACGGCTTACCTGCAGGTGCTCTGACTTCAGCAAAGTCATTGAGTACATATTTGATGGATTGTCACAGTTATTATGCTATGTTTTACATGTTGTCCTGTGTTCACCGTCGTCTATGTTGTGGGTAAGTCCAGCGGGGATACCTTTATTTACAATATTTGTAAAGCTAGGGTGACTTTGAGAGAAGTGTGAGGTTAGGACGTCCGTAAACCGGTTTAAACCCCCAGTGGTGTTTTTGCTACTGACCGTGCCAAGGCGGTACTATCTTTGTCACTCTTCCTTTTGTTTGCCTTGCGTCTTTGTGCTTGTGATTTGTTCATGTGTGGAACGTTTGTCTCTGATTCTTGTGTGTCTTTTGGTGTTTTCTGTGTTCATTTCGTGTGTGTGTGTGTGTGCGTGCGTTTGGGTGTGTAGTTGTGTGTGTGTGTCATGCTGTCTATCGGTGTTTTGGTGGTGGTTGCGTCTTGCATGTGGCTTTGCCTGCTTGACTTTACTACTTTTCCATTTATATAAAGAAAAGCATTAACGATTTAATCAAGATTGCTGTAACCAGGGTTTCTCTAAAGAAAATATACTCATCGGGTGTGGGGAACGAACTCGAGTCCTCGAGATTCCTAGTCAAATAATCTACTGCGGCACGATAAAAGCCGGATTGCATAGCAATGCTGTACAAGTGTTGGTACAGGTCAGCTACAGCCTGTGGCATACGGGGGCTGATTGATAAGTCCAGAGCTTTGTTGAGTTAAGCAGGGATGTCCTTTTTCTGTCCTATTATTCCCTGACTATTTAAGGCTGTGTGCCCGAAGACCGATGTCATTTGGTCAGTTTATGCCAAAGAGGTAGCACTCTCAATGGAAAAGTAGTAGAGTCAAGTAGGCAAAGCCACATACAAAACGCAACCACCACCAAAACACCGATAGACAGCATGACACACACACACAACCACACACCCAAACGCACACACACACACGAAATGAACACAGAAAACACCAAGAGACACACAAGAACCAGAGACAAACGTTCCACACGTCAACAAAGTACTTGATTGGTGTGTGCGCGTGTGCGGGAGTGTGTGTGCGATTGTGTGTGCGTGTATGCGTGTATGTATGTATGTGTGTGTGTGTTTGTGTGTGCGTGTGGGGTGTAATAAAATATTGGATTTTTTTCAAATCATTGTTTACGCAGGGGATTCTCTCATTGCAATGAATATAGCAGAATTTCTTGTTTAGACCAAACACCAGTCTTTTCACATACAAAGTGATAAATAAACTCATTCTTCATTCATACAAATGTCTTGTGATATCCGAATTTCGTGAATGCTCGGATGAATGCAACAGTAATTAAAACTAAAACGTTCAGACCTAGATATTCACCTACACATCTTTGAGGAGCGTAGCTGAATACAAATATAGTTTAAACACCGTGGCTATAGGGGTCCGGGGGCTTGCTCCCCCGGGAAAATTTAGAATTGAGTGGTTTCAAAAAGTGACTTTTACAGAGGCGTCAATTGGAGGAGTGGGTTTAATCTTACATGGAAAGACAACCTTTATCAAAGTCTGTCCCTACTTGGCCTTCGAGTGGTGTTCCATTTTGGCCATACTAATGTTTTCAGCTATGAGCTTGATGTTACACACGTGCGTAAATGTTTGTCGCTAGCTACGCCCCTGTCTTTAAAAACTGGCTTGTAGTCTTCGCGACTGACGTTGAAATGTTTGATCTACTGACTGCAAGCACACTTCTTCACTGCGAGAAATGGTGTGCAGTTTGTAAGGCTCCCAACACGGGCAGTTTTTATGCAGATGTTTTCTCCTTACCGTTGCATCATTGATAAAGTTTCTTTTGATTGTTATTGCAATAGAAAGCAGCACGTTACTTCCCTGAACTACTTTCGTATGGCATTATAACTTATTTTTCTATACAAATTCCTAAAATATCGGTCATAAAACAAACCCATACAATCTAAAATCATTATTTATCAACAAAACTTAACAGTACTGTAACCGTCCTAGCTTTATGCTAGAAGGTTTCCCAGATTCTATTAAAACTTACATATTTAGGCAGTAGAAATAAAAACTCCAGATTGTCTAGGGGATATTATAATTTATTTAGTTCTCTTTCAATACTTTGTTATTTCAAACCAAAATACATGCAGTGGACAGCCATAGTCAATTATGTGAAATGCCTGATGTTGCTTTTGCACCCTAAAGATAGACAGAAAGAAACGGAAGAATAAGAGGGAGAGAAAGTGGACATGTTCTGACGGGAGGTGAGATAGACCTTTGGCTGTCCTGAACAAAAGCCGCTGAATCTTCTAAAACAGTTTCTTATATAGGTACTTGGCTGCAATGAGCATGTTTTTCCCATGATTTTTAACAAACTAGAAGTGTGAGGTTAGGACGTCCGTAAACAAGTTTAAACCCCCAGTGGTGTTTTTGCTACTGACCGTGCCAAGGCGGTACTCTCTTTGTCACCCTTCCTTTTGTTTGCCATGCGTCTTTGTGCTTGTGATTTGTTCATGTGTGGAACGTTTGTCTCTGGTTCTTGTGTGTCTTTTGGTGTTCTCTGTGTTCATTTCGTGTGTGTGTGTGTGTGTGTGTGTGTGTGTGTGTGTGTGTGTGTGTGTGTGTGTGTGTGTGTGTGTGTGTGTGTGTGTGTGTGTGTGTGTGTGTGTGTGTGTGTGTGTGTGTGTGTGTGTGTGTGTGTGTGTGTGTGTGTGTGTGTGTGTGTGTGTGTGTGTGTGTGTGTGTGTGTGTGTGTGTGTGTGTGTGTGTGTGTGTGTGTGTGTGTGTGTGTGTGTGTGTGTGTGTGTGTGTGTGTGTGTGTGTGTGTGTGTGTGTGTGTGTGTGTGTGTGTGTGTGTGTGTGTGTGTGTGTGTGTGTGTGTGTGTGTGTGTGTGTGTGTGTGTGTGTGTGTGTGTGTGTGTGTGTGTGTGTGTGTGTGTGTGTGTGTGTGTGTGTGTGTGTGTGTGTGTGTGTGTGTGTGTGTGTGTGTGTGTGTGTGTGTGTGTGTGTGTGTGTGTGTGTGTGTGTGTGTGTGTGTGTGTGTGTGTGTGTGTGTGTGTGTGTGTGTGTGTGTGTGTGTGTGTGTGTGTGTGTGTGTGTGTGTGTGTGTGTGTGTGTGTGTGTGTGTGTGTGTGTGTGTGTGTGTGTGTGTGTGTGTGTGTGTGTGTGTGTGTGTGTGTGTGTGTGTGTGTGTGTGTGTGTGTGTGTGTGTGTGTGTGTGTGTGTGTGTGTGTGTGTGTGTGTGTGTGTGTGTGTGTGTGTGTGTGTGTGTGTGTGTGTGTGTGTGTGTGTGTGTGTGTGTGTGTGTGTGTGTGTGTGTGTGTGTGTGTGTGTGTGTGTGTGTGTGTGTGTGTGTGTGTGTGTGTGTGTGTGTGTGTGTGTGTGTGTGTGTGTGTGTGTGTGTGTGTGTGTGTGTGTGTGTGTGTGTGTGTGTGTGTGTGTGTGTGTGTGTGTGTGTGTGTGTGTGTGTGTGTGTGTGTGTGTGTGTGTGTGTGTGTGTGTGTGTGTGTGTGTGTGTGTGTGTGTGTGTGTGTGTGTGTCTTTACTACTTTTCCATAGCAAAGAGGAGCTTTGCAAATGTACCTGAAACACTATATATAAGTTTAAACAAAACAATACACAGGTGTATATAACAAAACCTATCTAATAACCAATAATACTTGTTAAACAAACCTCTTTGATATAACATAGTCTGGATAGCAAATGGTAGGAAAGTAACGATAGTATTAACTTGTTCTTAAGTAACATGGTAAAGTAAATGGAAAAGTAGTAAAGTCAAGCAGGCAAAGCCACATGCAAGACGCAACCACCACCAAAACACCGATAGACAGCATGACACACACACACAACCACACACCCAAACGCACACGCACACACACACACACGAAATGAACACAGAAAACACCAAAAGACACACAAGAACCAGGGACAAACGTTCCACAACATGAACAAACCACAAGCACAAAGACGCAATGCAAACAAAAGGAAGGGTGACAAAGAGAGTACCGCCTTGGCACGGTCAGCAGCAAAAACACCACTGGGGGTTTAAACCGGTTTACGGACGTCCTAACCTCACACTTCTCTCAAAGTCACCCTAGCTTTACAAATATTGTAAATAAAGGTATCCCCGCTGGACTTACCCACAACATAGACGACGGTGAACACAGGACAACATGTAAAACATAGCATAATAACTGTGACAATCCGTCAAATATGTACTCAATGACTTTGCTGAAGTCAGAGCACCTGCAGGTAAGCCGTTAAGGGCACGACAGGGAAAAAATAATACATGAGTCTGGTAAGCTCCTCCTGTATCCAAGTTTAAGAGTATACCATCATAGAGTACTACCCTCGGCCTGTCATCGCGCAAGCAAAGAGGGAAGCGTAGCTACCGACTGTAAAAGGGTCGATAACCAAACATGCAGTGTGTTGCAATATAATAGGATCATAACCTTTCTTTTTAAATTTTTTAATGCGTTTTATAAACAAATCATGAAAATGGATATGACCCCGAATTTTCCTAAGTTTGTAGATAACATCCCCATAAAATTCTGGTTGAGACATGCCTTGTCGCAGTAACGTCCGTAGATTGCAATTATATTTACTAATGAGAGGTAAATTTCGATAATAAAATTTAGAAAAGGTTTTCCGAAGTTTGTGATATCTGTAACCTTGCTTAAGAAGTTTATCAGTTATAACTAAATTACGTCTGTTAAAATCTTCAAGCAAAGAACAGGCTCGGGCAAACCTAATAAGTTGAGAAATATAAACACCATAAGATGTAGAACGTGGCACATCCCCATCTAGAAAAGGATAATTAACAATTTTAAAATAAAAATCTTCTCTTTTATCGTATACTTTGGACGAAACTTTATCATTTGTAATTGAAAGATTCAAATCTAGAAATGAAGCATTAATGTCAGATTGATTAGCTTTGTTTAAAGACAGTTCTTTTGGGTAGATTGAAGAAACCATAGTATCAAAATAAGGATTATCTAAATTCAAAATATCGTCTAAATACCTTGAAGTTTTATTAAAAGCATTAACAATATCGGTCTGTGTATCAGGTTTTAAGCTAAGCATAAAATCCCTCTCGTAGCAATACAAAAACAAATCTGCAACAAGAGGGGCACAATTTGTACCCATGGGTATACCAACAACTTGACGATATATGGTATCTCCATAACGCACAAATATATTATCTAAAAGAAAGGTAAGAGATCTACAAACATCAAGGCAAGTCCACATTGTGTAATGTTCAACTTCTGAATTCGAAAAGAATGAACGTTGAACATTACAAGCAATGAACATTTTGTTTTCTCTGGCAAAGGTTTTTTCTATTAATTTAATAAGTCTATCCTTTATAAGATGGTGAGGTAGAGTAGTATAGAGTGTAGAGAAATCATAAGAGCTCAGTAAAGAAATGTTATACTGTTCATTTTCAAGTTTTGTTAAAACATCATTTGAATTTTTTATGGACCAAAAAACATTAATACCAGAATTTTATATAATATTCATACCATATTTAACTTTTTACAAATCAAATTACCATCTTTTACCACCTCGACCTAGAGTTACATTTCGCTACTTGAAGAAAAACATTTCTAATTTTCATTCAGATTATGTTCTTGTTCCTGCTGACAAGGCATCAAACAATGTAATCATTATTTGAAGATTGTATTATGTTGATGTTTTAAAGAAGGAGCTAACTGATTCAAAAACTTATATAACAGTTCAAACACCTGAAAAAGATATAGTCTCGGAACATGTAAAAATGTGCAATAATTTTAAGTCTGGTCCTAACATAAACTTTCTACTTTGTACTGGATTCCGAAACTACATAAAAACCCTTATAAGTCGCGTTTTATTGCCAACTCTAGCTGTTGTACCACTACTAAATTATCTATACTTTTGACGTCCTGTCTTACTACGATCAAAGAACATGTTAAACGCTACTGTGATAAAATATATGAAAATTCTGGTATTAATGTTTTTTGGTCCATAAAAAATTCAAATGATGTTTTAACAAAACTTAAAAATGAACAGTATAACATTTCTTTACTGAGCTCTTATGATTTCTCTACACTCTATACTACTCTACCTCACCATCTTATAAAGGATAAACTTATTAAATTAATAGAAAAAACCTTTGCCAGAGAAAACAAAATGTTCATTGCTTGTAATGTTCAACGTTCATTCTTTTCGAATTCAGAAGTTGAACATTACACAATGTGGACTTGCCTTGATGTTTGTAGATCTCTTACCTTTCTTTTAGATAATATATTTGTGCGTTATGGGGATACCATATATCGTCAAGTTGTTGGTATACCCATGGGTACAAATTGTGCCCCTCTTGTTGCAGATTTGTTTTTGTATTGCTACGAGAGGGATTTTATGCTTAGCTTAAAACCTGATACACAGACTGATATTGTTAATGCTTTTAATAAAACTTCAAGGTATTTAGACGATATTTTGAATTTAGATAATCCTTATTTTGATACTATGGTTTCTTCAATCTACCCAAAAGAACTGTCTTTAAACAAAGCTAATCAATCTGACATTAATGCTTCATTTTTAGATTTGAATCTTTCAATTATAAATGATAAAGTTTCGTCCAAAGTATACGATAAAAGAGAAGATTTTAATTTTAAAATTGTTAATTATCCTTTTCTAGATGGGGATGTGCCACGTTCTACATCTTATGGGGTTTATATTTCTCAACTTATTAGGTTTGCCCGAGCCTGTTCTTTGCTCGAAGATTTTAACAGACGTAATTTAGTTATAACTGATAAACTTCTTAAGCAAGGTTACAGATATCACAAACTTCGGAAAACCTTTTCTAAATTTTATTATCGAAATTTACCTCTCATTAGTAAATATAATTGCAATCTACGGACGTTACTGCGACAAGGCATTTCTCAACCAGAATTTTATGGTGATGTTATCTACAAACTTAGGAAAATTCGGGGTCATATCCATTTTCATGATTTGTTTATAAAACGGATTAAAACATTTAAAAAGAAAGGTTATGATCCTATTATATTGCAACACACTGCATGTTTGGTTATCGACCCTTTTACAGTCGGTAGCTACGCTTCCCTCTTTGCTTGCGCGATGACAGGCCGAGGGTAGTACTCTATGATGGTATACTCTTAAACTTGGATACAGGAGGAGCTTACCAGACTCATGTATTACTTTTTCCCTGTCGTGCCCTTAACGGCTTACCTGCAGGTGCTCTGACTTCAGCGAAGTCATTGAGTACATATTTGACGGATTGTCACAGTTATTATGCTATGTTTTACATATTGTCCTGTGTTCACCGTCGTCTATGTTGTGGGTAAGTCCAGCGGGGATACCTTTATTTACAATATTTGTAAAGCTAGGGTGACTTTGAGAGAAGTGTGAGGTTAGGACGTCCGTAAACCGGTTTAAACCCCCAGTGGTGTTTTTGCTGCTGACCGTGCCAAGGCGGTACTCTCTTTGTCACCCTTCCTTTTGTTTACCTTGCGTCTTTGTGCTTGTGGTTTGTTCATGTTGTGGAACGTTTGTCCCTGGTTCTAGTGTGTCTTTTGGTGTTTTCTGTGTTCATTTCGTGTGTGTGTGTGTGTGTGCGTTTGGGTGTGTGGTTGTGTGTGTGTGTGTCATGCTGTCTATCGGTGTTTTGGTGGTGGTTGCGTCTTGCATGTGGCTTTGCCTGCTTGACTTTACTACTTTTCCATTCACACAAATGTTTAATGCATCAAGATCTGAAGCTGAGTCGATTCTGAGGTTTATTTGATTTGTTGTTTCGAAGTTATGGCTCTTTTACTTAAAAAATGATGCAAATACATGCAAATAGTTTGTCTGCTGTTTTCTGGGAAAACTATTTGACATATATTAATGAAACTTCAGGAGGAGCTTACCAGACTCATGTATTACTTTTTCCCTGTCGTGCCCTTAACGGCTTACCTGCAGGTGCTCTGACTTCAGCAAAGTCATTGAGTACATATTTGACGGATTGTCACAGTTATTATGCTATGTTTTACATGTTGTCCTGTGTTCACCGTCGTCTATGTTGTGGGTAAGTCCAGCGGGGATACCTTTATTTACAATATTTGTAAAGCTAGGGTGACTTTGAGAGAAGTGTGAGGTTAGGACGTCCGTAAACCGGTTTAAACCCCCAGTGGTGTTTTTGCTGCTGACCGTGCCAAGGCGGTACTCTCTTTGTCACCCTTCCTTTTGTTTACCTTGCGTCTTTGTGCTTGTGGTTTGTTCATGTTGTGGAACGTTTGTCCCTGGTTCTAGTGTGTCTTTTGGTGTTTTCTGTGTTCATTTCGTGTGTGTGTGTGTGTGTGCGTTTGGGTGTGTGGTTGTGTGTGTGTGTGTCATGCTGTCTATCGGTGTTTTGGTGGTGGTTGCGTCTTGCATGTGGCTTTGCCTGCTTGACTTTACTACTTTTCCATTCACACAAATGTTTAATGCATCAAGATCTGAAGCTGAGTCGATTCTGAGGTTTATTTGATTTGTTGTTTCGAAGTTATGGCTCTTTTACTTAAAAAATGATGCAAATACATGCAAATAGTTTGTCTGCTGTTTTCTGGGGAAACTATTTGACATATATTAATGAAACTTCAGGAGGAGCTTACCAGACTCATGTATTACTTTTTCCCTGTCGTGCCCTTAACGGCTTACCTGCAGGTGCTCTGACTTCAGCAAAGTCATTGAGTACATATTTGACGGATTGTCACAGTTATTATGCTATGTTTTACATGTTGTCCTGTGTTCACCGTCGTCTATGTTGTGGGTAAGTCCAGCGGGGATACCTTTATTTACAATATTTGTAAAGCTAGGGTGACTTTGAGAGAAGTGTGAGGTTAGGACGTCCGTAAACCGGTTTAAACCCCCAGTGGTGTTTTTGCTGCTGACCGTGCCAAGGCGGTACTCTCTTTGTCACCCTTCCTTTTGTTTGCCTTGCGTCTTTGTGTTTGTGGTTTTTTCATGTTGTGGAACGTTTGTCCCTGTTTCTTGTGTCTTTTGGTGTTTTCTGTGTTCATTTCGTGTGTATGTGTGTGTGTGTGTGCGTTTGGGTGTGTGGTTGTGTGTGTGTGTGTGTCATGCTTTCTATCGGTGTTTTGGTGGTGGTTGCGTCTTGCATGTGGCTTTGCCTGCTTGACTTTACTACTTTTCCATTCACACAAATGTTTAATGCATCAAGATCTAAAGCTGAGTTGATTCTGAGGTTCATTTGATTTTTCATTTCAGAGCTATGGCCATTGTCCTTAAAAAATATACAAATAGTTTGTCCGCTGTTTTCTGGGAAAACTATTTGAGAGATATTAATTTAATGAAACTTCACACAAATGTTTAATGCATCAAGATCTGAAGCTGAGTTGATTCTGAGGTTTATTTGATTTGTTGTTTCGGAGTTATGGCTCTTTTACTTAAAAAATGATGCAAATACATGCAAATAGTTTTCCGCTGTTTTCTGGGAAAATTATTCGACAGATATTAATGAAACTCCACACAAATGTTAAATGCATCAAGATCTGAAGCTGACTTGATCCTGAGGTTCATTTGATTTTTCATTTCAGAGTTATGGCCCTTGTCCTTAAAAATATGCAAATAGTTTGTCCGCTTTTTTCTGGGAAAACGATTTGAGAGATATTAATGAAACTTCACAAAAATGTTTAATGCATCAAGGCCTGATGCTGAGTCGATTTTGAGATTTATTTGATTTTTCGTTTCGGAGTTATTGCCTTTTTACTTAAAAAATGCAAATATATGCAAAAAGTGTGTTCGCTGTTTTCTGGCAAAACTGTTTGACATATATTACTTCATACACATGTTTAATGCATCAAGACCTGAAGCTAAGTCAATTCTGAGGATCATTTGATTTGTTGTTTCGGAGTTATGGCCCTTGCACTTAAAAAATGCAAATCTATGCACATATGAGGATGAGCATAACTTTTTCATTTGAAATGATATTCACTTCAATTTTCATATGGTTAAACCTTAATGTGAATTTTCACATATATTGCGGGGGTTTTGATATGTCATTTTATTCTAAAGTTATGGTACTTGAACTTCGTGTGTTCGTTGCTTTGTTAGTCGGTCAACTTTTAGTATGTCTTTTGTTTTCTGGGAAAACTATTAAAATGATATAAATGAAACTTAAAATACGTTTTTGTTCCTTTTTTGTTTATTTTGAGGTTCATTCAGTTTGTCTTTACAGTTATGGCCGTTACACTTTACAAAAATCTGTAAAAATGAGGATTATCTGTAACATTTTTATTTAATAAGATACTCACTTCATTTTTTAAAAAAAATAATATCACCTTAATATGGAAATCAAGATCTGAAGCACAGATTAGAAAATGTCAACACTTATAAGGCATGTTGAATCAGAGAAAGTTTGCAAGTGGGCGAATTATGTACCGCATGCGGTACTCTTGTTAGATTTGAAATATCTCCATCACAAATGATAAAGTTTCGTCCAGAATATACGATAAAGGGGGAATATTTTAATTTTAAAGTTGCTAATTATCCTTTTCTAGATGGAGATGTGTCCCGTTCTACATCATATGGGGTCTATAATTATCAACTTATTTGCCTTGTCCGAGCTTGTTCTTTGCTTTTCCCTGTCGTGCCCTTAACGGCTTCCCTGCAGTTGCTCTGACTTCAGTATTAAATGGTGTCGAAGAGAACATGTTGAGTCTAATGCTCTTTCTAGTTGGAAAAAACAAATTTTTGATATAATTTCTTCCACCTAAACCTAGAATTTGTTTTAGACATCTTAAAAAGAGTTTACAGGATTTCCATTCTAAATACGTTTTTGTTCCTGCTGATAAGGCATCGAATAATGTGATTATTATTTGACGATTACATTATATCGAGGTCTTGAAGCAGGAAATTATTGATACCAAGTGATACATTTCAGTTACTGCTGAGGAAAAGACCATCGTTTCAGACCATGTCAAAAAGTGTGAACAACTTTGAACCAATATTAAAATTACACAACATAAACTTCCTACAATGTATTCGTTACCAAAACTACATAAAAAACCATATAAAGCGCGTTTCATTGCAAATTCTAGTTCATGTACAACTACTAAATTGTCTATACTTTTGACTTCTTGTTTAACGAAGGTAAAGGAACATGTAAAATTCTACTGTGATAAGACTTATGAACATTCTGGAATATATCTCTTCTGGTCTATTAGGAACTCTTCAGAAGTCTTAAACAAACTTAAGAACAAAAGGTATCTTGCATCCACTGTAAGCACGTACGGTTTTTCTACTCTGTACACAACTCTTCCTTATATTTTAATTAAGGATAAGCTTACTAACTTAATCCAGAAAGTATTTGCCCGGGAAAAACATAATTCTTGGCATGTAATGCTGAAAAAGCTTTCTTAACTGACGAGCGAATGAAATATTATACCAATTGGACTTGCTCAGAAGTTTGCGAAGCACTAACCTTTCTTTTGGATAACATATTTGTACGTTATGGGGATGCTATATACCGTCAGGTAATTGGTATTCCTATGGGTACGAATTGTGCTCCACTTGTCGCAGATTTGTTTTGTACTGCTATGATAGAGATTTCATGTTGCGTTTGAATCCTCAATCACAAGAAGATGTTATAAAAGCCTTCAGTGAAACTTGTCTATATTTGGGTGATATTTTTAACTTTGATAACCCTTTCTTTGATGCTCTGATTCCTACAATTTATCCTAAAGAACTCAAATTGAATAAAGCTAACCCGTCCGTCAATTATGCAGCGTTTCTTGATCTATACCTAAAAATTAATAATGGAATGATTTCTTGTAAAATATATGACAAAAGAGATGATTTTGATTTAAATATTGTAAATTTTCCTCATCTTGACGGGGATATTACCCGTGCTTCATCTTACGGGGTTTATATATCTCAACTTATTCGTTTTGCTAGAGCTTGTTCATCTGTTGACAATTTTAACAGTCGAACAATTGGACTTGCTCAGACGTTTGCGAATCACTAACCTTTCTTTTAGATAACATATTTGTACATTATGGGAATGCTATATACCGTCAGGTAATTGGTATTCCTATGGGTACGAATTGTGCTCCACTTGTCGCAGATTTGTTTTTGTACTGCTATGAGAGAGATTTCATGTTGCGTTTGAATCCTCAACCACAAGAAGATGTTATAAAAGCCTTCAATGAAACTTGTCGATATTTAGATGATATTTTTAACTTAGATAACCCTTTCTTTGATGCTCTGATTCCTACAATTTATCCTAAAGAACTCAAATTGAATAAAGCTAACCCGTCCGAAAATTATGCAGCGTTTCTTGATCTAGACCTTAAATTGATAATGGAATGGTTTCTTGTAAAATATATGACAACAGAGATGATTTTGATTTTAATATTGTTAATTTTCCTCATCCAGACGGGGATCTTCCTCGGGCTCCATCTTACGGAGTTTATATATCTCAACTTATTCGTTTTGCTAGAGCTTGTTCATCTATTTCCGATTTTAACAGTCGAGATCTCATTTTAACTGAGAAACTGCTTAAGCAAGGATACAGATACCATAAACTAAGAAAAACTTTCTCTAAATTTTACTATCGAAATCTCTCGCTTATTGGCAAGTACCAATGTAATCTCAAGGCGCTTCTGCGACAGGGTATTTCACATCCTGAATTTTATGGTGATGTGATTTACAAACTTCGTAAAATTATTGGACATACCCATTTTCTCACTTTGTTCATCAAATATGTTAAAAAAACATTAAAAAGGGATATGATCCTGTAGTACTACAACATACTGCATGTTTGGTTGTGAACCCTTTTACAGTTGGCAAGTGAAAGATAAATAAGTAAGTGAACATTACTTTTGTACGAAAGTAAATGGTTTTACATAGCGGTTGTGTGACGATTCATCTAATGCTTTATTTTCTAAGTTATGCTTTAGTTATCTCTTTCAGTCTTGGCAATTATGTACATGGAACCAGCCTTGCTTGCAAAGTATACAACTAAAGGTAAGCTATACTATACAAAACCATATAAAACGCGATTTATTGCAAATTCTGGCTCTTGTACAACTTCTAAGTTGTCTATACTTTTAACTACTTGTTTTACTTAGATAAAAGAACATAATAAGACTTCTGGTCTAATAAAAACTCTGCTGAACAAACTTAAGAACAAAAGGTTTATTGCATTCACTGTAAGCACATAGAATTTGTCTACTTTGTACACGTCCCTTCCTCGTGATTTAATTAAAGATAAACTTACTAGCTTCATCCATAATCATATGTAGAAAAAGATAGAGGGAAGATGGAAGTATCGCCTTGAAACGGTAAATGAAATTAGTCACTGGGGGTTTCAACCGGTTTAGAGGCACCCAACCTCACACTTATTCCACCCCACTCTAACAAACGAATAATATAAGTAGAAAAAATGTATCCCTTCGCCGACCAATCTACAACAACAGCGATTACAAATACAGTTGTAAATTGCATGTAATACGAAAACATATTTAAGTGAAACAAACTTTATCCACCTATCGCTAATGTAAAGTCGCTGTTAGCGAATTGGGGATAATATAATTCAATTACTGCTCATGAACAGACTCAATAAAACCGAGTCTGCAATTTTCTCTTTTTGTGTTTCGAGGGATCACCACCCTTCAGAATTTATAATCTTCACAACAGCAGGTGTTAAGTGCTTGTGTGGCGGCCGTAAAACGTCGCCCCGTACTTCATTCTCAGTGTTGTTATACCTTCTGATCCTTCGAGATCATGAATTTCAGTACTTCTTGTTCTGAAAATTGAATACCGCTTAAGCCGGTGCTAGGGGGCGTGAGCAGTGTTGCACTTTCAATTACTGCTCATGAACAGACTCAATAAAACCGAGTCTGCAATTTTCTCTTTTTGTGTTGCAATTTTTGCTTTCGAGGGATCACCACCCTTCAGAATTTATAATGTTTTGTACAACATCGAGACAACTGACTGAATGGAAAAGTAGTAAAGTCAAGCAGGCAAAGCCACATGCAAGACGCAACCACCACCAAAACACCGATAGAAAGCATGACACACACACACACAACCACACACCCAAACGCACACACACACACACACACACACACACACACACACACACACACACACACACACACACACACACACACACACACACACACACACACACACACACACACACACACACACACACACACACACACACACACACACACACACACACACACACACACACACACACACACACACACACACACACACACACACACACACACACACACACACACACACACACACACACACACACACACACACACACACACACACACACACACACACACACACACACACACACACACACACACACACACACACACACACACACACGAAATGAACACAGAAAACACCAAAAGAGACACAAGAACCAGGGACAAACGTTCCACAACATGAACAAACCACAAGCACAAAGACGCAAGGCAAACAAAAGGAAGGGTGACAAAGAGAGTACCGCCTTGGCACGGTCAGCAGCAAAAACACCACTGGGGGTTTAAACCGGTTTACGGACGTCCTAACCTCGCACTTCTCTCAAAGTCATTACAAATATTGTAAATAAAGGTATCCCCGCTGGACTTACCCACAACATAGATGACGGTGAACACAGGACAACATGTAAAACATAGCATAATAACTGTGACAATCCGTCAAATATGTACTCAATGACTTTGCTGAAGTCAGAGCACCTGCAGGTAAGCCGTTAAGGGCACGACAGGGAAAAAATAATACATGAGTCTGGTAAGCTCCTCCTGTATCCAAGTTTAAGAGTATACCATCATAGAGTACTACCCTCGGCCTGTCATCGCGCAAGCAAAGAGGGAAGCGTAGCTACCGACTGTAAAAGGGTCGATAACCAAACATGCAGTGTGTTGCAATATAATAGGATCATAACCTTTCTTTTTAAATGTTTTAATGCGTTTTATAAACAAATCATGAAAATGGATATGACCCCGAATTTTCCTAAGTTTGTAGATAACATCCCCATAAAATTCTGGTTGAGAAATGCCTTGTCGCAGTAACGTCCGTAGATTGCAATTATATTTACTAATGAGAGGTAAATTTCGATAATAAAATTTAGAAAAGGTTTTCCGAAGTTTGTGATATCTGTAACCTTGCTTAAGAAGTTTATCAGTTATAACTAAATTACGTCTGTTAAAATCTTCAAGCAAAGAACAGGCTCGGGCAAACCTAATAAGTTGAGAAATATAAACTCTATAAGATGTAGAACGTGGCACATCCCCATCTAGAAAAGGATAATTAACAATTTTAAAATAAAAATCTTCTCTTTTATCGTATACTTTGGACGAAACTTTATCATTTGTAATTGAAAGATTCAAATCTAAAAATGAAGCATTAATGTCAGATTGATTAGCTTTGTTTAAAGACAGTTCTTTTGGGTAGATTGAAGAAACCATAGTATCAAAATAAGGATTATCTAAATTCAAAATATCGTCTAAATACCTTGAAGTTTTATTAAAAGCATTAACAATATCGGTCTGTGTATCAGGTTTTAAGCTAAGCATAAAATCCCTCTCGTAGCAATACAAAAACAAATCTGCAACAAGAGGGGCACAATTTGTACCCATGGGTATACCAACAACTTGACGATATATGGTATCTCCATAACGCACAAATATATTGAGAAATATGAAGCTAGCAATGCCTGAAGTATAGTCGCAGACCGCACTATTGTTTGTAATATTTGTGGCCGCCTGACTTAGGTCACACGTGCGAGTGCATAGACAAGCCCCCAACTATGTGCTAGGTTGGACATTATCGATTACGATAGTCGACCATATAGTATATGTATAATATAGTACAACGTCAGTTCATTCGATTTGTTCAATGTTTTTGTCGCTATATTCCCTAATTGCATTTATTATACAGAATACCGACCAAGGAGTTACTCAAGTATTCAAGAGTTTCTAGACTATCGATATAACAAAACGTTCAACTCGACGAGTCTTCCAGGAAGAAGTTGCAATGGAAGTCTGGGAAAAACTGCGGCCGACGACTTGGCCAAAATTGATGCCTTACAGTTCCCCGCTATCCAACAATACATAGATGGTGAGGCGTTTAAATATTTACCCTGAATATTTCGCATGTTTAGAACATACCATACAGTGTGTTGCAGCAGTTATCAATCACAACATATTTTGAAGGAGCCTTATATCTTGAGTTTAACCCTTTCGGCGCCTAATTTATAATTGCCGTCTGCAATCCAATTTTGTTAAATCATTCGGTAAAATAAGGAAATAAGATAAATAAATGCAAATTTCCAAGGAATAAAGCAAAGATATAGTAATAGGGTTTGAGTCAATAAGTGAAGTCCCTGATCAGACGCCGCCTTGAAAAGGCGACGTCTAATCTGGGACTGCACTATTTGTCGTGGTGCATTTATGCGACATTGGCGGTGAAAGGGTTAAAGATGTTTTGGTAGATAAAATGTCATTGTCTCGCTAAGGGTGTTATTGTCTGCACTTAAACATACATAAGAACAGCATCAATAGCATTACAATCGTTACATTTGTTCTGTCAATTGTTTAAACTTGAACACGTTTGAACTCACTAGAAGTGTCTTAAAGTATGTGTTCAGTGTGAGCTAATGCAACTACTACACATTATGGCAAAATCACTCAACAGAAAATGATAAGACTTGACGGCGATGTTTCAAGCAATCATTATCGATCTTCTTGTCTAAAAGCTTTTGCTAGATTTCCGTAAAACAAAACAAGAGTACCGCAAGCGGGTGCAAACGCTCGTCTGTCGTCATTGTCAAGATGAACACCAAAAACAATGAAGGTTGTAAATGAAAAATTGAAGAAGTTATGTCGAAATCTCATTTTAACTAAAAAACTGCTTAAGCAAGGATATAGATACCATAAACTAAGAAAAACTTTCTCTAAATTTTAATATCAAAATCTCTCACTTATTGGCAAGTACCAATGTAATCTCAAGGCGCTTCTGCGACATGGTATTTCACATCCTGAATTTTATGGTGATGTGATTTACAAACTTCGTAAAATTATTGGACATACATATGAAATATGTTAAAAAATCATTAAAAAGGGATATGATCCTGTAGTACTACAACATACTGCATGTTTGGTTGTGAATGGAAAAGTAGTAAAGTCAAGCAGGCAAATCCACATGCAAGACGCAACCACCACCAAAACACCGATAGACAGCATGACACACACACACACAACCACACACCCAAACGCACACACACACACACACACACACACACACACACACACGAAATGAACACAGAAAACACCAAAAGACACACAAGAAACAGGGACAAACGTTCCACAACATGAACAAACCACAAGTACAAAGACGCAAGGCAAACAAAAGGAAGGGTGACAAAGAGAGTACCGCCTTGGCACGGTCAGCAGCAAAAACACCACTGGGGGTTTAAACCGGTTTACGGACGTCCTAACCTCACACTTCTCTCAAAGTCACCCTAGCTTTACAAATATTGTAAATAAAGGTATCCCCGCTGGACTTACCCACAACATAGACGACGGTGAACACAGGACAACATGTAAAACATAGCATAATAACTGTGACAATCCGTCAAATATGTACTCAATGACTTTGCTGAAGTCAGAGCACCTGCAGGTAAGCCGTTAAGGGCACGACAGGGAAAAAGTAATACATGAGTCTGGTAAGCTCCTCCTGTATCCAAGTTTAAGAGTATACCATCATAGAGTACTACCCTCGGCCTGTCATCGCGCAAGCAAAGAGGGAAGCGTAGCTACCGACTGTAAAAGGGTCGATAACCAAACATGCAGTGTGTTGCAATATAATAGGATCATAAACTTTCTTTTTAAATGTTTTAATGCGTTTAATAAACAAATCATGAAAATGGATATGACCCCGAATTTTCTTAAGTTTGTAGATAACATCCCCATAAAATTCTGGTTGAGAAATGCCTTGTCGCAGTAACGTCCGTAGATTGCAATTATATTTACTAATGAGAGGTAAATTTCGATAATAAAATTTAGAAAAGGTTTTCAGAAGTTTGTGATACCTGTAACCTTGCTTAAGAAGTTTATCAGTTATAACTAAATTACGTCTGTTAAAATCTTCAAGCAAAGAACAGGCTCGGGCAAACCTAATAAGTTGAGAAATATAAACCCCATAAGATGTAGAACGTGGCACATCCCCATCTAGAAAAGGATAATTAACAATTTTAAAATTAAAATCTTCTCTTTTATCGTATACTTTGGACGAAACTTTATCATTTGTAATTGAAAGATTCAAATCTAAAAATGAAGCATTAATGTCAGATTGATTAGCTTTGTTTAAAGACAGTTCTTTTGGGTAGATTGAAGAAACCATAGTATCAAAATAAGGATTATCTAAATTCAAAATATCGTCTAAATACCTTGAAGTTTTATTAAAAGCATTAACAATATCGGTCTGTGTATCAGGTTTTAAGCTAAGCATAAAATCCCTCTCGTAGCAATACAAAAACAAATCTGCAACAAGAGGGGCACAATTTGTACCCATGGGTATACCAACAACTTGACGATATATGGTATCTCCATAACGCACAAATATATTGAGAAATATGAAGCTAGCAATGCCTGAAGTATAGTCGCAGACCGCACTATTGTTTGTAATATTTGTGGCCGCCTGACTTAGGTCACACGTGCGAGTGCATAGACAAGCCCCCAACTATGTGCTAGGTTGGACATTATCGATTACGATAGTCGACCATATAGTATATGTATAATATAGTACAACGTCAGTTCATTCGATTTGTTCAATGTTTTTGTCGCTATATTCCCTAATTGCATTTATTATACAGAATACCGACCAAGGAGTTACTCAAGTATTCAAGAGTTTCTAGACTATCGATATAACAAAACGTTCAACTCGACGAGTCTTCCAGGAAGAAGTTGCAATGGAAGTCTGGGAAAAACTGCGGCCGACGACTTGGCCAAAATTGATGCCTTACAGTTCCCCGCTATCCAACAATACATAGATGGTGAGGCGTTTAAATATTTACCCTGAATATTTCGCATGTTTAGAACATACCATACAGTGTGTTGCAGCAGTTATCAATCACAACATATTTTGAAGGAGCCTTATATCTTGAGTTTAACCCTTTCGGCGCCTAATTTATAATTGCCGTCTGCAATCCAATTTTGTTAAATCATTCGGTAAAATAAGGAAATAAGATAAATAAATGCAAATTTCCAAGGAATAAAGCAAAGATATAGTAATAGGGTTTGAGACAATAAGTGAAGTCCCTGATCAGACGCCGCCTTGAAAAGGCGACGTCTAATCTGGGACTGCACTATTTGTCGTGGTGCATTTATGCGACATTGGCGGTGAAAGGGTTAAAGATGTTTTGGTAGATAAAATGTCATTGTCTCGCTAAGGGTGTTATTGTCTGCACTTAAACATACATAAGAACAGCATCAATAGCATTACAATCGTTACATTTGTTCTGTCAATTGTTTAAACTTGAACACGTTTGAACTCACTAGAAGTGTCTTAAAGTATGTGTTCAGTGTGAGCTAATGCAACTACTACACATTATGGCAAAATCACTCAACAGAAAATGATAAGACTTGACGGCGATGTTTCAAGCAATCATTATCGATCTTCTTGTCTAAAAGCTTTTGCTAGATTTCCGTAAAACAAAACAAGAGTACCGCAAGCGGGTGCAAACGCTCGTCTGTCGTCATTGTCAAGATGAACACCAAAAACAATGAAGGTTGTAAATGAAAAATTGAAGAAGTTATGTCGAAATCTCATTTTAACTAAAAAACTGCTTAAGCAAGGATATAGATACCATAAACTAAGAAAAACTTTCTCTAAATTTTAATATCAAAATCTCTCACTTATTGGCAAGTACCAATGTAATCTCAAGGCGCTTCTGCGACATGGTATTTCACATCCTGAATTTTATGGTGATGTGATTTACAAACTTCGTAAAATTATTGGACATACATATGAAATATGTTAAAAAATCATTAAAAAGGGATATGATCCTGTAGTACTACAACATACTGCATGTTTGGTTGTGAATGGAAAAGTAGTAAAGTCAAGCAGGCAAATCCACATGCAAGACGCAACCACCACCAAAACACCGATAGACAGCATGACACACACACACACAACCACACACCCAAACGCACACACACACACACACACACACACACACGAAATGAACACAGAAAACACCAAAAGACACACAAGAAACAGGGACAAACGTTCCACAACATGAACAAACCACAAGTACAAAGACGCAAGGCAAACAAAAGGAAGGGTGACAAAGAGAGTACCGCCTTGGCACGGTCAGCAGCAAAAACACCACTGGGGGTTTAAACCGGTTTACGGACGTCCTAACCTCACACTTCTCTCAAAGTCACCCTAGCTTTACAAATATTGTAAATAAAGGTATCCCCGCTGGACTTACCCACAACATAGACGACGGTGAACACAGGACAACATGTAAAACATAGCATAATAACTGTGACAATCCGTCAAATATGTACTCAATGACTTTGCTGAAGTCAGAGCACCTGCAGGTAAGCCGTTAAGGGCACGACAGGGAAAAAGTAATACATGAGTCTGGTAAGCTCCTCCTGTATCCAAGTTTAAGAGTATACCATCATAGAGTACTACCCTCGGCCTGTCATCGCGCAAGCAAAGAGGGAAGCGTAGCTACCGACTGTAAAAGGGTCGATAACCAAACATGCAGTGTGTTGCAATATAATAGGATCATAAACTTTCTTTTTAAATGTTTTAATGCGTTTAATAAACAAATCATGAAAATGGATATGACCCCGAATTTTCTTAAGTTTGTAGATAACATCCCCATAAAATTCTGGTTGAGAAATGCCTTGTCGCAGTAACGTCCGTAGATTGCAATTATATTTACTAATGAGAGGTAAATTTCGATAATAAAATTTAGAAAAGGTTTTCAGAAGTTTGTGATACCTGTAACCTTGCTTAAGAAGTTTATCAGTTATAACTAAATTACGTCTGTTAAAATCTTCAAGCAAAGAACAGGCTCGGGCAAACCTAATAAGTTGAGAAATATAAACCCCATAAGATGTAGAACGTGGCACATCCCCATCTAGAAAAGGATAATTAACAATTTTAAAATTAAAATCTTCTCTTTTATCGCATACTTTGGACGAAACTTTATCATTTGTAATTGAAAGATTCAAATCTAAAAATGAAGCATTAATGTCAGATTGATTAGCTTTGTTTAAAGACAGTTCTTTTGGGTAGATTGAAGAAACCATAGTATCAAAATAAGGATTATCTAAATTCAAAATATCGTCTAAATACCTTGAAGTTTTATTAAAAGCATTAACAATATCGGTCTGTGTATCAGGTTTTAAGCTAAGCATAAAATCCCTCTCGTAGCAATACAAAAACAAATCTGCAACAAGAGGGGCACAATTTGTACCCATGGGTATACCAACAACTTGACGATATATGGTATCTCCATAACGCACAAATATATTGAGAAATATGAAGCTAGCAATGCCTGAAGTATAGTCGCAGACCGCACTATTGTTTGTAATATTTGTGGCCGCCTGACTTAGGTCACACGTGCGAGTGCATAGACAAGCCCCCAACTATGTGCTAGGTTGGACATTATCGATTACGATAGTCGACCATATAGTATATGTATAATATAGTACAACGTCAGTTCATTCGATTTGTTCAATGTTTTTGTCGCTATATTCCCTAATTGCATTTATTATACAGAATACCGACCAAGGAGTTACTCAAGTATTCAAGAGTTTCTAGACTATCGATATAACAAAACGTTCAACTCGACGAGTCTTCCAGGAAGAAGTTGCAATGGAAGTCTGGGAAAAACTGCGGCCGACGACTTGGCCAAAATTGATGCCTTACAGTTCCCCGCTATCCAACAATACATAGATGGTGAGGCGTTTAAATATTTACCCTGAATATTTCGCATGTTTAGAACATACCATACAGTGTGTTGCAGCAGTTATCAATCACAACATATTTTGAAGGAGCCTTATATCTTGAGTTTAACCCTTTCGGCGCCTAATTTATAATTGCCGTCTGCAATCCAATTTTGTTAAATCATTCGGTAAAATAAGGAAATAAGATAAATAAATGCAAATTTCCAAGGAATAAAGCAAAGATATAGTAATAGGGTTTGAGACAATAAGTGAAGTCCCTGATCAGACGCCGCCTTGAAAAGGCGACGTCTAATCTGGGACTGCACTATTTGTCGTGGTGCATTTATGCGACATTGGCGGTGAAAGGGTTAAAGATGTTTTGGTAGATAAAATGTCATTGTCTCGCTAAGGGTGTTATTGTCTGCACTTAAACATACATAAGAACAGCATCAATAGCATTACAATCGTTACATTTGTTCTGTCAATTGTTTAAACTTGAACACGTTTGAACTCACTAGAAGTGTCTTAAAGTATGTGTTCAGTGTGAGCTAATGCAACTACTACACATTATGGCAAAATCACTCAACAGAAAATGATAAGACTTGACGGCGATGTTTCAAGCAATCATTATCGATCTTCTTGTCTAAAAGCTTTTGCTAGATTTCCGTAAAACAAAACAAGAGTACCGCAAGCGGGTGCAAACGCTCGTCTGTCGTCATTGTCAAGATGAACATCAAAAACAATGAAGGTTGTAAATGAAAAATTGAAGAAGTGACTCATTTTTGTACTTTTATGGTAAATGTTAAGATTTCGGACGACGACGAGAATGACGACAACGACGACGCGGATGCCGGAGGTACGACGAAAGCTCGTGATTTCTTCGAAACAGACAAGCTAATAAAAAAGACCAACTGGTGGTCATCTGTTATAGTTGTTCCAACAATTTTAATTCGTCAAAACCCAGGGGTGGAACTAATTACTATGTTAGATTTTAGGGGAAATTAAGTGCAAATCGCTGCTCAAGTCACTGGCCCAGTTTAAATACAAGGAACTCACGTTAGTAACTGTTTAAGGCTGGTTGAATTAATTTTGTTTAATTGTAATGTAGATTTGGTCCTAATCATGGTTTCTGTAGCATCCCCTCCTCGACTTTTTTATGTGTACCAAATTGATCGTCGGGTCCTCAGAACACATTTTGAGCATGCCCCAAAATAATTTTGTCCCAGCTATGTTTTACTTAACGGTTATTTCTAAACTTCCTTAGTTACGAAAATGCGTCATAACTTTACTTTAAGAGGCAATAGAAGGACGACAAAACAAGAACCAAAGTAAAGCAGAGACATATAGCTTGAAAATGATATGTAAGTTTATTAAATTCATAATATATTCTTATGAATATTAATTAGGAATTAACAAAATGTTTTGTTGTTCTGAGAGGCCTACTAATGCATGGATCATTATGGCCTATTATAAGGTTTTTTCGAAATAAACGTTAAATAATATTCATAATGTATTCTAGTGAATATTAATAAGGAATCAGCAAAGTGTTGTTTTTTAATTAACAAAATGCTGGGGTTTTATTTAGAAAAAAGGAGTTTGTTCTTTATTCTGGGAGGCCAATTAATACACAAGAGTTATTGAATTCAGGTTTAAATGTTTTCATATGATCATACGAAGAAATGAACTATCTTTTGTTCAGGTAATATTTGCATATAAGTCAATTTGCATACAACGTGTGTAAATGAATTAGCAATTTCATATGAGCATTGTATTTAGTATTGTTTCGGAATACAGAGTGTCAGCTGTGGGAGAAAGGTCTCGAAATGATCTTGAAGTTGATGAAGATATCCGCAGCAATATGACAATATTTACAGATAGTAAAGCCGCTGTACGCCTTGTGGAACAGATACCTGTGCGTAGCTCCGTTTCAAATAGGCCTTTTACAAATTACAATATCAACAGTGATAATGTCGTACCTCCAGTAAAAAAGCCAAAATTGGGAACCGTCCCAAATCTGTCTGTCGGTAGTAATAGTATAGATCTGAGTATGTCGACAATACGGTCATTGTATGGCCACTCGCAGAAACCCACAGATTTTGCTTCTACTTCATCGTCTAGTGCTACTGGTTGTTTAAAGTCTACAAAAAGTGCAGAATGCACAAGTAATGCTTCAATGTTCTCAATTTTACCGGTTAGAAAAGCATCTTGTACTGATGACGGTGATTTATTCACAGATATCTTTTCTGTCATTTACGTGAAATAGCAGATATTGAAGTAAAAATGACAAAGCAGAGGATCACTGCTTTGGGTACATGAAAAAGTAGTAAAGTCAAGCAGGAAAAGCCACACACAAAACGCCGCCATCACCAAAACACCTACAGAAAGCATAGCAATTTATACATATACACACACATACAGTAGAAAGTCACATTCAAGACACAATCACCACCAACACACCAATAGACAGCATGTCACACACACACAACCAAACACACACAAACACACGAGAAGAACACAGAAAACACCAACAAATACACGAAAACCAGAGACAAACATGAACAAAACACAATCACAAGGACACAAGACAAACAAAAGTAAGGGTGACAAAGAGAGAACCGCCTTGGCACAGTCAGAAGTAAAATCACCACTGGGGGTTTAAACCGGTTTACGGACGTCCTAGCCTCACGCTTATCTCAGAGTCACCCTAGCTAAACAAACATTGTAAATAAAGGTATACCCGCCGGACTTCCCCACAACATAGAAGACAGTAATCACAATACAAAATGTAAAACATAGCATAACAACTGTGAAGTTGTCCGAAGAAAAAGTCCGTCAAATATGTACTCAATGACTTTGCTGAAGACAGAGCAACTGCAGCGAAGCCTTTAAGGGCACGACAGAGAAAAGGTAATACATGAGTCTGGTAAGCTCATTCCATTTCTGGGTTTAAGAGTATACTATCATAGAGTAATACCCTCGGCCTGTCATCGTGCAAGCAAAGAGGAAAGCGTAGCTACCGACTGTAAAGGGGTCGATAACCAAACATGCAGTGTGTTGCAATATAATAGGGTCACAACCTTTCTTCCTAAAAGTTTTAATGCGTTTAATAAACAAATCGTGAAAATGGATATGACCATGAATTTTTCTATGTTTGTAGATAGCATCACCATAGACATCTGGATGAGAAATACATGTTTAATTTATTCATGGAATACCACATACATGTACATGTATATTGCAATGTAGTAGAAATACGTACTTTTCAAAAACTGAGTCATTAGTATTAATGATTTTGAAAATAATATTCATTAGCTACATATTTATACACATGAAGATCAATTCCTCTGTTTCATACTGTATCAAGTTCCGTACTTGTTTAACTAAAATAATTTCAGATAAGAAGAACAACTCATTTAAATTTGTTTATTTTTACATCTCATTAATATTCATAAATATGCATTGATATTCATGAACAAATTAAACATGTACCCAAAGTTCCTGTCATATTTGCTTTAATATCTGCTAATTTACGTAAAATGGACAATAGAAAAGATAATACACTCGAAACAATACTAAATACAATGCTGATATAAAATTGCTAATTCATTTACGCATGTTATATGCCACCCAGGGGGCGTGAGCAGTGTTGCACTTTCAATTACTGTTCATGAACAGACTCGATAAAACCGAGTCTGCAATTTTCTCTTTTTGTGTTGCAATTTTTGCTCTCGGGGGATCACCTCCCTTAAGAATTTATAATTTTCACAACAGCAGGTGTTAAGTGCTTGTGTGGCGGCCGTACAACGTCGCCCCGTACTTCATTCTCAGTGTTGTTATACCTTCTGGTCCTTCAAGATCATGAATTTCAGTACTTTTTGTTCTGAAAATTGAATACCGCTTAAGCCGGTGCTAGGGGCGTGAGCAGTGTTGCACTTTCAATTACTGTTCATGAACAGACTCAATAAAACCGAGTCTGCAATTTTCTCTTTTTGTGTTGCAATTTTTGCTCTCGGGGGATCTACCACCAATCAGAATTTATAGAAATATTACCTGAACCAAATGTGGTTTATTATCTTTATATGAACATATGAAAACATGTAAACATGAATTCAATAATCTTTGTCTATTTCTTCCATAAGGGACATTGACATAGAAGCAGGCAAAGTGATCTTACGAGCAGATCCTTTATATAATACAGCTTCTTTCATTCAGAACTACACTCGGCATGTTCTTCGACCACACGTTGATTCAGTGTCTGCCCATAAAAGATATTTTTTGAAAATTCCTTTTGTTAATAAAGGTATAGATTTTATCGATCTACAATCAATATTTCGCGATAAAAACGTAATTAATACCATCCCAACCTATTGCAAAAACTTAGAATCTGCAATTATCTGCTATAAGTACAAAATACCTATTAGGAATACTATTTTTAATTACAATAAAATTGTATCGGACCTTAATATTGTAAATAATACTCCTGTTAGTAGAAATTGTAATTCTTCTAAAAGTACAAAAATGAGTAATGCAGGAAACACCACATACAGAACAAACAGTCGCCCGAACAGCAACACAAGGAAACAGCAAATGTACATAACTATAAAAACAACAAGAGACGCACGAAGATAAAACCAACATGCAATAGGGGGAAGATGGAAGTACCGCCTTGGAACGGTCAGTGACAAAAGTCACTGGGGGGGGTTAAACCGGTTTATGGGCGCCCAACCTCACACTTATTCCATCCCCACCCTAAAAGACAAACAGTGTAAATAAACGTATCCCCTCTCCGACTAATCTACAACAACCGCGATGGCAAATACAGTGGTAGAGTGCATGTATAACGAAAACATTTAAGTGAACAAACTGTATCCACCTCTCGCTAGTGTACTCAATGATTGAGCTGCAAACAGAGTAACTGTAGAAAAGTAATAAAGGGTACGACAAAAACGAAATAGTACAGATATCCGACGTTCTCCTTCCATTTCTGGATTTAAGAGGTCGCCTTCATAGAGTACTAAACCTTTCTTGTCGGCGTACATGCAAAGAGGCCAGCGTGATTGCCAACTGTAAAAGGGTTCATAACCAAAAATGCAGCATGTTGTAGTGCTACAGGATCATATCCCTTTTAAATGGATTTTTTAACATATTTGATGAACAAAGTGAGAAAATGGGTATGTCCAATAATTTTACGAAGATTGTACATCACATCACCATAAAATTCAGGATGTGAAATACCGTGTCGCAGAAGCGCCTTGAGATTACATTGGTACTTGCCAATAAGCGAGAGATTTCGATAGTAAAATTTAGAGAAAGTTTTTCTTAGTTTATGGTATCTATATTCTTGCTTAAGCAGTTTCTCAGTTAAAATGAGATTTCGACTGTTCAAATCGTCAATAGATGAACAAGCTCTAGCAAAACGAATAAGTTGAGATATATAAACCCTGTAAGATGGAGCCCGTGGAACATCCCCGTCATGATGAGAAAAATTAACAATATTAAAATTAAAGTCATCTCTTTTGCCATATATTTTACAAGAAATCATTCCATTATCAATTTTAAGGTCTAGATCAAGAGACGCTGCACAATTTTCGGACGGGTTAGCTTTATTCAATTTGAGTTCTTTAGGATAAATTGTAGGAATCAGAGCATCAAAGAAAGGGTTATCTAAGTTAAAAATATCACCCAAATATCGACAAGTTTCATTGAAGGCTTTTATAACATCTTATTGTGATTGAGGATTCAAACGCAACATGAAATCTCTCTCATAGCAGTACAAAAACAAATCTGCGACAAGTGGAGCACAATTCGTACCCATAGGAATACCAATTACCTGACGGTATATAGCATTCCCATCACGTACAAATATGTTATCCAAAAGAAAGGTTAGTGATTCGCAAACTTCTGAGCAAGTCCAATTGGTGTAATATTTCATTTGCTCGTCAATAAAGAAAGCTTTTTCAGTATTACATGCCAAGAATGATGTTTTTCCCGGGCAAATACATTCTGAATTAAGTTAGTAAGCTTATCCTTAATTAAAATATGAGGAAGAGTTGTGTACAGAGTAGAAAAATCCTCAGCAGTAACTGAAATGTATGACTTGGTATTAATAATTTCCTGCTTGAAGACCTCGATATAATGTAATCGTCAAATAATAATCACATTATTCGATGCCTTATCAGCAGGAACAAAAACGTATTTAGAATGGAAATCCTGTAAACCCTTTGTAAGATGTCGAAAAGAAATTCTAGGTTTAGGTGGAAGAAGGTGTTTATTAGAGCTATAAAAGGAAATGCGTTTATCAATTATATCAAAAATTAGTTTTTTCCAACTAAAAAGAGCATTAGACTCAACATGTTCTCTTCGACACCATTTAATACTAAAATTTTGTAAAGCCTCCGCTATCTGAACTCGACAAGAGTTAAAATCTATCAAGGATGGTATTCTATATTTGGGACCTTTATTCAAAAGAGATCGTAGACGTTTATCTTTAATTATCTCAAAATTACCAGTAATCACATGACCAGCCAAAAAATAGCAAAATTTTGAGGTGGCGCAATCTCAATTAATACCATCCCAGCCTATTTCAAAAACTTAGAATCTCCAATTGTCTGCTATAAGTACAAACTACCTACTAGGAATACGCCGAGGCTGGTCATGTTATTACAGACAATTTTGACATTATCGAAAACAAACGTCTCCGTACTTTACTAAGGGGCCTAAATACAGACTACCTTCTTTGATAGATTTCGAAATCTGCCGTAGCAAAATTATAGAATCTTTGTTAGACATCAGTGTAAAATGATGTCGCCGAGAACATGCAGACAATAGTGCCCTTACAAAATGGATAAAACAAATTTCAAATATAATGGATACACGTATCGCGTTTTACAAATCTAACATTTATCTTCTTCCGCCTAAATCTAAGACTTCAGTTCGCTTCTTAAAAAATAGTATACAAGAATTCCACTCTAAATACGTGTTTGTCCCAGCTGATAATGCGTCAAACAATGTAATTATCGTTTGACGACTTTATTATGTGGATGTTTTAGAACAAGAACTAACTAAGACAAAGTCATATATTGTGGTCTCTAAGTCTGAAAACGACATAATATCTGAACATGTTAATAAATGTAAACAGTTCAATGCTGATATATTAATCACACATTAACTTCCGACGATGTACTGGATACCTAAACTCCATAAAATGCCATATAAATCACGCTTCATAGCAAATTCTGTCTCATGCACAACAACTGCACTATCCAAACTAATTACATCGTGTCTAACAGCGATCAAAGAACATGTCAAGCGTTACTGCGATAAAGCTTATGAGAATTCAGGAATTAACCTTTTTTGGTCTATAAATAACTCCAATGAGGTTTTAACTAAATTATAAATCAAGCAACACCAAGCTAACACTATAAGCACTTGTGATTTTTCTACACTTTATACCACATTACCACATGATCTAATTAAGATCAAACTTACTAATCTTATAAATAAAACATTTGCCAGAGAAAAAGTATCATTTATTGCCTGTAATTCTAGACATGCGTTCTTTACCAATGACGTTACAAATAAATATACCTCGTGGACATGTTTAGATCTTTGTGACGCTATTACGTTTCTGTTAGACAATATATTTCTTCGTTTTGGTAATTCTGTTTATCGCCAGGTCATTGGTATTCCCATGGGAACCAATTGTGCTCCTTTAATTGCAGACTTGTTTTTGTTTTGTTATGAACGGGATTTTATGCTTAACCTTAACAGCGATTCACAGGCGGATGTCATCAATGCCTTTAGCAATACAGCTCGTTATTTAGACAACATTTTTAATATTGATAACCCATACTTTGATTCTATGATAACCGCAGTTTACCCTAGGGAGCTCAAGCTTAATAAATCAAATAGTTCTGACATATCTGCAGCCTTTTTAGATTTAAATTTATCTATAAACAATGGAACAATTTCTTCGGGAATTTATGACAAAAGGATGACTTTAATTTTAAAATAGTTAACTATCCTCATTTGGATGGGGATGTTTCACGAGCTACATGTTACGGTGTATACATTTCTCAGCTTATTCGTTTTGCTAGAGCTTATTCCTCTGTTGATGATTTTAACAATCGTAACCTTATTATCACTGAAAAACTACTAAAACAGGGCTACAGATATGACAAACTTCGTAAAACATTTCAAACTTTTACCACCGTAATAATCTACTCATCAGCAAATACAATTGTAATTTACGTACTTATTTCACATCCGGAGTTTTACGGTGATGTCATTTACAAACTTCGAAAAATTATTGGACACACATATTTTGATACTTTGTTTGTAAAACGTATGAAACAATTCATTAAAAAGGGATATGACCCCTCTATATTGCTGCACACTACATGTTTGGTGGTCGACCCCTTTACAGTTGGTCATTATGTTTTCCTCTTTGCTTCTGCGACGACGGAAAAGGCTTAATACTCTATGAAGATTCCCTCTTAAACCCTTTTACAGAGGGAGGAAATTAGATATTTTTATTTTGCCAGTTCTGTCGTACCCCAAATGACTTCTCCACAGCTGCTCTGACCTGAATAGTCATCGAGTACATGTCAACGATGTCAAGTTTATTCTTTTTCAAACAAAACAGTTGTGCATGCTTAATATCCACTAGTAATTGTATCTTCTTGCGATTTATCTTTTATTAAATGTCGGTGTAGAAGTGTTTCAAATAGTTATCCCGTACTTTTAAATTATGACGTCATTTCCATGATGACGTCGCATGTTTACCTCTAACGTTTATTTTCAAATCATTTTCATTTTGGCAGACATCGTTATGCATGTTGTGGAGTTGTCTGGAGGGGGAATTTTATTTACATTTTGACTTTGGTGAAAGTGGGATAAGGACGAGGTTGGGTACCCGTAAACCAGGTTTTAGTCCCCCAGTAGCCCTTTTTTTGGTTGCTGGCCGTCCCAAGGCGGCACTCCTGCTTTCAGCCTACGGTCAATTTTGTTGTTTAATATGCTTAATGTTTAATGTGTTTCGTCTTGATATGCGTCCTGTTATGTTTTGTCTTGTGGCTTTACCGTTTCTTGTTAGATGGTGTTTGGTGCGGTGCCTCAAAAAGCAAAAGTTATGACGAATTTTCTTAATCAAGGTAGTATCGAAAATTACCTAGGGTTACCATTGAAACTGTTAAATAAAACATAGCTGTGATAAAATTAGATATGGGAGCATGCTCAAAATATATTCTGAGGACACCAAAAAAAATGTTGGTACCCATGCGAAAAGTCTAGGGGGGGGGGGGGTTGCTACGGTAACCATGATTAGGACCTAGCCTATGATTTCACCATCCTGTATTTCAATTCAGTTCTTGTGGGTTGGGATACTGTTTCAAAATAAAAGACGATATATCCCATGATTAGTTGTACAACTACGACACTGCAGAGAAGAATGTCATAAAAATACGAGGGGTGTTCAAAATATTCCCGGAAAAGTGTTGTAAAATAGAGAATAGCCGACCGATTTCTATGGAACTTTTTGAGTATATAGAAACAAGTGTTTAGAGTGTACGACATGAATCTTAATGTCAGTAGTCATTAACTAGACCAACTCTTTTGTGTGCACAGCTTTTCTCTCCAAACTTTGCTTCGATTTAGCCCCAAACCTTGACGTGAAGTGGGTGATGTAACTTATGAATGTTACGTCAATTGGCATTTTGACAGCCATTTTGTTTTGTATGGTGCGCATAAATGAGTATGGAACAATGATAAGCGATCAAATTTTGTGTTTTGAATGGTGTTTCAAGGAAAGATACCATTCAAATGTTGGAGAAGGCATATTGGTAAACTGCAATGAAGAAATCACAGGTGTACGAGTGGTACGGATGGTTTGAAACAGCAGAGACAGTGTCATGGACAAGCCACGGAGAGGTCACCCAACGTCAGTACCGTCGCGCACGTCACAGAATCCAAGTTTACACTGTGTGTCTTTTAGGCTTGGGATGGAAAAGGTGTGAGCATGGACGCCCCTAAACCGGTTTGAACCCCCAGTAACATTTGTCGCTGACCGTTCCAAGCCAGTACTTCCATCTTCCCCTATTGTTTGTTTATGTCGTACTTCATTCTCTGTGTTGCTATATTTTCTGGTCCTTCGGGATCATTAATTTTGATGTTATTAGTTTTGAAAAATTGAATACTGCTTAAGCCGGTGGTAGGGGGCGTGAGTAGCGTTGCACCTTTAAATATTACTCATGAACAGACTCAATAAAACCGAGTCTGTAATTTTCTCTTTTTGCATTTGTATTATTGGTTTCGAAGGATCACCAATTTTCATAATATTTGTGCGTCTCTTTGTGTCTTTTATATACATGTACATTTGCTGTTTGTCGTCGTGGTGCTATTTGGGCGGTTGTGTATTTTGTATACGGTGTTTCTTGCATGACATGTACTTTAGGAAAATATACCACGTTATACCCGGTTCCTCCTACGTCGTAGTTGTTCGTTTAGAAATACTTATGGGTCCGCTAACACCAGAAATTAAACAGGTAAAGGATTTGCGTGATATTTGTGGATGCAACATCTGTGATGACTAAAAGGAACAATCGCAATAAGTTTTGGACCCTGTAGTGAACAGTTCGTTAGATGTGGCAATAAAGGTGTTATCAATTGGAATAAAGTATATATTTAAGATTCGAGCAGGATGGTTGAAAGAGTTTTGTGTGATGTTTTATGTTTAATGCAGTTTTGTTTCCGCCACTGATCGAAGATCCAACTCCACCAGAACTTCCTGTTTTCGTCACTGCGTTTTCATCCAACCATTTCGCAGAGGGTATGTTCATGCTCAAGCATCTGAAAGAAGTTGTTGGAGCAAAATACAAAAACCTCAGAGTGATTATGTATGACCTGGGACTGACTGAAAGCCAATATAGACACGTAAGTGAGTTTGTTGTACGGTCAATGATATTTTTAAATGCTAGAAATAAGCCACATGGTCAACTGATGGTGATAGTTTTCGAGTTACTATCAATCGGCGGGAGTGCATTATTTTTTTTTAAAAAAAGGTACTTCCATATGTTTTATGTTTACGTGATATATGATGCCTTTGAATTCCCATTTTGTATATTCCAAAACTTTATTCATAAAACCTTTGTATTTGTATTTTTCAAGGGTCATTGAATAGCAGACCGAATTTTTATTTACATTTTGACTTTGGTGAAAATGGGATAAGGACGAGGTTGGATACCCGTAAACCAGGTTTAAGCCCCCATAGCTGTTTTATTGGCTACTGGCCGTTCCAAGGCGGTACTCCTGCTTTCAGCCTATGGCCAACTTTGTTGTTTAATATGCTAAATGTGTAATGTGTTTCGTCTTGATATGCGTCCTGTTATGTTTTGTCTTGTGGCTATACCGTTTCTTGTTTGATGGTGTTTGGTGCGGTGTCATTTCGTATGTGGCTCTCCCTGTTTGACTATTGTTCCATATTTAACTATTTGGCTGCGAATGTCCCATCTGTGAATACCTATGCAAACAGTTTGAATCCAGATGAGACGCCTAGTAAAGGTACGAATAGGAGTCACGCAGGAAACAACACATACAGTACAAACAGCCACCCGAACAGCAACACAAGCAAACACAGCAAATGTACACAACTATCAACTATAAAGAGACACACAAAGACAAATTAAACATACAATAAGGGAAGATGGAAGTAGTGCTTTGGAACGGTCAGTGACAAAAGTCACAGGGGGGGGGGGGGTTAACCGGTTTAGGGGCGCCCAACCTCAAACTTATTCTGTATCCACCTATCGTTAGTGTACTCAATGATTGAGCTGCAAACAGAGTAATTGTAGAAAAGTAATAAACGGTACGACAAAAACGTAATAGCACAGATATCGGATATCCTCCTTCCGTTTCCGGATTTAAGAGGTCGCTTTCATAGAGAACTAAACCTTTCCTGTCGGCGTACAGGCAAAGAGGGCAGCGTGGTTGCAAACTGTAAAACAGTTGACGACCAGACATGCAGTATGGTGTAATACTATAGGGTCATATCCCATTTTAATGATTTTGTAATATATTTGATGAACAAAGTGAGAAAATATCCGATAATCTTACAATGTTTGTTAATCACATCACCATACAATTCAGGTGAAATACCATATCGCAGGAGCGCCTTGAGATTACATTTTAAATCGCCAATAAGTGAGAGATTTCGGTGATAAAACTTAGAGAAAGTGTGTCTTAGGTTATGGTATCGATATCCTTGCTTATGCAGCTTTTTAATTGAAATGTGATTTCGATTTGTAAAATCGTCAACAGATGAACAAGCTTTAGCGAAACGAATATTTAGTTGAGATATATAAACCCCGTAAGATGGGGCACGGGGAACCAAGTTGAGGGAAATTTACAATATTAAAATAAAATTCGTCTCTTTTGTCATAAATTTAAGAAGAAATCATTCCATAGTCAAGTCAATGTTAAGGTCTAGATCAAGGAAAGCTGCATAAGTGTCGGAAGGGTTATCTGTATTCAATATGAGTTCTTTGGGGTAAATTGTAGAAATCAGAGCATAAAAGAAATCCTTCGAGATCATGAATTTCAATACTTCTTGTTCTGAAAATTGAATACCGCTTAAGCCGGTGCTAGGGGCATGAGCAGTGTTGCACTTTCAATTACTGCTCATGAACAGACTCAATAAAACCGAGTCTGCAGTTTTCTCCTTTTGTGTTGCAATTTTTGCTTTCGGGGGATCACAACCCTTCAGAATTTATAATCTTCACAACAGCAGGTGTTAAGTGCTTGTGCGGCGGCCGTAAAACGTCGCCCCGTACTTCATTCTCAGTGTTGTTATACCTTCTGATCCTTCGAGATCATGAATTTCAGTACTTCTTGTTCTGAAAATTGAATACCGCTTAAGCCGGTGCTAGGGGGCGTGAGCAGTGTTGCACTTTCAATTACTGCTCATGAACAGACTCAATACAACCGAGTCTGCAATTTTCTCCTTTTGTGTTGCAATTTTTGCTTTCGGGGGATCACAACCCTTTAGAATTTATTATCTAAGTTAAACAAATGTGATTCTCAGAACAAACAGTTAGAAAAACAAATCCACACCTGATATTATTACATAGTTAGAACCATTTGTTTACCACTCACAATGTTTTAACCCACAGTAACGGATCTCCTGATGGGTTAGAGTGTCTTTGATCTTTCAACTAAGATATTATTAAGATTAACCCATTATTCAAAAGGAATCATATACTAAATATGCAAATGTATAATCTTCTCATTATCGTTTTATAACCCGGCGTCTCGTCAATTCAAACTTTTTGTTACTGTTTTTCGAAACAAACATGAAGAAAAAGAATAAACCAACATTGCAGCAGACGGCAAGGTTTACAGATGACAAATTTTGACGGCAGAGAACTAATTATCCTATTCAGAATTACTTGTTCATTTTTTTTTCAATTATTTCAGGTGCGAGAATCGAGTTTCTGTGAAATGAGGACGTTTCTGTTTGACAGTTTTCCGAAACATGTCCGTAACTTGAAGAACTACGCCTGGAAACCAATAGTCATCCAGGTAAATGGAATAATTGCTTACTTACAAGCTCTGAGTATACAATCAGTCGGTATTCTAGTAACTTGAGCATCGATGACGGTTTTGGTGATGACCCTATGTAAACAGATCAAATATCAATGAGTTCAGTCCCCATCTCTGGTGATTGGAATTTGGTTGTGATTGTTAACATGGCAATCATAGTGAAATATACAAGGAACACGACAGGAATTATGTCGACGTTTTAAATGAGAGACAAATTGATATCTGTGGCATAAGTGAACATTGGTTATTTCAGAAAGATTTACATTTTTGGAATAGAATGGATACATGTTAAACGAGTTTTGGTGTATGAGATTATGCTTTAAGCTTACCTAGCAGACAGGAAAAGGTGGAGTTGCTATAATACAGAAACACCTCTTTATAACGGCCACTAAATTGTGTTAATTAGTTGATATTTAGGGCAGGTGGCTGCTGAAAGCATGGTGAAAGTCAAGCAGAACGCTCCTATAGGAGCGTTCTGTTTGACTTTCACCTTGCTTTAAGCAGCCACCTGCCTTTAACACAAAATACTTGATATAATTTATAGTAAGTTTACTCCTTTCGGTGCTGAAGAAATAAAAGATGTGTTAAAGAAATGTAACCGATCGAAAGCGTGTGGACCGGACATAGTAAACGATGAACATCTTCTCTTTTGATGCAATATAATAGGAATCCTATTAAATACAACTTTTTAACAGCATCATTTTTGCATTTTACACACCCGTAGCAATGATTGAAGGTACACTTATTAAATAGCATAAAGAAGGTAAAAAGCTCAAAAGCGGTCCAAATAGTTACAGAGCAATTACGCCCTCCTCCGTTTTCTTGAAACTATACGAGAAAACTTTTGTTGAACCGTATGAAATCATATAGCTATCTGCCTGAAATTACATTACAGGGTGGATTTCGTGACCAGCTAGGATGCTTAATGAATTCAAGGCGGAACTTCCATCTTCCCTTATTGTTTGTTTTCTCTTTGTGCGTCTCTTTTCGTTTTGGTAGTTATGCACATTTACTGTTTTCTTGTTATGTTGCTTTTCGGACAGCTGTTTGTTTTGTATGTGGTGTTTCCAGCATGACTCATATTTGTATTTTCATTTGGATTTCGCGAAGGATTAGCATTTGCATAAGAAAACAAAAGTAAGCTAAATGTGTGTGCTGAATGCTAAACAAGCAATTGACAGAGTTTGGCATGAGGGACTGTTTTATAAATTATGACAATATAGAATTGAGCCTTTATCTCACAAAACCTTACATAACATGTACATTAGTATGAAAAGTAAACAACAGTGTTCAGGGGCTATGAATCTGGTTGGATAGATATAAGTAAAAGACAAGGGGGATAAGGGGTCCATTGGCTATCTGAACTATATTAACGGTCTTACAGATAAGATAAAACAACTGGGTTAGGTTTTTATGGCAGAGATGTAAACTGTAAATGCCCAACTGTAGCAGATGACATGATGCTCCTGTCATTTTCAAGAGCGGGCTTACAAGAAATGATCAATATTTGTTTTAAATATTCATGTAAATGGCGCTATGAATATAATGCCAAAAAGTCATGGGCAATTGTAGGTCGTGGTACCTTGGAAATTACATTGTGAAGGAAAACGATTGTTGCGTTCATCTTGATATAGAGTACAATAAATACGATAATAATAGAAAAAGTATAACTGATGCTTGTAGAAAGTTAAAGTCGACACCTGTAAGTTGTATAACTCTATTGTAATTCCTAACGCATTGTACGGTTGCGAGCTTTGAAATTGTCCCATTAATTCTCAACTGCTAGATCCAGAGATTTAATCCGTAGTGGAGCCGGTGAGGCGATCGGTGAATGTGTAACCTAGGCATTACTGAAAGCTGCGACGTCATTATATGGCGTACACAATACTATGTGACAGGTGACCAGGTATTTAAAATGTAATAAACCAGACACCACGGCGCCAGATGTTTTCCCTGTTGAATGTGTTACAGTCTATTCACGATGATGGGGATCTATTGATGAACTGACAAAATATATTTGTCAGATTCGCCCATCGGATACTCTTGTCAAGGTCTATCTATCCGCATTATTAAAGTCATTGGTTATACATGTATGTGGCCACCGAAATTTATTAACAGTAGAACTATATATAGTCTGAAAGTAGGAGATCCCTCAAAAGCAAAAGTATCAATGCTATAAACTCGGTTTTATTGTGTCTGTTTATGAGCAGCAATTAAAAGTGCAACACTACTCATGCCCCTAGCACCGGCTTAAACAGTATTCAATTTTCAAAACTAATAACATCAAAACTAATGATCCCGAAGGACCAGAAAATACAACAACACTGAAAAGTTGTATCGAGGGACAGTTAGGATCCTGATCAATGCTAATTAAAGTGTAAACTAGTTACGACTGGTGATTATGACTATAACGTCGTGCTTAGATGTGTAATTTCTGAGTCAGGCTATTCAGCTATTCAGCATCTTTTTACATTATACATACAATATTATTATATTAGAGGATTGTATAAACCTTGTAATTATCATAAGGTGTACAATTTATGATTAATGATTGCATGTAAACATTTGAATACAGCTCTTTAGTTCGTTTTGTAAGAGAAGTACATGTATATGAAAAGGGTTTTCGCTAAAACTGACATGCAAGCAGTGCATACCTGGTCAATATTAGAGTGATTGAGTGAGTGAGTTGGGTTTTGTTAAAGGACCCACGCGTTTGTTCTGTAATGTTTTGATCTGATAAATCATTCTTAAACTATCTGATACAAATTAGAATGGTTTGAATTAAAAAATAGCCATTATTGAGATTCACTGACAAGATCAAAATGGTTCATTTATTGCACTGGTTTGTACATAAGTAGTGTATTTGTGCTCCACATTGCATGTTATAATTGTCCTTTCTCTTGTAATATTCATATGTAATTCGTTGTAAATATGTGTTCAGTCGTGTAATTTGTGTGTATGTTACATGTTGTATACGTATGTTACTATACTCTTCAACTTTGGAGGAAATAAAGAATTCAATCAATCAATCAAGCTAAAATGCTTAAATGTTAATGAACAATGTCTTTAATTGACAATGTCACAATAGCTAAAATGCTAATGAACAATTTCTTTAAATGACAACAAACTTCACATGAATTATCCTGAAATGGTCATCTACGTGTATAAGCTGTATTAGGGGTTCCTGCCTATAGCATAAGTATTTCACAGGAGCTAAATGTAGTGTTATGGGCAATTTATGTAAACGAGTTTTTTTAAACCGCTTCGTAGGATATTACCAACTTGCATGGAAATGATATTCAAGACACCCTCTATTAAATAAAGTTACTTAAACTATTCTCTCATATTGAGGCCTATTTTATTTAAAGTAACTTTCTTAAACCATTGTGATAAAAAGAGCATTTGCTCCATAAGGGCAAATGCTATATTTATCACAATGGTTTCAAAACTACACAAGTCTAAACTGTTCCGTTTCTCTAATAAATGCTCCTCGGTAGATTAATTCAAAGAGGTATGGTCTTAAATTAGTCTATGATAGTATGTGGTTCCGGTCCATTGCAGACGTAGGTCATAGGGGCTTAAACATAGATAACGTATAATTTCTTTCAGCGATATCCCAACCTAATCCACTGAATCGGATAATACCAAATTATATCGAATGCTGTTTAGTTAGACTGTTATTAAAGTTGTATAAAATAGATTCTGTACGCCGCTTATGTAAGTTACAGGAGCTAAAATGAAACGAATTTAATCAAACTTCGCATAAATTGTTCTTAGGGGATCCGCTATCAAAGTTATATTATTGTTTCAAACATGAGCTAAGTATACCTTGCAATGAACAAAGCGTGCCACCTCTACTGTTGAATGGAACTAATGCAACCAACTGTCCTTGCAATGATCCTATGATGGCGTTTATCAAAGGTGTACAAAGCAACCCAGTCTGTTGCATTGTTTAACATCAGAAAGTGGCCCGTGTTTTATATTATATTGAAGTTTGTTTGTTTGTGTTGATTTACGTCCGTTTCTGCTCACTATGGGCTAATTAGACGCCCCAGAGAGAGGGGAGAGGATAAGAGAAACCCGGGCGTGATGCCCTACCCTGGTTCTTTTCGATGCCCAGTGTAAAGCACTGATACATCAGACCTCGGTTTATAGTCTCGTCCGAAGGAATATTGAAGTATTTATAATTTACTGCTTAGATATTTTTGAATGCGTTACACTTTTTTTTAATTTTATTTTGATTTTCGACATAGTTTATTGTGTTCAGTATGAATTAAACATACCCCTTCAGTATGTCAGGGTCTCATTTCAGAGTATTAGCCGGCTTTGCCACTTTATGTATTTGTCTCTCGTGAGTTTACGCCTATTGGGGACACTGGGAATCATCAATATGCCCAACTGAAAGTATTTAACCAACCTTTAGACAAATGATCCTCAAGATATTCCCTTACAAAGTTGTTTTGTATAAATGGCTGGTGTCCATTGTATACGTATGTCACAGGAGCTGAATAAAGATTTAATGAAAGAGTTGTTGCTTTCAATATCTCACCCTAAACCACTAAATAAAATATGACCAGATTAAAAAAACCGAAACGTAGGACGTCTGTTATTATAGTTATATAAATGGTCCCGGCTAGCTGCTAGGAACTAATACAGATTGTAATGAATTATTTGTTTCTTTTAACCCTTTCCTCCATGGATATTCGTATATCATAAGCAAACAGAGCAGACTCCGATCAGACGACTCCTATGTTTTGAAAATTTGTAAATACTGCTTAAGCCGGTGCTAGGAGGCGTGAGTAGTGTTGCACTTTTAATTACTTCTCATTAACAGACTCAATAAAACCGGGTCTGCAGTTTTCTATTTTTTGCATTTCTACTTTTGCTTTCGAAAGATCACTCATTTTCAGAATATATATTATATCACCATTAGCGTATCGTATATCTGCGAGTAATTAGCGTATGCACGCATGCATGTTAACGAATGCGTAACGCATGTGAGCGTATGAGTAGCGTATGAATAGCCAGCGATATGTTCACTACGTTAGTCATTCCTCAGACATACGTTACAATTACGTTACTCATATGCTATCCATATGATAGCTTAACTTGTCACCCTCATGCAACATATGTGAAGCGTATTTGACCTATAAGTGACGTACCTTTACCGACAATCTAGCGTTTTCAACGCATGCCTATTTATGATGATCGTATGCGTAGCATACGATTCAAACACTCATATACGCATAACTTTTTAAACAGGCTCAAAAATATTTTCGACCTCTGCATATGCGAACATACACCGGCGTATGGCAGAGTACCTGAAATGCATACGACGTATGCCTAACCAACCACTAACATATATCTTTGTATGCGAGCGTATGGGCATTTTTCTCATAAGTTCACATACATTCGTGGCATACGCTCTATTTTGACACCCTCTTAACATTCCTGGCATAATTATTTAAACCTTTAGCAATAACCTTACTCAAACTGGGTGAGAACAGGCCAATTACATACAAATATAGCTTTATTTAACTTGTACAAGTCCTTTGAATCAGCAGTTACTTCTTTGTTTCACCTTCTTTCATACTATCCATTACTTAATTTTGAAAATGGGTGATCCTAAGGAAGCAAAAGTAGAAAAGCAAAAGGAGAAAATTGCAGAATCGGATTTATTGAATCTGTTCATGAATAGTAATTAAAAATGCAACACTATTCACACCCATATCACGGGCTTATACAGTATTCAATTTTCACTAATAACATCAAAACTAATGATCCCGAAGGACCAGAAAACCTTAACTCCATAAATACAACTTCCTATACCTTTGCAAACAGACATGGTAGACCCAGATAAGATGACTTTTTAGGCACCGTCTGATAAGTGTCTACACTGTTTGATGAAGATATACATGTAATATAGACATGATTCTACAGTGTCTGCCAAAAATTGTCCATACACTTATAACAATAAAACTAATCAATATTCATGGTGTCATTATTTCCTGCATAAATATTCATGGAGTAAATGGATAACTAGACGTAGCTAACTAGAAAAAAGCTTAAAACACACCGAAGAACTAGAGCAAGTTGAAACTCTTAAAAACGGAGGAAAGATCTGACCTGAAATGACCACACCTTTACCAGTTCAAACAGTCCAGTACAATGACATGCATAAGCAACTCAAATGAAATCTAGTAAGACGCAACCTGGTCAAAATAAAGGGAGATTATCACGTCAATAAACTCAAGAAACAAAACTGTAGTTTACACCTTTAAAACTAACCTAGATACATGTATATTTCGATAATTGTAATAGCTATAAGCATTTATGCTATACATAGTTGGCTAAAATATATCTCGCAATTACCTTTCCATGCATAGCGGAGCACACATCATCGATATCATGTTTACCTTGTTTAAATAAGATTCTTATCATGTCGTGTTATTTTCAGAGTGTTGCTAAGGAACACCGACTTGTGATCTGGATGGATGCGTCCATCAGGTTTAAAACGGGAAATCTAGATAAGTTGATTACAGCCGTGAAGAGAAGTGGACTCATGATGGATGTTCATGGGGCTAATAATAAGTCCAGCATTGCAGCAAGGACCCACAGAGCAATGTTTGATTTCTTGCATGAAGACCCTTGTGTGTACGCACACGAAGGAGAAAGGGCAGCTTTTTTAATATTATTATTTGCCAATAAATTCATAACGAGATATATCCTGCTTCCTTGGGTGTCATGCGCATTATCGTTTGGATGCATGGAGCCAGTGGAGGATTCCAGTGGACTGTTGTCCTGTAGGAAGAAGAATCAAATACAAACATATCACATATGCCATAGATATGATCAATCCGCCATTGGAATTCTGCATGTTCGTCTTTTTCGCAGGAGGATTGCGAAGTATGCCATTGACAGAAAGTATTTCATGATTTGCCGTTGGCCTGGAATTTCTGCGAGGTGTGAATATTTTGAAAGAAACAGAACGAATATTTATTGAGACATTTTTGCCCGCTTTCTGTAGGGAAGATGTTGCCTTCTGCTATGAATACTTGATATTTAATCCGGAGAGTGCATTGAGATCAATCAACTGCAAAATAAAAGACAGATTGGGAGTATGGTCTATTTCAATACTGAAGTAGCCTACACTTACCCATTGAGGCTATTTTAGATATAACCTCTTTGAATAAGTCTATCGAAAAGGAGCATTAACTAGAAAAATGAAACTTTTAGAATTTTGTCGTTTGAATACATTGTCACAAATAGAGCATTTGCTCCTATTATAGGAGCAAATGCTCTATTTATCACAATGGTTTCAATAGGTGATTTTTACAGAGGCGTAGAAAGGTGTATTTATTGAGGAAATGGTTAAATTAAATGAAACTATTGATATAAAAATGGTACTTACTCATATCCTGTTAACCTTTAGTCCATAAATGCCCTTTTCTACGACTCTGAGGGTATACCTAGATCAGATGGCTCTTATAGGGTCTGCTCTGTTTGCTTATGATATAGATATGATTCTACAGCTTGTTCTATGGCTAAACATTCCCCTGTCTTCATATAATCATTATAAGAATTAAACTAATTAATATATATGATGTCCTTATTTCTTTTATGAATATTCATGCATTTGCAAACAATTTGAATCTAAGATGCGGCGTTTCGCCAGGGTCCATACAACCACAAGTCAACACAAACAGAGACAATGGTGACTATGAACTACCACATATGTTACCAAGCGTCTGCATAACAAGTACCAATCCAGTTGTGCGTGATTGTGTAGCGATATGTGTGCGTGTACTAGAGACAGATATGGTGCTGCACACTGCCGTAGACACATGACAAGATACTACACTCAGCCATATTATAAACTGACACCAGGTATGGGACATCCATAACAGTTCCTATTGCGGGGTACAAAATATAAACTTATACATAACAAAAGTGAACGCATATACGAAAGTGCCCTTAATGGTTGTACAAGAGAATTTATCATATAGTGCTAATATAGACATAGGCATAAGAGCGTTTTCAATATTGTGTGTGTGGGGGGGGGGGGGGGCAAGACTGTAATGGCGGGGAGGAAGGGTGATTCACGGAGAAAAAACGATATATCTACTTTTGTAGCTTAAAACTTCCAGTATTTGATATAAAATACTTTTTCTTATACGACTATAAAATGTGACGGAGATAGGGAACGGAAGAAAACAAAAAGATTATGTATCTGACGGGATTCGAACCCCTGGCGCGTAGCCCCCCTCGACCAAAGAAGCTGGCATGCAATATCACGTACTTTTATCATATTTAACTTGTGTAACGAGCAAATATGCACATTTTCGGTTAAAAAGATTAAAACATATTCAAAAGAATAAATTATGTTCATCTTGTAACATTCACATTCGTTCAATAATATGAATATTATTCCTGTGTTATCTTGAGTCACATGGCTCACAAAAACAATGCCTGTATCATTACCATTTTCCTTAAAATAATGAATTCCCGGTCAGATTCATGCAGTAAAGGGTTAAGAAATGACAAATTTCTTAAAATCTTACTTACCCAGTTAGAGATTCAGATTCTGATGTAGGCTGTTTCCTCATTTCAGTCACCCTTGGCCAAATTGGTGTAGAGGCACCAAATGGACCCCTCTGTAGAGGTTTGCTGGCATGTTCATATCTGAAAATGAGTTTTAACTAAATTAATTTTTTTCAAACCCTCTGCATAATGCAAATGACGAATTCATTTTACCAAGATATAAATGAGTGTATGTACAATAATTACTGTGCTTATTTTGTTTCCAGTTACAACTGATATGGTGCACTCAATTTATATATATATTTAGTAAAAATAAAAACAACAATAAATATTTACTTAGTCAAACACCAGTTTGGTGCCCAACAATGACACTACACAATTTTTCATAATAGATCTTTGCAAAATGTCCCATTTGTTTAGTTAGACTGATCTTATTGCATTCTTTGATAAAGGTTCTTTAATAAAAAAAAAAAGACCATGTACTTATTCCTGGACCTCATGTTACATGCTAAGTCTTATTTTTGACATATGAGTTCCGTTCCGACCAAGCGGAGGAAAAGGCCTAAAGTACGTGTCGTCTGTGATGCGCATCGACAATGATGCTCAACGTTGAATCTCTACGCTTACTTCGCTTAGTTATGAGTTTTTATTAAGATCATTATATCCTACTCAGTCGCAATTAATGGATATGTGCTACATACTATCAATTCGAGTGTTTCTGTGATCCTCAAAATATCACTATTTACTTACGTGTCGAGCAATGTCTGCGCAACATTCCCATGTGTTTTTAATCCAAGAAGATCCTTTATGGCCATCCAACGCTCTATCTCCTCCCCTATATAAATAGTGGCTCTGTTTTTAAGATATGTTCGTTCCTTCTGGGTCTGTTTTTTAGCAGAATCAGACAATTTCGGTCTGCCTGGCCTTTTCTTCGCCTTTTTCGTGGGCGACGCCATCTTTGTTGATAGACTTTCCGTGTATGTGATGTGCGCATGCGCGTGACAATCGGCAAGACGCGGAAAATTTGAAACGGAAAAGGCCGATAATAAAGTGTTGTAGAACAAAAATTATCAGTATTGATGAAAACGGTTTATTGTGTATCACAGGGGCATTTTTCGATATAAGTTCAAATTGACAATCTTCATAATATTGATTGAACATAACAAATACCAAGTTTTCTGAAGTTTTCTGAAATTATTGAAAATATATGTCCTTTGTAGGGACTACCTCTTTAAGGAGAGGATTCTTGCATTTCATCTGTTTGTTGGTTTTAAACACATGTAGAAAAAGACAAAATATAGCGCCAAAGCGTAACTTTTCGTCGTTTTCCGTCAGTGTTCGGAGTTTACTCGGGGAAATTTATCCGATGGCACTCGGATTACTTCAGATATTCCGAACCCTGGCGGAATAAGACGAGTAGTTACGAATGATCCGATTGTTAACCGTTGAAAAGGGCTAAGTTATAGATATGCGGGCCCAAAAAGCCATACATTTCTTATTGCAGGTACGAAAACAAATCATTAATTAACAATAAGAAGTGCACAGTTTATATACCTTTCGCTTTTCTTTTTGCCTTTTTCAATTTTTATGTACATGAGAATTATTCGGGGAGGGGGCAGGGACAAAGTATACTCTTCCCCCCCCCCCCCCTGTCTCAACATGTGTGTGTAGGGGGGGGGGCACAGCTCCTACGCCCATTATATACACACTCATCATATATATACTGATTAATGTTTGTTATAAAAAGACAGAAACACTTACGAGGTATGGCCATTTCGCTGCACATTTTAGCGGATGGGTTAATTCAATTCTCAATGGATTCTTACAAAGTATCTTAAATCATTCTTTTGATACATATGTAGGGATGTTTCTGCATGATTCGCCAATAATTTTTATTTTGTAGAACAGTTCATGGCCATAAGCAAAATTGGATATAATCATTTCCCTGTTTTAATATTCATTGAAGAAATAATACCAGCATAAATACTTATAAGCTGATTTATCCCGTCCCCGGTAACCGGAGGAAGGCTGTAGGTTTGCACTCTGCCATTTCGTCCTTCCGTCCTTTCTTCCGTCCTTCCGTCCGTCCTAAACTACTTGGGTTATGGTTTTCAAATTATTTCTTATGTTGGTACATCTGGGAATGGTGGAGTGCCGCATACTACTTTGGTAAATATGTGCTTTTGTATTCGGTCTAGACTTCAGTTTTAGTAGAAATATGTCTCCTCGGCTTAAACTCCTCGGCTTAAACTCCTCGGCTTAAGATTTCTAAGTTTATTGTATGAGTGAATCTTGGATAGGAAAACAGTCACAAATTACTTTTGTGTCTTTGTGACCTTGACCTTAACAATGAGCTCAGTATTATTTAAACGTCGGAAATTTGTCAGGATCATATAGTCCCAACCTCTCGGATTATTGTGTTGGTGCTGTCTTGAGAAGTTTTAGTGTTACATACTACTTTAGTATCTCTGTGACCATTATCTTGACAGAAAATTTAGGCTTAGTAAAAAAACAGTCAAAAGTTTGAGTTATTTTTAGTGTGGACCTTGAAAAGGGAAAGTGCCATGTAAAACGTTGGTGTCTGTTGCATTGACATTGATCGTGGATTAAGTTTCACTAAAATGTCAGAAATTTGTTCGGATGATATATCCTCAAGCTCTTTGGATAGAATTTCGGAATTTATTGCGTTACTGCATCCTGGAAAGTGAAAGTATTTCATATTACTTTGTTGTTTCAATGAGCGCGTTTCATTGCAAATTCTAGTTCATGTACAACTACTGAATTGTCTATACTTTTGACTTCTTGTTTAACGAAGGTAAAGGAACATGTAAAATTCTACTGTGATAAGACTTATGAAAATTCTGGAATAAATCTCTTCTGGTCTATTAAGAACTCTTCAGAAGTCTTAAACAAACTTAAGAACAAAAGGTATCTTGCATCCACTGTAAGCACGTACGATTTTTCTACTCTGTACACAACTCTTCCTCATATTTTAATTAAGGATAAGCTTACTAACCTGATCCAGAAAGTATTTGCCCGAGAAAAAACATCATTCTTGGCATGTAATGCTGAAAAAGCTTTCTGTACTGACGAGCAAATGAAATATTACACCAATTGGACTTGCTCAGAAGTTTGCGAAGCACTAACCTTTCTTTTGGATAACATATTTGTACGTTATGGGAATGCTATATACCGTCAGGTAATTGGTATTCCTATGGGTACGAATTGTGCACCACTTGTCGCAGATTTGTTTTTGTACTGCTATGAGAGAGATTTCATGTTGAGTTTGAATCCTCAATCACAAGAAGATGTTATAAAAGCCTTCAATGAAACTTGTCGATATTTGGATGATATTTTTAACTTAGATAACCCTTTCTTCGATGCTCTGATTCCTACAATTTATCCTAAAGAACTCAAATTGAATAAAGCTAACATGTCCGACAATTCTGCAGCGTTTCTTGACCTAGACCTTAAAATTAATAATGGAATGATTTCTTCTAAAATATATGACAAAAGAGATGATTTTGATTTTAATATTGTAAATTTTCCTCATCTTGACGGGGATGTTCCCCGTGCTCCATCTTACGGGGTTTATATATCTCAACTTATTCGTTTTGCTAGAGCTTGGTCATCTATTGACGATTTTAACAGTCGAAATCTCATTTTAACTGAAAAACTGCTTAAACAAGGATATAGATACCATAAACTAAGAAAAACTTTCTCTGAATTTTACTATCGAAATCTCTCGCTTATTGGCAAGTACAAATGTAATCTCAAGGTGCTTCTGCGACACGGTATTTCACATCCTGAATTTTATGGTGATGTGATTTACAAACTTCGTAAAATTATTGGACATACCCATTTTCTCACTTTGTTCATCAAATATATAAAACAATTCATTAAAAAGGGATATGACCCTGTAGTACTACAACATACTGCATGTTTGGTTGTGAACCCTTTTACAGTTGGCAATCACGCTGGCCTCTTTGCATGTACGCCGAGAAGAAAGGTTTAGTACTCTATGAAGGCGACCTCTTAAATCCAGAAATGGAAGGAGAACGTCGGATATCTGTACTATTTCATTTTTGTCGTACCCTTTATTACTTTTCTACAGTTACTCTGTTTGCAGCTCAATCATTGAGTACACTAGCGATAGGTGGATACAGTATGTTCAATTAAATGTTTTTTTTGTTATACATGCACTTTACCACTGTATTTGCTGTCGCGGTTGTTGTAGATTAGTCGGAGAGGGGATACGTTTATTTACACTGATTGTCTTTTAGGATGGGGATGGAATAAGTGTGAGGTTGGGCGCCCATAAACCGGTTTAACCCCCCGGTGACTTTTGTCACTGACCGTTCCAAGGCGGTACTTCCATCTCCCTCCTATTGTATGTTTGTTTTGTCTTTGTGCGTCTCTTGTTGTTTTTCTACTTATGTACATTTGCTGTTTCCTTGTGTTGCTGTTCGGGCGGCGAGTGTTTGTTCTGTATGTGGTGTTTCCTGCATGACTCATATTTGTACTTTGATTCTTCAGTGACCACATTTTTATGAAAAGTTTGTCAAGGAATTATCCGCATGAATCTCCTCAACCACTTGACTTACGGTTTTCAGTTTTCTTGTTTAGATGCATCCTCAGAAAGTGGAGTACCCGTACTACTTTTGTATTATTACAAATTATCACCCATTAGTCTACATCGTTCTCAATGTTTCACTACGATGAGCAGTGTCCGGTAGGGGACAATGGACTGCCTGAAAATATTTGCTTGTTTATAATAGAATATATACATAATACCTATTATAAGTACATAAGTAAACACAACAGACCCTGATCAGACGGGCCCTATAGCAGTCGTCTGATCTGAATCTACTCAATTTGCAAGGTTAAGCAAGTGCAAAAATTCCGCCTATTTCATTGCCTTATTTTTTTCAAAAATACATTCAGGGTTTGAATTTATTACAATATGATATTTTCTCTGTGTGTGTAATAACAGAGCGGTCATCTCTTGACGGATAGACATGTGTTTCGTATGAGGTAACCATATGTAGAAGTTCTGTATAATGTGTATACTATACTGCATGCAATTATAAATTGCCTTAAAGCGATTTAGACTCCGTTTTAGCTGTATACTATAATTCGCCTTTCTTTATTTACTAATATATCAACACAGTAAATAAACTGTGAAAATATGAACATGTATTTTGATTTTATCTATCCTGTCCTTCGCTCTCGTCTTAAATATTTCAATACAGTTCAACCTCGATATCTCAAGCTTCAAGGAACTCTACAAATTACTTTGATTTAGCAGAAGTTCGAATTATCTTGTTCTTAATCTAAAAGATGTCTCAAGTTCGCAACTTAATGCAGTTCTAAAATAATGCCGAAACCTGTTGTAGAAGTTTTCAGTATCATTTTCGACCTGCATTAAGCTAACACATGCTTTTCCAGATATGCCTAGTGAAACATTTTACAACAATTCTGTATTGTAAATTGTGGAGGGACCGAAGTTGAGCATTGAGTTATCCCAAAACACGAGTTATCCGAGATTAAGATATGGTATTTCAACTATATAGTGTGCAAATAGAAATGACAATAACAGTTGCTTATGTATGCCGAGTATTACCTTTGGTGTCTCTCCAAGATTTTCAATCAGGTGATATGTTTTAACCAGGTGATATATTTTAACAGACCACTAACTTCTTACATGAATATTCCTGGAGTAACAGTGTGCACAATGGATGTATTTCCCCAATGATGTATGACGGTGCCTACACACATTCCTTCATATAAACGTGTTTTCACGCAAGTGCAAACAGAGTATACCTAAATCAGACGGCTCATATAGGTGTCGTCTGATCAGGGTCTTCTCTTTTTGTTTATGAAATTTGATAGATCTGTTTCTTTATTTTCTTAAATTGCTTCAATGTTCCAACTTCAATAATGCATTAAATATTTTATTCAGGAATGTTTAACAGGTATTGAAAGTTTGGAATAAACATAGAGCAAGGAAAGGGTTATTTAAAGCATCTGCAACAGAGTAAACCCAGATCAGACGGCTCCTATAGGGACCGTATGATCAGGGTCTGCTGTTTGCGTACAAAAATATAATAGAACTGACTCTTTGTTTTTTTTACCATTGTCGAAAACACCCGGTATGCATATGCTAATATAAAAAAAATCAGCTAATAAATATTCATGATGTCATTATTTTCTTACATGAATATTATACACTTACAACGTGTAGTAGCCGACATTCGATTTTAGGGTTAGCCAGTTCTGTCGTACCCCAAATGATTTCTCCACAGCTGCTCTGACCTGAATAGTCATTGAGTACATGTCTACAATGTCAAGTTTATTCTTTTTCAAACAAAACAGTTGTGCATGTTTAATATCCACTAGTAATTGTATCTTCTTGCGATTTATCTTTTATTAAATGTCGGTATAGAAGTGTTTCAATTAGTTTTCCCGTACTTTTAAATTATGACGTCATTTCCATGATGACGTCGCTTGTTTACCTCTAACGTTTATTTTCTAATCATTTTCATTTTGGCAGACATCGCTATGCATGTTGTGGAGTTGTCTGGAGGGGGGATTTTATTTACATTTTGACTTTGGTGAAAGCGGGATAAGGACGAGGTTGGGTACCCGTACACCAGGTTTAAGTCCCACAGTAGCCCTTTTTTTTGCAGCTAGCCGTTCCAAGGCGGCACTCCTGCTTTCAGCCTACGGTCAATTTTGTTGTTATATATGCTTAATGTTTAATGTTTTACGTCTTGATATGCGTCCTGTTATGTTTTGTCTTGTGGCTTTACCGTTTCTTGTTAGATGGTATTTGGTGCGGTGTCATTTCGTGTGTGGCTCTCCCAGTTTGAACATTTTTCCATATTAAGTGTCTTATGGACAATGCCTTAACGCGCTAAAGAAATGCTATTTAAAGGGAACGAAATAATATATGTTTTGTCTTTACCGTTTCTTGTTAGATGGTGTTTGGTGCGGTGTCATTTCGTGTGTGGCTCTCCCTGTTTGACTATTTTTCCATATTAAGTGTCTTATGGACAATGCCTTAACGCGCTAAAGAAATGCTATTTAAAGGGAACGAAATAATAATTAATATCTTTAACCCTTTCCCTGTTCCATGTTTATTCCAAATTGCAATACCTGTGGACTATTCATGGACAAAATATTTATAATAAAAAATGGAAGGTGGAATGCTGGAGCCATTTTAGAAAGTAACGAAACAGACCTATCAGTTTCCATTTGCAGACAGAGCAGACCTTAGACGGCTCCTATCTTATCTGGGTCTAGTCTGTTTACAAATGTGTGAAAATGCGTTAAAATGAGGGAAAGGGTTAAAAGCCGTCTCTATGGGATAAAGGGTAAATAGCTGCATGTAAGATAACTTAAGGTTCGAAAAGTGCAAAACAGAAGTGTTTGTTTTGTTTATTATAAATAGTATACTCAACAAAATAATTTAAGGGTCACTGATCAGTTTCCCATAGGGCTCAATGTATTCACTACACAACTTTGGTACTTCGTAGCTTTCACCAATATCGCTTAATCCCAACGAAATTTGCAGGAATTATTGTTAAAGTTTCAATTAAAGTATGCATATGAAATTTATACATGCGGGAGTCTTATGCACCTCCGTGGATACAAAAATGTAAAACGATGTTTTTCACAAAAAATGCATGATTTTCAATAGGAGTTTTCCTTGCTTTGGAAATCGAAAATCATATCAATATTGGAAAAAGTTGCATGGAAAGGTTAACCAAAATGTTTGACATACCAAAGACATGTGTATTGGTATTCCAGATAAGAATAAAATAAAATTGATTTTTTGGAGAATTTAAGAAATTCCCAATTTTCATTTTTTCATTCCATGGATGCCTATAGAACCTTGGCATAGCTCAATCTCACTGGAGTCTGTAGTTGGACATTTTGACAATACTTCCTGTAAATTTTGTCGAATTGTATTTATGTATATGGAAAATACAGGATGCCAAAACTGTACGGTCATTGCATAAACCCTATGGGAAAAGTACCACTGACCCTTAAATATTTTTGTTGAGTATATATACATATACAGTTGATCTTCGATATCGCGAACTCGGATAACTTGAACCTTAGACCATTCGAAATAAATGTTCTGTCCTTCAAACATTTATAATACAGGAGTGTTCGAGATATAACTTCGCACATTTAGAAACACATGTGCCAGCTAAGTACATGTCGTAAGTAATGTTCAAAGCTCATGTAGGCCTTTAGACCAGCATTAAGCTTTGAACTTGAGAAATTGTTCAATTTAGAAATCAGATGACTCAAACTTCTGTTATCTCAAAGTAGTTTGTATTGCTCGTTGAGGTTCGAGATATCGAGATTACAGGTGGCGGTGGTCTAGTGGTAACGCGCTTGACTGTCAGTCCGGAGGTCCGGGGTTCAAATCCCGGTCTCTCCCGGAAATTTCAGAGACGCTTTTCCGTGTTTCCCACCCGCACATCCTCTCCACCCAGGGGTTAAAATGGGCACCTGTGAGGGTCACTCGCCGGTACTGCGGCTGCATGATTGCGCCATATGTTAGCAGTGCTCAATATTGTAGGCCAATGACTCAATGACCAGGGGATTAAATGCACAGTCGGCTGAGCTGTCATTCGGACTGAAAGTAGACTATAACTAGGTGCTTTACTTTTACTTTATTACATACAATTTCTGAAAAAAAAAATGTCCATACAGTTATAACAATAAAACTAATTAATATTCATAATGTCATTATTTCTTGCATAGATATTCATTGAGTAAATGGATAACTAGACATAGCTAACTAGAAGAAAGCTTAAAACATACCGAATAACTAGAGCAAGTTGAAACTCTTAAAAACGGAGGAAAGACCTGACCTGAAATGACCACACCTTCACCAGTTCAAACAGTCAAGTACATTGACATGTATAAGCAACTCAAATTAAATCTAGTTCTAAGACGCAACCTGGTCAAATACAGGGAGAGTATCACGTCAATAAACCCAACAAACAAAATTGTAGTTCATTCCTTTAAAAGTTAACTAACATAGATACGTATATTTCAAGAATTGTAATAGCTATCAGCATTTGTGTAATTAATAGTTGGCTAAGAATGTCCATGCATAGCGGAGCACACAGAATCGATATCATGTTTACCTTGTTTAAATAAGATTCTTATTATGTCGTGTTTTTCAGAGTGTTGCTAAGGAACACCGACTTGTGCTCTGGATGGATGCGTCCATCAGGTTTAAAACGGGAAATCTAGATAAGTTGATTACGGCTGTGAAGAGAAGTGGACTCATGATAGATGTTTTAGGGCCTACAGTAAATG